>CM033641.1:1707035-1903722 GCA_019512145.1 Engystomops pustulosus
GCGCAGACCGATCTGTGGCTGGCACCGCTGAACCTGAAGCCAGGCATAGTTGTGTGTGACAACGGCCGTAACCTGGTGGCGGCTCTGCAACTCGGAAGACTGACACATGTGCCATGCCTGGCCCATGTGTTCAATCTGATAGTTCAGCGGTTCTTCAAGACATACCCCAATCTGTCTGATTTGCTCACGAAGGTGCTGAGTAACTTTGAGGAGTCAACACAGATGGTCAGTGGCGATGCCGCCATCATCAGCCTCACCATCCCGCTGCTTGGCCTGTTGAAATGTGCCATGCCTGGCCCATGTGTTCAATCTGATAGTTCAGCGGTTCTTCAAGACATACCCCAATCTGTCTGATTTGCTCACGAAGGTGCTGAGTAACTTTGAGGAGTCAACACAGATGGTCAGTGGCGATGCCGCCATCATCAGCCTCACCATCCCGCTGCTTGGCCTGTTGAAAATCTCTCTGGTTAGCATGAAGTCAGAAGCTTTGCGCTCGTCACAAGAGATGGGGGAAGAAGATTCCCTTGTTGATAGCCAGAGCACCGTCCGGTCTGTTTCTCTGCGCGTATCGGAGGAGGTGCAGGAGGATGAGGAGGAAGAGGAGGAGAATGTCAGCGAGACAGAAGAGGGGACCATTGCTCAGTCCTTAACTGTTTAGCATGTATGGGCAGAAGAAGAGGAGTTGGAGGAGGAGGAGGAAATGGATAGTCAGGCCAGTGAGGGGAGTAAATTCTTGCGCGTTGTGACTCTTGCGCATATGGCAGATTTCATGCTTGGCTGCCTATCCCGTGACCCTCGCGTTCGAAGCACCGATTACTGGGTATTCACTCTCCTGGACCCACGGTACAAGCAAAATCTTTCCATTCTGATCCCTGTAGAGGAAAGGAGTGTGAGAGTGCATGAATACCAGCAGGCCCTGGTGCACAAGCTGAAACAGTATTTCCCTTCTGACAGCGCTAGCGGCAGAGGGGGTACTTGTGCGGGACAAGTAGCGAGGGAGAGTAGGCGAGCAGGCAGGCAGCCTGTCCAGCACTGGCAGGGGTACGCTTTACAAGGCCTTTGCCAGTTTTATGTCACCCAGCTCTGATCAGACATCAGTCTCAATGGGTGGGTTGTTTCCCCCTGTTTCTTGATATCTTATAGATGCCCTAATTTCAGGGGAAAAGACCCCTGGGAATATCTTTCCTCCATCTACTATCAACCCAACTCTGACCTCTACATTTCCTTAGTCTTTTGCTTGACCACGTCTCTGTGAACGGCCAGTGATCTAAGATCATTTAATTCAAACCTCCCATTCACATCTTCTCCCAATTCTCCCAATCTTCACCAATTATCTATAATGTGCTCATGTCCTGGTCCTGTGTTGCCTCTACCTGTTGTTTCATGCAGGATCTGTGCTGTCAGGTATCTGTTGTGGTCTAGGTCTCTGTTATTTGGCTTTTATCCCCTTCCCTTGGATTCTTTTCAAGGTTCAGTTTGGAGAGGATGGAGGGGATGGAGAGGAGTGCTTATGATGAGAGCCAGGGCGGAAGGCAAGGCCTTGTTTGTTGGATAATGTGAGGAGCTAGAAGTGCAGGAGGAATATGGTGAACGGGACACTCAGGTGCAATGAGGAGAAGTGAGCTGGGGGTGAGGAAAACTAGATACAGTATGTGACATAGATGATCCAGAGTTTATTAAAGAGGGCTAATAGGTCAACCAAACAAAACATACACAACCACTTTTGATTGAATGAGCTCGCTGCAAAAACTACATCTAGCTTATTGTGCCCATAGAGATCTATTGTGCATGGTCAGAGGAATGGATAAGGGGGTTATTGGTAATTTTATTGCTTGTTGTCTATGTGTTGTCTTGATGTTGGTGAACATTGGGCTTTCTAATAAAATCGATTATGTGATGTTTGTATATTGCCTGGTTCCTGGATGGGTAAAGTAGCAGCTGCTTTCCGAGCTTCCATTATGCTCGGACAAGTTCATTACATTGACAGAAATTAACTAGGAGGCTAAAAGTTACATTCTCATTTCTGAATCAGGAATCAGGGAGGTGACACAAGGGCTGTAGGACTGGCCAGAGAAAAAGAATATTACTTATAGATTTTAGCTGAATATTCTAATGTAGGATCAATAGTAAAAATGGTTGATTTACCACAGGATCTAGTGAGGCACCAAAGGCATTTTAGGGAATGTAATCATTTTTATTTTGTGAGACACAGTAAAGACAGGAAATATCAGTTTTATGTTATTGCCAGGAGTGATAGCGATGCACATGTGGTGCGTAAATCTGATAGTATTATCTTAATATGGTAAAGTATTATAATTATTAATGAGGACACATGAAGCAAGGACTTACCCTTCACATATTAGTTTCCTGGTATCATCTTTAGTATCATACTGTGAATAGCCATTAATTGTCAATAATCCCCCAATGATGAGATCTCCATCCTGGTGACATTTCTCTAGATTATCATCAACTTCTCTGATCCTGAGATTGCACAATAAATGGATCATAGGAAGCCAGGGAAGAATTAACAGGAGCAGCATGGAAGATGATGAGGAAATCACACAACGAGGCAGCGTCTCCCAGGATCAGGGCCACCGTGGTGACTGCTATCATCTCCCCTCTTCTTATACAGGATGATGGGATATATTTCACATTGTCTGATCTCATCTCACATCATTCTGGATCTGCTCCCCGGTGATTGTGTCCTCATCCGTCTTTACACTGGATAAATGTAGACAGGGATGAAGAAGAAGAAATAACCATCCGCAGATGACCTTGTGTTGTAGAGTATTATTCTTCCACCTCTGTTATCTCTGAATCTATAATCTATTGTTGTTCCTAATAAATCCCCACACACAGAAGGAAAACTATAGGACCCAAGGATATGGATGCAATTGCAGCTGGACGTTTGTGCTCTTTACAATGAAGGCAGATTTCATCACTTCATAAAGATGAAGATGACTGTTACCTTTTATTAAAAAAATTTTCCCAATACATCATTAGATAAAAAATTGAATATAACATGTCACCCAACAGCAAGGTGACTCTACAACTCATTATACCCACCCTCTTAGTGGAACCCCCAAGAGTAAACTAAAAGATTTGTCTACATACAGATTTTCTTTATTCTATATTTGAGCCTGGTGTGGAGAGAGGTTCTCTACTTCACTTGTTATGGTCAGTCAGTTATTGAAGAATGGAAAGATATCTCCAAGACAAGTCAACAGAAATGGCTGAGAGAAATAGCACCAGAAGAACAATCTGGTCGGCGGTATCAACCTCACAAAAGCAGCAGGGCGACCAAATATCCAAACCACAAGGAAAGGGTGGGCTCTAAACAAATGGGTTCCACTCCATTCTCTAGCCCCCCGCCATCACCTGAGAACTTTCCCAACTCATCTCTGGATGATGCCCTGGAGACTTCAATTGTGGTTGTCAGGGAACAAGCTACTATGTTGGCGGAAAAAGTTATCCGTATTGCCATGCCGCTCCTGCATAGGTGCCTAGAAGTTCTCCACACTTCAATCAATAACACTCTAGTGCAAATCACCTCTAACTCCCAAAATATTAGGGAAGCGGAGGTCAGGGTGTGCACATGTGAATATTCCCTTGACAACGTGCAGTCATCTGTCAATCAACATTCAGATTTGATACTGCAGCTACAGGACCTAATGTCTGCAGTTTAAAGAGTGCACAGGTTGGGTAAAGAACGTGACGACCGTGATGCCAGACCAAGACCAACCATTGCTAAATTTTTCCACTTCCTTACCAAAAAAAACATCTTACAAGCTTTCAAAAAGCCACAATCCAAGTAGTTCGAGGCCACAAGAACTTTTTGGCTTCAGTAACACAGAAAAGAAGGCTATTTTCACCAATCTGCAAATCTCACATTGAGAGAAACTTTCTTTTCCCACTTTCTCTTCCTGGCCAAGCTTTGAGTGACATTCCAGGGTAGGCAATTTTTCTTTACTGACCTGGAAGAAGGTAGAGCCCATCTACCTCCGCTGGCTGACTGAGGGACATCATATCGCATACATATGTGCAAGTTGACCACAACCTCTCTCCTCCTGTGGTGCTGATCCTCAGTTGATTGTCGCACTTTAGTTTTTTGCTCCATGCTTTATGTTAAATTGTTTACTTGTCTCTTCCCTCTACTTTGCCCTAGGTGGACATGTTGCTCTACTATCTGCTTGAATTCTGCTGCGACACCTGCAATCTGGTACAGGTGGAGTAGATATCCATTTGCAATGATCTCTCACATTCTTCTGGGATAGGATAATGTCCCATTAGGTACCTCCATACATACACCATCATCTCTTTCTCACATCAACGTTATCACGTGGAATGTGGGAGGTCTTAATTATCTGATTAAGTGTGTGAGAGTATTTACCCACTTGCAACTCTTTTCAACCCAAATTACGCTTCTCCAGGGAACCCACTGGAAACAGACAGAAGAAGTAACATTAAAAGCCCTATGGATAGGCCAATGTATCTCCCCGTTCACTAATAAAACCAGGGAAGTAGCCATCCTCTTTCATAGCTCATTACACTACATTATACACGAAACTGTATTTGACCTTGAGGGCTGTTATATTTACCTGGATGTGTCTATGCTAGGGTCCAGGTTCTCAATACTAAATTTATATGCTGCAAACCAACCCAACGCCTCATTTTTCTCTCAGATCTTCCAATTTTCAACCATAAAACTGTGTAAAATCTACATAGTTGATTAACCACTATGCCAGACAGAAAGGTGGCAGGTGGATCAGGCAGAGGTCGCAGCACAGTAATGGGACATCGCGGCAGGGGTGACTCTGTGAGGACAGAACTTCCGGTGTCATCTAGCGGCAGTGTGTTGATAAAGAACCAAAAGGTTGTCGATTAGTTGACTAGGTCATCCATTTCCTCCCAAATTACATCTGACTACCCCAGCCAAGAGTCTGTGGGTTCGTCAGATACAACCCTTAGTTGGCGTGGCCCAGGAGCAGGTCAGCTGCCCTCACCTATCTTCAACCCGCCTCTATCCTGTTCATTTCCCTAAGCCAGAGATCTACTAGGTGGTCTGGGCTCAGCGCCACTATACAGCGAGGATGAATTCTTTGAGGACAGTTAGCAGCTGCTTGGCAGTGAAGAGGTGGGGCAGACATCCGCTACTTTGTGCAGTAGGCGGTAAAGTAGAGATATGGAGAGTGGCACGGGAGGTTATGTTGCACTTGCCAGTAGTCTGGCTGTGCATTCTGAGACCGTTGAGGAGAATAGCAATGACAGGGAAACACAAATCGATGATGATGTAACCGATCGCACCTGGGAGCTGGGTAAAGCAAGCGCTGCAACATCATTGTTGGGAGAAGAGGGTGTCAGCTTGCGCGTCAGGCAGCGAAACTGGCAGCAAGTCACTACTGTGGGCGTGAGTCAGCAGGGTGGCAGCAGTGCGAGAAGGGGAGCCAAACGGCTGCGTGGTACAAAACTCGCTTCGCAGGTCCAAGTAAGCAGTGGTACAGGGGCTCAGCGAGGCAGCGGCGTTAGTAGTCGCTCAGTTCAGAGTGTTGGCAGTAAAATTACCACCTCGGCAGTGTGGCACTTTTTTGTTAAGACGCCAGAGGAGCCGAGCGTGTGTATATGTAGAATCTGCGGGCAAAAAGTGAAGCATGGCCAGGGAGCTAACGTTGGCACCATGGCCCTGCGTCAACACATGCAGTGTCACCATCCCATGGCCTGGGAGAAATGTGTCTCAGATGTGGAGGTCCATCCTGCCCCCGCAGCAACAGCAGCAGCACCTAGTGGCACACATGCCATTTCAGCCAGTCAAGGCTCCAGCACCTCTGCCGAATGGAGCTGTTTGTATTTGACATCATCTCCTGGTCCAGATGCTCCTGCTCCTCGCTATGCATGGCGCCAGCAGTCGTTGAACTAGGTGATTACAAAGAGATAACTGTATGTGTCCAGCCATCCTAAGGTGCAGAAGCTGACCATGCTCCTGTCCAAGTTGTTGGTACTGCAGCCCCTCGCATTTCAAGTCATGGACTCCCTTTAGAGAAATAATGGCTTGTGCCAAACCGAGGTGGAGAGTTCCAAGCCAAATTTTCTTTTCCAAAAAGGCAGTACCAGCCCTTCACAAATATGTGGAACAGAAGGTGGGCTAGTCCTTGAGCTTATCAATTTCTTCCAAGGTGCACTGTAGCGCGGACGTGTGGAGCTGAAACTACGGTCAGGGCCAGTACATGTCCTTTACGGCCCACTGGGTGAATGTGCTTCCCGCCCAGCCACAGGAGACGCCGCTTTCTCCTCCAGGTTGTCAAACTGCTGCTCCTCCGCCAATGTCCGCCTCCTCCTTCTCCATCACCACCTCAGCCTCCACAAGTGCTGCTCCATCATACCACATGTGCAGGGCACAGCGGTGTCACGCAGTTCTACACCTGGTTTGCCTGGGCGAGCAAGGTCACACAGGGGAGGAACTGCTCCGCGTCATGCAACAAAAAAATCAATGTGTGGCTTTCTCCGCAACAACTGCAAATCGGAACCATGGTGACCGACAATGGTAGGAACATGGTGTCCGCACTGCACCGAGTAGGGATTGTCTATTCGCCCTGCATGGCGCACGTGTTCAATCTGGTAGTCAACAGGTTCCTGAAGTGTTCCCCCCATCTGCAAGACATCCTAAAAATGGCCAGGACACTGCACGCACTTCAGACATTCTTACAAAGCCAAGCACACCCTCCTCGAGTTTCTGAGGCAGAACAGCCTACCCCAACATAGTCTGATATGCGATGTTTCAACCCGTTGGAATTCCAGCCTCCATATGTTAGACCGCCTGTATGAACAGAGAAAAGCCATTAATGATTTTTTTGATGATGCAAGCGGAGCGTAGTACTCCCTGTGTAACTTTGATGTTAGCCACTGGCAGCTCATGCGTGACACATGCTGTTTGTTCAGGCCCTTTGAAGAGGCCACGTTATTTGTCCGTCGCCAGGACTGCGGGATGAATAATGTCATTCCACTGCTTCATGTCCTGGAACAGATGCTGCAAAATCTGTCTGGTCAGGGCACTGGAGAAGTGGCGACTACATTGCATGGCTACATGAGTTTAGTGGGGGCAGAACTGGAGGAGGAATAACTTGCGCAGATTGCCCGCAGCATTTTTGCTTTGCCTAACTAGTGACAGCCGAATAGTCAACATCCGGCATATTAATGATTTTTGGACTTTGACTTTGGACTTTTGGATTTTCTCCACCCTCTTGGACCCTTACTACCGGTCCAAAATGGGTGCCTATTTTCCAGCTGCCGAGAGGGCGGAGCAACTGGCGTACTATAGAGAAATACTGTGCAAACAGTTGGCCGCTGCCTATGTGCACGAATTTCCATCCTCTGTCAAGTCTGACCGGGGGATTCCTGGCAGTCATTGCTCACGTACTACCATGGCTGCTGTGGGGAGATGGGGTTGTAGGATCAGTAGCAGTTCCATCAGCAGCAGCTTAAGTCTGGAGTCCTTAATGAGCAGCTTCCTTCACCCGCCTAGTGATGAGGGTAGCCACCACCAGCAGCAGGACATGGAGCAGACCCTACACCAGCAGGTGGTGGCTTATTTGGACAGCACTCTACCACCCCAGATAGAGGATTCCCTGGACTACTGGGTAGGCAAACTTGATGTGTGGCCGCAACTTGCGGAGTTTGCAGGAGAGAGGCTGTCCTGCCCAGCCAGTAGTGTGGCATCAGAGTGGGCGTTTAGTGCGGTGGGGGTCATCGTTACCCCAAGGAGAACCCGCTTGTCCACCCGTAATGTGAAGAGACTGACCTCTGTCAAGATGAATCAGGCTTGGATCGGCCAGGATTTTAACACACCAATGCCTTATGCATCAGATTAGATCAGCCATGACGCCTCCCCCAAACGTTGAGAAATGTGTCTGGGTTCTAACTACCTGCCTCAGCCACTATTCTGATGCTGCCACCCGCCTAATGCCACACATCTGCTGCCAGTTATTCCATCTGCCTCCCACCATCTTTACCTGGGACTGGAATTGTCACGCACCTCCACAATCTATCATTGTGCCACACTGTGGCCTACCATGTTGCTGCCACCTCCAGAATTTGTCATTGTGCCTTTTCTCTGGCCTCATGCTGCTGCCGCCACCTCCACGCTCTGTCATTCTGCCATTCTGTGGCCTATGATGTTGCCTCCACCTCCATAATTTGTCATTGTGCCACTCTGCAGCCTACTCTTGCTGCTGCTAACTGACCGCTGTCTCCCTGTAACACCCTGTGATTTCCATAATGCTGTTTACACCCTCCATCACTCTATGATGTTGCCACTATGTTTGGTTTTCCCCTTCATTTCATCTGTCAGAAGGAATAAAAAGCCTCAGGATTGATAGCCAAATGCAGGAGTGGATACAAAACACAGAGGACATGCTAGTATCCCATTTACTGGGCATCTCTGTTTTGGATCAACTCCTGTTTGTTTTTGGCTTTAGCAATACTGATGATGGATTATTGACCGATTGAAAGAGGACTCTGATGGATGAAAAGAAGGGCAAAATGATCAGTGACGTCAATGCAAAATTACTGCCGACACCCTCTGCACTCTTTTGGGGGGTTTCTACACGTACCCGCATTTAACAGAACAGGTTCTGTCGTAATCTATGGAATCATCTGATGTCAGCGTAAAAAGAGTGCACTCTGTGATGTTATAGTGGGATCTTAGCCCTCAGCTCGGTCCTTTCGAGCTGGCACAGACGTTACCTTGTCAGGCTGTGTTCCCGCTTCGCTTATTTGGGGAAGTTGGCCTATGTAAGTGCACATGGTAGTGGAGAGTGAAGCGATACTAAGAGCGGCGGCTGTCATGTGCGTGTCATACTAAAACACAGTATTGTTTGAAGACCAAACCGCGCTCCCTATGCATATTTAAGCATGGCACAACATTCTACAACACCCTACAGGCTCTCTGCAGCCAGGAAATGCATGTTTTTTTAACATGATTCGTCATGATTCGATTCGGGGCGAAGCAAATTTTGAATTCGAATCGAATTTTTGAAAACTTCGCCCATCTCTACTACCCACATATACATATTATATACAGCCCCCAGTTATAGTCTACCTATATCCTCCCACATATACATATTATATGCAGTCCTCGCAGTTATAGTCTACCTATATCCACCCACATTTACATATTATATGCAGCCCTCGGACAATCCGACTGATTTGGACTGAGCGCAGGATTAAAGATTCAGATTGTGTTGCAAGACAATGCACTTGTATACACCGGGAAGAAGATAGTGAACGTCGTGGGACCTGTGCGGGGAAGCGGCAGATGCAGGATATCAGGCGCACGATCTTAGTGAATCGCGGCAGAGTGCAATTCCGGTCGGACAATGTACTTTCAGGGAACTCCACGGACTGGTAGGTAAATGTGTCCCATAGAGTCCATATAGTCATAAAGCTACTCCAGATCTTTCTTTTATAAGATTATGTATCAAAAATTATACATTTCAGTAAAAAGAGTGAATGAAAGATAAAGCATAAAGTTAAAATATACATAAATCTGTGAAAAGTTCTGAGTGAAACCCTAAATAATATGACACCGCAGCCATTATCCATCACCTAGTTGACTTGGACCACTAGGCCACTTCCAAACAATGGTTACAACTGGAAATAGACCTCACACATCCTGCACTCAGTCTCTCCCCTGGTCCCAGCAAACATTTGGCCCCCTGACTTCATAGTTTATATGGTTGAAAAAAGACACATGTCCATCAAGTTCAACCAAGGAAGGGAAGGGATTGGATGAGGAAGGGATTTAAGGGAAACAATTCTATATAACATAACCATCAATGTTATTTAGATGTAAAAAGGCATCTAGACCCTTCTTGAAGCTCTCTGCTGTCCCTGCTGTGACCAGCGCCTAAGCTCTCTGCTGTTCCTGCTGTGCCCTGCGCCTGAGCTCTCTGCTGTCCCTGCTATGACCAGCGCCTGAGCTCTGCTGTCCCTGCTGTGACCAGCGCCTGAGCTCTCTGCTGTCCCTCCTCACCTCGCGTCTCCATCTACCCTCCATATAGATTGTGTCCCCACCTCGTGTTTCAGTCTACCCTCCATATAGATTGTGACCTTACCTCATGTCTCCATCTACCCTCCAAATAGATTGTGTCCTCACCTCGTGTCTCCGTCTACCCTCCATATAGATCGGGTCCCCACCTCGTGTTTCAGTCTACCCTCCATATAGATTGTGACCTCACCTCATGTCTCCATCTACCCTCCAAATAGATTGTGTCCTCATCTCATGTCTCCATTTACCCTCCATATAGATTGTGTCCTCACCTCATGACTCCATCTACCCTCCATATAGATTGTGACCTCAACTTGTGTTTTCATCTACCCTCCATATAGATTGTGTCCTCACCTCGTGTCTCCATCTACCCTCCATATAGATTGTGTCCTCACCTCGTGTCTCCATCTACTCTCCATATACATTGTGTCCTCACCTCGTGTCTCCGTCTACCCTCCATATAGATTGTGTCCTCACCTCGTGTCTCCATCCCCCCTCCATATAGATTGTGTCCTCACCTCGTGTCTCCATCTACCCTCCATATAGATTGTGGGATTCCCCGGCTGCTGCACCTCTGTAGGAAAAGAATATGGTGGTTCAACTCCCAATGGCGTTACCTACTGTGGAGAGTTGAAATCTGGGATTAAGGGTCCACGAAAAATGTAGCACCCAAACGGCGTGATGTGTCACGTTCACAGACCCCTTCTGTGAGGCTTCTAACTTTGAGGCCCTATGTGTGATTTGGATACATGTACATACATTTTAACAAGACTAACAATATGAATAATAAATATAAATTATTAAAAATGCCGGATGCATTAATGGACAAAGATGGTGGAATTTCCGAATTAATTCGTGATCGCTCTCGGTTAATGTATACAACCAGATGTGCCCATTTGTTCAAGGATTTTCAGATTTTCTGTTTCTTTTCACAACTCCCCTAGAGCCGCACAGTATTTAGATTAGAATAAGGGAACCTTCTAGTTTTTCTTACTGGCTTCCCAATCTTGTAGGTGAACCTTGAAAAACATGAATACAATATTTTAGTAAAATTCTTAAACGAATTAATTAAATTATGATCCGAGGTAGCAATTTTAAATGTCCACATTAATCTCCTATTCACCTCCGCAGTTCCTGGCACATGTCTGCTGGACTATATGTCCACCATCCGGCCCGCACAATGGTCTCTATAACATCATACTCGCCCAGTGGTTTCTCTAACTATCATATCGCATCTCTACTGCAGCAGCAGCCGGTTTGTGGATAAGGGCTGTACTATATCAACATTCCTTATCATTGCCCAACTGTCTTGTACTGACTACACATCCCATCTCACGCCATGTCATTCGTTGACGTAAATCACACTGCGCATACCCCTCCTGCCCCAATTCTCTGGACTGTTATCACATCAATTCATCCTGCCCAATGTTCTGGCCTATCACATCGATCTGCTTCCCAATGGTCATGACATCGGAACATCCGATCTCCTGGCCCAATGTCTCCTGACTTCCCCATCCATTTCTCCTCTCCCCAAGTCTCTGATATCACATCATCTACCTGCCACATCGCTGACTATCACATCATCTACTGCCAATGTCTCTGACTATTAAACAATCCAGTGGCCACAATGTGCAAATGGCTATGGATGCCTATCAACATTGTTCATCTCCTGCCCAAGCGCTGGATTGTACACTAATCCATCTCCTGCCCAAGGTCTTGACTATCACATTCCATCTCTGCCAAATCTGACGATCAAAATCCATCTCCTGCCAATGTCTCGACTATACACATACGCCGATTGTAGCCATCCAGAGTCGTCACTGGGAGCAATCATGATCAAGACCTGCTCAAGTCTCTGACTGTATCATAATTTATAATCTCGTCTGTTCAATGTCCTTGACTATCACATCCATATTCTGCCCCAATCTCTGACTATCACTCCATCTTTCTGCCAGTTTCTGACTATCAACATTCATCTCCTGCCCAATGTGTGCTGACTATTAAAATCATATCCTGCCCAATGTCTTGATTATCACATCCATATTCTGCCCAATGGTCTATTGGGAAACTATCACATTCATTTCCTGGCTTGCGTAATTTTGGTCTGATGTCATACGTCACGATCACAATACGACAGCCTTGCCCTGCCCATCTTGACTATCAAATCCATTCATCTTCGCCAATGGTCTCTATCACATCCATTTCATGCAATGTCTCTCACTATGACATCCACCCCTGGCCAACTTCTGTCGTGACTATCACATCCTTGGTGCCTGCCCAATGCTAAATGTAGACAGGACATCCATCTATTGCTCAGATTGTAAAAACCTCTGACTCTCACACGAGCTTAGTGCTCAATGGGGCTTACTCAATCCCCTCCCTCTCCTGCCAAAAGATGTCTTCTGGACGTCGTTCACCTCCCATGCTTCCTGTACCCACTGTCTTGCTATGCAGACTGGCTCCATCTCCAGACTGCCCATGTTTATTCTCTAGAAATGCAAACAGCTCGTCAGTATGTCACTGCCCGACCAATCACTTTCTGATTATCACATCGTCACTCGTCCCTTCTAAATGTCTTACTGAGTAGTCTAGACTATGCAACATCTACTAGGGAACCCTGCCCCACTGTTGAATGACTATGCCATCCATTCTCCCTAATGGTCACACTGGACTCTGCAGTATCCTTATAGCCTTCCCAATTCTCGGACTATCACATCGCGATCTCCTTTTCCCAATGTCTCTGACTATTACTAAATATTCCTACTCTATCACGCTGCAATGTCTTCTGACTATTCCAACATCCATTTCTAGCTTCACAATGGTTTAGCATGACTAATCAACTATGCATGTCCTGTCCTGCAAATGTCATTCGATGGCCTTCTTATAATACATAATCTCTCTGTTCCCGGAATGTCTTGGACTATTAGAGTCACATCCTCTCGACCAATGTCTCGAATTTTCAAATTCCTTCTCTGCATGACAGGCCCCCAATATTTGTCTTAGGATCTGAGCACATTCATCTCATGCCTGAATGTCTCTGACTATTATTCCATTCTGCCCATGTCTCTGACTATCACATCCATATTCAGCCAATGCTCCGACTATCACATTCATCTCCTGCCCAATGTTCTACTGACTCTATCCATCTCCTGACCCAATGTCTTGACTATCACATCCATATTCAGCCCAAGTCTCTGACTCTCACCTCGTTCGCTGCTCACTATCTCTGACGACTCTAATCATCACGAATCTGCGACAGCTACTGACATCGTGTGCAATGGTGTAGAGTCGAAAGCCAATCATGACTGCCCCTGCAATGGCTCTTGACATCACATTCCATCTGCGCCTGCCAATGTCTTGACTATCACATCCATCTCCTGGCTCAAGAGTGGTGTCACTAGGACGACTAATAAGATTTATCTTCACCAGCACACCCCCAAGACAGAAAGTCGAGATGGGACTATCTGACGGATTAAACACATCGCTACTCTCCATGGCTCTCGTCGCCCACATGTGTCTGATAATCAATTCATCTCGGCCCCCTGCTGACTGGATGACTCTGAATATTTTACCCATCCATTACGTCTCTGTGCGACACGGGAATGTCATCTGATTATCACATCCATATCTTGCCCAATGTCTTCTCGGACTATACATTTAGCTCCTGCTTAATGTCTCTACTATCACAGCACACCTCCTGCCCAATTTGCTATCACATCCATCTCCTGCCCAATGTCATCTATCACCATCCTAGTCTCCTGTCCCAAACTGTCGTCGACTATGACATCCATACTCTCTTGCCTCAATAGTATCACTGACTGATCAAATCCTTCTCCTGCCCAATGTCTCTCTCCCATCCATCTCTGTGCCCCCAACCTTCGTACTCTCACATTGATCTCTGCCTCAATGTATCTTCACTATCACCTGCATTCACTGGTGGACCCACTAATTGTTAGTCACTCGATGATGCCTTATTCCGATCCCTCCTGCCTCAATGTCTCTTACTTGTATCTACGTGTTTCACGTCACGAACCTACACCATCACTGCAGATACTGCCCAATGTCTCCTACTATCACCTCCATCTCTGGCGCTATCAGGTTCTTTGGTCTGGCCTATCACTGCATTCAGACATCCTGTCACATGCACTACTAAGTTACCTTGTCTCTATCAATTAGGGCCCCGATCCTCAATCGGACTGGAAGCCACCCCTAGCTTTGATAGGTCCTATCGACATGGCAGTGCTCAGCCCCGTTCTCGAGAAATTGGGGTCTCTGACTCACATGCATCACTCTCTCAGACTCTAATGTCTAGATCCATAGCATACCAGTGCGTCTGCCCGAAATGTCTCTATCATCTATTGACCATCTAGCCTGCTCCAGAAACACTTGTCTGTTCATGACTATCACATCCATCTCCTGCCCAAGTCTCGGGCCTGACGTATCAAGCATCGCATCCGCACTGGCAAAATGTCTCTTATCACATCAGCTCTTGCCAGATGAACCTATGACGCTCACATCGATCTTCAGAATACACTGATGCAACATGGACGACTGCCTAACTGTTTCTCATCCCCACTACCCGCCATTGGAAGTCACATCCCTCTCCTGCCCCACTGATGTCTACCATGACTGATCACATCCATCTCCTGCCCACTGTTCTCGGGGCCCCGCAATCACCTGCAGCACACACCTGGCTCACATAATGTCTCTGACTATCACCTCCATCAATCGTGTGAAAATTCGCTATGGCGCGAGCAATGTCTCTGACATCACAGTCTCCATAGAAGAAATGTGACCCAAAGTATGTGTTGTGACACGTTTGATAGATTGTAAACTCATCTGTCCTCGACCGCCAAAACCGGTCTCTTAAGAAATTTCCCCCCACCAAAAATCTGTGATTGTCATAGCATTGTAGGTGAACCCAACTCGTTGGGTGACGGATCGTTTGAGTTCACATTCATCTCCTTCTAAATGTCTATGACATGCCCATCCATCTCCTTGCCCATGTCTATGACGATCACATCATCTCCTGCCAATGTCTCTATCACATCCATCTCCTGCCCAATGTCTCTGACTAGTCGATATATCAATCGTCATCACAATCTGTTCAATGAGCAGCCTAACGGTACTTCAGACTGTGAACTTCCAATGGAGTATCCTTGACTGCCAAAATATAATGTTCTCAGTAGTATCGCTCACACATCCATCTCTTGCCCACCCCCCTTCTGATTAGACCTGCTGACGCCTGCGAATCTTACAACTCTTAGACTGTCAAATGTTCGTTCTCACCATCGAACTAACTCCTCTACTGCCCAGTGTCTCTGACGTGGAAGCGATTTCTACATCATATTGCTGGCCCCTGCCCAATGATCTTATCTAACTGACTTTCACCATCCATATACCTGGGGGTCTTTTAAAATGGTAAGTTTCTGTAAAGTCTCTTGACGCTGATCAACCCTCTACGCCATCTCGAGATGACCCCAAAAATGTCTCGACTATCAACCTCATCTCCTGGACCCACACAATCGTCTTCTCTAATTCACTTTGGGAACTAATCACCTTAGTTCTTCGCTCCACTTAAATGTACTTGTAAATTGTTCTACCACTCCATCTCGAATGAGCCCAATCATTTGCTGACTCAGCACATCATTATACCTTCTCAATGTCTCTGACTAATAACATCATCTCCTTGCCAAGTCTCTGACTAGTGTCAAATCTATCTCATGACCCAATGTCTCTGACGATTCACATCCAATCTGATTCCAAAATGTCTCTGAACTATCACATCCATCTCTGCCCAATGCTCTGAAGTATCAACACCATATCCTGCCCAAGTTCTACGACTATAACAATCCACTCCTTCCCAAGTGTTTCACGGACTATAACATTCATCTCCCCCAATGTCTTGAGCTATTATCTCCCTCTCTGTCGCCACGAAAGGAGATCACTCTTTGTACTTTTATCACAACAGTAGTAGTGAATCTATGGCCCAAATGTCTCTGAAACTCTATATATCCATTCTTCCTGAAGCGACCACTAATTCTCTGACTAGTTCCAAAAAGACCATTTATCCCTGATCAAAATGGTGTCGTCTGAATTATTACATCCTGGCTCACTGATTGGCCTCCGTATGTTTTGTTATCTAAGCTGGCACAATTGCTCATATTAGAATAGGTTTACATTCATTGCTGGTAGTGAGTACAGTTGGTTTTGTCTTCTTGAATAAGGTAGTAGAGAGATTCTGGGGGTGTTCTGGATTTTAGAGTTAAGCTTTCGTCTAAGACAAACCAACTTCACCGCGATGGTCACCGCAATACATCTCAGATCAGGATAATATTGCAAGTCTTCATCCACCAGTTGGACGCATATCCTCAACATTCTCTTATTTTTTGCAACTCTAATCTCATTGTTTTTTTGCTTAAAGACATTACACCAGTATTACGTGTGGCAGGCTAGTCGTCCATTAGCAATGCTACGTCCAGTCTACGAGGATACGGCCAACAATTTAGGGCAGGGACACATTTTTATACACTTTCTGCAGGGACCTTATTAATGAAAATACAATCATTGCATTACTCGCCTTCCCCCCGATTCTTAATTTATGCATAAGACCCGTGCTCCAGCGCTCCCCGGCTCCCCTTGTAATTAGAGCAAGTGAAACCTCGCTTGTGGGAAATTATGAGTCTGAAGCCATTGATTCAAGAACGGAGTTGGTGGAGAAAGTGACGGTTTTCGGTTCTCTCTTAGTTCTATTCCCGGGCCAGTCAGAGGTAGTGAAACGACAATTGCAGTTGGCTGGGGAACATGAACACCCAATAAAATAAGACATGAAGACGTCCAAAGCGAGAGACACTGTGGACGCCATATTCGTATGCACTGAGCCGAACAAACAGGTGAATTTTACAAACGATAGAATTCATTTCTTACTAAAAAATATAAGAACAACAAATATACCAAAATTGTTGAAAAAAAAATCCGTCCCCACATCCCCTGGAATAGGACAAGATGAAGTCTAATTGGGCACACTCGAGCCATTTTAAATAATGTGGGAAGATCGGTCCTTTAACAAAAAACCTCTGGTTATCTAAATAAAAGAAATCCTTGGCATATTTCTCTCTTTAACTTTGTTTTATCAAAAACCGTCCTTCTCAGAAGAAAGACATCCATTTCATCTCTACTGAACTGTTTTATGTTCCTGGAGAATCTCATATGGTTCGGGCCATGACCTTTATGTATAAGTAGCAACCAACTTTTTCACATAACTCCTCTCTACAGTACGTTCTCCATCACTAGACATGTTTTACAGTACATGATAACAAACCTCAAGTGATTACAACAACAAGAATATGAAAAAAAATTAATATATTCACCAACCAAGTCTTCAGAGTCTTTGTTATGACGGGTGTTTGGGTCAACAAAACTGTTTCCTCTAGGTAGTACTCTACTTGCTGGTAGGTAGGCACAGACTTCTTTAGTCACAACCTTAAGCTTTTTATCACTTGTCATGGCACCAAAATGTTGCGATAATGAATATGAACATGAAGTGATTATGGAGTGGAATCGTCAGTCCACTTTAACCACTCAACAGGAGTAGAAATCCATATCCGGCACAGATAACCTTGATGCTTTCTTCCTAAATCCAGAGGCAAAGCTTACATTATTAGACTCAGGCCTATGAGGACCACAGACACATTGACAATGGTTTAATATATTTTGTCCATTTCAGTCCCAATACAATCGAATGCGCCTCCTTTAGCTTGACATTGTGTTTCCCTTTCATTCTCTGTATCCTTTGCACACCTCTAATCTTCCTCCATTGGAAAGATATCTTACTAGACTGAAAAAATCAGGTCCCCACAGCTCTATGAGGCTTATTATTTTGCAAATAGAATGAACCATGTGCCAGGAGCCATAAAAAGTCCTCTAAGATGGGGGTCACTTCATTGATATAAAAGGTGGACTTAAACTGAACCATCCCATCCCCTCCAGGAGATATGTTTGTCCTTTCATTTTCACCATCTACATGCCCCCTCAATAGTAATGTGCCTAAAATACTCTCCCTTACCAGAGGCCCCAGATTTGGTTATTATTACACAAGTTGTACATCCACCCCGCCATGAATAATGGGCCCGCCTGGTCCATCTGGCCTACACCTGAACACATCTCTATGCAGGGAGGACCGCGGAGAGAACATTGAGAATGGGGATTCGGGGAACAAAGAAGAGAGGGAGGTAGGAAGAGGGGGAGGAGCACGAGAAGGCAAGAGACAGAAGAAAGCGGGAAGACCACAAGGCGGGGAGGATACGGGGAAAGGAGGGAAGAGACGAGAAAGACGTCATCTTAATGAAAAGTAGGTTAGTCAGAGACATTGGGCAGGAGATGGATGTGATAGTCAGAGACATTGAGAAGGAGATGAATGTGATAGTCAGAAAGATTGGGCAGGAGATGGAGGGTAAATTTAGAGACATTGGGCAGGAGATGGAGGTGATAGTCAAAGACACAGTTTGTTCTGCTATGTATCATGGACTAACCCCGCCAGCAATATTGTGGCTTATTTAATAAGGCCTGGGATCTCATTTCCAGTTGGACTTTCCCGAATTTTCAGATTTGCACCGCTGTGGACCAGGGATTGGTAGCAAGGATTGTGTGTGCACGCGATGAGGATTTTGGCACAGCGGCTCCAGCTTTCACGTGACGAAATCAGGACGTGGGGGCTGTTGATGATCCGACTGTTTCGGACTGGAGCACGGGATTTTAGATTCAAATGTGTGTGCACCGATGCACTTACAAGCACCGAGGAATAAGATGGTGAATCCAGCGTGACCTGAGCGGGGAAGCGGACACACGCAGATACGGAGTGGAATAGGTGCCCTTACCATGTCATATAGAAGTGACCCCTCAACCCTCGTGTTTCCATCTCCCCTCCATATAGATTGTGACCCTCACCTCGTTGTCTCCATCTACCCTCCCATAGTAGATTGTGATCCCCACCTACGTGTCTCCATCTCCCCTCCAATAGATTGTGTCTCTCCCTAGTGTATCCAATATACCCTCCACATAGATGTGGCCTCACCTCGCGTTCTCCATCTACCCTCCTATAGATTGTGTCCCCAACCTCGTGTTCGTCTACCTCAATATAGATTGGTGACCTTTACGTCATGTCTCATCTACCTCCAAATAATGTGTGTCCTCACCTCGTGTCTCCGTCTACCCTCCCCCATATAGATCGCGGTCCCCACCTCGTGTTTCAGTCTATACCTCCATATAGATTGTGACCTCACCTACATGTCTCCTCTACCCTCGCACAATAGATGTGTCCTCATCTCTTCTCCATTTACCCTCCATATAGATTGTGTCCCACTCATGACTCCATCGCCCTCCAGATGATTGTGACCTCAACTTGTGTGTTGTCATCTACCTCCCATTGATAAGATTTCACCTCACTCGTGTCTCCATCTACCTCCATATAGATTGTGTCCTCACCTCGGTGTCGCCATCTACTCTCCATATACATGTGGTCACTCACTCTTCGTGTCTCCGGTCTACCCTCAATAAGATTGTGTGTCCTCACCTCGTGTCCTCATCCCCCCACTCCATATATGTGCCTCACCTCGTGTCTTCCATCTACCCTCCATATAATGTGTGTCCTCACCGGTGTCTCCACTCTACCCTCCATATTATTGTTGTGACCTCACCTCGCGTCGCCTCACCTCCTATAGATTGTGTCCCACCTCGTGTTTCAGTCTACCCCTCCAGATATAGATTGTGACCTTACCTCACTTCTCCATCACCCTCCAAATAGATTGTGTCCTCACTCTGTCTCCGTCTACCCTCCATATAGATCTGGCCCACTCGCGTGTTACAGTCTACCCTCCATATGATTGTGACCTCACATCATGTCACCTCCATGTCAGACATGCGCCATTGGATTCTAGAGTAACACTCTCTCCCAAATCCTCCCTCCCCACAGAAAGGAGAAATTCAACATTTATGTTCACAATCCCCTCCTGCAGGGAACAAATAATAAAAGCATGAGGGATTACTTCTATCAAATAAAATCGACCTGATAACAGCAATGGAGCTATGGGCAGCCAGCTCCTAAAAGAGCGTGTTCGGGTTAAGGCACAGTTGATGCAATTAATGCTCAACTAAAAAAACTAGAGAAAACACATTGACTAGTGTGTAAAAGATGCGTAAAAAATCTAGAATTTCAAATAAGGACAGCCCTATATCCGACCACACAAAAAAACTATGCAGGTTGAGACAAAAATTAAGGGGCGCCTTGATCGAATCAAATATGATAAACAAACTGAAATCTAGGAAAGCTACATATTACACACTCATACAATAAACCTAGCAAATTAATGCTGCTAAAGTAAAACAACAAAGAATATAAAAAAACGATATTCCCTTTTATACAGGACCACTATGAAAGACAGTTTAAGGAATCCCATCCCAAGTAAAATTTCACAAATATATTTAAAAGCTTCTATGAGGAATTATATAACCTAAAGAATGCAATTCCACGAGCCAACCTACTCAAGAACGCCATAGGAAATTCCATAGGTAAAAATAAAACTACCATCCCCACAGAAAGAAACAACTGGAAGAATTAAATAGACTGTTCTCTCTACCCGACAAAAATAAAAAAAAAGCCACAAGAAGGGATTAAAAGCCAAGAGGGGAAACGCACCGTTCCAGATGGGTTAGTAATGAATATTATCAACAGTTTCCGAGGAGCTGGTCCCCACATTCTAGAGGAATTTAATCAGGCCATGAAAAACAGTGCTACCCTAAGGTCTGTACAGGAGTTACAAAAGCACATAGTCACCCTGCCCAAAACAGGGTAAAGAACCACAATTCCCAAATTTAAACGATATCCTATAGACTGTGACATGAAGTATATGCAAAGGCCATAGCTAATCGTATTATGAAAGTCTTACCTGGATAATCCACAATGACCAGGTGGATATTCACTAAAGGAGACAGGCCCCTGATAGTACGAGGAGAATCAGTAATGGAGGACACTCGTAGAATGCCTTCGCTGCTCCACACTTTGGATGCAGAGAGGCATTCGACAGTATCCAACTGGGGCTTTCGCATTTGCTACACTAGAAAAAATGAGGTTTCAAGGGCGTATATTGGAGGCCATAAAGGCATTATTTTTCCCCATCCGCTAGGGTATTAGCAAACGGTCATTATCAGATCCATTTCAGTATAGCTCAACGGGACCCGTCAGGGATGCCCATATCCCTTTAATCTTTGTAATGGTGATGGAGTTAATAGACAACAGAAACATAGAGGGAAAAAAGTGGCAAAAAACACCACAAAGTAGGACTTTTTGCAAACGACGTGGTTTCTACACATTTCAACCTTGTAAAGTCCCTAACCAGCATGACTTCAGTATTAAAAGAATTCGGGAGTCTCCTACTATAAAGTTAACGCCACCAAGTCAACCATGCTAGGATACACGTGCCTTCCCAAATGAAAAAAGGAATTGTGAAGGATTTCCTTTCCAATGGGAAAAAGGGGCTCTGTCTTACCTAGAATAAAATATGCCATCCCCTTATCCAACCTGGTTAAAGTCATTTCCCCCCTACTAGACCAATCTAAGAAGGAATCACAAATTTGGAAAAAATTGATAATTTTATATAAAATGATGATCTTCCCAAAATCTGTATTTCCTCAGGTCTTTAATACATTCCATTCCCAAACTCAACATTTTCAGTTATTCCAAAAACAAAATGCTTACCTTCATATGGAAAGGACTAAAACAAGAGTATCGGCGGCTTAGGGTACTATATGCTCCAAGGATAAAGGGGGAATGGGAGTTAAAACATAAAATTATATCAAAAAGCGATTACAATCCACCACTTGAGGTATTGGGTGTAGATCTACGGACATATCTAGCCCGACTGCCGGAACGTAGAATCACCACTTGATGAAAGTAGACCACCCTCCACATCTTAATGGCAAACACTGATCATAGAGGTAACCCACCCATACAACAAAAATTCACCACAACGGCCGTCAATAGAGGCATGGCAATCACTATGTCAAACACTGAAACTCTAGCTCCTCAGGGCAAAAAACGTCCCATACAAATCCACACACTGGGTGTACTAAATCCACAACTTAAGCATCAACATAGTTATGAAATAATAGGAATAAGGAATCTGAACGACCTCTCATGAAGGCAACCGCTCCAGTCACCTTTCACAAAAATAGTATAAATACAAAGTAGAAAACAAAGACTTCCCTACTCATTTATGCAAGTAAAGCGTTGCTGCTAAACTAGAAGGCCCCCATAAGGACATCCTCTAACATATTGCTAAGCTCCTAGAGGGCAAAGAGGGAAGCAAAACTAAAAAACGGTTAAAAATATTTAGTAAACATTAAGGAAACCCTCTGAGAGTAGAATTTCTGTTTCAAGATGAAGTGGCAGTTAGAGCTAGGCAGAACATTTTCAAGAAAGGATGGGACCAGGGCTAGCTATTGGACCTCTTAAAGCGCAGGGTGATGACTAAACAACTCCTAGAGGTACATCTCAAGATCCTCACAAGGTGGTATTTAACCCCCAATTAGACTGCAAGAATTTCCCAGGGATGTCAAATCATGTGGAGAGGTGTGCAATAAGAGGCGTCCCTGACAGTGATTCGGAGTTGCCCATGTTTCTCCAACCTTTGGAGAGAAGGCTTTCCAACTGTGTTTCACATGTGTGACAAACAGAACCATTAGCCCAAGGCTTCGTTGGCACTGTTAGGATTGGGGATCACTAGAACAAATCCCTCCCATGCAAGGAAATTAGTGCTACATATTGTAGCGGCAAAGTTACTGGTAGCGAGAAATGTGAAAAACAAAAGGGCACCAGAAATGGAAATGCTTAAGGAACTTATAGCAGAACACTGCTTTTATGAAAGAATCAAGCTTATAGAGAGGGTAAAAACAGCTCATTCCATGGGACGTGGATCTATGGTTGAAAAAATCCCAAATCTAGTCCCGACATAAGGGGCTATCCGCATAAAATACATAGGAGAAGAAGTAAAAGGGGGTACAGGCTGGAACAAGGTGCAGAAGAAAGAGACTATCTAGAGGCTCTCAAATCTAGTTAAACAAGGCCCATATATCTTTCAATCGCAAACAAAACTAGAGAAGGAAGTGCCCAAGTATGGTTTTTTAGTAGTTTTAAGTTGCAAGGTTTAAACTAAAACATGGCATATAGAAGTAATTAAAAAAGATGATAAAAGCGTATAAACAGAAAGTCAATGTAAACTGTTGTATCTTTTATTGCGGTCCTCATTATATGGTCAAATGTTTGAGCCTGGACTGTACTTTAAAGGTAAATGATACAGCCCTTGTAAAACTTGTATTGGAAAATGCTAATAAAAATTTATTTACAAAAAAAAAGTTCTGCATAGTATCATGGACATAACCCCGCCGCATAATATTGCTTGGCTATTTACTAGGGTCCGCGGATCGCATTTCGTTGGGATTCCCGAAATTTTCAGGATTTGCAACCGCTGTGACGGGATTTAGCAAGGATTTGTTGCACGCGATGGGATTTTGGCACAGCGGCGCCAGCTTTCATGTGACAGAAATCAGGGACGGGCTGTTGTTGGATGATCCGACTGATTCGGACTGAGCACGGGATTTAAGATTCAAATTGTGTTGCATCGATCACTTACAAGACCGGGAGAGAGAAGATGGTGAAACTCCAGCGGAACTCTGAGCGGGGGGAAGCGAGGAGAAGAGCACAGCAGGATATCGGGGAGTGGAAGTAGTGCCCTTACCATGTCCATATAGGAAGTGACCTCACCTCGTGTTTCCATCTCCCATCCATATAGATTTTGGACCTCCACCTCCGTGTCTCCATCTAACCCTCCATATAGATTGTGATCCCACCTGTCTGTCTCCATCTCCCCTCCAATAGATTGTGTCCTCACCGGTCGTGTCTCCATAATACCCCCACATAGATTGTTGGCCTCACCTCGCGTCTCCATCTACCCTCCATATAGATTGTGGTCCCCACCTCGTTGGTTTCAGCTACCCTCCAGTATAAGATTGTTTGACCTAGGGCCCATGTCTCCATCTACCCTCCAAATAGATTGTTCCTTCACTCGTGTCTCCGTCTAACCCTCCAGTATAGATCGGGTCCCCACCTCGTGTTTCAGTCTACCCTCCATAGTAGATGTGACCTCACCTCATGTTCCTCCATTCTACCCTCCAAAATAGATGTGTCCTCATCTCATGTCTTCCATTTACCCACCATATAGATGTGCTCCTCACCTCATGACTCAATTCTACCCTCCATATAGATTGTTGACCTCAACTGTGGTTCTTCACTCCACCCTCCATATAGATTGTGTCCTCACCTCGGTCTCCATTCTACCCTACATATAGATTGTTGTCCCCCTCACCTCGTGTCTCCATCTTACTCTCCTATACATTGTGCCTCACATCTGTGTCTCCGTCTAACCTCCATATAGATTGTGGTCCCTCACCCTCGGTGCTCCATCCCCCCTCCATATAGATTGCTGGTCCTCACCTCGTGTGCTCCATCATCTACCCTCCATGATAGATTGGTGTCCTCACCTCGTGTCTCACATCTACCTCCATATGATTTGACCTACTTCTTGTCTCCATCTTTCCCTTAATATAGATTGTTCCCTAGGTATATATTGACTTCTTTCATTTCTGCTTTGTATCTGACACACTTGTGTATAATACCAAATCTGTTGCCTTTGGTTAACGAGGAGAGTATTATGGCACATACTATTGGGGGCAATGTAATGGGAAATGAAGGACAACGATCTCCTGGAGGGGATGGGATGTCAGTTAATAGTCCACCATTTTATTATGCAATGGAAGTGACCCATCTAGAGGGACGTTTATGCGTCTCCCTCCATGGTTCATTCTATTTGCAAAATAATAAGCCGCATAGAGCTGTGGGGACTTGATTTTGTTTAGACTAAGTAAGATATCTTTCCAATGGAAGGAAGATATGATGGTGAAGGATAAGAGGAATGAAAGGGAAACAACATGAGCCAAAGGGAGGGCATGATTGTATAGTGGGACTGGAATTGGACAAATATATTAACACCAGTGTCAATGTCTGTGGTCCTCTAGGCCTTAAGTCTAATAATTAAGCTTTGCCTCTGGTTTAGAAGAAGAATCAAGGTATCTGTCCTGGTTTCCTACCCATGTTGAGTGTGTATAAAGTGGACTGACGATTCCCTCCATAACACTTCATTTCACTATTCATTATCGCAACATTTGGTGCACTGCAAGTGATTAAAAAGCTTAAGGTATGGTGACTAAAGAAGTCTGTTGCCTACCCCAGCAACGTAACTACCTAGAAGGAAAAATTGTTTGGACCAAAAACCCTTCATAACAAAGATCTGAAGACTCTGGTTGGTGAATATATTATTTTTTTTCATATTATTGTGTGTAAGCACTTTATTTTGTTATCTGGACTGTAAAACATTCTGATGAGGAACGTACTGTAGAGAGAGGAGTTAATGTGAAAAATTGTTGCTAATATACAAAAGTCATGGCCGCCATATGAGATTCCCCCTTTCCGGAACATAAACAGTTATGAGATTGAAATGAGATGCTTTCTTGAGAAGGAGGTTTTTTGATAAAAAAAAAGTTAAGAGAGAAATTGTCAAAAGGTTTTTTTATTAGATAACAAGTTTGTTTTTAAAGGACACTCTACCGCATTTAAATGGCCGAGTGTCCTAATTAGACTACTTGGTTCCTCCAGGGGATGGAGGATTTTTATTAACCAACATTTTATGGGTATCTTTTTGTTCTTATTTATAAATGAATGTTTCTTTTTTGTAAAACATGCCTTGTTGTTCTCTTCATGGCATGGATGGCGTCCAGTGTCCTCGGCTTTGCTGTCTTTCATCTTTGTTATTGTTCAAGCCCCCCACTGCAAGTTTTCCTCCTGCTGACTGGCCTGAGAACTGAAGAGAGAACACCACAAACCACTTTCTCCACACCCGGTGTTTCGGATTCATGGCTTAAGCTCATAATTCCCATGGCCGGGGTTTTTTTAGCAGGGGAGGGCTGGAGCAAGGCGGGTCTTTTTATGCATAAATTAAGAATCGGGGAAGCACGAGAAGTTATTTTTCATTAATAAGGTGCCCCAGAAAGTTAAAAAAAATGGTTCCCCCCTAATCGCTCTAGACTGGAGCGAGCATCTGTAATTAGGACACCTCTGCAGCCGGTAATCCTGGTGGTAGTGTCCTTTAGCAAAAAACAATGAGATTGATTGAAAAATAAGAGTGTGAATATGTTCAACGTGGAGAGACTTGACAATATTTCTGATCTGAGATGTATGCGGTGCAATGGGGAATGGTGCTTGAGAAAAGCTTAAACTCTAAATCCAGAACATCCCAGAATCTCCTTACTACACAACAACGTGTACTAAACACTGATAAACCTGGCAAAGTGCAGCTTGTAACAAAACAACTGAAGCCTCAGGAAGCAGGTGTATAGTCGAGACATGAGCAGGGGATATAAGATCAAGATTAGGTCAGAGACATTGGGCAGAGATGGATATAATGTCCGAGGACATTGGGGCAGGAGAATAATGGTGATGTCAGGAGACATTGGCAAGGAGATGGATATAATAGTCGAGAGACCTTGGGTAGGAGATGAATGTGATAGTCGAAACCTGG
This sequence comes from Engystomops pustulosus, assembly GCA_019512145.1. Lineage (NCBI taxonomy): Eukaryota > Metazoa > Chordata > Amphibia > Anura > Leptodactylidae > Engystomops > Engystomops pustulosus. The sequence continues at coordinate 1,733,760 of CM033641.1, forward strand.
GAAGGAGATGATGTGGTAGTCAGAGACATTGGGCAGAGATATGATTGATAGTCACGAGATTGGGCAGGTAGATGGATGTGATAGTAAGAGTACATTGGGCAAGGAGATGGAGTGATAGTCCCAGAGGGACATGGCAGGAGATAGTGTGTGTGCTAGTGAGCACTTGGGAGGAGATAGGATGTGATCAGTCAGAGACCATGAAGGAGATGAATGTGATAGTCAAAAGATGGCCAGGAGATGGAGGGTAAATTTAGAGACATGGGCAAGAGCATGGAGGTGATAGTCAAACAGTATGGGCAGAATGCGATGTCGAGCAGGCAGGAGATGGAGGGTGATAGTCAGAGACCATTGAGGCAGGAGGGATGGAGGTTCTGATATCAGAGACATGGAGAAGGAGATGGATGTGATAGTCATAGACTTGGGCAGGGATGCATTGTAAGTGGATTGGGAGCGGATGATAGTGAGAGACCCATTGAGCAGAAGATCGATGTGAGAGTCACGAGGTTGCAAGAGATGGATGTGATAAGAAACAGTGGGCAGGAGAGTGGATGTATAGTCAGAGACATGGGCAGGAGATAGATGGTGTAGTAGATACATGGGCAGGAGATGATCGATGTGATAGAGACATGGGCAGGAGAATGTGTGTGATAGTCAGAGACATTGGCGAGATGAGATGTATAGTCAGAGACATTGAGAATGAGAGGGTATGTGATAGTCAGAAGATTGGGGGACAGTGAGATGGAGGGTAAATTTAGAGACATTGGGAGGAGATGGACGGTGATATAGATGGCAGATGGGTGACAAGACATTGGGGCAGGAGATGGAGGTGGATTAGTCAGAGACCTTGGGCAGTGCGATGGAGTGTGATAGTCAGAGACATTGGCGGAGATGTGATGTGATAGTCAGAGTACTTGGCCAGAGAGATGGATGTGATAGTCGAGAGATCCTTGAGCCAGGAGATCGAGTGTGATGTCCATGAGCGATCGTGGAGAGCAGTTGAAAGAATGGATGTGATAGAGACATTGGGCAGATATGGAATTGTGATAGTCAGTAGACATTGGGCCAGGAGATGGAGTGATAGGTCAAGGGACATGGGCAGGAGGAGATGGATGTGAGTAGAGACATTGGGCAGGAGGGATGTGATGTCAGAGACATTGGGCAGGAGATGGTAGTGATAGTCAGAGGACATTGAGAAGGAGGAGGATGTGATGCATAGTCAGAAAGATTGGGCAGGAGATGGAGGGTAATTTAGAGAGACATTGGGCAGGAGAGGAGGTGATAGTCAAAGACTTGGGCGAGATGGAGGTATAGTCAGAGCAGATTGGGCGAGGATATGGAGGTGATAGTCAGAGACATTGAGCAGGAGAGTGGATGTGATAGTCAGAGACTGGGGCAGGAGATGGATGTGAGTGAGAGACTTGAGCAGAAGATCATGTGAGGTCAGAGGTTGGGCAGGAGATGGATGTGATAGAACATTGGGCAGGAAGAAGTGATGGATAGTTCAGAGACATTTGCAGGGAGATGGATTCATAGTCAGAACATTGGGCGCGTAGAAGGATGTGATCAGAGACATTGGGCAGGAGATGGAGTGTGATAGTCAGATGATTGGGCAGAGGTGGATGTTATAGTGAGAGACTAGGAGCAGGAGATAAACTGTGATAGTAGAAGACATGGGCACGAATATGGAGTTGATATCAGAGACATTGGGGCAGGATGGATGTATAAGTCAGAACATTGGGGCCGGAGATGAATTGATAGTCATGAAACCATTGTGCAGGAGATGGAGTGAGAGTCAGAGACATTGAGCAGGAGGATAATTATATAGTCAGAGACTTGAGCAGGGGATGGATGGATATCAGAGTACTATTGGGCAGGAGAGGATGTGATAGTCAGAGACATGGGGCAGGATGTGGATTTGAAGTCAGAGATTGGCAGGAGATGATGTGATAGTCAGAGATATTGAGCAGAGATAGAATGTGATAGTCGGAGACATGTGGGCTGATATGGATGTGATAGTCAGAGAACATTGGGATCGGAGATGGATATAATAGTCAGAGACCATTGTGCAAGGAGTGATGTGATAGTCAGAGGACTTGGGCTGAATATGATGTGATAGTCAGAGACATTGGGGCAGGGAGATGGATATAATAGTCAGAAGACATTTGGGCAGGAGATGAATGTGATAATCAGAGACATTGGGCGGAAAGGATTGTGATAGTCAGAGACCATTGGGCAGGAGATGGATAAATAGTCAGAGACATTGGGCAGGAGAGATATAATAGTCAGAGACATTGGGCAGGAGATGAATGTGATAGTCATAACCATTGTGGAATGAGTATGGAGTGTGATAGTCAGAGACCATTGGGCAGGAGATGGATGTGATAGTCAGAGACATTGGGAAGGAGATAGGATGATGTGATAGTCAGAGACAATTGGGAAGGAGATGGATGATAGTCCAGGACATTGGAGAGAGATGGAGGTGATATCATAGACATGGGCATGGAGTATGTGATAGTCCAGACATTTAGAAAGGAATGAAGGTGATGTGATAGTCAAGAAAGATGGTGGCAGGAGATGGAGGTTAAATTCAGAGACATTGGGCAGGAGATGGAGGTGATAGTTCAAAGAATGGGCAGGAGATGGGAGGTGTTAGTCAGAGAATGGGTAGGAGATGGAGGTGATAGTGAGAGACATTGAGCACAAGATCGTTGTGAGAGTCCAGAGGTGGAGCAAGAGATGGATTGTGATAGAGACATTGGGCAGGAGAAGGCTGTGTGAATAGTCAGAGCAAATTGGCAGGGGATGTATGTCATAGTGAGAGAATTGGGCGAGAATGGATTGATAGAGACATTGGGAAGGAATGGATGTGATAAGTCAGGAGTTGGGCAGGAGGTGGATGGTGATAGTGGAGAGACATTAGCAGGAGATGAATGTGATAGCAGAGACATTGGCAGAAATCATGGATGGATAATAGACGGACATTGGGCAGTGAGATGGATGTTAATAGTCAAGGACATTGGGAGAGATGAATGTGATAGTCAGAAACATTGGGCAGAGAGGTGGATGTGGATAGTCAGAGATTGGGCAATGAGATGGATTGTTAGTCAGAGACATTGAGCAGGAGATAAATTATATAGTCAGAGACATTGAGGCATGAGATGGATTGATAGTCAGAGACATGGGCAGGAGATGGATGTGATAGTCAAGACATTGGGCAGGAGAATGGAGATTTGATAGTCAGAGATTGGGCGGAGTGAGATGGATGGTAGTCAGAGACATTGGGCAGTGTAAGGATATAATAGTCAGAGGACATTGGGCATGAGGGATTGAATGTGATAATCCAGACATGGGCAGGAGAGGTAAATAGTCAGAGACATTGGCAGGGAGAAGTAGAGATGAAGATGTGTGATAGTCAGAGTTGGGCAGGAGATGATGTGGATAGTAGAAGACATTGGGAAGGAGATGGATGTGATAGTCAGAGACATTGGGCAGGAAGATTGGATGGATAGTCAGAGACATTGGGAAGAGATGGAATGTCGATAGCAGAGACATTGGGCAGAGGAAGAGTGAGGTGTGATAGTCAGAGACATTGGGGCAGGAGTATGGATGTTAGTCAAGACATTGGGCGAGAGTGAGATTGGATGTGAAATAGTCAGAGACATTGGGCAGGAGGATGGATGTGATAGTCCAGAGGCACTGAGGGCCAGAGTATGGATGTGATAGTTAGAGGAACGGGCAGAGATGGATGTGATAGTCAGAGACATTGGGCAGGAGATGGATGTGATAGAGAGATTAATGTGACATTAAAATTGCTCGAATAATTTAATTAATGTTTAAGAATTTTAACTAAAATATTGTAATGTTTTTCAGGTCCTAAAGATTGGGAGAAAGGAAGAAAAACTAGAAGGTTCCCTTATTCTATCTAAATACCTGCTGCTGGGGAGTGTAGAGAAGAAACAGAAAATCTGAAAATTTGAACAAATGGCAACTGTTTAACCAGAAGTCAACGAAATTAATGGAAATTCACCATCTTTCATCTGTCAATTTACATTATTATTATTATTGTTAGTCTTGTTAACAATTTATGTACAGTATCAAATCACACAAGGGCTCAAAGTTAGAAAGCGATCACAAAGGGGTCTGGGAACTGACACATCACGACTCAGTTTGGGTGCTACATTCTGGAACAGACCAGATTTAGACTTCTAGAGGTAAGTGGGTTGGAGCAGATATTTCCTACAGAGGGAAGAGCGGCCGAGCACCGATAAACAGGGTTGTGTGTGAATCTGACCAGTGGACTGATGATGACCATGAAGAAGACATGATAAGAGCCAGCATTATAACTGGACCTGTGGACACTGTTTTATATGATTTAGATAATGTAGAAGTTATGACCTCACCTGAATTAAGGGAATAACAACCACAACTTGAGCTGGACACATTGGGGGTCATTTACTAAGGGCCCGATTCGCGTTTTCCCGACGTGTAACCCGAATATTTCCGATTTGCACCGAGTTTCCCTGTATTGCCCCGGGATTTTGGCGCACACGATCGGATTGTGGTGCATCAGCGCTGGCATGCAGGCGACGGAAATCGGGGGGGCGGGCGAACGAAAACCCGACGGATTCGGAAAAAACGCAGCAGAGAACTCGCCGCTGGATTCGCGATCCAGCGGCGCCTTCTCTGCGGTGGATTCCGGTCTTCCGACGATTCAGTAAGGTAGTTCCTCCGCCGTCCACCAGATGTCGCTGCTGCGCTGAAGAGCATGGAAACACACTGGAGTACACTGAGCCGGGCTGAGTGAAGGTAAGCGCGTGCCAAGCGACAATTTTTTTTAAAAAAATGCGGCGGTTTTTCCGAATCCGTCGGGTTTTCATTCGGCCACGCCCCCCTATTTCCGTCGTGTGCATGCCGACGCCTATGCGCCACAATCCGAATCGAATCGGGCCCTTAGTAAATGACCCCCCTTGGGTCACATTTACTAAGGGTCCGAGGACTGCACTTTAGTCGAATATTCCGATGTTTTGGGGGATTATGTCACATGCAATCGGATTTTGGCGCAGCAGCGGCGGCTTTCATGAGACAGAAATCGGGGGGCATGACGTCGGACGTTCCGACTGATTCGGACTGAGCGCGGAATTTAATATTCAAATTGTGTCACAAGGCAATGCACTTACATGCACCGGGAAGAAGAAGGTGACCTCCGGGGACCTGAGCGGGGAAGCGACACAAAAAGGATATCAGGCTCAGGATCTTAGTGACTCCCTGCACAGTGCATTATACACAGACAATGCACTTACATGCACCAGGAAAATGAAGGTGAACTCCGGGGACCTGAGCGGGGTAGCGACACATGCAGGATATCGGGGGTACGATCTTAGTGACTCCCCGCACAGCGCATTATACACGGACAATGCACTTACATGCACCAGGAAGAAGGTGAACTCCGCGGACCTGAGCGGGGAAGCGACACATGCAGGATATCGTTGCACGATCTTAGTGACTCCCCGCTCAGCGCATTATACAACGGACATGCACTTACATGTACCAGGAAGGAAAGGTGAAACTCCGGGGACCTGAGCGGGAAGCGACACTGCAGGATATATCGGGGCAGGATCTTAGTGACTCCCCCAACACACGTATTATTAAGATACACGGACAATGCACTTACATTCACCAGGAAAATGAAGGTGAACTCCGGGGACCTGAGCGGGGAAGCCACACATTCAGGAAATAGGGCGCACGATCTAATTGAAACACGGCACAGTGCATTGTCATTGGACAATGTACTTTTGGGAACTCCTCCAGACCGGTTTAGTTAATGTGCCCCCTTATTTAGTAGGGATAGCAGGAGAGTTATAGAATTGGAGAAATTGATTAACGGAAATATTGCCAATTCTAAAAATAAAATTGTAAAGGATTTTCAGAGGCCCTGGTGGAGCTTCACATTTTGTTTGTTTGCTTTGTAAATTGGTTCGCGTTAGAACCGATTCAAGTCTGGAGGGGGGTATGCGTATATATTATATTATTTCATTTCTTTATACATTGATCTACCATAGTTCTATTACAACTTGTTTAACATCTGTTGCTTTAGTTAAGAAGGGAAAGTTATTTATGACACCCTACAAGTGTCATTTAAGATAGAAGGCAACAGGAAAAGACAACATCTCCTGGAGGGGCTGAGGTGGCAGTTGTATTCTACCATTTTATTATACAAAGGAAGTGACCCCATCTAGGGGCCAGGAAGTGACCCCATCAAGGGGGTGGGAAGTGACCCCATCTAGGGGGCAGGAAATTATTTAGGTCTATTCTTTCTCTCACTGTCCTTGCAGCTCCAGTCTCTCTCTTTTTCGGTTTCCTCTCTATCTCCACTGAAACAGCAGGGTCACATGTCCCACCCAGTGAAACACAAACATGATCATACAGCCCATGGCTGTGGTTGCTTTGGGGCAGAAAGCTGGTTAAATGGCTGTGCAGCAGGTGCTGAATATGGAATGTTTGGTATGGTCCCAACTTTTGCAGTTTTGGTCGGCCCAACAATATTGAACTGTTATAACTTACCACTGAGGGTAGATTCGGCAATTAAGCATAGACAAATGGGAAGGAGGTTTAGTCTCAGGGTCCACTGTCTCTGTCTATGTCACCCATTGATTTCCTGATATTGCATAACTATAGTCACATGTATCATATAAGACTACTTACCTCCTGTGTGTGTCTCCAGGTTATAGACTGGGGATTTATGTAAAGCTTCTGACCACTGACAGCCCATGGGGTAAAATTTCCTACTTCACTGTCCCCTGGGGCCTCATCAACAAGAATCCAGTTGATGATCTTATATGGATGAGGAGCTTCCCCCTGGTCAGTAAAGTAATATGAAGGAGACATTGGGTCCCGGGAATTCTTCATCCTCTGTATGTAGCGCTGTAACTTCCCTGTGTATTGTACAAGTCCAGTTATTGGGTTTTCTTTATATTTGTCTTTTATATGTAAGAACATTTCATGTAGAGACTTTGCCAGGATTTCTACTGCCTCATACAATCGTGGGGTCACCCCGGAGGAGATGTAATTCCGTATATCCAGTGGAATGTAACTCTTAGTGTAGTAAGATTTTCCTTCAGTGAAATTAAATGTCTTATACACATTTTTATTCACTTTACCTGTGACTACATCCATTACTGTCCAGAAATACTCAATATGGAAAATATTGGGGAGTTTCCTGTAATTTTCCAAAAAATCTTGGAGTCCCGGGAAAGGTTGTGATGAGTAGTCCACCGCTAGACTTACATTCAATATATTGTAAGCACACTCCGTTATTAAGGAACTGGACGCCCAGGGTGGGGGTAGGATGAAGATTGTGCTCAATAGTAGAGTATGATAATCTCCTAGAAACTCAAAGCCAAACAAAGAGAAGGTCCCGCACATTATAATGATTCTAACTTTTTTCAAAAAGTGTAAGATAGACTCCTGATCTAATGTTTTCTGTTCTTGAAGTTTTATGGTGAAGGCGGCACAGATCCCGTTCTCTCTCATGTACTTTGTCAGTATCTGCAGTTCTCTCTCTCCGTTATCATTATCTGATACTAAAATCCCGACCCAGGTCCAGCCAAAATACTTCAACAGCTCAATGATCACCATATTGTGGGTGTGGCTACTTAGGACGGTTCGGAAAACATGTGGATAGAGGAGTCTATCAGATAACGAGGGGTCGGTGGCTCCATAGCTGATCTACAAGACACAAAACGTCTGTGATTCTATATCCATATGGGTAGAATTATCACATTCTTAGTAGATTTATCAGCACTTGTATTATTATTTTTTTAAAAAATCATATCCTTTATTGTATCCTGTTAAGATATAGGAAAATATGAAAAATACGAAACCTATGGAGCATGCATGGTCACTTGTAAAATCAAGCAGCAGGCCTATGCATTTCAGACTATGGGGCACATTTACTTACCCATCCAGAGAAGTTCCAGAAAGTGCATTGTCCGTGTATAATGTGCTGTGCGTGGAGTCACTAAGATCCTGCGCCCGATATCCTGCATGTTTCGCTTCCCCGCTCAGGTCCCTGGAGTTCACCTTCTTCTTCCTGGTGCATGTAAGTGCATTGTCCGTGTATAATGTGCTGTGCGTGGAGTCACTAAGATCCTGCGCCCGATATCCTGCATGTGTCGCTTCCCCGCTCAGGTCCCCGGAGTTCACCTTCTTCTTTCTGGTGCATGTAAGTGGATTGTCTGTGTATGATGCGCTGTGCAGGGAGTCACTAAGATCGTGCGTCCGATATCCTGCATGTGTCACTTCCCCGCTCAGGTCCCCGGAGTTCACCTTCTTCTTCCTGGTGCATGTAAGTGCATTGTCCGTGTATAATGCGCTGTGTGGGGAGTCACTAAGATCATGCCCCCGATATCCTGTATGTGCCGCTTCCCCGCTCAGGTCCCTGGAGTTCACCTTCTTCCTCCTGGTGCATGTAAGTGCATTGTCCGTGTATAATGTGCCGTGCGGGGAGTCACTAAGATCGTGCACCCGATATCCTGCATGTGTTGCTTCCCCAATCAGGTCCCCGGAGTTCGTCTTCTTCTTCCGGGTGTATGTATGTGCATTGTCCGTGTATAATGCGCTGTGCGGGGAGTCACTAAGATCCTGCATCCGATATCCTGCATGTGTCACTTCCCCGCTCAGGTCCCTGGAGTTCATCTTCTTCTTCCTGGTGCATGTAAGTGCATTGTCCGTGTATAATGCGCTGCGGGGAGTCACTAAGATCATGCCCCTGATATCCTGTATGTGTCGCTTCCCCGCTCAGGTCCCCGGGGTTCACCTTCTTCTTCCTGGTGCATGTAGGTGCATTGTCCGTGTATAATGCGCTGTGCGGGGAGTCACTAAGATCCTGCACCCGATATCCTGCATGTGTCGCTTCCCCACTCAGGTCCCTGGAGTTCACCTTCTTCTTCCGGGTGTATGTAAGTGCATTGTCCGTGTATAATGCGCTGTGTGGGGAGTCACTAAGATCGTTCCTTCGATATCCTGCATGTGTCACTTCCCCGCTCAGGTCCCCGAAGTTCACCATCTTCTTCTCGGTGTATGTAAGTGCATTGCTTGCAACACAATTTTAATCTTAAATCCCGCGCTCAGCCCGAATCAGTCGGATCGTCCGACAACCGTCCCCTGATTTCTGCCGCATGAAAGCAGCGCAGTTGCACCAAATTCCAATCACATGCAACACAATCCCCAGCTAAATATTTGTCCCAACGGCACAAATCCCGATGACTATGAACAGTCCGACGGAAATGCAATCCGCGGACCCTTAGTAAATAAGCCCCATTGGGCTTTCCGGCAGATAGATTTACCATTTAGTTGCTGAATAATATTTCCCATCGTCTACTTTACATTTTCTTCATTTTGGAAATGTCTAGATAATTTATTTTGATGTCTCGGGAATACAAATCGAATATCAATTTTCCGCATTTTCAGAATTGACCATTTTTGGGATAATTACTTTTTTTGAATAATCAGCCCATTTTCAGATCTGCACAACTCCAACTATCAGAAACAGCTTCTAGGAAAATTGTTAACCCCTTGAGATCTTCATAGTAATTAAATCAAAATGGAGACGAAATTTAAAATGGTCAAATTTTGTCGGTTATACATTCATTTAGCCCTAAAATTTACACATTTAAAAAAGATAAAAAGAGAAAATCCACCATACAATTTGTTCTGCAATTTCTCCCGAAGACCCCCCACATGTGGCCGTTACTTGTGTTATGGGGGCACAGCGGGGCGCAGAAGGGAAGGAGGGACCTGCAGCTGCCAGGATTTTAGTTTCCTCATTGACTCCTTTTGTAGGATATACAATTTTTTACTAAGGAGTCAGTGGGGGTCATTTACTAAGGGCCCGATTCAGGTTTTTCCGACGTGTTACCCGAATATTTCCGATTTGTGCCGATTTTCCCTGTATTGCCCGGGGTTTTTGGTGCACGCGATCGGATTGTGGCGCATCGGCGCCGGCATGCACGCGACGGAAATCGGGGGGCGTGGCCGAACGATAACTCAACGGATTCGGAGAAACCACCGCATTCCGATGCTCTTCAGCGCAGCAGCGACACCTGGTGGGCGTTGGAGGAACTACCTTAATGAATCGCAGGAAGACCCGAATCCACCGCAGAGAGCGCGCCGATGGATCGCGAATGGACCGGTTAAGTAAATCTGCCCCAATATGTGCACATTTTTTGATCACTTTTTTTTTGCATTTTTTGTGGGATTGAATAGGAAAAATCATAATTCTTGTCGCGTTTTAACAGTTTTTTTATGGCGTTCATCGTGCGGGTTCAATAATTATTTACTTTTATTCTACTGGTTGTTACGAATGCGGTGACACTATATATGTGGGGTTTGTGTTATGATTTAGACTTTTTTGTGCGTTATATGTCTCTTTATATGTTTTGGGGCTTATGGGCATTTTTATTAATTTATTATTAATTGAATAACTTTTTTTTTTTTAACTTTTTTACAGTTTCCACTATGGGACATGAATAAGCGATCACCTGATTGCTTGTTCATGATAATACTCTGCAATGCTAATGTATTGTGGGGTATTAGCAGTGTCAGCCTATGCACATGCACACATCATAGACGCCATCTTACAGGCACGGCCTACAGGCAGCCCTGGGGTCCTGTTTGGACCCCAGGCCTGCCATAGGAATGATCGGCGCCCCGCAAAGATAGCATGAGGCGCAGTTTAAATGCCGCAGTCTCTCTGACGGTGGCATTTAACAAGTTAAACACACGCAAACAGAGCCAACTCCAACCACGGGTCTTACACTAGGGTATCGGCTGTTAGTTTGAGCCGGCACCCCGTGTATCCCGATGCTAGTTCGACTCAGATCTCGGGCTGAACCAGCAACAGCTCTGCGTCCGATCTGATGTGGAGCATGAAGAGGTTTATTCAAAATAAAAAGTTTTTTTCTTTATGACTTTTTTAATATATAAAGTTAAAAATAACACAGCAGCATGTGTTATATATTTTCAGTGTAAGGAGAGTCATGTAGTGACATCTAGGAGAGTCATGAAGACTTCACCTTCATCTTAAATGTATATACAGGCTCCTCCCATTATTCATAGCGCAAAAACAGACACAGGTCACAGCAATATTTTATCTGCTGTTTCATACTGGAAGGAGGGGCAGAATCTGCAGAACACAAGTGTGAACTGAGTCTTGTTAATATGAAGAGCAGATAGAAGGGACCTTCCAATATATTATAATCAATGAACTGCAGTGGGATTTATACAAACACATATATACTATGGGGGACAGTTTTCAGGACTGGCATAGGAGCCCCAAAATATTCGCAATAGCCAATGAACCACCAACATCTGCCATTATTATCCACTGTGCGCCATCTCCATGCAAAAGGGAAGGACCTGGCATAAAAATGTACACTTCACAGCCTCTAGACAGGGTCGGACTGGGGTACCTGAGGCCCATCCTACTACTACATAAGAATATTGGGAGAGTCTGGGATCTTGGAATTTCTAGGCACTGCCGGGGGAGGCAGTAAAATAAAAATAAAGAAATCCCTTTCTTCATTCCTCCCATCTCTTGGTTTGTTCACAGAGGCTGCGGGGAGGGGCGGAATGTTATGTGAGGGAATTCATGTTGGGAATGTTATAACAATTTGCCCCTGGTCGAGTGCCCGAATCACCCACAGCTGTTTTGCTGCCTCCTTCAGGTCTCCGCATCTGCCGCCTGAAGCAGAATTTTTATCCGGCCCTGCACCCCAGTGTCTGGGGCACAGCATGAGGGTGCAGGGCCTTCTGCAGCCTGACTAAGATGCCGCGGCCCTGAAAGCAGCACAGACATATGCCAGCTGCTACTTTAGCTGGAACAGATTTGAGTTTCACCAATAGAAGATGCCGCTCCATGGAAAGCTTGTATCCAGAGCAAAGTGCAAACCTCACCATGGGCCACACCACCTGAAACGTATGAAAGTTCATAAGGAGACATTTTAAGAATGAAATGGGCTATTGTGGCTGGCAGTACTATAGGCCAGCGACCTAGACCTCCGAGAACTATGGAGGACGACTATGAAGAAGCAATGATCTGTGGTTGGGGAGAACTATTACTGAACTGTTGTTAGTTTAATATTTTGGGGTCCCACTTTTAATATTGCCCAGGGCCCCACTTTGTCTAAAATCAGCCCTTTATAAGGAGTTTTTTATAAATTTTCTCTCACTAAAATACAATTGCAAAATGGAGCATCTTTCTGCTTTTGAAATATCAAGGTCAAGCAGTTGGTCAGGAGGGAGTCTTATAGGAGCCGGAGGAGTCTATAGTTCCCTTCATTCCTGTCTAGAGACTGAACCATAAACAGTTCATATTCCTTATGTTTAATCAGTAGAGTTTCTTCCCTACAACCTCCCCCTATGGTTCTTACTCCAAGAGAAGAACAAGTCCCAGAACTTTAGGAGGCAGTTAACCAATGTTTATCAGTACAGGCATTCCCCGGGTTATGTACAATATAGGTTCTCTAGGTTTGTTCTTAAGTTGTATTTTATCATTGAAACCCCAGACAAAGTTTATTTGGTCTCTGTGACAATTGGATTTTAAAAATGTTGGATTGTCATAAGAATCAGGATTAACAATGAAGCTTCATTACAGACACCTCTGATAAGTGTTACAGCTGTTTATTGTGGTCTTGGGCTAAAGTACGGAAAATTACCAACATCCAGAGGTCCGTTTGTAACTAAGATTTGTCTGTAAATCAGGTGTTCTTAAGAAGGGGACCCCCTGTATTTCAGATTTAAAACGTTCAAACTTTGATTCCATGTTTAATGATTGATTGCTCTTTTTAATGTATTAGGTTTTGTTAATGTTCTTTTCTCTGTGGGTCCAAACCCATTGCATTGGGTTATTATGTTATCACAGGAGACGTCCTACGCACATATCCCACACACATTGGAGACAGATGTTCCCACAATAGATGTATACACACATCAGGTATCCTGTTCCCATCATGTTATAACTGCACCAATAAACAATGACTGCAGTATCCAGTACCTGAGGATATCCGTATAGTCCCAGGATCTGTGCTGCGGGAATAGTGGTAGATGAGTGGTGGTCTCCAGTGACACCAGCCAGCTGGCCACGCCCCGGACAGGAGTAATTAGGTATCACCTTATCTGGACCAGACAGAAGATGTAACACACGGCTGACCGCCACTTTTTCATCAAGACACGAGTCATAGACATGATATCCCAGGGTAATATTGGGTAAGATGTCAGGGTTCTGGTTAATATTATCAACGGCAAAGAGGAAAATCAGTAAGTGAAAGATTCCGTTCAGTTCTGGCCTGTGAATAGATGAACATGTAGAAAAGTACAAGAGAAACTCTAATAAATGTTGGTGAACAGCTCTAAGGTCCTGTCATCCTGGTCATAAGACTCCATCTGATGGAGTGTTATGACCATTAGAGTGGCCAATATAAAGCTGAGCTGGAAACAAAAAACAAACAAATCTGGCCGCCTGCCTTTACGATAAAGTTGTATCTCAAACCCCCTTCCCTCTGATTCCTCACCCTGTTCACTCTCCTCCTATTACATTGTCCAGGCTTTGCTTCTCTGCTGGTCCCATTGCCTGCACCAATAGTCCCATCTCCCTACATCTCGTAGTTCCCACCCTCAGTGTTCACTTCTAACATTTTTAACTTCTCTCTTTCTTCTGGTGTATTCCCCTCATCTTTAAGATGAGCTGTCCTCACCCCATTACTAAAGAAACCGTCCCCAGACCTGTCCAGTGCTGCTTACTACTGACCAGTCTTTAATCCCCACTTCATCTTCAAACTCCTAAAACACCTGGTCTATTCTTGCCGAACCTGTTATCTGCCATCTAGAAATCTAGAGATCTAGAAATCTGTGTCAAATCCTCATAGTTGATGGAGTGATTTTTGCTCTGACCTCCTGATGCCACCTCCACTCTGTGGCTTACCATGTTACTGCCACCACCAGAATTTGTCATTGTGCCACTCTCTGGCCTCATGCTGCTGCTACTGCTGCCGCCCACCTGCACACACTGTGATTGTGCCACTCCCTGGCCTCATGCTGCTTCTGGTGCTGCTGCCACCTCCACACTTTGTCATTGAGCCACTCTGTGGTCTACCATGTTGCTGCCTCCTCCAGAATTTGCCATTATGCCACACTCTGACCTCCTGCTGCCGCCACCTCCACAATTTGTCATAATGCCACTCTGTGGCCTATCATGTTGCTGCCACCTTCAAGAATATGTCATTGCACTACTCTCTGACCTCATGCTGCTGCCACCACCTCCACACTCTGTCATTGTGCCACACTGAGGCCTACTATGTTGTCGCCAGCTCCAGAATTTGTCATTGTTCCACTCTGCCTACTCATGCTGCGGCCAACTGACTGCTGTCTCCCTGGAACACCCTGTGATTTCCATAATGCTGTTTTCATCGCTCTATGGCGTTGCCACTATGTTTGGTTTTCCCCTTCATTTCATCTGTCAGAAGGAATGAAAAGCCTCAGGATTGATCAATAAAAGCAGGAGTGGATACAGAACACAGAGGACATGCAAGTATCCCATTTACTGGTCATCTCTGTTCTGGATCAACTCCTTTTTGTTTTTGGCTTTAGCAATACTGATGGATTATTGACCGATGGAAAGCGGCCACTGACGGATGAAAAAAAGGGCAAAATGATCAGTGACGTCAATACAGAATTACTGCCGACACCCTCTGCACTCTTTTGGGGGGTTTCTACATGTATCAGCTTTTAACAGAACAGATTCTGTCGTAATCTATGAATCATCTGATGTCAGTGTAAAAAGAGTGCACTCTGTGATGTTATAGTGGGATCTTGGCCCTCAGCTCAGTCCTTTCGAGCTGGTACAGATGTTACCTTGTCAGGCTGCGTTCCCGCTTCACTTATTTGGTTAAGTTGGCCCCTGTACGTGCCCATGGAATTGAAGAGTGATGCGTGGCTGTCATGTGCGTGTCATACTAAAACACAGCATTGTATGAAGACCAAACCTCGCTCCATATGTATTTTTGAGCATGGCACAACATTCTACAACACCCTATAGGCTCTCTGCAGCCAGGAAATAACTGTTTTTTTTAATGTGATTCAACATGATTCGATTCAGGTCGAATCAAATTTTTCCAGAAAATTCAGCGAACCTGGTCGAATCGAACTTTGAAAAACTCGCCTATTTCTAGTGGCCGCTTTGAAAGTCCAGGTAGCTGTTGACATCTACCTTTTGACAATATGTGTTTGTAATAATAGAAGTTCCTTCATGAAATACATTGATGTCTAGGAATTCTATACTGCGTTCTTCTAAATTGGCCGTAAAAGAGATCCCCCAGTTATTATGGTTGAGGTGATCTATGAAGTCTTTGGCTGATTCCACAGAAAGAAGAGGTCATCTATATAATGTCTAAAATGCATTATATGGTGACGCCATGTGTCATTGGCCCAGATGCATTCCTCTTTGACGACCCCCATGAAAAAATCTGAATCGGAAAATCTGCTTTTGGCAGGTAAAGTAGTTATTAGTTAGGATGAATTCCAAGACTTTCAACAGGAAGGCTTGTTGCTCCTCAGTTAGTCTATGGTCTCTGTTGAGAAAGTGTTCTACACACCAAAGTCCTTTTCTATAAACAAATATAGGGCTGCAACATCCAGTGTCATCAAGAGATAGTCTTCTTCCCCCTTCAGTTCTTTCAATTCCACGATAAGTTGTGCTGAATCTTTCAGGAAGCTCTTAAGGTTGCACACATGAGTTTGTAGGATGATAATCAGATATTGTGAGAGGTTGCTGGTGAGGGAGTTTACTTCTGAGATAATTGCCCATCCGGGTGGATTCTGCAGGGATGTGTGCACCCTGGGTAAGTGGTAAAAGGATGTTGATCTTCTAGGTGTCTGTGAGGTAGTCCTTTTGCCCTTCTTTGAAGGGGTTAACCTTGCTGGGGACATAGTATTCCTTTTTATTGAATTAAAACATTTTTTTTTCAATTTTACAAATCTTGCACACCCACAACATTATACATCATCATCAGCACATTTCAGTCATAGTGAATATACCACATCTACTATACACTCACATTAGTAACGTCCATTTACAATCCCGCTCTCACAAAGTTGTAGCATTGCCGTGTGTCAGCGCCAAAAGAGAAGGAGGGGGGAAAAAACAGCTGATAGGACTGACGACATAATGAGGCACAGCCAATAAAACAACGCCCTGCAGGCTCGCCTCTGCCCTGGAGAGAAAGGGTTTACTGCTGCCGTGGAACGTGGTAAGCCACGTAGCCCGCACCAACACATCAGCCATACTTTAGGTAAGACACAATGTTACAGTCCAGCTCTACTGTACTACTGTATCCTGCATACTTGTCTAACACCCATACATTGAGAATGTATCAATATATAGAGGGAACGTATCAGCACATAGAATTCATATATGTTTGTCTTAGATATTTATTTTAAATGAAATTTACTTTTATTGGTCACTACCTCAGAAACATACAACTTTACGACTGCTGTTCAGTCAGCAATATTCCTCCTCCAACTATATCACGGTATGGACAAAAATCGACTTCATACAAATAGTAGACATGTACATCACACAACCAATGTCATATCTGGGGAATTCCATGTATGTGATATGTACAGCCTCCTGCATGTATACAGCGTGTATACACTCCTCACCTCATGCATTAGAGTCAGTGATACACAACAAGTCCTGGACACACCACAACCTTATTCCAATGCATTTGTATCAGTTTTTGCTTTCTATCGCTGTTTTTGTTGCCATTTTCTTATTATGTATTTGTATAATATTTAAGAACCTTATGAAGGAGCCGTCTGTCCCCGAAACGCGTTGTTCATTATTTGATACTATGTGTATAAAATAAATTGGTTGAGCCTGAAATCGATGTAGCAGCGCACAGAGGAAGCTCCACTTTTTCCCTTGAATCCACAACCCTTGTTAACATGTTTAACTCCCTGGAAATAATAACATATAATACTGAGGATACATGAAGCAAGGACTTACCCTTCACATTTTAGTTTCCTGGAATAATCTTCTGTCTCAAGCTCAAAATACTCATTAATTGTCAACAATCCCCCAATGATGAGATCTCCATCCTGGTGACATTTCTCGAGATTATCATCAACTTCTCTGATCCTGAAATCGCACAATAAATGGATCATAGGAAGCCATGGAAGAATCAGCAGGAGCAGCATGGAAGATGATGAGGAAATCACATAGAGAGACAGCGGCTCCCAGGATCAGGGCCACCCTGGTGACTGCTATCATCTCCCCTCTTCTTATACAGGATGATGGGAGATATTTTACATTGTCTGATCTCATCTCACATCATTCTGGATCTGCTCCCCGGTGATTGTGTCCTGATCCGTCATTACACTGGATAAATGTAGAAAGGGATGAAGAAGAAGAAATAACCACCAGCAGCCTCTTCTTGTCCGGGTTATTCTTTCACCTGTGTTATCTCTGAATCCATAATCTACTGATGTCCCTGATAAATCCTCATACACACAGAAGGAAAACTATAGGACCTAAGGATACAGATGCAGCGGCAGATTCATATCTGCAACATAGATTGACCCTTCCCTTCTATAATTCTTACATTATCTAGAATAGCAAATAAAAATGTATCTAAATGTAAAGAGTGACAAGAGAGTTAAAATGGCAGCGGGTTCAGCATTTTGTCCTCCATCTGGTGTCCCTTTCCCTGCACCTTGGTGATCCTGGGATTGTCAGGGATACTCTTGGCTAAACTTTGGTATTCTATATGTAGTGACAGGAAGGAAGGCTTCTCGCAGGAGTGGTACCAGCCTCTGGCGCCTACCCATGAAAATGAAGGGAGTAGAGGAAGTGCAGGAGCGATAGTCCTGGGGACAATTTCTTTTCCTCATTACTGTAGGATATGACCCATGAATTCTGTTTTTGGTTCCAGTTCACTATTTGGATAGTTGAGTAGACCTTGGTACATCTGTACTGGGGGTGGGATTGAGGGAACATATTTGCCTGGTCGGGACCTGTTGGGGTCAGTTGTGAATCATTACCTGTGGGCAGTGAGGACATCAAGGTCATTTGCCATTGCATTTTGTTCAAGGTGCTAAACCTAATAATTTTCTGAGTTTGTTTTCCCATTGTTTTAGTAGACGCTCTTCCCCTTCATCGAAGGACAAGCGAGATCTTTTACCACTATTCCATGACGAAAAATATTCCATTCTTCTCATTCCAAATTCTTTTATATATTGGCATTTGATTGGCTCCCTCATATTACTTTCATCATTTATCCCCCCCCCCCCCCCCGAACATCATTAGATACAAAATTCAACATAACAAGTCTTAATAAATATTTAACCCGCCCCACCCCTCCCATCCACCCTCCATTGCTTGGTCGTGGAAGAAAAAAAAAGGGCTTTTAATGAATACTTTAAATTTAACACTATCAAAGAATGAAGTTGCTTCTCTGTCCGGATTACTTATAAGGCCTTTATAGGAGGAGAACTTCTCAAACTTCTTATCTATAAAACAAAGAGAAATGGCTTCTATTAATTGCAAGATACATGCACTTGAAGCTCAGAACAAGATGGCCTCTATCCCAGCTTTAATAGCAGCACTCATCAATGAAAGGGACCGGCCGCTCAACCTACTTCTACAAAATAATTACAGACTCCTTAATACTTGTTAGTGCAAGCCCTCAACCAAAAGAGCAGAGAAGAGCAGAATCCTTTATCTTATCCACCACACTTCTGGCAAAGAAATCTTGTCCCCCTAGGGCCATTATTGAGTCCTTTAGATCCTATTATGAATATGCAACACCCCATGCCAATACGCATGGCAGAGGAGTGGTTGTGAATAAGCCCCTTGTACCATTCAGTACACCAAGAGGTAATATGCAGCGGTAGATACTGCCTGGATAGGCAATGGTTAATCGTATTTGCAATTTTTATCCAACAATGTTCCAATCTGTAAACTGGAGTGTGATTTTAGAGGGAGACCACCGACCAGTGTGTAACAAAACCCCAGGACATGAAATGACAAAATCTCTTTACCATCACCTCTTGCCCAGAGAGGTCAGTCTTTCCAGCAAGCTCTCTTACCAGAGAGTGAGTTAGTGCTGAGCTCTCACCTCATGAGCAGCTCTTGTAACCCAGCTCCTGACAGAGGAGCATATCAACTCTACACTGAGTGACCAGAGACAGCGTGTGCCTCACACCTCTAGTGAGCTCACACAGAACAACCAGGGCTAAAGTTGCAGCTTCCAGCATTGGACACAGCTGCATCCCAGCCTGCATCTGCATCCAGGCTGGTGACCAAACTCCTGAGGTTCACTCTCCAAGATCACTCCCAGTAATCCGACCATCTGTACAGAATCGTTTGGCACATTGCCTGCTGTTGGTTCAAATAAAGAACTGTAAGTTATTTTTGCACAACGTTGCCTCCGTCTAGTCCCTGCTACGGCTGTCACCATCAAGGGCGCCCCATCTATCATCCAGGGACTCATACTACAGACACTAAGGGGTGCCCCAGGGAGAACCAGTACAACATCCTCTCTCTCATCTAATTTCTTGCACATACCACCTGCTGGAGACCTGCCAGGCTGTAGGATAGCCCTCCGGTCCTCATGCCAAGAACCGTGACACTAGCGTGCCTAGGCTGCAAACGCCAGCCACTCCGGTATTCTGGGCTCGGCTGCCTCCAGGCCCCAAGAAAAGGCTAGGCCTCAGTGGGGAATGTTGCAAGTGGCGTCACGAACATGATGTCTACTTCTGTGCCTTATTCTGGCAATATAGACTGTCCTTTATTGAAAATACTGTGCTGCCTAACCCTGCTGCCATCCGGGTTTAGGCCCAAGTGACTTTGTACTTTTTCAACATTGACTGTGTTATATTGCTGCCAGGTGCTGTCGAGCTCCGCTCCAGCACTCAGGAGGTTCATTCCTGCAATGGACTTTGTCTGCTCTGCTACATCTGGTGCAACAGCACCTGAAGTGTTTACCTCAGGAGATTGTGGCGCAGCAAGGAGCTCTAGCCCGCTAAAACCTTCACTGGCCGGAAACCCAGAGAATTCACCAAGCTCCACCCCCTGCGCCCATGGCGTGAAGTACTGTGGAGCCGGACCGGTTGCGGCCCAGCAACAAAGAAGGTTAATCGGCCATCTTGGATTCCAGCGCAAGCCGCACCTGTATTGGCCAACATCGCGCGCATCATCCGGAAGTGCCGACGCATGTGTCCTGCGACTGAAGGAGAGCACTGCTGATCATTGCCGAGCTGGACGTCGGGAAAGGAGATCATTGCAGCTGTTCCACCATCACCGCTGATCACCGCAGAGCCCCTGCTGCCTGCCAGACATCGGGGCACGGAGTTCTTTGTGCACCGGAGATGCCCTGTCATTGCGGCTGACTCTGAGTGAGTACCGCTGGGGAAGTTAAAGGGGGGTAAAGATTGTTTCCGACACTAGGTTAATTGGTTTACCTTCCAAGGAATATTGACTATGCTTTAGAGTGCCCATATCCCCATTACTCGCCATCGCCCATAGCAATGGACATTGTTAACCCCCTCAACTCCACAAAACCAGCCCAGTCATGTCATCCCAAGATGAAGACACTGAACTGGGAAAACTCCTGTCTCCTGGGCCTTCATCAGGGTATCGGAATATGCTGAATCCTCCAGAGAGCCCGTCCAGCCCTATTGCAGCCAGTGCCACCACCATTATGCCCCTGACTATGCCCTACTATCTGGGGGCTCCCTGGTTACCCCACTATGAAGGACAATTGCACACCCTCTCTGAATTTAGAGCCAAAATGCTAGCTACCTTCACTCTGTATCCGCTCACAGAAGAACAGAAAGTGGGCATTCTAACCGGGCAGTTAAAGGGACCCGCTCACCGGGAAGTCAAGTCCGGGCCCCAAGAAGTGGTCCAAATCCTCAATAGACTGCACAACACCTTTAGAAAAATGTACTGTCTCTGAATTGAAGCAGAAGTTCTTTGGGAAAAGACAGAAGCCCCAAGAATCTCTCAGAGACTTTGCCCTCTCCCTACAGGAGACATAAAAAAGGCCTTGACCCCAAAGAGGCTGAGGATTCCGACCAAACCCTGAGAGAGCAATTCCTTCATGGCGTTTCTAACCATCACAGATGTCAGCTGAAAATGTTAGCCCTTCATTATCCTAACGCTTCCTTCCTAGAATTTAAGGAGATGGCCATTGATGTACTTGAGGAACAACTTCCATTTGAGATACAAGAGGAATCAGCACCCTTGACTGGTGAAGGATCTACCGCATATGTCTGTTCGGTACAACAGGCCTCCCAATCTCTGATGCGTAAGGAAGTCGCCACCCCAGAGGATCAAGTGTCCTGCTTGACTACAACATTACACCAACTCCTAGAACGTCTGAAGCAGTTAGAGGCATCATCCTGGCATCAGAAACCAGAACTTCCAGCCCACAGACCGTCTCCACCACTGCCTGCAGACCGAGATCAAAAGTGTAATACACCGCCAAGATCTCCAGACTCCGGCTATAGTAGCCCTAGAAGGTCTAGATGTGGATACTGTCGCCGCCTTGGGCATCAGGAAGACACTTGTTGGCAGCTGTGATGCCAGAAGTTGAGGAATTAAGAACACTCTCCAAGGGGAGAACCTCCCCAAGATTCTAACTGTATGCCCAGGTTTGTGGGGACTCATCCCATGGTTCATGTGACCATCAACGGAGTAACCCAAACGGCCTTAATTGATACCGGCTCCTAAGTGACCACCCTCCGCAGTGCCACCTTTGAGAGATGTCGAAGAGTAGCATCCTTTACACAGCCTCCCAAGGCTTATTTAAACATTATCGCTACCAATGGGAAAACTGTACCTATCCGCGGCTACTGGGAACCCACACTAACCATTGGAGACACAGAGTTAACCAGACAGGGCGTAGTGGTGACACAAGTGCCCGAAGACGGTAACCTCTCCCTGGTACTGGGTACCAATGTCCTCCGCAACTGCTACCCTGAAGTGCTGAAGGCTCACGACAACTCTCTACCAACAGTGCCCAGTGATTCACGGAAAGGTAATTCAGGAGACCATGCAAGTCCTAGCGGCACAACAGGAGTTTGCTGGCCCCAATGGAAAAATCCTGTTCAAGAATCCACAACCTGTCCGCCTTCAACCTGGGACCGAGACGTTAGTGTGGCGCCGAGCCTGTATGGGCGTTCAAGGTCAAGACTACCAGGCTATGGTAGAACCCCTACCAGCTGATGAAGACTTGCCCATTCTAGCCGCCAGGAACCTAGTCCCAGTATCTAGAGGACAAGTTCCCATCGGACTGCTAAACGTGGAAGATTCCCTGGTGGATCTGAGAAGGTACCAAGCCGTAGCCACTATTTTCAGCGTCCACCCTGAAGATTTAGTGGAAACCTCTCTGTCTGCCTCTCAACAGCTGGAGGTGAAACAAAGTGCTGAGGGTGAGCCTCCCGAGCAATCCTAGTGGCTTGAGCTCAATATTGGAGACAATGATATTACTCCTGCAGATCAAGTACAAGGCGTCCTGGTTGTCGTCATGAAGCACCACCAGGCCTTCAGCAAACACCCGCTGGATTTTGGGCAGACTACCCTGATTCAACATACCATCCCTACTGGCTCTTATCCTCCTATCAAGGAGGGGTATCGGCCCATTCCTCTAGCCTGATACCAAGAGGTGAAGAAGCTACTGCAAGAGATGAAGACAGCCAATGTTATCTGGGAGAGTCACAGCCCATGGGCTGCCCCACTGGTCCTTGTGAAAAAGAAGAATGGAACCCTTTGCTTCTGGGTTGACGATAGGAAGATGAACAATATCACCCACAAGGATGCCTATCCGCTGCCTCAAATTGAGGAATTCCTCGCAGCCTTAGGGTCGGCCGCCTACTTCTCCACCCTGGATCTGACCATTGGCTACTGGCAAGTGGCCATGGTACTGGAAGATAGGGAGAAGATGGCTTTCACCACACCAATGGGCCTGTTCGAGTTCAACAACATGCCTTTCGGCTTATGCAACGCCCCAGGCACCTTTCAGCGGTTAATGGAGAGATGTTTGGGTGATCGGAACTTCAAGACCGTCCTACTATACTTGGACAATATCATCATCTATTCCAGGACCTATGAAGGACACCTCCAACATCTGATGGAAGTCTTCCAAATCCTGACCCAGCATGTGTTGAAGGTCAAGCCCTCCAAATGCTATCTATTACAGCCCAGCGTAAAGTACCTAGGACATGTGGTGAGTGCTGATGGAATCAAGCCAGATCCAGATAAAATTGCAGCTGTCCATGACTGGACTACCCCATCTACTATCCAGGACATCAAAAGCTTCCTGGGATTTGCCAGCTACTACAGGCGATTTATCCCGAAGTTTGCCCAGCTGGCGGCCCCTCTGCAATAATTCCTAAGGGGACTGCTGAAAGAGGGCCAACAATCCCGAGCGGCCATTGAATGGACAGTAGAACGTGAAGCAGCCATCCAGATGCTGAAACAAAGGCTGACTGAGCCTCCGGTGTTAGGATACCCAGATTACAATCTACCCTTCATACTCTACACCGATGCCAGCAAGCAGGGATTAGGAGCTGTACTATCCCAGCTACCATCCGAAAACCAGAACAGAACGACCAGAATTACAGCTCATTCAAGTTGCGGTTTCTGGCGTTAGTCTTGGCTGTGACTGAAAAGTTCAAGGACTACCTAGATGTTCCTTATTCACTGTCTTCATGGACAACAAGACAAAAACCCCTTGGCGCATCTGAACACCACCCGGCTTGGAGCACTGGAACAGTAATGGGCCTCCACATTAGCAAACTTCAATTTTACTATCAAGTACCGGGCCGGCAAGACCAGCGACAATGCTGATACTCTGTCCCGACTCGCTGACCAGTGGGAGGGTCCCTCCACAGATGCTTAGTGGAAAGATGTGGAGATGCCGGCGTTCTATGCCCGGTTTCTGCACCAAGAGGCCCAGAGAGTTTACTACTTACCAACAGAAGCAGTGCCCGCTACGTCATGAGAAGAATCTGCGCCACCTGCAGAGAAAGACCTCTGGATGAGTCTGCAGGCTGATAGCCGCGCAATAGCAGAAATGATGGACTATCTCTCTAGTGGGCGAGTGCCTGAAAGGATTAGTCGGAGAAGAGCCGACAGGGAATTGTCCCAATTGTGGCGCCAGTGGAAGACTCTGTGTATGCATCAGGGCCTGCTGAAAAGGAGAACTCTGGATCCTATTACCTATGACCGGCTGTAACAGATTGTGATCCCCCAAGATAGTGCTGGATATGTACCATGACCAGTCGGATACTTTGGCACGCAAAAGACTGAAGCTACCCTCCGGAAGCACTTCTACTGGGTGAACATGAAGCCCAACATCGAGGCCTGGTGCCAGGAATGCCCAGCCTGCGCCATCACTCGAGAAGAGCGACAGATCCCACTGTGAGCCAACGTCCTCTGGAGATCCTGGCTCTGGATCATGTGAAGTTGGAGCCCAGCAGGTCCAGTCACACATACGCCATGTCCATAATAGACCACTACACTAAATTTGTGGTCGCCGTACCAGTCAGAGACTTCTCCGCGAGGACCACCGCAGCTTCCCTGTGGAAAAGCTTCATCCTCCCTTACGGCTGTCCGGATAAAATCCTTACAGACCAGGGAACTGCATTTGAGTTGCAAGTGTTCAAGGAGCTGTGTACCCTGTATGGTTGCAAGAAGCTGAGAACCACAGCCTACCATCTGCAGAGCAATGGACTCTGCGAAAAGATAAACAAGACTCTCATCAATATGCTGAGGACCCTGACCCCTGCGAAAAGGGCTGACTGGCTGAAACTACTACCGGAGTCAGTAAACCTGTACAATAACACCACCCATTGCTCCACAGGATACACTCCATACTACCTGATGTTCAGGAGACATGGCCATCCCCCTGCCGATATGGCCTTGGACATGGAATACCCCAATTCTCAATCTCTACTCCCCCAGACTGATTGGGTCCAGGAACAGCAGAGGTGCCTGGCGGATGCCAGAGAAATTGTGGATCTTCGGGTGGAGGAGGCCCGAGACAAACAAAAAAGAGACTTTGACATTAAGTTAGATGGGCGTTGGGAGCGTGAGCCATACCTAGTCAGGGACAGTCTCTCCCCTGAAGTCTACGAGATTTCAAGATGTCCACCATACAGAAACCGACTGAAGAAATGTCTGCGTCCCTTCAACCCTGTGTCAAGATGTTTGTTTCCGACTCCCATTCCAAGAGACCCTTTGTGTTCCTCTACCCCCAGTTTTCTTGAATTTGTGACTGTGCCTAAATTTTGTGTAGTTGTCTCTACCCCAATGACAGTTACTCCGGAGAGGTCGTCATCCCCACCGCAGTCCCCAATACTGCTGTCTGTGGAGGATGACCCAGTGCCTGAACCTGCTGCCCTCGTTGCACCTGAGGCAGCTCCAGAGCCTGCGTCAGAGGAAGACTCCGAAGAGATTGTGCTTTTCTCTCAGCAGGAACTCCAGATATCTCAGTGGGAGACAAGAGGAAAAGCTCCTGCGTACCTGCAGGAGTGCAAGATGTCCTGGTAAAAAGGTCGGAAGCCGAAGGCCGTCCACTTCACCGATCCTGAGGTACTCACTGCTATTTCAGACCACTCTGATACAGAGTAACCCCTAATGGGGTGTAGCCCTTAACAAGTACTGTGTACATGTTGTATATACATTTGATTTTCTACTCCCAGTTGGGCTGCACCCATATATACCTCATAGAGCCAGAGACTTTCCTGAGACTCTTCCCCTTATTTATTTATCTCAGTCAAGAGACTCTCCTTGAACTGTCTACCATTGTTATGTGCTATGTTAGCATCAACCTCTGCTGACGCAGAGCCCCCATCCACAAATGATTCTGTCCCTCCACATCTAGAGGAGACCCTTTGCCTGCACTGTTCCCCGCATTAAGGGCTGTGCCCAAAAGATGGACTTTGCCTTAAAGCCTTCTAATAGATTTTTAGCCAACTGCCATAGAGGAAAAGTTGATATTGACTTTGTTTTGCACTAAATGTTTTTCATTTTCAGGAATGGACATTTTGTTTGAAAAATCTATGCCTTTTTCTCCACATGAAAATGGACATTTCACATTTTGCACTTTGCTTATGCTGCCATGAGTAGTCAGTTTAAGTAATGTTTGAAACGTTCAAGTAATTTAGGACTTTCCTCCTTAAGCATGTTGATAAAAAACCCGCCATTACGGGAGTTTCAAGAGGCGGCAAAAATTTTGCGAGCACATAATGGGGCAGATTTACTTACCCAGCCCATTCGCGATCCAGCGGCGCGTTCTCTGCACAGGATTCGGGTCCGGACGGGATTTATGAAGGTAGTTCCTCCGCTGTCCACCAGGTGGCGCTGCTGCGCTGAAAAGCATCTGAACACGCCGGAATACACCAGCTGGGACCAAGTGAAGGTAAGCGCTTCCTAAGCGACACTTTTTCGGTTTTTAAATGCGGCGGTTTTTCTGAATACGTCAGGTTTTCGTTCGGCCACGCCCCTCGATTTCCGTCGCGCGCATGCCAGCGCCGATGCTCCACAATCCGATCGCGTGCGCCACAATCCCGGGGCAATTCAGGTACAATCGGCGCAAATCGGAAATATTCGGGTAACACGTCGGGAAAACGCGAATCGGGCCCTTAGTAAATGACCCCCAATATCTCTTATAAGTTGGGATTCCCGGTCAAACTAATCATACAGAAAGATGGAAGGAGTGTAATAGCGTCTTCACCAAAAAAACTTCAGGAGCTACTACAAGAATGGAAGTTGACACCGGAGGGAGAACTTTCTACATCTGCAAGATCGCCCACAGCACCAACTCACCTGGAAAAAGAGTGGGAGACGGTGACTGGAAATTGAGAAGCCTTCATGAGCCATAGATGAAGAGTCGTCTGAATGTCAAACGTTTTTTCTTATTTTACTATTTTTTACAATCTGGTATAATCAAGGTGAGAGCAAATGGGACCTTGGGTCCTGCACGGTACTGCTAGATTGTAATGTGTCTGGCACACACGTTAAGTGCCCTCATAGAATAGAACACTGATAGGGGTTTGGAGTATTACTCATTTTGTGACATATGTCACTATGGGGGTCATTTACTAAGGGCCTGATTCACGTTTTCCCGACGGGTTACCCGAATATTTCCGATTTGCGCCGATTTTTCCTGAATTGCCCTGGGATTTTGGCGCACGTGATCGGATTGTGGTGCACTGGCGCTGGCATGCACGCGGCGGAAATTGGGGGGCGTAGCCGAACAAAAACCCAACGGATTCGGAAAAAAACGCCGGATTTTTTAAAAAAAAGTGTCGCGGGACTCGCGCTTACCTTCACCAGGAATAGGCTGGTGAACTTGAGTGCATTCCGACGGGCCTTGGGGAACTTCAGCGCAGCAGCGCCCCCTAGTTGACGTCAGAGGAACTTCCTTAATGAATCCCGTCCGGACCCGAATCCACCGCAGAGAACGCACCGCTGGATCGCGAATGGACCGGGTAAGTAAATCTGCCCCTATGTTTTTTCTTTTATTCCAGGTTTTTTCCCCCTTGTTTTTTGCAGGCATGGGAATCCAAAGTGTATTTAATTGTAAAATATGGGTATATATGCAATTTCTTTTACAGCAGTATGTATATAAGCGTATAATCATCAAATTTATATGGTACTAAAAATAACCTCAGTTAACGTTAAAGGGTTAAATAGCACGTACAAAAGATCGATAATGTGGAAGGAGGCACTAGAATCTAAAGCAGATATAATTTTTGGGCAGGAATCACACCTAAATCAAGAGGATATATTCAGGTTGCGTCATAGACAGTTCCCTCATATTTTAGCAGCACCGGCGGTAGAAAAAAAACGAGGTACCTTTATAGCAATTAAAAATATGGTTGCCTTCTCCCTTATGAAACAAATTGTTGATATTCAGGGCAGATATGTCATCTTAATATATGATATATTATAGACGCTGGTATCGGTATATGCACCTAATTCTTTAGTTCTCTCTTCTCACTAGTTAGCTCCTGTAAGCCGGGCTCTACGCTCTTGGCGGGTGACTTTAATATGACCATGTGGCCATCAATGGACACATCTAAAATGTCACATAATGATAATGCCACTGACCTATTTCACTTAACCCATGAGGAATATTACCTAGATGTCTGGCGTTTACAGCACCCGACAGAGAGAGATTATTCTCCAAAGGGTCCTCCCGCATTGATCTATTCCTGTCTGACCACAATCTATTTGGTAGGATTAAAACCTCAAAAATCGGGGTGACAAGCTGGACGGATCATGCCCGAGAGGGCAATGGCGGCGCCCAGCACAATGTGACAGAATAGGAGCCGGGAAGCCAGAAGACGAGCCGCGCAGACACCGGAGGGTGAGTATATACGCTTATTATTTTTTTTAATGCTGGGCTGGGTTGTAAAATACACGGGGCAGGCTGTATACTACTGGGAATACCAATAGCCGTACCCACTTCTTTAGTAACAGATCCCTATGCTATTCAAACAATAAATACCAACAAAAAGCATACAAGACCAAAAATCCTACTCCAAGTACCAAAACGTATTTCTAAATATAAATCTTTATTTATACATATAGGAAATCAAATATTAGACATTAAAAACATACACGTTAAAACCACACAAACAGACAACATGGTGGTGGTCAGTCTATTAACGATAGTACATAATAACGCGTCATATAGACATACCAAATAAATCAATAAATGTAGAGATAGGGGCTATGCTGAGCACCAAGACTGAAAAGTCCATCAAAGTGATATTACAAGTGTCTAAGTAAAGTACCTGTGCCTCAAGTCAAATAAGCCCCAGACCACCACCACAGCACCCCGACGCGTGTTTCGCCGTCGCTTCCTCAAGGGTCCTCCCGCATTGATCTATTCCTGTCTGACCACAATCTATTTGGTAGGATTAAAACCTCAAAAATCGGGGTGACAAGCTGGACGGATCATGCCCGAGAGGGCAATGGCGGCGCCCAGCACAATGTGACAGAATAGGAGCCGGGAAGCCAGAAGACGAGCCGCGCAGACATTGGGGGAGCAGCGCTGCGCATCGGGTCCACCGGAGGGTGAGTATATACATTTATTATTTTTTTTAATGCTGGGCTGGGTTGTAAAATACACGGGGCAGGCTGTATACTACTGGGGGCAGGCTGTATACTACTGGGGGCAGGCTGTATACTACTGGGGGCAGGCTGTATACTATTGGGGACAAGCTGTATACTACTGGTGGCAAGTTGTATACTACTGGGGGGCAAGCTGTATACTACTGGGGGCAGGCTGTATACTACTGGGGGCAGGCTGTATACTACTGGGGACTGGCTGTATACTACTGGGGGCAGGCTGTATACTATTGGGGACAAGCTGTATACTACTGGGGACTGGCTGTATACTACTGGGGGCAGGCTGTATACTATTGGGGACAAGCTGTATACTACTGGTGGCAAGTTGTATACTACTGGGGGGCAAGCTGTATACTACTGGGGGCAGGCTGTATACTATTGGGGACAAGCTGTATACTACTGGGGACTAGCTGTATACTACTGTGGGCAGACTGTATACTACTGGGGACAAGCTGTATACTACTGGGGGCAGGCTGTATACTACTAGGGGCAGGCTGTATACTACTGGGAGCAGGCTGTATACTACTGGGGGCAGTGCTGTATACTATTGGGGACAAGCTGTATACTACTGGGGGCAGGCTGTATACTACTGGGGGCAGGCTGTATACTACTGGGGGCAGGCTGTATACTATTGGGGACAAGCTATATACTATTGGGGACAAGCTGTATACTACTGGGGACAAGCTGTATACTACTGGGGGCAGGCTGTATACTACTGGGGGCAGGCTTTATACTACTGGAGGCAGGCTGGGCAGGCTGTATATCATAAGGGGCTGGCTGGCTATATACTGGGGTGGTCTGTGACCAATGCATTTCCCACCCTCGGCTTATACTCAAGTCAATAGGCTTTCCCAGTTTTTGGTGGTAAAATTAGGGGTCTCGGCTTATACTCGGGTCGGCTTATACTCGAGTATATACGGTAGCTCCAGAGTGTGGCGCCTGAGTCATTTTCTCTTGCGTCCACTTAAATTCCATGAGAGTAAAGTACATCATTTGAAAGAATTTTTTCAAACTAATAATGTGGATAATATCTCCCCAGAACTCCTATGGTGCTCACATAAGATGTTTATGAGAGGTCATTACAAAGGACTAGCAGCAGCAAAAAATAAAGCGAACACAGAGAAAAAATGACATATTATTAAGTCCCTTACAAATAATAAGGCTCCAGGGCCTGAAGGCCTAACGAATGAGTACAAGACTCATATAGAAATTATAGTACCACACCAGACAAAGGTATTCAACTCCTTCCAATCTTCCGGCAAAATACCTAAAGAGATGTTACTAGCTGCTATCTCAACCTTACCCAAACCGGGGAAAACCCCAGATAAACCCTCAAATTTTCGTCCTATATCGCTCCTCAACACTGATCTGAAATTATACTCAAAAATATTGGCTGAGAGGCTGGCCGTCCTCCTGCCGCGGCTCATACACATAGATCAGGTGGGCTTCGTCTCCTCCGATGGCACAAGGCGATTTATAGATTTAATAAATTGTGTGGAGTGGACTCGGGCCTTCTCTGCTTCTTTCATTGGATGCAGAGAAGGCGTTCCACAGAGTGCCCTGGGGATATTTAAGAGGTTTTGCTGAGGTTTGGATTTATGCCTGAAGCATTGAAAAGTGTTGGGGCATTATACATTGTACCTAATGCATATGTAACTATGTCTGGATCTTCTTCTACCCCATTTGATATCACAAATGGAACCCGTCAAGGTTGCCCATTGTCGCCATTCATTTTCACTCTAGCAGAGGCCATTAGGGCATCATCAGAAATAAAGGGGATAAAGATAGGAGCAGTGGACCATAAAATAGGTCTATTTGCTGATGACGTCATAGTCTCAATTACACAACCCAAAGAATCATTAAAACAGGTATATACAGTACTTCAGCAATATATCCTACTACAAACGTAATGCTAATAAATCAATAATCTTAGGAATGAATATAGATAATAGAACCACTGAGGAACTTAAGGCAAGTTATCCACTCACCTGGGCTTGATGACCATATCTCATACTTTTACAATTGACATATCCAACTATAAGATTGCATCAACATAATTATATCCCCCTTTTAGATCAGATAAAACCGGACCTGGTGATATATGCAAAAGCTTATGTGTCATGGGTAGGAAGGGTGGCTGCCGAGGAAGGTTCTTCCCAAAATTACGTATCTTTACAGAAACCACCAATTCAACTTACCAAAACATATCTATCTAACTCCAGAGATGAATAAATACGTTCATATTGGGAGAACGTAGACCTAGAATAGCCGCAGAAGTTGGGCCTCCCACGTCTTACAAGTTATTATGAGGCTGCATTGGACCAGGCGGAGTTTTTCCCCTCCACAAATAAACATTGGATACAAATAGAAAATAATACGCCACAAAAAAAGAATGTGCCAGCGGCATTCTGGGAAAGGGCTATCCATCCCTCCTCCTTTCATAGCCCCTTAGTCACAGTACAAGCAGGGTGTCTCCAATGGGAAAGATACTCCAGAGACTCCAAATTATTACAATTAAAAGTGGGTGATCTCACGTGTGAAGGGGTGTCTCAACTGATAGAAAACTTAGATCTACAAAATTGGAAAAAAAGGCATCCACAAAATAGCAGACATTGGGAGAAAGGACACTTCATGGCGTTTGCGGACATTAGCAAAAAATTTCACATTCCTAAACAGGATTTATACAAGTACTTAAGACTGAGACATTTTATTTCAGGAATTCCCACAAATATGAAAGAGTCAAAGACGGCTTTTGTGTGTTTTTGAACCCTGAAAAAGCACTAAGGGGGTCATAGGGCAGTCTGAGCTGTTTATTTTACTAGATATTTATACCTTGAGATGTTATATATTTTATTAGAGTTTTATAATGTTTTCTATATGTGATAAATGTGACCCGGGGGAGGGGAGGTCTGCTAGTTTTTCATCACTTTAAATTAGCCAAACTGAGCCACTGTCACAGTCTATGGGGTTAGTCCCTTAGGACTAAGTAAGTGGACTCCCTGGACCACCTTGGGAGAAAACAACCTTAGCCGTACCCGGGAGCGGAGTCTAAGTGAACTCCTGGTCTTCACCAGAGCCCGCCGCAAAGTGGGATGGACTTGCTGCCCGCAGCGGCAGCCAAGTTAGGGACACGGGGACCATGGGAAGGCAGGACCACGGGAAGGCAGGCAGACAGGACCTCTGAAGGACGGCTGGCAGGACCTCTGAAGGACGGCTGGCAGGACCGCCACAGGATTGCAGGACCACCACAGGATTGCAGGACCACAGGAATCACCACAAGAACAAGGGAATCACCACAGGAACACGGGAATACCCACAGAAACACGGGAATCACCACAGGAACACGGGAATCACCACAGGAACACGGAGGCGTACGGAAACGCTCAAGAAGGCTTTCACTCCAGTAGAATGACCTGAGGATCCGGCAGGGGATGTTGGGAGTCGCCAGGCTATATAGCCGAGCCAGGAATGCCAGAGCCAATAAGGAGGACGCTGGCCCTTTAAGGCTGGGAGAAGTCTGCGCGCGCCCCCTCTAGTGGCAGGAGAACGCGACTGCATGGAAGAAGCATGCGGCCTACACGCTGGGAGCAAGAGTGCAGGCCGGAGCCAGGAGAGGTAAGTGAGAGCTGGGGGAGCAGGGACCGTGGCAGCAGGCACGGGTGCACCCGCGTTTCATACCGAGGATCGGGGGGGTAACGGGGGACGCCCCCCCCCCCCCCCCCCTTAGGGCCCCTCTTCTCTTCTTCTTCAGCCCACTGTTCTTCTTTCTTCACCTCCTCCAATTCTTCTTGGTGATCAGATACCTTAGGAGGAGAGCAGGCACCAGGAAGACTTGGGAAGCCGCAGGCACACCGGAGCGGCCTCAGGGGAGGCCAGTGGAGGCTCTGGAGCGGCCTCAGGGTAAGCCAGTGGAGCCATGGGAAGCCACGGAGTAACCGGAGCAGCACTGACAGGCTGCGGAGGCCGAGACGACTTCTGGAGAGCCGCTGGCGCAGCTACGGGAAGCTGCGGAGCCACAGGAGCAGCTGCGGCAAGCTGCGGAGCCACAGTAGCAGCTGCGGGAAGCTGCGGAGCCACAGTAGCAGCTGCGGGAAGCTGCGGAGCCATGGGAGCAGCTGCGGGAAGCTGTGGAACCAGGAAAGCAGCTGCGGGAAGCTGCGGACTCACTGGGCGCCGCTGGTGCAGCTCTGGGAAGCTGTGGAGGCTTGGACGTCGCTGGTGCAGCTCTGGGAAGCTGAGGAGACACTGAGGCCACCGGAACCACGCAGGACAGATGAGGTGGTCAAACTTGAGCTGGTTCAAACCTGGACTGGATTTTTGCCAGGAACTTGGTAAAGGTAACCATGTCCGAGTCACCACTATCCCGTAGAGGAGAAGCCCAGTTCAGCGCCTCTCCAGTGAGCAAAGAAAAAACACATGCCAACTTAGTGCATTCAGGGGTGGACTGGGAGGACAACAGTTTGATGTACAACGAGCACTGGGCAACAAAACTCCTGCAAAAATTGGGGTTGCCATCATATTTGTTTGGCATAAAAAAATCTGTTCCAGAGTTCGCTGCCGAAAAACGTGGCTGGGGGACAGAAGCAACAGGAGGAATCACAGGAGCCTGCTGCTGGGAGGCAATA
Source organism: Engystomops pustulosus (assembly GCA_019512145.1). NCBI lineage: Eukaryota > Metazoa > Chordata > Amphibia > Anura > Leptodactylidae > Engystomops > Engystomops pustulosus. The sequence goes on from CM033641.1 coordinate 1,767,585, forward strand.
ATCCGCAGGGTGGCAGCAAGTTTGTCCAAGAGTTCTTTTTGCGCAGCAATCTCTTGGGACTGCTGGGCAATAGTGCTGGGAAGGTCACCCAGAAGCTGGTACGGATCCTTGACACTGTCCATGGCTTTGGCAGAGATCATGACCTTGGCAGAGTCCATGGCCGGATCTTACTGTCACAGTCTATGGGGATTAGTCCCTTAGGACTAAGTAAGTGGACTCCCTGGACCACCGCGGGAGAAAACAACCTTAGCCGCACCCGGGAGCGGAGTCTAAGTGAACTCCTTTCCTTCACCAGAGCCCGGCGCAAAGCTGGATGGAATTGCTGCGGAGGGAGTCACCAGGTCGCTCTGCGGGTGCGACTAGGCCCGCGGCGGCAGCCAAGGTAGGGACACGGGGACCACGGGAAGGCAGGACCACGGGAAGGCAGGCAGGCAGGACCTCTGAAGGACGGCTGGCAGGACTCTGAAGGACGGCTGGCAGGACCTCTGAAGGACGGCTGGCAGAACCTCTGAAGGACGGCTGGCAGGACCACCACAGGATTGCAGGACCGCCACAGGATTGCAGGACCGACACAGGAACACGGGAATCACCACAGGAACATGGGAATCACCATAGGAACACGGGAATCACCACAGGAACACGGGAATCACCACAGGAACACGGGAATCACCACAGGAACATGGAGGCGTATGGAAACGCTCAAGAAGGCTTTCACTCCAGTAGAATGACCTGAAGATCCAGCAGGGGATGCTGTGAGTCGCCAGGCTGTATAGCCGAGCCAGGAATGCCAGAGCCAAAAAGGAGGACGCTGGCCCTTTTAAGGCACCCTCTAGTGGCAGGAGCACGCGACTGCATGGAAGAAGCATGCGGCCTACACGCTGGGAGCTAGAGTGCAGGCCGGAGCCAGGACAGGTAAGTGAGAGCTGGGGGAGCGGGGACCGCGGCAGCAGGCACGGGTGCACCCGCGTTCCATACCGAGGATCGTGGGTGTAACCGTGACAGCCACCTTGTTGACAAACTCAGCATGTGGCTGGACTTCAAAGACCTATACAGACAAACAGTCTCCAGGCATCACCCCCCCCCTCGCCTCCCCAGTCTCAAACAAAGAGCCATTAAAACTCTCAAATCACCAGGTTGAATAGAGTCAGTTATGAAGTTATGGTCCGTCTCACCAGAACACCAAATACATTTTTGGATTGGTTCATCTCAGGAATTCATAACAATTCATGGTTTGTAGGGCTAGGATACTCAGTTCCAATCAGGCACCACTGAAGGGGTCTTTGTCTTTCACCTGGGGGAAACTTAACATCAACAAAGCGCAGGGAGGATCTAAAAGTGTGGACTATCCATCCCCATTAGGCCACACACACAAAGGTAACTAACTAACCGAACTGCTTAGACTTGTGGTGCTACCCGTGTAATTTGGACTCTCTTTACTGTATATATCTATTGTGTGTACTGTATTGTCCAGTGTGCCCTTAAGGCAATTAAATATAAAATCTAATCTGTCTTGCTCTTTTATTTCGATCACGAATCTTACGTCCGGGTTTCTCGCTTATATACACGCTATCGGGTTGGTTCCTCACCCTATATAATCCCGTTATGGACCGGGCTTATATTAAAGGAGAACTGGTGGCAGCGTAAGGCTGATAATATTCTGTCTCACTGCGGCTAGTGAGAGGGATCTTATAGCCATTCAGGGATTTGATTTAGGGTTGTGCCATATCCGGAAGTTGTGTGGACAACTTTAAATCACTTCCTGCGCCTCTCAGAACCCGTGCGTTCTGGGATTGTCTGTAAAAGGATAACTGAGTGACCTTACGTACCCTTCAGGGGTCCGGAACGCTGCGGTTTCCTTCACATTGGTGGCAAGCGGTGGGATAATCGAGATAATAGTGTTTGATTGTGTAATCCATACTCTCAAACACTAAAGATTGCCAACAGCAGCGTTTGTGTTGGGATCTTAAGACCAATTCAGCACTAGACACAGGCAGAGTGCAATTACAGTAAGGTGTGAGGTACATCAACAGCTGTGATAATGGCCGGTAGGAACAAAGGCAGGAAGAATGCTGCCAGTGCTGTGGACATTACAGAGGACGATGAAGTACCGCAGTTGGACCAGGAGGAGGTGGGGGCGCTATTGTTCAAGGCGAGGGGAGCTCTGCCCAGACTCCCCAAGGAGCCAGTCACCAGTGATCAGTCTCACATTGGACCGCCCACTGCCCGCCCACTCACATGGTCTGATGGGCTTGGCGGCCATTTTGCAAGCTGCCTTGTCCAGTTTACAGGCAGAGAACCATGCTGCATACGAGACCCTCATGGCTGCTGCAGAGCGGCGAGAGCGAATGGAAGCAGAGGCTGCAGAGCGGCGAGAGCGAATGGAAGCAGAGGCGGCAGAGCGACGAGAGCGAGCCCAAGCTGCAGAAAGGCAACGGGAGCGTGAACACCAGCTGCAGATGCTCCAGCTACAACAGTCTGCTCCTGCTAGTCCAGTGTTGCCGGAAAACCATGTCCCAAAGCTGCGGACTGAGGACTTTCCCCTGCTCGATAAAGGTACTGACTTGGACACTTTTTTGCTGGCTTTTGAGAAAACTTGCCAACAGTACCATGTGCCTGCAGACCAATGGGTTCAGTACCTTACCCCTCATCTCAGAGGGAAGGCCCTGGAGATATTTGGCTATTTGTCCAGTGAGACCACCCTGACCTATGAGGATATCAAGCAGGCTCTGGTCCATCAGTACAAACTGACCCCTGAGACTTACCGGAAGAAGCTCCGGAGTTTGCAGCGGGGGTCTACTGACAGCTGGACTGATCACATGAGGGCTCTTCTCCGAGCAGTGGACCAGTGGACCTCAGGACTGGGACTTACCACCTTCCAGCAGCTGAAGGAGCTAATCGCCATCGAGCAGTTTTTGTGGAATTGCCCAGAGGAATTACAGCAGCATCTTGGTGACCGGAAACCCAAGGATGCTTTGGAAACAGCTGGCCTGGCAGATGAATACAGCAACAACCGGACTCTGGAGACCAGGAGACCTTCTGGTTAGAGAGGGGGTAAGACGAACACCATCCCTGTTATCCCTGCCCCTGCACCCAAGTGGGCACCTGCCCATCCTCCCCTCTCCACATCAGTGGGTGAAAACCATCTGTGTCATTTTTGCAGACAGCCAGGACACTTCAAGGCCACGTGTCCACAGCGCCAGAGAGGCCCAGGACCGTCCCTTACACCATCTCCTGTTTTGTTTGTGGGTGGGGGTGGTGGGAGGTCCCCTGATAATTTACAGCCCATCACCATAGGCCAGGCTAGGGCCATGGGACTGAGAGACACTGGTGCTGGGTTGACCCTTGTACGGCCTGAACTGGTGTCCCCACAGGATTTGATACCTGGGAAAACCCTCACTGTTTCTGGAATTGGAGGAACAGAACCGGCACTGCCCATTGCCAAGGTGTATTTGGACTGGGGTGCGGCGAGGGGCATGAGGGAGATGGGCGTGTCACCTGACCTTCCTGTGAGTGTTCTGCTCGGAACAGACTTGGGCCGACTAGTGTCACAGTACGTGACCCCAGAATCATCAGGGACTGATCGCTCAGACAGCAATATCCAGCCTGCCACTGTAGCTGATACTGTGATGGATGTTGGTGACAGTGATGTTATTATTGTAAATAATCTTAATGTGTGTGACCTACCTACTGCCAGGAATGTGGGGGTGGGCAGGGTCATTGGTCCCACTTTGCCCTTGGGGGAGGGGACCATCCAAGCAGAGGGTCAGGCTACTATGGAGAGTGGCCTGTCATCCTCTGGATACCTGTTGTCCTCTGACACTCCTAGAGTAGGGAGAGACAGGGGGCTAACAGCTGCGGGCAAAAAGCTTTCAAGGGAGGACGGGAAAATACCGGGACTAGTGAAGTGCCCAGTTAATTACTCTGTGCAGAGCGTATCCCCAACCGGACTGTCTCAAGACAGGGCCTGTCCATCTGCCTTGGCGACTGCCCTGGGTATCTCTCAGGCATAGAGAGGTAATGAGTGGGCACACGGGGAAACACAAGGGTGTTACCCCTTAGCGCCCTCTATAGGAGGGAGGTGTGATAAATGTGACCCAGGGGAGGGGGGGGCTGCTAGTTTTTCATCACCTTAAATTAGCCAAACTAAGCCACCTTGTTGACAAACTCAGCATGTGGCTGGGCTTCAAAGACCTATACAGACAAACCGTCTCCAGGCATCACCCCCCCTCGTCTCCCAAGTCTCAAACAAAGAGCCATTAAAACTCTCAAATCACCGGGTTGAATAGAGACAGTTATGAAGTTATGGTCCGTCTCACCAGAACACCAAATACATTTTTGGATTGGTTAATCTCAGGAATTCATAACAATTCATGGTTCGTAGCGCTAGGATACTCAGTTCCAGAGATATCAATACCTCTGGATAGGACCAGAGCAACTGGGTCAGGTTTGGTATCAATGCGATCCTGGGATCCACCCGGATCCAATGATACCAGAACCATGACCCCAGGACTTCCCATGGGGTAGCTGTGGCTTCTCCAGGGCTCTGGATGTAATACCAGGTAGGAGTGACCAGTGACCCCTCCTTAGGGTGGACAGAGGTGTGTCCACACCTGATATAATCAGGCACCACTAAAGGGGTCTTTGTCTTTCACCTGGGGGAAACTTAACATCAACAAAGCGCAGGGAGGATCTAAAAGTGTGGACTATCCATCCCCATTAGGCCACACACACAAAGGTAACTAACTAACCGAACTGCTTAGACTTGTGGTGCTACCTATTCTGACTCAATGACCTGGCTGTAAGCAGGTGTTTATAGATAGTCTTATATCTTTGCTTTAACCAGTACTCACACCAAAATCACTTATTGTCAGACAGTGTCAACTCCATCGAAGAAGCATGTGGGAAGATTCCAGCTTTATTTGGTGCAGAAATCTTGATGAAATGCTAGGTACAACGGTGTGAAAAGGATATAATTTGCCAGGGTAGCAGGAACACAGAGGCATGTGCTAATTCTGACAGAAAGATGTCTGACAACATGAGGGAGAGGGGAGGAGTTACAATACTGCAGCTAGGGGACAGGAAGACAGGAGGGTCAAAAGGCAACACAGTATAACACATATACATGTCAATGAATAGAAACAAGTCCTGGGACATGACACTCCCCGTCTGAAATCTAAAGATTTCATAATATACCAAAATTGAAAGAATGTCGTATGAGTCCAAAGGTTGTTCTTAAAACCTGTAAACAGGAGAAAAAACAACATGCAAACAATAGCAATAAGTCCAAATCTTGAGGTTGAAGATTTGTAATCCTGATGCGAAACTGTGAAGAAGTTCAAGTAAACCCATCTTCGGATTGGGGAAGACGCAATCAGCAAAACTTCCACCAACCCACACTGTAATCCACAGGTGATATCATAGTCTATGGCGGTATGCTCCCCGCCATAAGCTGAGTGGGTATCCAAGTCACTCATGTAGCTTCTTCTTTTGGTAGCAGAAGCACTAGCTCATGGATAGGATGGAAGAAAACCTTTGCGGAACCTCCCTTTGTTACCTTGACTTCCACTTTGCAAATCTTTCCATCGTCGCTAGGCATGATTATAGTGATGAGACCCATGGGCCACTCATTACGATGGGCTTCTTTATCCTTTAATAGAACAAGATCACCTTCCTGGAGGTTAAGGTTTTGAAGTTTGCCACTTTTGATGGCTTTGAAGCATCTGTAGATACTCTCTCTTCCACCTATGCCAAAACACATTAGACAGATGTTGCACCTGTTTCCACTGGCTTCTGTAGATGTCACTGTGGTCAAAGGTGCCTGGAGGAATATCAGCAGTTCCGATCTTCTGAGTAAGAAGTGTTGCAGGAGTAAGAATGATTGGAGAATCAGGGTCTGAGGAAACTGGAACTAAAGGCCTTGCATTGATTATGGCAGATACTTCAACAAGGAAGGTGACCAATGTCTCATGAGTAAGCAAGGAAGACTTGTTGTCCATTAGCATTGATTCAAGTATCCTGCGTGCAATTCCAATCATGCGTTCCCAGGATCCTCCCATATGGGATGAATCTGGAGGGTTAAACACCCAAGTACATCTATTGTTGGTCAAGAAGTTTTCCAATTGTAGTTCCTTGCAAGCTCCCACAAAGTTGGAACCGCAGTCGGACCTCAACTGTTTCACAGGTCCACGAATGGAGAAGAATCTTCTAAGGGCATTGATGAAGCAAGAGGCATCCATGCATTCAATTACTTCAATGTGTACTGCTCGAATGCTGAGACAAGTAAACAGTACTGCCCATCGCTTGCTATTTGCAGCTCCACCACGGGTTCTACGAGTAACTACTGGCCATGGACCAAAGACATCGACCCCAACATAAGTAAATGGTGGATCAGTACTTAGTCTGCTGGTAGGTTTGCCATTTGCTGCTGTTGCTGTCTTCCTCTTAACTTATGACACTTAACACATTTGTGGAGTACAGAGGAATTACATCTTTTCATGCTCGCAATCCAGAAACCAGCTGACCTGATGACACCTTCAGTAAACTGTCTGCCTTGGTGCTGTACTAGCTCATGATGGTGTCAGCAATGTAGCAATGTGATGTCCACCTGGTATTATGATAGGATTTTGTTCCTTGTTACACAGGTCAGATCTCTCTAACCGGCCACCCACTCTCAGTAACTGGTGGTGATCGAGCACTGGATTGAGTTTGTAGAGTGCACTACTCTTGGACAAACTGATGTTTTTTGAGATAAAATTTATCTCCTGATGATACACTTCTTGTTGAACACAACAGATGATGACTTGTTCAGCATGTTCAAGGTCTGAAGCAGTAGGGTGTTCCTTACACGTATGCCACCCAGGACATTGTGATGGTGTGTCCTTAGCAAAGCAGCGAGAGATGTGAACCAATCTGGCAATAGCTCGCACAATGAATGACCAAGTTGAGAAACACTCGAAGCGATGTGACTTCAGCTTGACCTTTGAAGTTACAGAAGTGTACAACGTGGAGGCTGTGGGCCTGATTTCCTTATCAGACTCAGGATCAATTAGCTCAAAGACATCATTGGATGGAGTCAGACAAGTTTCCTCACACAGAAACTTTGGAGGAGATAACCACATGTGATCTAAAAGACGTGCAATCGGTGCAGGTCTTGTTCCTCGATCAGCAGGGTTAAGTTCCGTGGAGATATACTGCCACTGTTCAGGCATAGAAAAACTCCTGATGCATTCTACTCGGTTGCTGACGTACATGTAAAACTGTTTAGTCTGGTTATGTATATAACCAAGCACGACTTGCTATCAGTGTAAAATGTAAACGAATCAATTGAAATGTCTATTTCGTCTTGTATTACTTTAGCAATTTCAACTGCTAGCACGGCTGCGCAAAGCTCAAGTCTCGGTATAGAGCGTGCGGGTTTTGGAGTAAGTTTTGCCTTACCTAAGACAAATCCGCAATTTGTCTCATTGCTGGCTCCTGTGGTCTTCAGATAGGCTACTGCAGCTATGGCTTCCACTAATGCATCAAAGAAGATGTGGACTTCCCTTCTGATGGCTGTTGAAAGGGAGCTGGTTGAATAACAGCGTGGAACTTGGAGTTGCTCTAACACTTCCAGAGACCTTTTCCATTTTTCCCACCTTAGTTGTTTCTCAATAGGTAGCGGAGAGTCCCAGTCCGTATTTTCAGTGGTAAGTTGTCTTAGCAGTATCTTGCCTTGGATGGTGATGGGCGCAATGAACCCAAGAGGATCATAAATACTGTTCACAACAGATAAAACTCCTTGGTGAAAGGTTTATCACAAGCAGACACTTGGAAAGTAAAAGTATCTTGTTCAATGTTCCAGAGCAACCCTAGGCTGCGCACAGGAGGAGCGTCTGAACCGAGATCAAGACTCTTCAAGTTGATGGCATGATCTTCTGAGGGAAAGGCTTTCATTACCTCATGGTTAGTGGAGATGATCTTGTGATGTCTGAGATTTGCTGCAGACAACATCTCTTGTGTTCTGGTAATAAGATCAACTGCCTCTTCACTTGTGGGTAAAGACTTAAGTCCATCATCAACATAGAAATTCCTCTCAACAAACTGACGAGCATCAGAACCATACTCCTTATCACCTTGTTGGGCTGTCCTTGGGAGTCCATAGATTACTACAGTAGGAGATGGGCTGTTGCCGAAGACATGCACCTTCATTCGATAATCTATGGCTTCCTTGTTGACGTTGTTGTCCTTGTGCCAAAGAAACAGAAGATAGTTTCTGTTGTCTTCTTTAACAATGAAGCAATGGAACATCTGTTGAATGTCGGCCATTATTGCAACAGGTTCTTGTCTGAAGCGCATTAGGACCTCTAGAAGACTGTTGTTGAGGTTAGGACCAGTGAGGAGCATGTTGTTGAGAGAAACTCCCTCAAACTGTGCACTAGAATCAAACACCACTCTGATTTGGTCCGGTTTCCGAGGGTGATACACACCAAATGATGGCAGGTACCAGCATTCTTCTCCTTCCTTTAGTGGCGGTGCAGGCTCTGCATGGTCTCTGTCAAACACCTTCTGCATAAGGTCTACAAAGTGTTTTTCCATCTCTGGCTTTCTCTTTAAGGTACGCTTTAAAGATGAAAATCTTGAGGCTGCTTGCTGCAGATTGTTTGGTAGTTTTGTTCTTGGAGTACGGAAAGGTAAAGGTGCTACGCAGCTGTTGGAATCATTTTGAGTGAATTCCTTATCCATTACTTTGAGAAATTCTTTATCTTCTCTAGCAGGTGCCAACTTGTTGTCATCACTTGTGGTGTTGCACACTGTAGATCCAAGGCTATCATCCCATGGAAGGCAAATGTTCATGTCATCTTGCTGGTCATGCTGTCCCTTACAGTTGCTCATCTTTTCTTTCACCTGGTAATGACATGGGCATGGCTGAAAATAAGTGCTGCGACCATTTGGCAATATATGAGTCTTAAATGAGGATATCTTGGTAGGCCTTTTCATTCGGTCAATGCAGATGTTGCCTATAATAACCCAGCCTAAGTCAAGGCGCTGGGAAAATGGTGCATCATGTGGACCATTGATTTGCTAACGTATTTTGTGCACTCTGAGAATGTCCCTTCCCAGTAAAAGCAGGATCTCTGCATTTTTGTCCAGAACTGGTATTTCACTGGCTATGGTCCTTAGATGAGGATGTTGAAGAGCAGCTTTTGGTGTAGTCCACTAGTCCACTACAAGTCCACTGGCTCTTCTCCCTGAACCCTCTGAAATGCCACTACAAGTGCCCAAGGTATATGGGTAAGCATTCCCCTTTAGGTTAAACAGATCAAAAAGTTCTGACCTTGCAAGTGATCGGTTGCTCTGGTCGTCCAGGATGGCATACACCTTTAAAGTTTTTTCTGGCTGACCATTAGGGTACACCTTGACTAGGCATATCCTTGCGCAGGACTTGTCACAAAGATCTTCTCCGCAGACTTCTGTACATGAAGAGGATACTGTGATTGGCCTTGCTGCTTGATCTGTGTTCTCCCCGCCGTGCTTTGCTGGAGGAGGGAGATCTGTAGATGGTGTAGGGCTGGACTGAGAGGGGTGAAGAGCTTGTACGTGGTTCTCACTGTCACATTCTATGAAGTTTATAGTGGATTTACAGTCCTTAGCAACATGTTCAGTGGAAGCACAACATCGGAAACATATTCCAAACTTCTTTAGCAGCTCCTTGCACTCTTGAAGTGGCTTCTTTCTGAAGCCAATACACTTCTTGAGAGGATGCGGCTTCTTATGAATAGGGCATAGGCGATTGGGGTTCTCAATCTTTTCACCTTGGTTGATCTTACAGCTGAGCTCCTCAGAAGCTGATGAGGTAGTGGGAAGAACATCAGTCTTTTTTACTGATACTGGACCTCTGTGTTTTCTGTACTCGGAGCGTGGGCTGTCATAATTAGAAGGTGGTGAACTGAGGCCGCTGAACTCACCGTAGGAAAAGCTCGGGTCATTCTTGGACTCGAAATGTTGCTGACAAACTCACAGAAGTAGTCAAATGGAGGAAAACAGACGTGATTCTCTCTTTTGTATCTTGACCCAACTGTAGCCCATTTTTCTTGAATGTTAAGTGGCAGTTTGGCAACTATTTGGTTTACCCCACGAGAAGTATGCAGGTAGCTGAGACCAGGTAGGTGAGGGTCTGTCTTGGCTAGTTGGAGCTCTGAAAGTAGGTCACTAAGCTCTTGAAATTTTTGGTTGTCCTTGCCAGATAGCCTTGGGAAACTTTGCAACCGTTTGAAGAGAGGACTCTTAATTGCTTCAGGACTGCCATAGGTTCGCTGTAATCTCTCCCAGGCAGCTGTAAGACCTGCTGCAGGATTACCAATGTGAACAGACCTGAGTCTCTTAATCTGTTCTGTGGACTGTGGGCCCAGCCATCGGATCAACAGATCTAGCTCTTCAGCAGCAGTGATGCCGAGGTCACTAATTGCAGATTTGAAGGCACATTTCCAGCCTCTGTAGTTCTCAGGCTGGTCATCAAACCTTGTGAGTCCGGTCTTAGTAAGTTCACGGCGTAACATGTATCTTGCAAACTCTGACATGTCTGTTCGCTCCGAGCTTGGACAAGTAAATGCTGGCTGTGTAACGTTGGTCACATTGTTCTCGGCGTACTGGCTAAGAAACACAGGTGTAAATGAGGCGGCATAGGCGTTTAGGCCAGGAGGTGGCTTACTGTCCATAGGCTTAGCTGTGGATTGGTATGATGCTAGGCCATTGTTAGGGTTTGGCGTTTTAGCTTGTTGAGCATGCTGAGGTGTAGGGCCGTGGTGATTTATGTAGAGTGAAGAATCAGGATGATGAACAGGCAGAGTGTTGTACTGACCTTGACTTTGGGATATTGCAGGAGGAATTATGTGTTGTAGCTGTGAAGACATATCTGCTCTGTCAGGAACAGTAGTAGCAATCTGGGGTTCACTGCTTTGGCTTAACACATAGGGGCAGATTTACTTACCCGGCCCATTCGTGATCCAGCGGCGCGTTCTCTGCACAGGATTCGGGTCCGGATGGGATTTATGAAGGTAGTTCCACTGCCGTCCACCAGGTGGCGCTGCTGCACTGAAAAGCATCTGAACGCGCCGGAATACACCAGCTCGGACCAAGTGAAGGTAAGCGCTTCCCAAGCGACACTTTTTTGGTCTTTAAATGCAGCGGTTTTTCCGAATACGTCGGGTTTTCGTTCGGCCACGCCCACCCCATTCCGATCGCGTGGGCCACAATCCCGGGGCAATTCAGGTACAATCGGCGCAAATCGGAAATATTCGGGTAACACGTCGGGAAAACACGAATCGGGCCCTTAGTAAATGACCCCCATAGTCTCTAGTACGCTTGAAAGGATCCTCTGCATCCAAGCCGCTCAAGGCAACACTGCCTCTTTCCCTCCCACTGGCTGCTTCTTCCAGAACCTTCACCCGTGCCATGGCTGTAGCATGCTCACATTGGGGGTCATTTACTAAGGGCCCGATTCGCGTTTTCCCGACGTGTTACCCGAATATTTCCGATTTGCGCCGATTGTACCTGAATTGCCCCGGGATTGTGGCGCACACGATCGGATTGTGGCGCATCGGCGCCGGCATGCGCACGATGGAAATCGGGGGCGTGGCCGAACGAAAACCCGTCGTATTCGGAAAAACCGCTGCATTTAAAAACCGAAAAAGTGTCGCTTCCGAAGCGCTTACCTTCACCTGGTCCAGCTCGGTGCATTCCGGCGCGTTGAGATGATTTTCAGCGCAGCAGCGCCACCTGGTGGACGGCGGAGGAACTGCCTTAGTGAATCCCGGCCGGACCCGAATTCAGAGCAGAGAACGCGCCGCTGGATCGCGAATTTTGCTGCGTCTGCTTCCATTTCAGCTTTCTTTTGCGCAAAGGCGGCCTGAACCTTAGTCACCTCAGCTTCTGCACGCGCCTTTATAAGCTGCTCACTGAATGTGGAATATTTCGAAGATTGCGACCTAGACATGCGTTTAGAACGTCTTTTGGACTCAGAAGTACAAGATGTTGTTTCTTGAAGTCGCACAATTCTTGCCCTTGTTTTTGACAAAGTTTCATATATTCAGCCGTCTCGTTCAGCATTAAGATGCTGGAAGTTGGGGCGGAGCCTGACCGCGTTACAAGACGGAGGCTTGAAGCGTGAGCTCCCGCAAGCAGGCTAAGCTTCAAGGCTACTAAGCAGCTCCACCGACCCGAAATGGGTAGAACCGGGAAGGAGAAAGGGTCTGACATCTGTGATACCCCAAAAAACAGAAAATATCAGGGGGATCTAGAGAAATACCTCCGAAAGAAGCTCACATCGCCGCTGCCGAGACCTCGCAAGATGGCGCCGGACTTCCCGCCAGAGTCAGACGCACCAGAAGACTCGGAGGCAGAGAGCCAGGACAACGAACGAATGGAGGATGAAACACAACCACTATCAAAGAAGGTCTTGCAAAAGGTACTGACAAAAGCATTAGCTCCAGTACTCCAAGAACTGACGGCTATCAGAGAGGACATGAGGTCAGTGGGGAAGAGGGTGGAAACACTAGAAAGCAACCAGGCAGCCATAATTGATTTTAACACAGCCATGGCCCACAGCATGTCAGTGCAGGCAGATGGCTTGAATACAGCCATTCTTCAGATAGAAGATCAAGAAAATAGAAGTAGACGAAAAAACCTAAGAATAAAAGGCTTACCTTAGACATATGCATATGACACACTACAGAAAACTGCAAAACAAATCTTTGCAAACCTACTCACTGAAGAACGGGCTAATAGCATTGTCATTGAGAGGATCCACAGGGCTCTTAAGCCAGCACCAAAACCAGATGAACAACCAAGAGACATTATCTGTGGTCTACTAAGTTATCAGGACACAGCAGCAATACTCAAAGCTGCTAGAGGAAGAAATGAAATAGAGCACGAAGAGCACAAAATTGCTATATACCAGGACATTGCACCTTCCACTCTCTATAAGAGGAGACTACTTCGCCCACTGACTGACCATTTAAAAAACCACAATATATTGTATAGATGGCTGTTCCCATTTGGCATAAGTTTTGCAACACAGGGCAAAAGATGTATAATAAGAACACCCGCGGATCTACAAAAAGCTTGGGACCTCCTCGACATGGCACCATTGCCAATCACCTCCTGGATGCCTGTACAAGAACAGCACCTGGACTGGCCGGCGCTACCTGTGATAGAAGCATGGACGACTGTTACTAAGTCAAAATCTCCTAGAAGCAAGAATAAGCAATCAACGAGCAAAGGCAGCTGAAGAAAAGAACCTCGGCCTGAAGGACATATGAAACATTAAAACAAGCACAGATGGACCTAAGTATCTTAATACATTAGATTATTGATACTCCCTCCCACAGGAAGACTCCCCCCCCCCCCAATTACCCCCCCAATGACTCTCTTACCCTTTACTCTCAATACCCCTTCCCCCCTTACCCAAATATACCCCAATATACCCCACCTCCTCGTACATATTGTACAACCCCCCCTTATACACCAATATATCAATTAGCGTACATCTCTTTACACCCCCACCAATCACATCTGGTCACTAAACTTTCACAATAACAAAAGCATGAGGTAGGATCAAGGTATGACCGAAAGAATATATACTGATCAATACCCAGACTAAGACAAGAATACTAACCCCGCAGTTGAATTCCCCCTGGACACCTCACCCCCTCTTGAAACCTGAATAACCCCTTCCCTTAACTTCCCTGTCCCCCCCCCCCCCTCCTTTTCCCCCCCCCCCCCCCCCCCCCCCTTATAGTCAGTGTGAGCAATACATTTGCTTATGTGAAACTTTGCATATAAAGCCGTGAAGGACAGCCTGCAAAATAGATCAGGCTTTACAGAAGTATCTGTAATTACCATCCCTCCCCCCCCCATCCCATGCTAAAACACAGACCCAGAATTGACATCTAACAGTCTGTGTTCTGGTTTGGACAGGGTACGCACAAACGTACCCCACATAGGAGTACTACATTACAACAACAGAATGTACCCTATTAAAGCAGATTTAAGTATGTTTATAATGTTTTGTTATATGTTAACATGTTCACTAACTTTGCTTTGTCATCCAGTCACCAGTCGCCCACGAACAAATGAGGTAAGGTCTCCTTTTCCACCATTCCAATGACGTTCATTAAGATAACAACCCTAAATGCCAGGGGGCTAAACAAACCCAAGAAAAGGTCGCAAACATTGACTATTCTACGAAACATGAAAGCAGACATCTGTTTCCTACAAGAAACCCACTTTAAGGTAGGCGTGGAACCACAGTTCCCTAAACACAAATACAAATTCTGTTATCACAGCACCTACCATAAAGCAAAAAGAGGAGTCAGCATACTGATCTCTAAACAGGTACCTTTTACACATTCCCTTACTTGGTCAGACCCGGAAGGGAGATTCGTAATAGTTAAAGGGAAAATTGGACCTTCTCCAGTAACATTAGCAGCCCTCTATGCGCCAAACACCAAACAAGTTGGATGGCTAAAGGAGACATTACTTAAAATACATGAAATAGCAGAAGGGATTAGGATAATAGGAGGTGATTTCAATATAGCATTAAATCCCACTTGGGATAGTTCCAAAGGGTCAACGACACACTCACAAAAATCACTAGGTTCAATTTACAAATGTTTTAAAGACATAGAGGTCACAGACACTTGGAGAACTATGCACCCAACTATAAGAGATTACACATACTATTCACATGTACATAAATCATACCAAAGAATAGACTACCTACTCACTTCTACTACTTATATAGACTCTATTAACAACGCTGAAATAGGGCCAATCACCATTTCAGATCACGCCCCAGTGTCTGCAACCATCTCTCTATCAGAAATACCCAAGAAAATAAACACATGGCGTTTAAATGAAACACTATTAGACTCACAAGACACAATAAAACAGATCACATCTAGAATTGAAACCTTCTTCAAAGAAAATACAACAGAAGGGATATCTAAACCAATAATATGGGAAACACACAAAGGGGTCATTAGCGGAGAACTTAAGACGATAGGAGCCAGTATCAAGAAATCAAGAACTGAAAAATTAAATAAGCTCCTGACACAAATATCAAACATAGAAAGTTTAGCTAAAAGATCACACACAAATCAACACGAAGATAAACTGAAGGCCCTACGAACAGACTTGCTAAACCATCTGAATATAAATGCAGCTAAACAATACCAATATGCCAAATTCAAATACTACTCTCATGGCAACAAAAGGAATAAACTCATGTCACATCTTTTAAAGAAAGACAAGGACGTGTCATTCATAAACTCAATTACTACACAACATAAAGGAAAGGTGACAAAATCTGCAGACATTCTAGAGACATTCAGGTCTTATTATCAGGACCTGTATAACATAAACACCTCAACCTCAACAAACCCAATACATAGAATGGAAGCCACTGCAAATTTTCTTGGAAAAATAAAATTACCTTCACTAGATAAAAATGCACAAGCATCACTACTAGAACCAGTAACAAACAAGGAAGTGACAGACATAATCTCCTCACTCCCCTTAAATAAGAGCCCAGGCCCAGACGGATTACCATCTGGTTATTATAAAAAATTTCAGACAGTACTTACTCCACATATAGTAGAATGCTGCAACTCCCTCCTCACAGGTAGCCATTTACCACCCCAAGCCCTAGCGGCTAATGTCACAATACTCCCCAAGCCGGGGAAAGACACAGAACAGTGCGGTAGCTACCGCCCAATTTCTCTGTTAAATACAGACATTAAAATCTGGGCAAAACTTTTAGCTAAAAGGCTAAGTCCGTACTTACCCTCTTTGATTAACCCGGAACAAACGGGTTTTGTACAGGGAAGAGAGGGCAACCACAATTCCACAAGGGTCATACATGCAATTCACTATGCACACTCTAAGAAGATACCTTTAATACTACTGGGTACAGATGCAGAAAAAGCTTTTGACCGAGTTGACTGGACATACATGAAAGAAACCCTTAAAAAATTTGGAATCCCTGTACAATTTATTAACGCAATAATGTCACTTTACAACAAACCAAATGCCAGAATAAAAGCAAATGGCATATTATCTAGCCCCTTCAATATTTCCAATGGTACAAGACAAGGCTGCCCCTTGTCCCCCACACTTTTCATCCTTGTCATGGAAACACTATTACAAACCTTTAGATCCACAAAAGACATCAAAGGGCTGAAAGTTGGCAGTTCAGTACATCTAAATGCTGCATTTGCGGATGATTTACTCTTGATGCTGACAGAGCCAAAAACAGCTTTCCCAAGCATTATCAACATACTAACAGAATTCGGAGTGGCCTCAAACTTTAAAATTAACCTGGCTAAATCAGAGGCATTAAATATAACCGCCCCCTCACCAATGGTGAACTCACTTAAAGCACAATACCCCTTCAAATGGCAAACCACTAAATTAAAATACCTAGGAATACACATCACTACACAATGTTCCTCGTTATTTAAAGAAAACTACACACCTCTATTAAAACAAATAACAACAACACTTAACTCACTAGACCTACCATATGTTTCGTGGATGGGAAGAAAGAATTTACTGCAGACATTTATAATGCCTAAGTTATTATATCTATTACAAACACTACCAATAGCAATACCTGGGTCCTTTTTCAATAAATTAAAATCCTTATACACTTCTTTCTTATGGAAAGGCAAAAAAGCGAGAGTCCCTTATGACAGATTAAAACTCAAAAGAGAAAGAGGTGGATTTAATCTACCGGACGCATTTTCCTACCATAGAGCAATACATCTGAAAAGATGGATACAGTTGCACAATAAGAATTTACTAAATCCAAGCTTTGAACTGGAACTCGCAACCTTGCAATACCATCAGAAAGCGTTACTATGGGGTATAAACACACCAGGCACATGTAATAATCCAATCACAAAGGGGACAATAATAACCATTAAATCACTTACATCGGATATGCGTATATTAGGCAACCCCCCTTCACTAATGCCAAGTAGCTTAATACCGATCTTATTGAACCCAGAGGGAAAATTACACTCAACGTCCTTATGGACACACTGGGCATCGATCCCGTTAAAAACATTCCACAGCAAGAAAATACAACAAATTATAAATTCAGATGAATACCAACTCCCGACATTCAACTTTTTACAGCAAGAGGAAATACAGTACAATCACACGAGGCTAAAGACAAAATACCCCCTCAGGCAAGATCTTACATGGATAGAAAAATGGATTTTAAAAGATACACTACCCAAGGGCTCCATATCAACATTATACACTTACATTCTCTCGCAGGGACATGACGCAAAACCAGCATACATAACAGGTTGGGAAAAGGATTTACTCACTTCCTTCACACCCGCTCAAGTCAAACAAATACACCTCAGATCACATGGATTTTCTAGATGTGTAAGAACACAAGAAAACTCATATAAATTAATGACACGTTGGTATAACACACCCGCAGTACTCGTACAGAAAAAATTACTGACAAGGGACAACTGCTGGAGATGTGGAAATATTGGAGGCACTCTAGGTCACATATACTGGAGATGCCCAAAATTGTTTAAATACTGGACGGATATACAAACTCAAATTAGACAAATAACCAAGAAGCAAATCACATTAACTCAAGAATCCGTCTTACTATGGTTACCTCACAAGACATGGACTCCATCTAAAAAAGACCTTACCACCCAGTTAGTACAAGCAGCCAAACTTCTGATTCCCCCTAAATGGTTACAGGTAGAACCACCGACACTCTCAGAATGGCTAAACAAAATAGACGAACTGTTTAGGTTGGAGGAACTAGCAAGTTGGGAAGCAAGGGCGCATCACAAATTTAAGAAACTATGGGATCCATGGATAGTCTTTAGGAAATATACATAAAACAACAAAAACAGATAACAAGTACAAGCAACCCCGAAACAAAAACGAAAAGCAAAGAAAACACCTATGATACACAGTAGATGTATATATTAATAAAACACACAGCAGATTCTATGTGAGCAAAAAGTGTGGCGAACTGGATGACTGGAAAACAATCATAAAAAACTTTTTACTTGTATAACAACCAAAGCATTGTTAAAGTTAGTTATTAAAGTTTAAGATGTTCATGACGTATGTATACACTAGGCTAGGTTGCTATACTAATGAATCAACCGAAGACAAACGGTAAAACTATGTTATGTAAGCTAAGATATCATTGTATGAATACTTTGTAAAGAGAAAATAAGTCAGTAAGCAACCGAATCTGTAATGCCAAAAAATTTACAAAAAACAATAAAAAAGTTTTATACAAAAAAAAAAAAGATGCTGGAAGTTTTTGAGTTCTTCTAGAGTATCTTGTGTATTGATTCTTTTCAGAACGCTTTCATATTCTTGACACTTCAGTGTGTAATGCTCTTGCATAGAGGACAGTGTCTCTAGGGCTCCCTCTAGAGGCAATACATTATGTTCAGGTAAGGAAATGGTGAAGACATGTGCCTGTAAATTTTTCCACAGATTCATAATGTCTGATGAAAGTTCATGCTGCAGGCTTTCAAGGTTCTCTCTAACCTTCCATGTAGGCTCAACAGAGCGTTTGTCCTTATCACTGGACAGCAGACTGGGATCCATGCCTCCCTGTACTGAGTGTCCCTCAGCCATGATGATGGAATACACACAGGATGGATTACACTGAGGAGGGATGGCTGCTATGACTGTAGCTGTAGCTGAGTCTCTGTCCCCACGGCTGCGGCTGGCAGTCTATGATACTTTTCACTATTCTGACTCAATGACCTGGCTGTAAGCAGGTGTTTATAGATAGTCTTATATCTTTGCTTTAACCAGTACTCACATCAAAATCACTTATTGTCAGACAGTGTCAACTCCATCGAAGAAGCATGTGGGAAGATTCCAGCTTTATTTGGTGCAGAAATCTTGAAGGAATGCTGGTTACAATGGTGTGAAAAGGATATAATCTGCCAGGGTAGCAGGAACATAGAGGCATGTGCTAATTCTGACAGAAAGATGGCTGACAACATGAGGGAGAGGGGAGGAGTTACAATACTGCAGCTAGGGGACAGGAAGACAGGAGGGTCAAAAGGCAACACAGTATAACACATATACATGTCAATGAATAGAAACAAGTCCTGGGACATAACACTACCCGTGTAATTTGGACTCTCTTTACTGTATATATCTATTGTGTGTACTGTATTGTCCAGTGTGCCCTTAAGGCAATTAAATATAAAATCTAATCTGTGTTGCTCTTTTATCTTGATCACGAATCTTACGTCCGGGTTTCTCACTTATATAAACGCTACCGGGTTGGTTCCTCACCCTATATAATCCCGTTATGGACCGGGCTTATATTAAAGGAGAACTGGTGGCAGCGTAAGGCTGATAATATTCTGTCTCACTGCGGCTAGTGAGAGGGATCTTATAGCCATTCAGGGATTTAGGGTTGTGCCATATCCGGAAGTTGTGTGGACAACTTTAAATCACTTCCTGCGCCTCTCAGAACCCGTGCGTTCTGGGAGTGTCTGTAAAAGGATAACTGAGTGACCTTACGTACCCTTCAGGGGTCCGGAACATCGCGGTTTCCTTCACACTATATATTAATAACTTGAGAATAAAGCTGTGACTGGTTGTCCACCACCCACAATGAGCCTCCGTGTGTGTGTTATTGGGAATGTTGACAATTAGGCTGCTGATGTGTCATTCAGTAAATGCCGGGTAAATGGTTAATTTGGGTGATGAATATGCATTTCACCAGTCTTTAAGATTCTGACACATTGGGGGTTAATGCGAGTGAAGAGAATCTATGTACAGGTGGAAAGGAATAAACATTATAAAACACAAGGACGGCTGGAAATGGTTAATACTTCATCGTGTACTACATTTATCCAGTGTAAAGACGGATGAGGACACAATCACCGGGGATCAGATCCAGAATGATGTGAGATGAGATCAGACAATGTAAAATATATCCCATCATCCTGTATAAGAAGAGGGAGATGATAGCAGTCACCAGGGTGGCCCTGATCCTGGGAGACGCTGCCTCGTGTCACCGTCACATCGTGCACAGGATAGAAGACTTCATCATTGTTATTCTGCTCAAAGACGATGCCTATTCTCCTTCTGATGCTGCTTCTTCCATGGATTGCAATGATGCAATTGATCTGTGACCTGAAGATAAGAGACATCCATGATAACGTAGAGAGAAGTTTCCAGGATGGAGATCTGATTATTGGAGGATTATTGACAATGTATAAATCTACAAATAATGCTCTACTTCCCGGGGAACGTATCCAAAGTATATGGTGTGGACAGTAAGTCCTGGCTTCATGTATGTATTGTCTATAGAAGAGGTGGTCAGAATAGGAGACGCCTATACGACATGCCTCCTCCCATCTCTCCATACTACTACAAGCCTCTGTATAATATCACCAGTAATACATGATGAGGCTACAGACATAGCTCCTCCCATCTCTCCATAACGACAAGCCTCTGTACATATCACCAGTTAATACATGATGAGGCTACAGAATAGTCCTCCCATTCTTCATATCACTCCAGCCTCTGTATAATATCACCGTATAACATTATGAGGTGGCTACAGACATAGCTCCTTCCCCATCGCCCTCCATACACCACAAAGCCTCTGTTAATATGCACCAGGATACATGATGAGGCACGACATAGCTCCTCCCATCTCTTCATACACTACAAGCCTCTGTATAATATCACCAGTAATACATGATGAGGCTACAGACATAGCTCCTCCCATCTCTCCATACACTACAAGCCTCTGTATAATATCACCAGTAATACATGATGAGGCCTACAACATAGCTCTTCCCATCTCTTCATACACTACAGCACACTCTGTATAATATCACCAGTAATACTGATGAGGCTACAGACATAGCTCCTCACATCTCTCCATACACTACAAGCCTCTGTATAATATCACCAGTATACATGATAGAGGCTACAGACATAGCTCCTCCCATCTCTCCATAACTACAAGCCTCTGTATAATATCACCAGTAATACATGATGGGGCTACGACATAGCTCCACCCATCTCTCCATACACTACAACCCTCTGTATAATATCACCAGTAATACTTATGAGGCTACAGACATAGCTCCTCCCATCTCTCCATACACTACAAGCCTCTGTAAATATCACCAGTAATACATGATGGGGCTACAGACATAGCTCCTCCCTCTCTCCATACACTCAAGCCTCTGGATAATACCACCAAAGTACTCAGATGAGGGCTACAGACATAGCTCCTCCCTCTCTCCATATACTACAAGCCTCTGTATAATATCACCAGTAATACATGATGAGGCTACAGACATAGCTCCTCCCTATCCTCCATACACACAAGCCTGTATATATCACCAGTAATACATGATGGGGCTACAGACATAGCTCCCCCGATGTCTCCATACACCACAAGCCTCTGTATAATATCACCAGTAATACATGATGGGGCTACAGACATAGCTCCTCCCTCTCTCCATACACTACAAGCCTCTGTATAATATCACCAGTAATACATGATGAGGCTACAGACATAGCTCCTCCCATCTCTCCATACACTACAAGCTCTGTATAATATCACCAGTAATACATGATGATGCTATAGACATAGCTCCTCCCATCTCTCCATACACTACAAGCCTCTGTATAATATCACCAGTAATACATGATGGGGCTACAGACATAGCTCCTCCCTCTCTCCATACACTACAAGCCTCTGTATAATGTCACCAGTAATACATGATGAGGCTACAGACATAGCTCCTCCCATCTCTCCATACACTACAAGTCTCTGTATAATACTCCACCTTAAGCACACCAAACAAAGAACTAACAAACAAACCCTAGTTACAGACTGACCTCTGCCCCTGTGACATCTGGTGACCTCTGGATGTAACATTAGTCCCAGGCTGCATTGATAGGCTGAAAGATGTCCGTATTAAGATTTATTGATAATCCTTGTTTCTAGAGACATCACAAATGCAACATCCCTGCCAATGCAAGCAGAGGAGTTGTTGCGAATAAGCCCCTAATATGTGTGTTCCCCTAATAGAGAGTCTGATCAGCTCCTCTGCTGACACTACACATATATTCAGGTAAATGTGCAGAGGTAGATTCTGCCGGATAGGCAAGGGTTAAGAATGTTTAATGTTGTCATCCAATGATGTTCCATACTGTGAACTGGAGTGTGATGGAGGAGGAGACCACTGACCAGGGATTAACTAAACCCTTAGTCGGGAGGAGTCAGGCTCTTCAGGCCCAGCTCTGCTAGTGAGAGCAAGAAGTGTCTTAGGCCACTCTCCCAGGAGAAGAGTTCCAGATTTCAAGAGAGCAGATCTCTCAGGCCCAGCTCTCCCCACATGAGGAGCTCCTAGGCTCACGACTACAGACAGAGTGACACAGGACAAACAGGACAAGCTGCGCTTCCAGCTTTGGACACAGCTACATCTTAGCCTGCCCCTGCATCCAGGCTGGTAGACAACTCCAGAGGTTCCTTCTCCAAGATCACTCCAGTACTGCACTTGTGCACAATCACTTGGCGTTTTGTTACCGTTGGTTTGAATAAAGAAATGTAAGTTACTTTATGCACAACATTGCCTCTGTCTGGTCCCTGCTGTGGCTGTATCACCATCAAGGCACCCCATCTACCTACCAGGGACACATACTACAAACTCTAAGGGTGCCCCAGGGAAAACCAGTACATCAGCCTCCCCTCCATATTTCTGTGCACACACCACCTGCTGGAGAGCTGCCAGTCTGTAGGACACCTCCGGTCCCCATACCAAGCCCGTGACACAAGCGTGCCTAGGACACAACCACCGCCACTCGGTATTGCGGGCCCCGGCTGTCTCCAGGCCCCAAGAAAAGGCTAGGCCCCATGGGGAATGTTGCACAAAATTTTATGAGTTAAATATATCAATTCCAATAACCTACAATTCACTTAGTACAACCCTAAGGAAGCTTTCATAACCCAGGGCCTGCAGTTTACATTAGGGAATCCATCTCTGGCATATGTTGTCTTGTGATGGGGTTTTTTTTGCGACTTTTCATGCGACTTTTGTATTAAGTCGATGATATCTGAACCAAAAGGCTTTTTATGAACGGCTCTGTTATTTTATGTCGTATGGTTTTGTCATGCTGTGTTAAACATAACTTCACTTACTGGTATTTGCTAATCACTACCAATTACTTATTGACCACCGCCATCTGGGTGGACTCCACCTACATATAAGGCCACTTTTCAAAAATTTCCAGGGCCCCTATTTTTTCCCAGTCCCCCCTGCTTGTCTCCATGTTGGATTATGCACCGGGGGATACAAAGGAAGGGAAGATGAGCGCACCTGCTGCACAAAACATTCAGAAAGAGAGGGAAACAGGCACAGACTGTTCAGGTCCTCCTCCTTAAGTGTTAGTATTTGTGCAGTGACCTTTCATCTTCTCTTGGATCCAAGTACAGCAGGTAAGTAATGTGGAGAAGGGATGATATCAGAGTGTAGGATGCGCTGCTCCCCCCCTCCTATGCGCATCCTGCATATATATATATATAATACATGAGAGATTGTAGACATTGGGGCATTACTTTGCATATTGCTACCACTTGCGATTATTTGCTTAATCCACCATTTCATGCCGTGGGGGGTGAAGGGGGGGAGGGGCACCTCGCTGCCGCCGGCGACTATTCACATGTGACAAGTCACCGGCTGCGTTTATTTCTATAATTGCTGTGCGGCAAGCCTGCCCGATACATCAAGAGGCGGAAGCCCACTGCGAATATCCAAGCACGGCGTAGATAACTGTCACACAGAGACCACTGCGCACAACTGTCCGGCTTGATGCTAGTTCGAAGCATGCGTCGTACTCGACAACTGCTAGTTGCGGCGGAAGAGTAATTTCGCCAGCTCGAGAAAATGGCATCCTCCCGCCGTTTTGCTTTTTGGCGGCCAGAAACAGAGCCAATCACAAGCCAGGAGACTCTGCACTCCACCCAGCATGATGTGTACCCTACACGTCGATAGCAGTGGTTGGCTGGCCTGATCAGGTGACCCTGGAATAGACTAGCCCTGCCCCGCTGCTCGGATCATTCTATGTTGGATGCCGTTAGGGAGAGAGTTGCTGCTGCTGCAGGGAAAGCGTTAGGGTGTTATATTAGCTTACTGTTAGGCAGGAGTGAGTCTACAAGAACAAACACAGCCTTTTAGGGCTAGAATGGCGTTATATTATTTTTTTTTTGTTTGCTTGTGGCTGGGCTTGCTGGCACTAGTAGTGCAGCTAGTACCATATTGTGAGGAATTTGCAGGGAGACTTGCGAACGTTATATTCAGCTCTAGTGACACACATATCCATCTCAAACAAGCTAAGTGGGACAATTTATTAGAGGAGTTGATTAATTTGGCACAGTCTGCTGATTTTTAACTTTTATTTTTTTAATACTCAAAGTCATCCGCACAGCACAAAATCCAGTTGTGTGCTGTCAGTGTAGGTTAGAAACTAGCCATAGCAATAGGATGCATCGTTTTGTAAAAAAAAAAACCACAATAAACAAACAAAAAAAAAAAATCCCAAAAATTTACAGTTTACACTTTAATTTTGAAAATGTTGAACCGAGGGCTGGGGTAGAGGCGAGGGCAAGGACGTGGGCGTCAACTAGCTGCAGGGGTCAGAGGCCATGGTCCTGGGCGGGGTGAGACACCACCTGTCTGATGAGGGAGCAGGGGAACGCCCGCAGAGCTACCCTCCCTAGGTTCATCATGTCTCAAGTTACTGGGCCTCTGTGTGAGCACTGTTGAGGCCCGAACCGTGCGAACAGGTATGTCATGGATGCGGACAATTCTTTAGCCATTTGTCCACCAGTCAGTCTTCCACGCATCCACCCATGTCACCGAAATCAGCACTCCTCCAGCTCCTCCACCTCACCTCCTTCCCCCCAGTCTGCCCCCTCCCAGGAAAATTTGGCATTTGAACCGGAAACAGGAACTGTTTTCTGGACCCTTCCCACAGTCACAAAACCACACGTGTCGCGATTTTGCTGAGACTAGCTATTTTCAAAATGCAGCCAGGTTTTCCACGCGGTCGCGCATTCTGTGAGGTGTATGATGTACATTGTTGACGTGTGGGAAAAAGTGTTAAAAGAGTGTCGGAACGATGGAGGAGACACGGTTGGAAAGGGACAAGCCTCTGTATAATATCACCAGTAATACATGATGAGGCTACAGACATAGCTCCTCCCATCTCTCCATACACTACAAGCCTCTGTATAAGGTATGTAATATCACCAGAATACATGATGAGGCTAAGAAATAGCTCCTCTCCATCTATTCATACACTACAAGCCTTCTGTATAATATCACCAGTAATACATGATGAGGCTACAGACATAGCTCCCCATCTCTCCATACATACAAGCCTCTGTATACAATCACCAGTAATACATGATGCAGGCCTACAGACATAGCTCTTCCCATCTCTTCATACACTACAAGCCTCTGTATAATATCACCAGTAATACATGATGGCTACAGACATAGCTCCTCACCATCTCCATTACAATACAAGCCTCTGTATAATATCACCAGTAATACATGATGAGGCTAGACATAAGCTCCTCCCATCTCTCCATAACACAAAGCCTCTGTATAATATCACCAGTAATACATGTGAGGGCTACAGACATAGCTCCCCCATCTCTCCATACCACTAAACGCTCTGTATAATATCACCAGTAATACTGATGCGTACAGACAAGCTCCTCCCATCTCCATCTACTACAGCCTCTGTATAATATCACCAGTAATACATGATGGGCTACAGACATAGCTCCTCCTCTCTCCATACAATACAAGCCTCGTATAATATCCCCAGTAACATAGTGAGGCTACAGACATAGCTCCCCCTCTCTCCAATATACTACAAGCCTCTGTATAATATCACCAGTAATACATGATGAGGCTACAGACAAGCTCCTCCCATCTCATCCAACATACAAGCGTCCTGTATAATATCACCAGTAATACATGATGGGGCTACAGACATAGCTCCCACGATGTCTCCATACACCACAAGCCTCTGTATAATATCACCAGTAATACATGAGGGGCTACAGACATAGCTCCACCCATCTCTCCATACACTACAAGCCTCTGGATAATATCACCAGTAAAACATGATGAGGCTACAGACATGCTCTCCATCTGTCTCCCATACACTACAAGCCTCTGTATAATATCACAGTAATACATGATGATGCTAAGACATAGCCTCCCACTCTCCATCACTACAAGCCTCTGTAAATATCACCAGTAATACATGATGGGCTACAGACATAGTCTCCTCCTCTCTCCATACACTAAAGCCTCTGTATAATGTCACACAGTATACATGCATGAGGGCTACAGATCATAGGCTCCTCCGCATCTCTACCATACACTACAAGGTCTCTGTATAATATCTCCACTTAAGCACCCACCAAACAAAAAGAACTAACAAACAAACCCTAGTTACGAACTGACCTCTGCCCCTGTGACATCTGGTGACCTCTGGATGTAACATTAGTCCCAGGCTGCATTGATAGGCTGAAAGAGGTCCGTATTAAGATTTATTGATAATCTTGTTTCTATGACATCACAAATGCAACATCCCTGCCAATGCAGGCAGAGGAGGTGTGCGAATAAGCCCCTAATATGTGTGTTCCCCCTAATAGAGAGTCTGATCAGCCTCCTCTGTGCACACTACACATATATTCAGGTAATGTGCAGAGGTAGATTCTGCCTGGATAGGCAAGGGTTAAGAATGTTTAATGTTGTCATCCAATGATGTTCCAATGTGAACTGGAGTGTGATGGAGGAGGAGACCACGACCAGGGATTAACTAAACCCTTAGTCAGGGGAGGAGTCAGGCTCTCAGGCCCAGCTCTGCTAGTGAAGCAGAAGTGTCTTAGGCCCAGCTCTCACACAGGAGGAAGAGTCCAGAATTTCAGAGAGAGCAGATCTCTCAGGGCCAGCTCTCCCCACATGAGGAGCTCCTAGACTCACGAACTACAGACAGAGTGACAACAGGACAAACAGGACAAAAGCGCAGCTTCCAGCTTTGGACACAGCTACATCTTAGCCTGCCCCTGCATCCAGGCTGGTGAGACAACTCCAGAGGTTCCTTCTCCAAGATCACTCCAGTACTGCACTTTGTGCACAATACATTGGCGTGTTGTTACCGTTGGTTTGAATAAAGAAATGTAAGTTACTTTATGCACAACATTGCCTCTGTCTGGTCCCTGCTGCTGTATCACCCATCAAGGGCACCCCATCTACCTAAGGGACACATACTACAAACTCTAGGGTGCCCCAGGGAAAACCAGTACACAGCCTTCCCTCCATATTCGTGCAACACCCACTGCTGGTGGAGAGCTGCCAGTCTGTAGGACAGCCCTCCGGTCCCCATACCAAGCACGTGACAAGCGTGCTTCAGGACACAACCACCGCCACTCCGGTATTGCGGGGCCCCGGCTGTCTCCAGGCCCCAAGAAAAGGCTAGGCCCGATGGGGGATGTTGCACAAAATTTTATGAGTTAAATATATCAATCCAATAACCTACAAATTCACTTAAGTACAACCCTAAGGAAGCTTATACATAACCCAGGGCCTGCAGTTTACATTAGGGAATCCATCTCTGGCATATGTTGTGACTTGTGATGGGGTTTTTTTTGCGACTTTTCATGCGACTTTTGTGTATTAAGTCGATGATATCTGAACCAAAGGCTTTTTATGAAACGGTCTGTTACTTTATGTCGTTTGGTTTTGTATGCTGTGTTAACATAACTTCACTTACTGGTATTTGGCTAATCACTTACCAATTACTTATGTGACCACCAGCCATCTGGGTGGACTCCACCTACAATATAAGGCCACTTTTCAAAAAATTTTACCAGGGCCACTATTTTTTCCCAGTCCGCCCCTGCTTGTCTCCAGTTGGATATGCACCGGGGGATACAAAGAAGAAGGGAAATGAGCGGACCTGCTGCACAAATACATTCAGAAAGAGAGGGACAAGGCAAGACTGTTCAGGTCTCCTCCTTAAGTGTTAGTATTTGTGCAGTGACCTTCATCCAGTTTCTCTTGGATCCAAGGTACAGCAGGAAGTAATGTGGAGAAGGGGATGATATCAGAGTGTAGGATGCGCTGCTCCCCCCTCCTTATGCGATCCTGCATATATATATATATATACATGGGAGATTGTAGACATTGGGGCATCACTTTGCATATTGCTAAAATTGCGATTATTTGCTTAACCACCACTTTCATGCCAGTGGGGGGTGAAGGGGGGGAGGGGGCACTCGCTGCGCCGGCGACTATTCACATTGGACAAGTCACCGGCTGCGTTATTTCTATAATTGTGTGCGGCAGCCTGCCCGATACATAAGAGGCGGGAAGCCCACTGCGAATATGACAAGCGACGGCGTCGATAACTGTCACTAGAGATGACGCGAACACACTTGTCCGGCTTGATGCTATCGAAGCATAGCGTACTCGAAACTGCTAGTGTCTCGGAAGAGTAATTTCGCCAGCTCGAGAAAATGGCATCCCCGCCGGTTTGCTTTTTGGCGGCCGAAACAGAGCCAATCACAAGCCAGGAGACTCTGCACCCACCAGCATGATGTGGTACACCTTACACGTCGATAGCAGTGGTTGGCTGGCCTGATCAGGTGACCCTGGAATAGACTAGCCCTGCCGCGCTGCTCGGATCCTCTATGTTGGATGCCGTTAGGGAGAGAGTTGCTGCTGCTGCAGGGAAAGCGTTAGGGTGTTATATTAGCTTACTGTTGGCAGGAGTGAGTCTTACAAGAACCAACAGCTGTTAGGCTAGAATGCGTATATATATTTTTTTTTTGTTTGTTGTGGCTGGGCTTGCTGGCTAGTAGTGCAGCTAGTACCATATTGTGGGAATTTGCAGGAGACTTGCGAACGTTATATTCAGTCTTAGTGACACACATATCCATCTCAAACAGCTAAGTGGGACAATTTATTAGAGGATTATTGAATTTGGCACAGTCTGCTGATTTTTAACTTTTATTTTTTTTAATAACTCAAAGTCATCAGGCCACAGCACAAAATCAGTTGTGTGTGCTGTCAGTGTAGAGTTAGAAACTAGCATAGCAATAGGATAGCATCGTTTTGTAAAAAAAAAAAACCACAAATAAAAACAAACAAAAAAAAAAAATCCCAAAAAAATTTACAGTTACACTTTAATTTTGAAAATGTTGAACCCGAGGGCTGGGGTAGAGGCGAGGGCAAGGACGTGGGCGTCCAACTAGCTGAGGGGTAGAGGCATGGTCTGGGCGGGGTGAGACACCACCTGCTGATGAGGGAGCAGGGGAACGCCGCAGAGCTACACTCCCTAGGTTCATCATGTCTCAAGTTACTGGGACTCGTGGGTAGAGCACTGTTGAGGCCGCATAACAGTGCGAACAGGTATGATCATGGATGCGGACATGACTTCTAGCCATTTGTCCACCAGTCAGTCTTCCACGCAGTCCACCCATGTCACCGAAATCAGCACTCCTCCAGCTCCTCCACCTCAGCCTCCTTCCCCCCAGTCTGCCCCCTCCCCAGGAAAATTGGCATTTGAACCGGAACAGGAACTGTTTTCTGGACCCTTCCCACAGTCACAAACCACCTGTCGATTGTTGCTAAGCTGAGCTATTTTCAAAATGACCAGGTTTTCCACGCGGTCGCGTCATTCTGTGAGGTGTATGATGACATTGTTGACGTGTGGAAAAAAGTGTATTAAAAGGGTCGAACGATGGAGGAGACACGGTTGTCAGACAGTGAGTGAAGTTGTTGTCAGGGCAGGAAGTCCGAGGGGGAGCGACTGATGGGATCGGAGGATGAGGGTTGAGGGACAGACACCAAGATGGGTTGAATAGGCCGGGTGAAACACCAGTGCTTCAGAGACGGAGGGACAGTCCTCGACGAGAACAGGTTGGACAAGATGTCGGCAGCTGGTGGCCAGACGGAGACCTGGGGCCGGGCCAGAAGCTGGTGATCAGCCCGCCAAAGTTTCAAACGTTGGTCAAGCTCCCTGGCTGTGAGGGCTAGATTTTCCGAAGTCTGTGAGATTTTTTTTTAAAGAAAGAAAGCACACAGATTGAACGATCGCGACTGTGGTGTGACCCTGGCCACATTGCAACGATCGCAGGGGTTCCACCACTACTAGTTATATCTACCACCAGTATGCGCAGGCAATATGAAGTTGAAACAATCCACCCACATGCATCCACGGCGTCACCTCCGCCGGGCCACCACTGATCCTTCCCCTGGGTTCATACTGCTGGCCGCTGCTATGTCAGCCCCCGCCCAGGACCCCGGCACCCAACAGCTTACCGTGCGGACAAAACCCATCTTGATCAAACAATCGCGCCACAGCATCAACAATGTCTCCAGCGCAGCGTTCAGCTCTCCATACCCCAGACGCTGGAGCGCAAAAAGGAAGTATTTAGGAACCCACCCACACGCCCAAGCTCCTCAACGTCCACATCTCAGTATTACTAGCCTGGAGGGTGCTGCCTATAGTGCTGTGTAGAGCGAGGCCTTTCGCGCAACCTAATTGGCGTCGCCCACCCTCGAGTATTCGGTCCCCAGCCGCCTACTTACTTTTCCCGATGTGCCATACCAGCCTGCCGCCAGCCACGTGCAGACAACATAATCCGTGCCCGACCAAGGCCGTTTCTGAAAAGGTCCACCTTGTGACTACGACATGTGGACGAGTGCTGCGGGCAGGCCATAGATATCGATCTACTGACGGCACATTGGGTTAAACTTGGTGGAGGCTGAGGACCGCGTCTGACCCTGCTGGGTTATCATAACGTGCCGACGCGAGGATTGCGGACTACATCAGTCCAGGTCTCAAAGGGCTACTATGCCTCCTCCCCTCCCCACCCACTACTCCAACTCTCCTCCGATATTACATCCGTGGGCATTGGCACCATCAGTCTGGTAGCTTGGCATGCAAGCAGTGCGTCGCTAAGAACAGCAGGGCTTTGACCCAAACTTGTGAGCCTAGGCGATAAAAGGCACAACGGGCCCAAAGAGCTATACAGGGCATCAGGCTGATCTGTGGCTGGCATCCGTGAAACTGAACGCCAGGATGGTTGTGTGTGCAACGGCGTTCGTAACACTGGTGGCGGGCTCCGCAAACTCGGGCAGTTTGACACATGTGCCATGCCTGGGCCCTGTGTTAAATCTCATCGTTCAGCGTTTCCTAAAGAACATTACCCCAATCTGTCTGATTTGCTCACGAAGGTGCGCTTGCATCTGTGCGCATTTCAGGAAGTCCAGCCCGCATGCCTCCACTCTCAGGGGCAGCGCATCGGCCGCCTCCACCTGCCACCATCCGCTCATTCCGACTGTTGTGCGACATTGCCCACGATGGTGGAATTCAAACATTAACCATGTATCCAGAGTTTACAAGCAGCGCGAGCGATGGTCGACTGCCAGATGCAACGTCTACAAGAAACTGGTGTCAGGTCAGTCAGTTCCTAAATGTTCAAGAGGAGTGGACGGGGATGTCGGATAGTGTCAGGGCTGAGATGATATTGAGGATGTCAACACAGAGGGTCAGTGGCGATGGGGCCATCATCAGACCTCACCATCCCGCTGCTTGGGCACCTGTTGAAAAAAACTCTTGATCAGCATGAAGTCGGAAGCTGCTCTCGTCACAAGAGACGGTGGGGAAGAAGATTCCCTTGTTGCTAGCAAAGCACCTCGGTCTGTTCTCACGCAAGCGGAGGAGGTGGAGAGGGATGCAGAGGAAGAGGAGGAGAATGTTGGCCGAGAACAGAAGAGGGGCCACCATTTGTTCAGTCCTTCACTGTTCAGCGTGGTATGCGCAGAAGAAGAAGAGGGAAGTTGGAGGAGGAGGGAAAGGAGAGTCAGGCCAGTGAAGGGGAGGGAATTCTTGAGCGTGTCCTCTGCGCATATGGCAAGTTCAGCTAGGATGCACCTATCCCGTGACCCTGCGTTCAAAGAATTTATGCCGAGCACCATATTACGGGTATTCATTCTCCTGGACCCACGGACAGCAAAATCTTTCAACTCTCATCCTGGAGAGGAAAGGGAGGTGTGAGAAGAATGCATGAAATACCAGAAGGCCCTGGTGCACAGCTGAATGAAAACAGTATTTCCGCCTTCTGACAGCGCTAGGGCCAGAGGGCGTCCTTCTGGGGAAAACAGTAAGCGATGGGAGAGTAGGAGCAGGCAGCTTGCCAGCATGGCAGGGGTACGCTACAGATGCCTTGCCAGTTTTATTGTAAACCGCAAGACACGTCATCGTCCCCAGTTTGGCAGCGTAGGGGTGAGTTTTACAGAAAGATGGTGAGGAGAGGAC
Source organism: Engystomops pustulosus (assembly GCA_019512145.1). Classification (NCBI taxonomy): domain Eukaryota; kingdom Metazoa; phylum Chordata; class Amphibia; order Anura; family Leptodactylidae; genus Engystomops; species Engystomops pustulosus. Next base: position 1,800,021 of record CM033641.1, read on the forward strand.
GTAGACTGACCCATACCATCATCCAAAAGATCACACAGTTCCGCAACTACTGGGTTTTTCAAAGCTGGACATGGGGGCACGAATGGCAGCCTCTGTACGGACTTGAGGTTTGCCATGCCCTGCCGCTAGAGATGTTGTCCGAGCGGTTTTCGTGAAGCTGGTGGCATCTACCGAATAAGGTACAACGCCTGCTCGACTGACAGCGGTGACAGGTGATGCTATCAAGATGAATAAAGCCTGGTTCTCAGGACTTTACAGTCTCCACCAGGTGAAGGAAGCTCAACCTGCATTAATTTATGCCACTCCTCTCCTCCTCATTTCCTCCTTCTCACTCCTCTTTGTACACTAAAGCAGAGGAAGACTGGCTATTTTTCCAGGGCCAACTGGGTCTAGATACAGTACTCTTGTATTTAATTTTTCGGAGGGCACCTAACCCGTCCTCTGTTTTAAACAATTTTTGAGCAAGTGCCCCCCCACCCATACAGGCACTCAATCTATTTAATTTTTCTGAGGGCCACCCTACCTGCTCCTCTAGGTTTATTGAATAACTTTTGGACTGCCACAATTACAGGCAATATCCAAATTAATATTGTCTCCTTGCAGCCTCCACATGTCGTCTTTTTTAGCTTGCTTCCACACGTTGTTCCATAGCTGCCTCCAAAAAGTTCATCATATAGCTGCCTCCCAAAGTCGTCCATATAGTTGCATCATATATAGTCCCTATCAAACGAGGCTGTGTCGGCAGAATTTTGGTTGTTTTCATGGCTTCCACATCAAACTGTTAACTTTGGTCGGTTCCACCTCGTGTTATCCACAACAATATTACTGGCAAACTTTTACATTGTACCGATATATTTCAGCGCTTCTTTTGCCGCCATCTGTTACAGATTCCGCACCACCCGCACATAACCCAAAACTATAAGAACACTACTACACTGATCATTAGTACAAAGGGTATCTTAGAGATGCTGTTTGGGACGAGCCGAGAGACAGGGCTTGGACAGGCGAAAGCTGTCTGGCAGCGGAACCGCCGCTCAATCCCAAGATTAGGCAGCTCAGAGCGCCATCAGTGCATACTGCCCCTGCTTGTTTCCTGTCCGTTTTTGCCTGCCAAGATCCTCCACAGTGTCCAACCCAATGTCTCCGATGCGCAATTTCAACCTTTATACCCCAGACGCGGATGCACGCAAAGGTTATACAAGAATGCAATCGCACCCCCATCATTATCAATACGGACGCTGTGTCAGGGAGAATTATCAGAGTGTTAGATACACAATGGAGACTCGGCCATCTGTCGCCGCCATGCTGGAGAAGCTGAAGTTGCGCAATATAGAAGCGCAACATGGATGCCCCCCAATACTGTCACTCTTAATCATGGGAAGTCGTGCTTCATGGCTGCCTTATCCACCTGTGTCCCATATCAAAAGAGCTGTGTCAGGCTCATTTTCGGGTGTTTCACCAGATACGTTATGGTGGAAGCTTGCGACTATGTCGCACCTGCTGTGTTATCGACTAAACTACCGTCACCTTTTGTTCACATAGGAAAAATCATGTTCAGCGCTCTTGCTCACCTCTGCGTTCCTCTCTGCCACCCATGGTTTGAGAGCATGGAGTCCATTGAGGGTATGTCGCACACATGGACATCGCTAGCTGCCGCTGCTGCTGCTGCATCTGCATGCCAGTTTCATTAGTGATCGAGGGTCATATTGCTATGTTTAGATGCTACAGCCCTCATTCGGTACTATGTCATGGCCATGCTGTTGCCATAATTTTGGCATAATGGTGCGATTTTAAGCAGCCTAAGAGGCACAGCCATGCATGCTTGCCCCTGCTGTTTCCTGTCATTTAGTGGGTGTTTCCATCATTTCTGAAGGGTTTCAAGTGTTTGGCCCAAGCTTCCCCTGTTGCAGACCCTCGTGGTCCCCTTGAAAAAGTGCTCGAGGTATCCAATGGAATCAAGGGGCTCGTTATTCGCGCATCGGGAGAAAAGTTATGTCCGAATAACGGAGCAGCGGAGCATTTAGATGCTTGCTCATCTCTACTGTCCACCACTGTGTGTATGGGTTAATTTGTAAGGAAGCTGTTAGGAAAGCGGAGATATTATATGTAAAGGCAAAGCTAATAAGAAGTGGGTGGAGTTCTTAACTCTGTAATCCTTATACACAGGGGAGGATTTCCAGGGATTTTTACGATCTGATATTTTTGATTTGACATTGATAATAGTAATCGAGAATCCTAACATCTACCCCAATGTACACTTGATATCATGTCATATGACTCGTGTCTAGATGACGAGTGGCGGTCAGTCGTGTGTAATTCTTCGTCTGGTCCAGGATAAGGGATGATACCTAATTACTCCTGGCCGGGGCGCGGGCCAGTGGCTGGTGTTCATGGAGAACACTACTCATATACCCCTATTCGCCGCCACACGCGATCCTGGGACTATACGGCTATCCTCAGGTACTGGCCTTTGTTCTTGAGCACAAGTGTCATGTGATTGGAGTGGGATGTAAGAGGGATGCGAGTAGTATAAATTATAGTTATGTGAAGGTTAAGTTCCGCTCACCTCTCCCCATGGCTTATACTACTCGGTAGCGTAGAAATCCCTGCTGTGAGGGTGAACATAACCAAAAGTAAAAGAACAATCCCGCTCTTGAGGCAATCTCAAATGTTATTTCACATTACACAAAACATCTAGTAGTTAAAACATGGCAGTTAACACATTTCTGACAAAGAACATGTCCAAGAATAAGCATAGTTCTTAATCAAATGGATCATTATAATATAAGCTAATATGTAATTAGTTGTTGTTTAAAATTTTTCCTCCCTGCAGAAAAATGTTGACATTCACTGTAATGAAGAATTTTGTCCTTGTGGTTAAGCAACAGGACTTAAGTTGGCTGCTGGTCACATGTCCAGATCACATGTCCTGCACCTACCACTATGTTTGGCTGTAGTTGGTTGGTTGCAGTGCATCCAGATATGGCCGGTGTGTAGTTTGAGACGGCATATAGTGATGGTGATGTGGTTGAAGGCCGTACACATCATACTATGGACCAAACAGAGCGGACAGTCTGTTATATCATCCATGGGAGCAGAGCTTGGGAAAGAAAGAGGAGAAGGAGTTACTGAGAACTGAGAGATTTCAGGGGGTTGTAGTATACATGGTGGTGACATCTGTTGATAAGTCCACCAATTTAGAGAGGTCAAAAAGTTGCGTAATCATAAAATAAACTTAAACTTCATTTTGTGATTAAGGCTTTGAGTGTTTCTGTATTAATTTAGTTATGCTTTTAGGTTTTGGATCAAGTTCCAGTGTCCCAGCAATCCTTTAATCTGACTAAACACAGGTGCAGCAGAAAAACCTCTAAGCCTGTGAGAAGTGCTAGTGAGAATACAGTGTATACAATATACAAAATGTCTATAAAAGAATTTTCAGAATGTGATCAGAAAAATAAAACAACATGATTATAGATAATATAATAAAAATATTATCAAATTATTCAACGGATATATGGAGAGAGTAATCACATCCAATGTTGGGCTTCTTACTGACCATCAATAGCCCACCAGAACCATGATAACCATGTTGCGGACGGAATGAAGGCGGTATTATGACCATAAAAAGAAATGATAATTCATAAATTATTTACTTTAGGAGAAAAACAATAGGGGAGGAGACCATCGGATACAGCCGAGAGAATCTCATGTTGTAGAAATAGAAAACAATTGATGTAGATGAACCTAATGAAGGGAGTTAATAAAGACATAAAACTAGGGTTTTCCCATTGGGCAAGCAATTTACTTTAGAGTCATATGCAAACTACAACTTTTCATCAAATCGCGGATTTACTGCCAATATGACGCAGATATTAACTGTGTATTAGCCTGAGTTTTAAAGCACAATTAAAATGTGCTGAAAACCTCCCTCGGCTATACAGTCAATAAAAAAGAAACTACTACTCACCTCAGCCACCCCTGATGCCATCCGACGGCTTATATTCGGTTCTTCTCTCTGCATTGTAAACAGCTGGCAGAGCGTGGCCATTCGCTCGCGATCGGCGCACACTATGATGGTGTCTTCACTGATGAAGCATACTATGCTCCAGTGGCAGTTGTACAGTGAAAGAAAGAGGAGCTGGCAGGGAGCCATGCCTAATCACGGGGGCGCCATAAAGTGAGTATGTAAGTTGCCTTTTTTTTATGTTGTGGGGGCAAAGACTGGGGGGGGGGGCCGGCTGTATAATCAAGAGGGCTAAACTTTATACTAAGGGGCGCGACTTATATAGAAGGGGGCGGGCTTACCTATATAATACAGGGGCTGGTTCCTATATTAATACAGGGGCTTGGCTTCCTATAATACTGGAGAGGCGAGTGGACAAATGCCATTTCCTACCCTAGGCTTATATTGGAGTCAAGGGGCAAAATGACTTACCCAGTCCATTCGGAGATCCGAGAGCAGGGGCGTTCTCTACGGTGGATTTGGGTTTCTGGTGATCATAGGCAGTTTCTCTGACATACGGTGTCGCTTGCTGCGCTGAAAGTCCGCCGAAGGTCCGCCGGAGGTCACGATCTAGTTGCCAGGTGCAGGTAAAAGCGCGTGTCCAAGCGGCCACTTGTTTTTTGTAATGCTGCGGTTTTCGATCCGTCGGTGGTTTTGTGCGGCCACGTCCTCCGACTTCCGTCGCGGGACGCCGGCACGGATGCGCACAAATCCGAGCGCTGTTGAGCCCAAAAACCCGGGGCAATTGAGTGAAACAATAGGCGCAAATCCGGCAAAAATATTCGCAGGTAACCCGCAACCTGAGATTGAGTGTTTTATTATACACAAAGATGGATGCTGGGTTAGTGTAAATTACTCTTGGCAGTCACATATGGCAAAATGGGGACTGTTTCTTTGTTGCACCCAGATGATGGTGGATCCATATGACAAACAATCATCATTTCTAAGGGACATATAAATGCCAATGATCAGATGCGGGAATAGCATTTAGACCTAAATGATGTATACAACCCAGAGGGTGGAAAAAATTTTAGGCCATCAAAAAACTTCTTTTGAAAGTTCAGCAGGAAGAGGCATGAGTAGATTGCGAAAGCTATGCATAGAAATATTTTTTGAAATATACCAGCACTTTGAGATGGAGGAGGACTTGGAAGTGAAACACAAGATTAGTAAATTAGTGCACTGAATGATTCTCATACTTTTTATTTGTCTTGACGCTTATTTAACTTTACCCATATTAATTCTTAATGTAGAACGATAGCTGGCTTGCAAGGCTTTATTCCTTCTGAGGGCTATCTATGTGAGGAGTGTGTTTAAGGAGACTAGCTGTGGTTTGGCACCATGGTCAATCCTACAAAGACTTGTTTGACATGCGGTGACCATGACCGTCGAAAGTTGACCGTTTGGTGGCAGGTGATCTGTTTAGATTAGGATTACCCATCAGTCATGGTGGCACATGTTGATTATGTTCGGGTGGAGCTATTGATGGTTCCATATGAAGCCCCAAACATTGGAGTCATTGTTAATTCATAAGATCTTGGAATCTTTCCAATAAGATGATTGCGGATCATATTTCAATATGTGAACGGAATTGGGATCTTGTCAGAATAGTGTAGAACCAAAGGGCTACACACATGCGAAAGAAAAAATATGCAATTAGAGATCAAAGAGAGCATGTGTAACTGTAAGCAAAAAACAAACATACTTCATATCAATATTAGACATAAAGGGCAAAAATCAATAGGACAAAAAAGATAAAAACATTTTAAAAAAGGATTGCCAAGAACCCATGGGCACCTGAATAAAGAAGAGAACCAACTGGAGCCTGACACCTGATAAGTGTTCAATTGTCATCAGACACTGGTGCCCCCAACAAAGAGCAACACCCCCACCACACTACTCCACAATCATTAGTGCAAGCGCAAGGTGTGTGGTATGTGTGAAAGCATGGAGTAGGGTCACCAGCCAGCGGATCTAGCATGAGGGTGTGGCAACAGATCTTGCGAACTCATGTGCATAATATCCCATGATGAATGATAAAGTGCCTAGATCTAAAAAAACGCAAGCCAATACCAATGAGTGTTACCCAGAAAAAAGGTTTATGGGTGTGAAGACGGGGGGGGGGGTTGGCGATGAGAGCCAGGTGAGGGAGTATTGAGGGGGCCCAGGATGGAAGAATATGAGGGCCAGGAGGAGTCGCCCCACGCGTTCCGCTGCTAGGCCGCCGCAGCTCCTCCGGGCTTCATATTTAAATATTTTGACATACATATGTGTCTCTTGGACTCTGCGATGGCATTATATAGTCTATGTATAGACCCATTTGAATATTGGAGTCCACCGGGGAATTCACGGACATGTTGTAGATCTGAGAGTGTCTGCGTAGAGCTGTTGTGCACTACTGGATTTATAGTGTAATGTAAACTACACAAAGTGGGAAGTGGCTTATTTAAAAGGTTACTTGGAGATTTACACTTCTGGAAGGAGATTTCTTTCATAACAGATATGCTCAAGGACTACCGCAATGGTCATTCACTGAAGACCCGATATCCAAGGCTGCAGAAGAGGGAAAGGTTCCCGACGACACGTCTACTGTCATTGACGCCCAACAACTAGGTCCCCCTGACTTGCTACAGAATGAAATCACTCAGGGAGATGAGATTTATACATGACAGAAAAGGGTGACCTATGGGCCAGGGGCCGATTATACCCCATCCGGAATATTTGTTAGGGAAAGCTGATAACAGGATAGTGGGGGGGCAGAGCCTGTGAATGGATAAGTTGGTGGAGAAATCGGGAGCCAGTCAAGCCGTTGCTCTACATTGTAATGCAGTCTCTTGCAGAGCCTCTTATACAGAATACATAATGACAGACATAGACATTGCTGGAAGAATAAAAACAATTCAAAAATAATCTCACTGCAGATCTATGGGGAGCATTTTTTTCAATTGATTCACCTATTTCTGCAGTAAGTCTGGTTTTATAATTAAGAAATACTACCATTAATTAAAATCCATCCGGATGAACCAGGGATACACGTACTCCTAGGTCCATGGCATCGTTATTGTGGTAAATCTAAGGTGTGGTGGATAATTTTATTCCATGGCCTCCTTCCTTCTAAAAAAACTTGTTTAAAATCTGCTAATGAGCCAAGAAGGGCTTGAGGGCTTTCCATAATACCAGAATCGCCTCCGTGCTGTAGATTCATTTCAAGAGGATGGAAAAACGGAAGGGCAAGAGGACTACAGAGAGGAAGGGGGTGGGGACGGTCTAAAACAGCCTGTGAAGCCAGATACGCACAGGGGTCTCTTGTATCACCTCCCTGCAGCTCATGGCGTCCTCGTCACAGTTCCAGGGTTGCCGTGCCACAGCTGATGCCGGGCATGGAAAGGCTAGGTCCACACCCCAGTTGTCTCTTCAGTAGATTTTAGACCACTGAAGATCTTTTGTTGAGGTGTATATCTCCCAACCATGCTGGATTGGCAGGACAGTCGCAGGTTTTTCATACACTGTCTGGCAGGATAAGGGAGATTTATACTGGACTTCCCACTTTGTCCCACCTCCTCCTCCTCTATACACAACAGCTTCACAAGATGGCGTATACAATGTCATTGGAGTTGTTTTGTATGACCTCAGACTCAAGTGACAAAAAACTCAGAATTTGCCCATGGGATTTTTCCATTCCACAGCCAGAACCATGGAATGAAGAAAGAAAGATGTCACATTGTTTATAGTATGTAGTTGGTCACTGGCAGTAAATATGTAGGATCGCTCCGAAACCTTTGTTACCAGGCGTGGGCCAACGTACCCTCAAAGTAGTCTGAAAAATAGCACAAGTAAAAGATAAATAAGAATAAAAAAAAGAAAAGTTTAAAAAATATATATATAATAAAAAAAAACAACAACAATTAAAATTCAACCCCCGTTCACTAAGAACTGATTATACCTAACATAAACAGTTAAAAAATATCATATTGAAATTAAACCAGCATTAGGTATTGACGGTCCAAAAACTGCTCCGACTGTATCAAAATTATATTTAACATTTTCACTGTGTTTAACCCCGTAAGGGGAAAATTAGTGCCCACAGTCGACAAATGGCACTTTTTTGCCATTTAAAATCTAAATAACTCTATAAATACGTGCTCCCCTGTCGCCCCGGTACCCTACCCCGGTATCTGCGGTTGATATCTCCACCTTAAGCACACCAAACAAAGAACTAACAAACAAACCCTAGTTACAGACTGACCTCTGCCCCTGTGACATCTGGTGACCTCTGGATGTAACTTTAGTCCCAGGCTGCATTGATAGGCTGAAAGATGTCCGTAATGAAGATTTATTGATAATCCTTGTTTCTATGACATCACAAATGCAACATCCCTGCCAATGCAAGGCAGAGGAGTTGTTGCGAATAAGCCCCTAATATGTGTGTTCCCCTAATAGAGAGTCTGATCAGCTCCTCTGCTGGACACTACACATATATTCAGGTAAATGTGCAGAGGTAGATTCTGCCTGGATAGGCAAGGGTTAAGAATGTTTAATGTTGTCATTCAATGATGTTCCACTACTGTGAACTGGAGTGTGATTGGAGGAGGAGACCACCTGACCAGGGATTAACTAAACCCTTAGTCAGGGGAGGAGTCAGGCTCTTCAGGCCCAGCTCTGCTAGTGAGCAGAAGTGTCTTAGGCCCAGCTCTCCACACAGGAGGAAGAGTTCCAGAATTTTCAGAGAGAGCAGATCTCTCAGGCCCAGCTCTCCCCACATGAGGAGCTCCTAGGCCTCAGCAACTACAGACAGAGTGACACAGGACAAACAGGACAAAGCTGCAGCTTCCAGCTTTGGACACAGCTACATCTTAGCCTGCCCCTGCATCCAGGCTGGTGACACAACTCCTGAGGTTCCTTCTCCAAGATCACTCCAGTACTGCACTTGTGCACAATCACTTGGCGTGTTGTTACCGTTGGTTTGAATAAAGAAATGTAAGTTACTTTTATGCACAACATTGCCTCTGTCTGGTCCCTGCTGTGGCTGTATCACCATCAAGGGCACCCCATCTACCTACCAGGGACACATACTACAAACTCTAAGGGTGCCCCAGGGAAAACCAGTACATCAGCCTCTCCCTCCATATTTCGTGCACACACCACCTGCTGGAGAGCTGCCAGTCTGTAGGACAGCCCTCCGGTCCCCATACCAAGCACCGTGACACAAGCGTGCCTAGGACACAACCACCAGCCACTCCGGTATTCTGGGCCCCGGCTCTCTCCAGGCCCCAAGAAAAGGCTAGGCCCCGATGGGGAATGTTGCACAAAATTTTATTGAGTTAAATATATCAATTCCAAATAACCTACAAATTCAACTTAAGTACAACCCTAAGGAAGCTTATACATAACCCAGGGCCTGCAGTTACATTAGGGAATCCATCTCTGGCATATGTTGTGACTTGTGATGGGGTTTTTTTTGCGACTTTTCATGCGACTTTTGTATTAAGTCGATGATATCTGAACCAAAAGGCTTTTTATTGAACGGCTCTGTTACTTTATGTCGTATTGTTTTGTCATGCTGTGTTAAACATAACTTCACTTACTGGTATTTTGCTAATCACTTACCAATTACTTATTGACCACAGCCATCTGGGTGGACTCCACCTACAATATAAGGCCACTTTTCAAAAATTTTCCAGGGCCACTATTTTTTCCCAGTCCGCCCCTGCTTGTCTTCCATGTTGGATTATGCACCGGGGGATACAAAGAAGGGAAGAAATGAGCGCACCTGCTGCACAAATACATTCAGAAAGAGAGGGAAACAAGGCAAGACTGTTCAGGTCCTCCTCCTTAAGTGTTAGTATTTGTGCAGTGACCTTTCATCCTTCTCTTGGATCCAAGTACAGCAGGTAAGTAATGTGGAGAAGGGATGATAATCAGAGTGTAGGATGCGCTGCTCCCCCCCTCCTATGCGCATCCTGCATATATATATATATATATATATACATAGAGAGATTGTAGACATTGGGGCATACTTTGCATATTGCTAACACTTGCGATTATTTGCCTTAATCCACCACCTTCATGCCAGTGGGGGGTTAAGGGGGGGAGGGGCACTCGCTGCCGCCGGCGACTATTCACATGTGACAAGTCACCGGCTGCGTTTATTTCTATAATTGCTGTGCGGCAGCCTGCCCGATACATCAAGAGGCGGAAGCCCACTGCGAATATGCACAAGCGACGGCGTATGATAACTGTCCACTAGAGATGAGCGAACACACTTGTCCGAGCTTGATGCTCGTTCGAGCATTAGCGTACTCGAAACTGCTCGTTGCTCAGACGAATACTTCGCCAGCTCGAGAAAATGGCATCTCCCGCCGTTTTGCTTTTTGGCGGCCAGAAACAGAGCCAATCACAAGCCAGGAGACTCTGCACTCCACCCAGCATGACGTGGTACCCTTGCACGTCGATAGCAGTGGTTGGCTGGCCAGATCAGGTGACCCTGGAATAGACTAGCCGCTGCCCGCGCTGCTCGGATCATTCTGTGTCTGGATGCCGCTAGGGAGAGAGCTGCTGCTGGTCAGGGACAGCGTTAGGGTGTTCTATTAGAATAGTGTTAGGCAGGAGTGATTCTGAAAGAACCCAACAGCCCTTCTTAGGGCTACAATAACGTTTTATTTTACTTTTTTTTGGTTTGCCTGTGGCTGGGCTTGCTGGCACTAGTAGTGCAGCTAGTACCATATTGTGACGAATTTGCAGGGAGAATTGCGAACGTTATATTCAGCTCTTAGTGACACATATCCATCTCAAACAGCTAAGTGGGACAATTTATTAGGGGATTGATTGAATTTGGCACAGACTGCTGATTTTTTACTTTTATTTTTTTTTATAACTCAAAGTCATCAGGCACAGCACAAAATCCAGTTGTGTGCTGTCAGTGTAGATTAGAAACTAGCCATAGCAATAGGATAGCATCGTTTTGTAAAAAAAAACAAATAAAACAACAACAAAAAATCCCAAAAAATGTAGTTTACACTGTTGAGGCCAGAACAGTGCGAACAGGTGATGTCGTGGATTGCGGCCGGGTGAACACAGTGCTTCTGAGACGGAGGCGAGTCCTCGACGAGAACAGGTTGGAAGAGGCAGTGGTGGGGCCAGACGGAGAGGCAGGGCCAGAGCTGGTGCATCAGCGCCAAATGTTTCACGTAGTCAAGCTCCCGTGGCGAGGGCTAGATTTTCCGAAGTCTGGAGATTCTTTAAAGAAACACCAGATGACCGACGGACTGTGGTGTGCAACCTGTGCCACATCAAGATCAGCAGGGGTTCCACCACTACTAGCTTAACTACCACCAGTATGCGCAGGCATATGAATGTTAAACACCCCACTCAATGGCACCAAGGCCGTTCACCTCCGGCCGGGCACACCACTGCTCCTTCCCCTGTGTCATCTGCTGCCTCTGCTAGTCAGCCCCCTGCCCAGGACCCCGGCCCAAACAGCTCCCGTGCGAAAACCACATCTTTGCCTCCAAAATCCTCCACAGCATCCAACAATGTCTCCATGCGCAGCGTTCAGCTCTCCATACCCCAGACGCTGGAGCGCAAAAGGAAGTATAGTGCAACCCACCCACACGCCCAAGCCCTCAACGTCCACATCTCCAGATTACTTAGCCTGGAGATGCTGCCCTATAGGCTGGTAGAGACCGAGGCCTTTCGCAACCTCATGGCGTCGCCCACACCTCGGTATTCGGTCCCCAGCCGCCACTACTTTTCCCGATGTGCCATCCCAGCCCTGCGCCAGCACGTGTCAGACAACATCATCCGTGCCCTGACCAATGCCGTTTCTGACAAGGTCCACCTTGTGACTACGGACATGTGGACGAGTGCTGCCGGGCAGGGCCACTATATATCACTGACGGCACATTGGGTTAACTTGGTGGAGGCTGGGACCGAGTCTGACCCTGGGGCTAGTCATATACTGCCAACGCCGAGGATTGCGGGGCCTACCTCAGTCCAGGTCTCAAAGGGCTACTATGCCTCCTCCTCCTCCCACCCCTCCTCCACCTCCTCCTCCGAATTACCATCCGTGGGCATGGCACCATCAGTCGGTTATTTCAGCGCTTCTTGCGCATCTGTTTACATTCCCCTCACCCGCCATATCCCAAACTTATAAGAACGCTACTACACTTGATCTTATACAAAAGGTTCTTAGAAGTGCTGTTTGGGGAGTAGCCTAGAGACAGGGGCTTGGATTGGCGAAAGCTCGCCTGGCAGCGGAGCGCCAGCTCCATCCCAAGATCCAACTAACATAGTTTTAACTGCAGCACCTTTAATCTACTACTAGTTCACTGCCTCCATACATGGTCCCCTTATCAAACGAGCTGTGTCAGGCAGAATTTTGGGTTGTTTTCATGGCTTCCACATCAAACTTGTTAACTTTGTCGCCACCCTGCTGTGTAATCCCCAAAATATACTGGCAAACTTTTATCATTTACCGATATTATTTCAGCGCTTCTTGCGCATCTGTTTACATTCCCCTCACCCGCCATAACCCAAACTTATAAGAACACTACTACACTTGATCTTATACAAAAGGTTCTTAGAAGTGCTGTTTGGCTAGGTTGCGCCTTGTGATGGAGTTTGTTTTGCGAATTTTCATGCGACTTTTGTATTAAGTCGATGATATGTGATCCAAAAGACTTTTTATTGAAGGGCTCTGCTACTTTATGTCATATTGTTTTGTCATCCTGTGTTAACCATAACTTTGCTTACTGGTATTTTGCTAATCTGCGACCAATTACTTAATGACCCCACCCTCCTGTGTTGACCACACCCATCTGGGCGGACCCCACCTACAATGTAGGGCCACTTTTAAACATTTTTCCAGACCGCCCTGCTCGTCTTCCATGTTGGATTATGCACTGGGGGATACAAAGGAGGGCAGAAATGAGTGCACCGGCTGCACAAAAACATTCAGAAAGAGAGGGAAACAAGGCAAGACTATCCAGGTCCTGCTCCTTACGTGTTCGGAAATGTGCAGTGACCTTTCATCCTTCTCTTGGATCCAACTACAGCAGGTAAGTCCCTGAAGTCATGTGGAGAAGGGATGATAATCAGAGTGTAGGATGCGCTGCTGCCCCCCCCCCCCTCCTCTGCGCATCCTGTATATATATGTATACATAGGGAGAGTGTAGACACTGGGGCACACTTTTGCATATTGCTAACACTTGGATCATTTGCCCCAATCCAGCAATTTTCACATGTGACAAGTCACCGGCTGCGTTTATTTCAACAATCGCTGTGCGGCAGCCTGAGGGACAGAAGCCTTTGGATGAATCCTGCGGTGAATATGCCCAAGCGCCAGCTTATGATAAATGTCCCCCACTCAGTGGCGTAACCAGAAGCTGGTGGGCCCCAGTGCAAAGTCTGTGCCAGGCCCCCGACTACAATGTTTGGTTTATAGTAAAAGTCTTTTCATATGGGAAAGTGACACCATAAGAGCCCCCTGAACCTCTTAGGCCCTGGTGTGATCGCAACCTCTGCATCCCCTCAAGTTACTCCCCGGCCCCCACTGTGTGTATGGGCTTATATGTTAGGAAAGAGGAGATATTAAATGTAAGTCAAAGTTAATAAGAAGACGGGTGGAGTTTCTTACCTCTGTTATCATCTATACACAGGGAAGATTTCCAGGGATTTCTACATTCTCTGATATTTTTATTTGCCATTTATAATATTAATCATAATCCTGACATCTTACGCAATATTACACTGGGATTCCATGTCTATGACTCGTGTCTAGATGGACGAGTGGCGGTCAGCCGTGTGTTACATCTTCTGTCTGGTCCAGATAAGGTGATACCTAATTACTCCTGTCCGGGGCGTGGCCAGCTGGCTGGTGTCATTGGAGACCACTACTCATCTACCACTATTCCCGCAGCACAGATCCTGGGACTATACGGATATCCTCAGGTACTGGCCTTTGTCTCTTAGTACAAGTGTCATGTGATTGGAGTGGGATGTGAGTACTATAAATTATAGTTATGTGATGATGTATATACTTTAAAAGTTCAGCTTAGCTTTCCCCATGGCCTATACTACTGTGCAATGAGGAAATAAATAGTAGTTAAGAACATGTCAGTTAAGGCATTTCTGACATAGACCATGTCCTTAAAGGGGTATTCCAGGAATAAGCATAATTCTTAATCAAATGGGTCATTACAATGTAAAAAACTAGTATGTAATTAGTTTTTGTTTAAAATTTTGCCTCCCTTAATATTTTTCTTCTAACATTCACTATAATGAATAATTAAAATGCTACTGGCCACTTAATCAGTCCAATCATTTTGTCCTTGTGGTTAAGCCACAGGACTGAAGATGGCCGCTGGTCACATGTCCACATCACATGTCCTGCACCTGGCCCAGTCATGTGATCATCACTATGTTTGGCTGTAGCGGGTTGGTTGCAGTGCATCCAGTATGGCCGGGGTGCAGTGAGACATCATCTCAGGGAGGTGATGTGCAGTGATTATACATTATTACTATGGTAACAGAGCAGGAGAGTCTGTTATATCATCACTGTGAGCAGAGCTTGGGAAGGGGGAGGAGCTGCTGAGAACTGATCGATCATGGGAGTTGTAGTATCCTGTGGTGACCATCTTGGTGATAAGTCCACCTACTTTAGAGAGGTCAACAATGTTGTTAATCATGAAATCAAACTTAAACTTAATTTTGTGATTAATGGCTTTGAGTTTTTCTGTATTCATTTATTTATAGCTTTTAGGTTTGTGTATCAGACATTCAGTTTCCCAGCATATCCCTTTAATCATGACTAAACACAGGTGCAGCTGAATAAACCTATAAGCCTGTGAGCAGTGCAGTGAGTAATCAGTGTATCCAATATACAAATGTCTATAAAAGAATTTTCATAATGTGATCATAAAATAACAACATATTATAGATAATATCATAAAACCTCTTAATCAAATTATTCTAAGAATCCTATGGAACGAGTATCACATCCACATCACATGTAAGGCCTTCTTACTGACCATCAATAGCTCCACCAGAACATGATCACCTGTGCGGACAGGACTGAAGGCATGACCAATAAAAGAAACTAATTCATAAATATTTACTTTAGTAGAAAAACAATAGGAAGGAAAAGACATTGGATACCAGCACAGAATCCTTAATTGTCTTAGAAACAATTGATGTAATGAACCTAATGAAGGGTAATTAATAAAGACATAAAAAAGGGGTTTCCCACGTGGGCAATCAAATTTAATTTAATTCATCTGCCAACTGCATACATTTCATCATACGGATTCCTCTGCCATATACCGTATATACTTGTGTATTAGCTGAGTTTTTAAGCACAAAAAATTTGCTGAACAAACCTCCTCTCAGCTTATACACAGGTCAATAAAAAATAAACTTACATACTCACCTTCAGCCACCCCTGATGCTCCATGCTGCTCCTCTTCTGTCTTTTCTCTGCTGTAACAGCTGGCAGAGGCGTGGCCAATCCTTGCTGACCTCCCTGATTTCCCACAATTCCATTCACAAGGCTCTGCTCCCCCACTGCTACACGAGAGATCTCTGCCTGTTTGTCAGCTTTCAACAATATTACAGGAGGGACAATAATCATATAGGCCCAGGACATAGTCCTTTCTATTTGAGTCTCTCCTGGTGATTTATACCTGTGGTAAGTCATACTTTGACAGGGGACCTAGTGGTGGGTGTCATGACACCACTGTCTAGGTCCATAGGGAGATTATCCCAGAATTCCCCGCTTTGTTCAGGCTCCTCCTTGTCCAGTTTCACAAGAGCGTTGTGTATGACCTCAGACTCCAGTATTAGATAAATGACAAAAAACTCAGAATTTGCCCATGTGATAAATGCCATTACACAAGTTAGTAACCATGGGATAAAGAAATTATGTCACATTGATTTTTAATTTCCTGTATTCCATCATCTTAAAATATTATGCATATGGTGACTATGGATGAGCAAATCAATCAAGACTCGCTTTGCTTATGATTTGTTGTATGATTCCATTCAGGTCTGAATTTCATCAGACAAACCAATTTGGCTTTAATTGTTTTAAAAATGGTTACATCCTGTTTGGCCTCTATAACACAGGATTTTTAAAAAATATAGTTTTGTTTATTATTTAAAATTTTCACAAAATTTTGCTAAAACAATATTAATGGAAGAATACAAGAAATGGCACACACTGACACTAATGTAAACCATTAAAACTACATTGAAGGCAAAGCAAAACAGAAAACATAAGGATTAGATTCAGAGCCTGAAAATCTGGTGCAGGGGCCTCCAGCCTTCAAAGCAACAAGGATTTTTCAGCCACAAGTCTCGGAGCAGTCACTAATGCTCTTTGGTGACTCTCCTTGCTTGTTCTAAAGGATAAGCTGGACAGTTGGACCATCGCAGAACATCTATAATAAGTAAGAAACTCGAGTGGCAACTGCTGTGGTTTGCTGAAGTGTGAAGGGCTTGATGGAAGCCAATCTGAGAGGTGACCACCCATTGTGGTCAGTCAACTTCTTCTGCTCTTCAAACTGAAGTCCCTGGCAATGCTCCTAAAACACCAGTGGAATTATTGTAATTTCTCCTGTGTCTTGTAGATCAGCTATGGAGCCAGCGACCCCTCGTTATCTGATAGACTCCTCTATCCACATGTTTTCCGAACAGTCCAAAGTAGCCACACCCACAGTATGGTGATCATTGAGCTGTTGAAGTATTTTGGCTGGACCTGGGTCGGGATTTTAGTATCAGATGATGATGATGGAGAGAATGAACTGCAGATACTGACAAAATACATGAGAGAGAACGGGATCTGTGCCGCCTTCACCATAAAAGTTACAGATGAGAATTCCAAATACAATGAGAGGATTTTACACTTTTTAAAGAATCCACAAGTCAGTGTCATTATAATGTGTGGGACCTTCTCCAGTTATGGAGCTGATTTTCTTGGTTACTTTAAGTCTGTATTAGAGAACAGAACCCTCATCCTTCCACCATCCTGGGTCTCCAATTCTGTTATTCCAGAGTATAAGTACATAGATCTGAGCGGGAGTCTCGCAGTGGACCTTTCATCACAACATTTTCCAGGAGTAGAAGATTTTCTGAATAACTACAAGAAACTCCCATCCATATTTCATAATGGATTCTTCTTGAAAATATTAGAATTTGTTACAGGAAACAAGAATAAAAACTCCTCCATTGTATTTGTTATTAAACATAAGCGATATAACTCCTCCTCCAAGTATAGAATATCAAATATTAGGAATTACCTCTCCTCCGGGGTGACCCCACGATTGTATGAGGCAGTAGAAATCCTGGCAAAGTCACAATTCTTAGTTAGAGCAGGTAGAAGGAATAACCCACAATATTACACTCACCTTCGGCCACCCCTGATGCTCCGTACGGCTTCTCTTCTGTCTTCTCTCTGCTGTAACAGCTGGCAGAGGCGTGGCCATTCGCTCTGCCGATCGGCGCACACTATGATGGTGTCTTCACTGATGAAGTCATACTATGCTCCAGTGGGCAGTGTACATTGAAATAAGAGGAGCTGCAGGGAGCCATGCCAATCATCGGGGGCGCCAGAAAGTGAGTATGTAAGTTAATTTTTTTTATGTGCTGGGCAAACTGGGGGGCCGGCTGTATACTAATGAGGGCTAACTTTATACTAAAGGGGGCTGACTTTATACTAAAGGGGGCTGGCTTCCTATATAATACAGGGGCTGGCTTCCTATATAATACAGGGGCTGGCTTCCTATATACTGAGAGGCAGTGACCAATGCATTTCCTACCCTCGGCTTATACTGGAGTCAATGGGGCAGATTTACTTACCCAGTCCATTCGCGATCCAGCGGCGCGTTCTCTACGGTGGATGTGGGTCTTCTGGCGATTCACTAAGGCAGTTCCTCTGACATCCACCAGGTGTCGCTGCTGCGCTGAAGTCCGCCGAGGTCCGCCGGAGTTCACGATCTGTTGCCAGGTGCAGGTAAGCGTGTGTCCAGCGGCACTTTTTTTTTTTAATGCTGCGGCTTTTCCGAATCCGTCGGGGTTTTGTTCGGCCACATCCCCGACTTCCGTCGCGTGCACGCCGGCACGGATGCGCCACAATCCGATCGCGTGCGCCAAAAACCCGGGGCAATTCAGAGAAAATCGTCGCAAATCGGAAATATTCGGGTAACCCGCCATAAAAACGCGATTCGGGCCCTTAGTAAATGACCCCCAATATGTTTTCCAATTTTTGGGTGGTAAAATTAGGGGACTCGGCTTATACTCCGGCAGCTTATGCTTTAGTATATATGGTACATACATTTCTTCAATCAATGTTATTTAACTTGTGTAATATATGTAAAGATAATTCTCCATAAATGTAGCCATGTTATCCCTTAGGAACACGATACTTGTCCTTGGATGCAACCACCCGCACATCCTGCTGCAGTGACCACACAAGCACTATTAAGGCACCCAACCACCTGGATTGAGTGTTTATTACCACAAAATGGATGTGGGTTATGAAATTACTCTTGGACAATCCATATGCAAAGGTACTTGTTTCTTTGTGCAGTGATGGTTGTATCCAATGACAACAATTTCATTTCTAAGGGACAACATGGCTACATTCATGGAAAATTATCAGGTAAATTCAATTAAATGCCAATGCTCAGATGGGAATAGCCCTTTAAGACCTAAATGATGTCTACAACCCAGATGGGAGAAAAATTTTAGGACATCAAAACTTCTTTTGAAAGTTCATGCAGGAGGCATGAGTAATTCGAAAGCTTATGCTATAGAAAATTTTTTTGAAAATATACACAGTCTTTGAGGATGAGGGAGGACTTTGGAAGTTAAACACCAGATTTCATAAATATTCCTGAATGATCTCATTTTTTTTATTTGTCATTGACGCTTTTCTACTTACCCACATATTTCTTTACTGTAGAACGAATGGCTTGACTGTCTTTCTCCTTCTGATGTCTTTCTCTGTGAGGTGTTCAGGTGACTAGCTGTTGTTTGGCACCATGGCTACCACTTTGACCGTGACCATGACCGTCACATGACCATTTGGGGCATGTAACTGTTAGAGCTTACCCTTCAGTCATGGTGGCACATGTGATTATGTTCGGGTGGAGCTATTGATGGTCCATATGAAGCCCAAACATTGGATGTCATTGTCATTCCATAAGATTCTTGGAATCTTTCCAATAAGATGATTGCGGATCATATTCCATACACTACAAGCCTCTGTATAATATCACCAGTAATACATGATGGGGCTACAGACATAGCTCCTCCCTCTCTCCATACACCACAAGCCTCTGTATAATATCACCAGTAATACATGATGAGGCTACAGAGTCATGGTGGCACATGTGATTATGTTCGGGTGGAGCTATTGATGGTCCATATGAAGCCCAAACATTGGATGTCATTGTCATTCCATAAGATTCTTGGAATCTTTCCAATAAGATGATTGCGGATCATATTTAAATATGTGAACGGAATTGGGATCTTGTCAGAATAGTAGAACCAAATCAAGGGCTACACACATGCGAAAAAAAAACTATGCAAATTAGAGACAAGAGAGCATGTGTCATGTAGCAAAAAACAAAAATACTTCAATACATATATAGACATAAAGCAAACATCAATAGGACAAAAAAGATAAAAACATTTAAAAAGGATGCAAACCCAGGGCACCCATGAATAAAGAACCAACTGGAGCCTGACACCTGATAATGTCAGGTCATCCAGACCTGGGCCCCCAACAAACAAACCCCACAACACTAACTCCAAAATATTAGTGCAAGGCAGGTGTGTGTGAGCTGGAGTAGGGTCACCACAGCCGGCAGATGTAGCATGAGGGTGTGCAACAATCTGTGCACTCACTGTGCATAATATCCAATGATGGAATAAAGTGCATAGATCTAAAAACGCAAGCCAATACCAATGAGTGTTACCAAAAAGGTGTGAGATGGCGATGAGAGCCCAGGAGGAGTATGAGGGGCCCAGGAGGAATATGAGGGCCCAGGAGGAGTCGCCCCACGCGTTCCGCTGCTAGCCGCAGCTTCCTCAGGGCTCATATTTAAATATGTGACATGCTGCTAGCCGCAGCTTCCTCAGGGCTCATATTTAAATATGTGACATACAATATGTGTCTCTTCTATGATGGCATTATAAAGTCTTGTATAGACATTTGTATATTGGACTCACCGGGGATTAAGGACATGTTGTAGATCTGAGACGTGTTAGAGTAAGTGTTGTGACTACTGGATTTTTAGTGTAATGTAAAATACAATTGGAAGTTGCTTTACAAGAGTTATTGGAGATGACACTTCTGGCAGGAGATTTCTTTCATACACAGAATGCGTTCAAGACACCGCAATGGTCATCCTGAAGCCCCGATATCCAAGGCTGCAGAAAGGTTCCCGACGACTACGTCCTACTGCCATGACGCCCACCACTAGGTCCCCCTGACTTGCTACAGGTATAAATCACCAGGAGATATACATGCAGAAAGGACTATGGCCAGGGCCTATTATTACCCCCTCCTGGAATATTGGGGAAAGCTGATAACAGGCAGTGGGGGGAGCAGAGCCTTGTGAATGGAATTGTGGGAAATCAGGGAGGCCAGCAAGCGTTGCTTACATTGTAATGCAGTCTCTTGCAGAGCCTCTTATACAGAATACATAATGACATACATAAACATTGGCTGGAAGAATAATAAACTTTTCAAATAATCTCACTGCAGATCTATGGGGACATTTTTTTTCAATTGATTCCATTTTCTGCAGTAAGTCTGGTTAAAGAAAATCTACCATTAAAATCCATCCTGATGAACCAGGGACACTTACTCCTAGGTCCAGGCATCGTTATTGTGGTAATCTAATTTATGGATAATTATTATCCATGGCCTCCTTCCTTCTAAAATAAACTTTTAAAATATGCTAATGAGCCAGAAGGGCTCTGAGGGCATTTCCATAATACCAGAACTCCTCCGTGCTGTAGATTCATCAAGAGGATGGAAAACGGAAGTGCCGAGGACTCAGAGAGGAAGGGTGGGACGGTCTAACAGCCTGTGAAGCCAGAGCACAGAGGGTCTCTTGTATCACCCCCTGCAGCTCATCTGGCTTCATCGTCAGTTCCAGGGTTGGTACGCACACTGATGCCGGGCATGGAAAGGCTAGGCCACACCCCAGTTGTCTTTCAGTAAGATTTTAGACCACTTTAAGAATCTTTGTTGATGTGTATATCTCCCAACCATCCTGGATTTGGCAGGACAGTCCAGGTTTTTCAACACTGTCTGGGCAGATAGGGAGATTATACTGGACTTCCCCACTTTGTCCCACCTCCTCCTCCTCCTATACACAACAGCTTCACAAGATGGCGTATACAATTGTCATTGGTGTTTTGTATGACCTCAGACTCAAGTGACAAAAAACTCAGAATTTGCCCATGGGATTTTTCCATTACACAGCTTAGTAACCATGGAATGAAGAAATCATGTCACATTGATTTTTAGTATGTAGATGGCAGTATATGATAGGATCGATCAGACAAACCAAGGGTCAACGTACCCTCAAAAGTCTGAAAAATAGTAAACAGAAAATAAAAACAAAGTTTACTAAATCGAACATATAATATAGAAAAAAAAACTTCAAAAATAATCAACCCCTTTCACTAGAACTGATATACATATAAATAAACAGTAAAAATCATAAACACATTAGGTATTGACGCGTCCAAAAATGCCCGATCTATCAAAATATATTAACATTTTTTCAATGTGTTTAACCCCGTAAGGGAAAATAGCGCCCAAAGTCGAAAATGGCACTTTTTTTGCCATTTTGAAAAATATAAATAAAATCTATAAAAAGTGATCAAATGGTCATACAGTCCTAAAAAGGATATGATTGAAAATATTATCAAAGGTTGCAAAAAATGACACCACCCACAGCTCTGTACAACAAAGTATAAAAAAGTTATTAGCGCCAGAAGATGGCAAAATAAAAAAAATGTGTACAGGAGGTTTTAATTTTTGTAAATGTATGAAAACATTATAAAACCTTATACAAATTTGGTATCCCCGTAATCATACCAACCCCAAAGAATAAAGCAGACCTGTCATTTGGGGCGCTCAGTGAAAGAAGTAATATCCAAGTCCACAAGAAAATGGCGCAAATGCTTTTTTTCCCCATTTTCACTGCAATTGGAATTTTTTTCCCGCTTCCCAGTACACGACACGGAATATTAAATACCATCACTATGAAGTGCAATTTGTTACGCAGAAAACAAGCCATCACACAGCTCTTTACGTGTAAAAATAAAAAAGTTATAGATTTTTGAAGGTGGGGAGTGAAAAATGGAAATGAAAAAACAGGAAAGGGCTCGGGCATTAACCGGTTAATGGAAGTATAACAGAAATGGCACATACTGACATTAATGGAAACCATTAAAACTCCATTGAAGACAAACATTCGACTTCGGTAATTATCGTACATCAGGCAAAGCAAAACAGAAGACATAAGGATTAGATTCAGAGCCTGAAAATCTGGTGCAGGGGCCTCCAGCCTTCAAAACAACAAGGATGTTTCAGCCACAAGTCTCGGAGCAGTCACTAATGCTCTTTAGTGACTCTCCTAGCTTGTTCTAGAGGATAAGGTGGACAGTTGGACCATTGCAGAACATCTATAATGAGGAAGAAACTCAAGTGGCAACTGCTGTGGTTTTCTGAATTGTGAAAAAATTGATGGAAGACAATCTGAGAAGTGACCACTAGAGATGAGCGAGCACTAAAATGCTCGGGTGCTCGTATGGGCTGCCAGTGGTCAGAAGCTTTACATAAATCCCCAGTCTATAACCTGGAGACACACACAGGAGGTAAGTAGCCTCACATTATACATAAGATTATGTAAAGCTTTCACAATACAGATAGCATATGCAATTCCTTGTGGATTTCATTGCATTATCCTCCAAATAAATATGTTTTTATATTTCGTTTTTTTTTTTTTATGAGAACTTTATATTTCAATTTTTTTCTTTTCTAACCATAAATGCAGCACAGAGATGCAGAAAAAGACAAATTATAAAATGTGTAACAATAAAACCTTTACATCCCCTAACCCGGGGTGGGTTATCACATGATTGATCCTGGTGATCACATGTTCACCGCAGAAGCCCCAATATACACAACCCTATAAGACAAGTCCCTCACTCATCAGAAGGGTAAAGTGGCTCAAAAGCCCGATTCACCCTGTCCCCAATAACAGCGCACATTGCCCTTGGCACTGACCCAGCTGCAATGTGCAAGCCCCGAACATGAAACCGCCCTCCCCATGTTTTTTCAAATTTAGCCAGTCATTTTCTTCATAACAAAATGCCATACTACAGAAAAGTATTTATTCTGGCTTTATTTTCTCGTATAGAGAGTTGGAGAAGGTCACATCCAATGTAAAGGTAGTTTTTTGTTTCGAGGTACAATGCCCGTTGCATACCAGTCATGACTGGGTCATTAAGAGAGTGATTAGACAGTAAAGCAGCCTGAACCGTGTTTCGAATCACATGGCCCAAAACTAAGAATCAATGTGATTCGAAACATGTTATTGATTGGATTGATATCCGGTTTATGGAGCACTCTAAGGAACAGCGTCTTAAACAAGCGCAAGTCTGGGGCTTAGGTTTGCCTCGCTTGGCTCCCACCTTCCAAAGCCCGCTTTGAGCTGCAGAAGAACCAATACAGGTGGACACAGCCTGATTTTCTTCTCAGGAATGCTCCAGACAATGTCAGCAGGACCTCTGTCTGTATCGTGCAAGTCCGGAACATTTCATTGGGGCTTGCCCTGTTTACTCTCAGTGTCTGGAAAACGTCCCATCTAGGGTTCTTGGGAGAAGTGTCCCTAGGTGAGAGGAAAAGTCCACGTCTGAACATTCCCATGCTCCTCAGCTCCTCAACCATGTGAGACGCCTCGAAATGCCCCTGGTCATCTCCTCGGTCTGTGGTCAAAATCCTCACCGAGCCAGTACCGCACAGAGCCCTTGTTCAGAGACTGTCTTTCTATGTGCTGCCTAAATCCACCTCGTCCCTTCTGTTAGGTCTTCTGTGGTTGCATCTCCATGCCCCGTGCCAGTCTCGATGTATGGAGGTTCCTCATCCAGTACCTGTCATGGTATCTTCTCTGGTCTCCAAGCCACTGAAGGGTCTCCCAGCTTGCAATCAGGACTTTGCTGATGTCTTTTCAAAGAAGCAAGACAATACTTTGCTCCTGTACCGTCCCTACGACTGCCCTGTTGACCTCCTCGAGGTCGGGTGTACCATTTCTCTCTGACGGAAACCGCAACCATGTCGGACTTTATCAAAGAGAACCTGCAGAGGGGGTTCATATGTAAATACTCTTCTCCGGCTGGTGCAGGCTTCTTCTTTGAGACCAAGAAGGATGGGTCACTCCATCCTTTTATTGACTACCGCGGTCTAAACAAGTTCACTGTTAAGAACCACTATCCTTTGCCATTGACCACTGTGATGTTTGACTGCCTACATGGAGACAAGTTATTTTCCAAACTGGACCTTCATGGGGCCAACAACCTCATCCATATCAATTCCATAACAATTGATAACAATTGCAATGGGCACTTTGAACACCTGGTTAGGCCAGCCGTCTTTCAGGAAATTTTTTTCATTACATTACATTTTTTCAGATGAATATTTCTTCACTCTTGTTCTATCCTTTCTTCATTCTTTTTGCTTTATCACCCCTCTTTTTATGCCTCATGGGGCTTGCTCACTTTGGCACTGATTTTGTTGGCACGTCTTTTCTGTTGACACGTTGTTTTGCACAATTTGGGTCACCCTAATTCGTGGCGGTGATTGTTTGTGACCCCCTCATCACTTACTGTACTAAGGGTTAGTAAGTAGCCCATATAACACTTTTGGGATATATTCATGTATTCGTCATTTTCTTTTCTCTCTTTTTAGCACTTTGGTGTTCAGTTTATCTTTACTTTTTTATGGTACATTTGTCTGCCATCCATACACGGCTTTATTTGTGGGCAGACGGACCAGTTTGTTGTATACCTTTCACCCGGCATTTACAAGAGTTCCTTTATTCATTTTATGTCATTTAAGTTTTGTATACTTACCGTTTAGGTCATTGCTCCACCTCTTTCTTCTTCTTTGGCTTCTAATTGATGGTCCTCAAGTTTTGCTCCTTCTACCATTTGAAGACATCTGACTATATACAACCCAGGGAATACCTCACTTGGATGTTTTGCTCTCCGAAACTAGTCTTTACCTCAGCACGCACTGGCGGATTAATGAAAATAATGAAAATTATCAATCTGTAATATTAGGCTGCTATATTTTTTTATGATTAGGTTGCTACATATGTGATCGCATATTGTACTATATATACACATTGCATGTTGTTGGTCCGCTTGTGGATTCGTTGTCTGTGCTCCCCCCTCTCCCCCACCCCCCAACAAAAACAGGAAAAAAAAAAACAAAAAAAAAAAAAAAAAAAAAAAAAAAAAAAAAAAAAAAAAAACAAAACAAAAAACACAAAAAAGAAAGAACCAAAAAAAAGGGGAACAAACAACAACACAAACAACACACCCAACAAACAACCAACAATAAAAAAAAAAAAAAACCCAATAACCCACATCCAAAAAACAAACCACCAACTCCACAAAAAGCCAACAACAAAAACAAAACAACAAGACAAAAACACCACAACAAACCAATAAAGAAAAAAATAGCCCGCACCCCCCCAACACCACAACCCAACCACAAGACTCAAAAAAAAAAACACCCCAAACCCCCCCCCACCCCCCCCCCCACCCCCCCCCCCCCCCCCCACCACCCCCCCCACCCTCTGTTTGCATTGCCTCATCTTTGCAAATGGCGTTTTTTGCACAAACACTTTGCACTTTTCATGGTTTTGAAGTTGATTGTGTGTATGTATGTTCATAGGCCCATGAAAGGATGAATGATGACTTTGGCATGTATGTAGTTGTTAGTATGCATTACGGTTATAATTTTATGAATTTCTGCATTATTCGCCTATCTAGGCTAATGAGATATATTAATAAGCAACAGTTTTTCTGACATAAGTTCATACTTCTTTAGATGCATAATTTTTAGATGTATATTTGTATACATGGGCTTGGTTTGTCTTATAGTTCTCTCTTACAAATTTTGGTTATATGTATTTATTTATTTATATATTTATTTATTTATTTATTTATATATTTGTGTTACATTTAGACAGTGGAGTTTAGTTCACTTGAACGTAGTAATCGCATATGATATAGGCTTAGAGCTATTTTTACATACACTTATGTTAGTATACATGCCAACACGCACATAGATGTTTCCACTTCCCTCTAGATGTTTCACCTGTGCACACACTTTCACTTCAGCTCCTCGCCACACCACTTAGGCAGTTCACCTTTGGAACAGCTAAGGGACACTGTTTGCAGGGGGAGTGGGCGCCATTTTTTGGCGCATGTGCAGGCCCGTGCGACACTTTTGGCGTATACGCGGACCCCGCGCGACACTTTTACTAGCTACTACTGGACTTCCGGTCCGCGACCGGAAGTCACAAGCTCCGGCACCAGAGGGCTTTTGGAGGGACGCCGGACTATAAAGCGGACACCAATTTACATCACAGCACCCCTGAGGAAGCCAGTTGGTTGGCGATACGCGTGGGGCTTTGTCCCCCAGCTTCCCCTTACCTCTCCTTGGTTTGGATCCTTTACATGACAGGTAGATACCCTCATTGACCTATGAGCATTTTTTCATACTATTTACTTTTAAAATAGCGATTTGGCTCTATTATCAATTTAGTACTCCATACCTTCATACAGTTGTTTGTTTGGGTTTTGCTATCTTGGTTTTATGTATTGCCATCATTTTTCAGTTTATACTGTTATGACATACACGTAGTTAGGAGAGGTCGCAGAGAGTAGGGAGGACCAGCATCACCATATGCTAGGTCTTCCTGCGGCATTGTGTTTGTGTGTTTTTCACACTTTTTAATTGTTTTTATATGTGTTTTTTTCGTGTTGTGGTGTACCACGGTACAAATAAATTTGTTTACATTTTGAATTTGGGTCTTACAGCATACTTCTTTCTTCTTTTGAATATATTATTGTCTTTCAGGAATTTGTCAATGACATCTTCAGGGCTATACACCTGTGTTGTGGTTTATATAGATGATATACTGGTAATTTCTGCGGACCTTCTCATCAAGCCCGTGTGCCTCAAGTCCCCAGTCGCCTCTACGCTAAACTTGAAGAGTGCCAGTTCCATTAAAAGAGCCTACCCTTCCTCGGCTACATTATTTCTAACAGGGGTCTACAAATAGATCCTGCTAAGTTGTCTGCGGTTCTTCAATGACCACGCCCAGAAGGACTACATGCAATACAGAGATTCCTGGGCTTTTCAAACTATCCCCCATTTCTCCACTCTGGTATCTCCCATCATGGCACTCACTTGTGGCTTTTTCTCTAGGACTTCCTCCTCCACAGAGAGGAATTAGTCCATAGGAGATAGAGAACTTCTGGCCATCAAACTTTCCCTGGAAGTGTGGCGCTATCTTCTGGAGGGAGCTTACAATCCAGTCTGTGTCTTCTTTTCAAGTTTCAACCTGCTGATCCGCTTCCGTCCTGCGGAGAAGAATATCAAGGCTGATGCCCTTTCCCGTGCCTCTGATGTCATTGGAGAAGAGCCGGTCCCTAGGCATATTATTTCTCCTGAACAACTGGTTGTTGCTGCTCCAGTGGTACTTTGGCAGGTTACCCCTGGCAAGATGTATGTCTGACCTGCAATGCAAAAGGGGATATTGTCTTGGGGACAAAGTTTGTGTTTGGTTGGGCACCTTGGGGTACAGCCCTTATCTCCGTTACTACTGGTGCCTGACCTGGGCAAAGATGTTCGGGATGTTGTGGGTTCCTGCACTTCCTGTGCCCATAATAAGCCTTCTCGCCTTAAACCAGCTAGCCTGCTGCTTATGTTGCCGATACCCAGTCACCCACGGTTGCACGTGGCAATGGACTTTGTCACGGACCTTCCCCCTTCCTCTGGCAATACCGTCATCTGGGTGGTGACTGACTGGTTTTCCAAGATGTCCCATTTTGTTTCTCTTCCAGGTCTCCTGTCTGCTCCATGCCTTACTAGTTTTTTCTTTCATCACATCTTCTGGCTTCATGGACTTCTTCAACACATCGTTTCTGATTGAGGGGTTCAGTTCATGCCCAAGTTGTGGTGATCCTTGTGTAACAAGCTGCAAGTGAATGTGGACTTTTCTTCTGCTTATCAACCGCAATTGAATGGTCAAGAGGAGAGGATGAGCCAAACTTTGGGCTGCTATCTCCACCATTTCATCTCTGCCCAACGGGATAACTGGTCCAATTTGTTGTCATGGGCTGAGTTCTCCTATAACTCCCTGGAATGTGGGTCTTCTGGGGCAGCTCCGTTCTTTGTTGTCTATGGACGAATTCCTCATCCACCTTCCTCTGTCCATTCCTTAGGATGCAGTAGAAGAGTTGATACAGGACCTCAAATCGACCCTAAAACCGATTTGGGGAACAGACTCTCCTACGGGCCTCTGCCCGGCCACGCGCCGCCACTCTCAAATTTAAAGGGCAGCGCACCACTGATTGGCGAAGGACACTTCCCTGGATTCCTTTAAAACCTGGCTCTTCCCAGCATCCCCTGCCAGATCTTTATGCTCATATGCCTCAGAAAAACCATTTCCCTGTGACTAGTTACCATGTATTGACCTCCCGTTGTGACCCCAGACCTGTTCCTGATGCCGCTCCTCTACTGCAAGCCCTGACCTCCTGCTCTGACCTTGAACTGTTGCCACCTGTATTGACCTACTGCCTGTCTCCGACACAAGATTATTTGCCAACTTTGTACCTTGACTGGCCCTGCTTTGCGGCGAGCTCTGGTGAAAATGGGGTGCCATTTATACTCCAGTCCAAAGTGTCAGCTTTAGTCATTGTCTGCAGTGGTCCAGGGGGTTCACACAGCCTTACACACAGCTGCTGCAAAACATCAAAATACAAACCTCAGCTTCTACTGAACCTCATTTTACACACATCAGCTGCTGTAGAATTTCATAGTACACACCGCAGGTGCTGCAGAAAATCATAATACACACCTCAGCTATGGTAGCACATAGTTATACACAACTCTGCTGCTGCATAACATTAAAATAAACATCACAGCTGCTGCAGAACATCACATTTCACACCTCAACAATTACTGAACCAACACAATACACACCTCTGCTGCTACAGAACCACATAATAGACACCTCAGCTACTATACAATATCGACATGCTCACCTCATCTTCAGGAGATCACAAAAGACATCTCTCCCTAATATAGATTTCTGACCTGCAGATCCCATATAACTTTGCCCTCCCAAGGAGTATGATCCAGCAGTCCCTACATTATAAACATCCTAGTCCTTTGTTGCCTCTCTCACCTTCACTTGGCCAGGGCACTTCCCCCTTTTGCACGGTACTGGCAGCCTCAGGAAGACACACCCCTTCACCCAGGAAGCCCCACCCCCATAACCCATGTGGTCCCTCTTCCTTCCTGCTGATAGTAGTATGAAGGATCATACAGGGAGACTGCACTACTTTAGACTCAGCAGAATTGGTGTCCTCAGAGTACAGAGACAGCTGATTATGTGGCAGGAGGCAGAGAAGCCTAGATGGTTGGGGCCCTATTCTGCTGCTGGTGTGGGCCCTGGGGCTCAAGCCACGGGGCCCTCCCTATAATCTGACCTATGCTGTTCTAAATGGAAGGCTAACAAACTTTAGTAACCAAGACTGTATCTACTATTTCTAATATATAAGGCGTGACATGCACCAAATTGTATTGCATCTCAGTAACTTGGAGCACTAAGGTGCAGGGGCTTCTATATGGCTGAAGGAATCCTTACACTGCACATAGATATTCTGATGAATCATAACAATACAAATGAATAGTAAGCACTGCACCCCGACAAAGACGTCCGTGAGAATATAAATAGAAATCTTCTGTAACCCACACTCTCAGCTCATCTCATTACTTCAAAATCTGCATTTGTTATTCTGGTAAAGGTTCTGGTCTTTCCCTCAGATCCCAGTCTCCCGCTGCTCAGATCCGTGTTTACCCGGAAGCAGGAAGAAGCCAAGAGCCACAACTCACATCTGCTGCTATGACTGCGCCCCATGTTCAGAGGGAGAGATCTCCAATATCACAGGTATTTTGGACCATGCATAGAGCCAGTATATACTCAGTAAAGGTTGTATTTACACTTCATCCCTATCAAGATTTGCTTGTTTCTCTATAATCATAATGATATTGTGGCTGAATGATGAAATAATCCACCAGGCAAGTTCTATAATCCCCATCGTACTCACACATACTGGAGTAGCACTGCACACTCATTCCTATATACATCCTGTCTACGTATGTAACCTTATATAACTGCTGTGCAATCCTTACATACACTATGACCCATATCCCCTGTGCCCACTGCTATATGCTGTACGTCACAATATGTTACTCCATCAGTCTGGTGCGCCGTAAAAAAATAAATAAATAAGCTCCTAAGGACTTTCCATCCCTCCAGTGCTTAAAGGGAAATAGGAATCATTACCAACAGCATCAAAGTATTACTTCATTTTAGCTTTATAGAATGTTTCAAAAACATATAGATTCTATCCTATCGTGTTTATAACCCCTCACATGCATTGTGTCTGTGAAAAAAAGTCTAAAAAAAAGCCAAAAATTGCACCTGTCAGAACAGGAAAAGCTTGGCTAAAAAAAGACCAACCAAAAGTCTCAGTTATACACCAAAAAAGAAAAAACTAAGATAATTGTCCCCACTGATTAATTAGGAGCAGAACAGAATGAAATTATTGTACTAACACTGGGTAGTGTATGATAGCCTGGGATTACCACAGGAAAGCTGAGAACATACATAAAGGGGGTAACGGGGGTAGCCTTAAAGGCTATTTAGGCTTAAAGGTGGCATGAAAAGGTCCGGCCAGACCCCCTCCATTAAATTACAGGAAGCAAACTGGATGCAGCATTTTGTAAAAGCCCAATCTGCAGGACATTACAGATACTGTTAACATGTAATATGTTATATAATATTCCTACAGATGCCGACAACTGTATACAATGTAAAAGCGATGAATGGCCGAATGAGAGAGGACCGCTGTCTCCCCAAAGTGATAGAATTCACTCTCTTACCAGAATGACCCATGGCTTCTGTATTCTCCTGTCTCTCGCTCTTTTCGGATGTCTTGGACCGGCTCCATATTCACAATATTTATTTCCTACCGGACACTCCTATTGTTAGAGCTAATAACCGGAACCTGATTACCTCCTCCTGGTCTCCATCTTCCTCAGCTTCCTCTCTGTCTTCTTGTTTCTTGGTCTTCCCAGTGATGTCCTTGTAGATTACGTAAACCAGTTTTGGAGTTTTCTTCTCAGTTGCCGTCTCTTTCTCACTTCTCGCCAAGACTGTGATGGTTTGTGTTGCTTTTAAAGTCCACCAAGCCTGGAAGCCCCTGGAGAAGATGGCTGAGTGTGAAGCTGCCCTACACCATATGTTGTTGTGTTCATCCATACAAGTTGTCATCTTGTTTATCTGGTTGTCTATTTCTCCCCCATTCCAGGACCTGGACACTCAGTCTTCTCCTGGGAAGATCATCATTCAGTGTAATGAGGGGTCAGATATCTGCTTCTACTCCATGTTGGGTTATATGGGGCTCCTGGCAGCGGGCAGCTTTCTTCTGGCTTTCATGGTGAGGACATTACCGGACAGTTTTAATGAGGCCAAGTACATCACCTTCAGCATGCTGCTGTTCTGCAGTGTCTGGATCTCCATGATCCCGGCTTATCTGAGCACCAGAGGGAAATACATGGTGGCTGTGGAGATATTTGCAGTAATGGCTTCCAGTGCTGGACTCTTAGGTTGTGTGTTTTTCCCAAAATGTTTTATCATTTTATTTAGATCTGAAATGAACACAAAAACTGATCTGCTGGGGAGAAGGAAGGAATAGAATTTTTACTGTTATTTCTGGTTTAGGATTTCAAACATTCTATTGTTCCGCCTACCAATATTAATATTTTCCAAGATCTTGTTCATATCCTGTTACAAAGAGAATTTTGCAATATTTGAATCCATAAATAATAAACCGTTCTGTATTTCTGCATTAGTAAAGTATAAAAACTAATTACACAAGAACCAACTTCACTTGTTCTGAGGCTAAAATGTATTAATATTTAATGTTCTTATAAAACCCTTTTTTTTTGCACACACACTGTGGCTCATTTACTAAGGGCCCGATTCGCGTTTTCCCGACGTGTTACCCGAATATTTCCGATTTGCGCCGATTTTCCCTGAATTGCCCCGGGATTTTGGCACACGTGATCGGATTGTGGCGCATCAGCGCCGGCATGCACGCAATGTAAATTGGGGGGCATGGCCGAACGAAAACCCTGACGTAGTCGAAAAAACCGCCGTATTTTAAAAAGAAAAAAGTGTCGCGGAGCTTGCACTTACCTTCACTAGGAATTGGCCGGTCAACTTGAGTGAGTTCCGATGCTCTTCAGCGCAGCAGGGCCACCTGGTGGACGTCGGAGGAACTGCCTTAATGAATCCTGGCTACCGAATCCACCGCAGAGAACGCGCTGCTGGATCGCGAACGGTCCGGGTAAGTAAATCTGCCCCATTGTGGCATGAAGTAACTGGACATCTCCTATAGTAATATTGATACATTGGGGGTCATTTATTAAGGGCCTGATTCGCGTTTTCTCGACGTGTTACCTGAATATTTCTGCTCGTGACATGTAATGGTCGAGTACATGGTGTGTTTGTGCGAGGCCCTTGTCGTGTGCATTGCAATCTAGGACCTACTCGGGAGGTATGAGTAGCCGTACAGCCAGACGACGACCTAGTCTATAAGAAGGGGTGCCGTGCGGGCATGATTGTGGTAGACAACCGAGCGCTCGGTGTGCGCGAATGGTTGCTCTCATACTCACATCATCCAAGGTACGTAAGGCAACACATCGCCAAAATGCTCCGGGAAAATCAGGGAAAATCGAAAAAGAAAAAAAACAGTTCAATGTACTCCTGTATCATAGTCTTTTATTGAACCCTTACAGTATTTTCCCTACCTACATGAAGTTACTAAGGCCTGGTATTGCTGGGTAAGTCTGGCCATTGTTTTAATATGGCTAAACAACTTTAGTCCTTGCGCCAGGACTTGGCACCATATTAGGTAGGGAAATCCCTTAAGATTTTAGACATGGTACAACACAATAATCAAAACTTTCTTAGAACTCTGGGGGCGTACCCATCTGGTCAAGGCCTTGTAACATTGGCACATTTACTTACCCAGTCCTGTCGCAATCCCCTATCTGGACTGTCCAATGAGGATTAAGTCCAGCACGATTCATCAAGATTGTGCGCCCGATTTCCTGTATGTGTTGCTGCCCGCTTAGGTCCGCCGGAGTTAACCATCTTCTTCCTAGTGTATGTGAGCACATGTCTCGTGACATAATTTGAATTTAAATCCTGTGCTTAGTTCGAATCTGTCAGGTTGTCAGACAGCCATACCCTCCGATTTGTGTCGCAAGAAAGTCGGCGCTATTGCACCGAAATCCGACAAAAACCCCTGTTAAATGCGGCGCAAAACTAGTCGGGAAACCTGACGGAAATGAGCCCCATTGATTTTATTGAGCTTAGATTGGATCATGCATTTAGAACAAAACAAAAGATAATACACAACTATAAAGAGATACCAGTGTTAATTCTAAACTCTAAACACATATCTAATAACTAATACCACATTAACGCTAAAAAAAGAGTGCTCAGTACAACAATTACACTGTATTTTAGAATTAAATAACCTTTATTAATCACAATCGTATGATAAAATGTAGTGTATAAAAGATGGCTACAGGAAGACACAGGATTGTACAGACGCAGGTGTAACACTATACACGAAATCCAATAATTCATTGTAAAGGTCAATATGAGTACATGCCTAAGGTATGCAATAACAATATATAGGGCATCCAACTCACAGTTTGCTCCCCGACAGTACATATAAATACTTGTAGTGTCGTATTGGGCCATCGTTATGTAACGTCTGTGATCATCTGGGACCATAATTACCTCTGTTTGACGCGTTGAGAGGCCTGCCAAATGCCATGTACCCTCCTCCCCTTTTAGGCTTAGAAGATGCCTTTCCACATAATGGCTCCTACCTCCTGGCATTAATGGGCATAAAAACACAGTCTGTTACATCTACTTGACGCTCCTTACTCCTCCACTCTTTGATGAATTTCCACAACACTTCCCTCAGCTAAACTTTATCTGGTACTCTCGAAATCACACCAATTTTATAAAACTGTTTAAAAAAGGCCCTTTTGACAGAATCTAACATGTTTGACCACAACTTTCACACTGCTTTCCAACTGTACATCCCCATTTCAACAAACATAATAGACCTGGACACACTCCTCCAAACTCCAACATACTTGTGGCATTGGAAAGTAGCTACGAATACACACTCGAACCTTGAGGAAATCAAACACTTTCTTAAACCAGCTTGGCCCCTCAAATGCATCACCATGAAGAAACACACTTCAAACCACATGGAGATGGTACAAAGCACCCTGCACACTGCACAATTTCAATAGCACATCCCAGAATACCTGCTGAAGATGTGACTCCTGATATGGTTCATCTCTCCTATATGGGGAGAGTATGAAGAAATAAACAAACTTTTCTGGTCCAAAGTGACTTCATAACCCATAGAATCGGGCCCAAGGCCCGCACACAGCTCATCTCAAACTTCTATTCCTAAAGATCAGTACGATTCACACACCAAAAATCAACCGGTAATTTTTCTATCTCCTCCTACTAATTGCCAAATCCTCTATCCCACTCCTCTAAAAGTAACCTAGGCCCCCTTCTAAAACTATGGGGCAGATTTTCTTGTATTAATCATAAATATACTATTTTCCCGATGGCACCATCACAGCTCAGCTTTCTTTTACACAGTGCTCATGAATTATTAAAGGGGAGTTGGTTTGAGATTGGTTGCCATGGGCCACTAGAAATTTCTTACTTCCTACAGCTTGATAAATCTGCCCCAAGTGGCTCAACAAAATGCTCAACTCGCTATATTGGAACTAACTTAGAAGCGCTGGTATAGGTTAGGCCCCACTCATAGCCAGCCCCCATACCAATATATGCACCTAAATAGCCGAACTAGGCTTCCCTTGAGTCCCTCTTTCTCCTCCTGTTGTTCATTATGGTATCTTCCATTACATTGACATTTTATGTTCTTTTTTTTAGTGTCCATTTTGGTATTTCATTCCTAATTTTCTCTATCTACGAGCAACAAGGTAATTTGCTCTCTGTTTTAACATTATTTTCGGGTAACCAGCATGTTATATGTATATTATATTTGAAGTTTTGTAACTGCATTTAAAGTGAAAAATCAATAAAATAGTTTAAAAAACATTCCTTCCAGATCAGATCCAATCCACATGTTGAGGTGTTCAACTTCATATGTGGATGATTTTTACTCCTTGTGCCCTGACAACCTGCAGGTTTGAGCTAACATCTTATTGCTTCTCTCCAGGACAAAGGTTCCAAAGCATCTAAAGAAACTAAAAGTTTTTCAATAAAAAGACATATTCTGGTATTTCATGCTGGAGCTCCACCATCTGACTGATGAGAAAACTAATGTGTCTATACTTGGTATGCAGTTTTCACCGTTACCCATGAGCCTAATACAAAGCACAACCCTCCCCATTTATCAGACAGGAGGCTGGAGTGGAAAGCACTGTACACATTAGAGAGTCTAAAGGTACAAGGTCCACATACATACCGATTTGAGAATATGCTTCGTTGTGTCATGACTTATGGCCCTATATTGAAAGCTAAGGGCCTTTTATTATGCACAGGTACCCTAGTTAAACATGGGACCTCATTAACCAACTAATGGAGGCACTTTCTGCTCCCAGACGGAAGTTTTTGTTTTAAAATAAAGGCGGGCATACACAGCTAGCATCCGTGAAGGCCTGAGGCAATGTATAAGGAAGGGGGAGGGACCCTCTGAGAACAAACCTGTAACTTTGTGGTAAATATTAACTATTGATTAGTATCTTGCAGGCTCTATGTGCAGCCACCAAGAGAGAGAGAAAGTCTGGTTGAGTGTTGAGCCAGGAGATTCAGATTTGTGCGGAAATGGGACAGCAGGGTGTGCTACCTTGTCCTTTTAATTAAACCCTGTGTGGCACAAATGCTTCACAACAACAGCACCCTTTTAAAAAGCTCTCTGGGTAACGACTACAATGGTTGGCACCAGGGTTTACCATGACTTAAACGGGTTTCCACACAAGCTTGTCTTATTTTGTGCTCACACAAATCCTGGTATTAGTAAAGATCCCATCAGAAGCACACTCCAAGACCTCTCCAATCAATTCATCCATTCCTGACTTGCAGATTGATTTTATCAATTTTCTGAGTTGTATAGCGTAAATTTCCTCATGTGTGGCTGATCTCCTTCTCAAATGCCAGATCCGCCTTTCCCATTGTCCCAAAATCACATGCATGACTACACAAAGAAGCTGATGTCTGAATTTTTGGTAGGTGTTTGGAGCATTTTTAGAGGAAATGTATTGTAGAACATCATGCAAATGTTGGGAGTCAACCAGGAGTTCCATACCCTATATCTCCCACAAGCAAGTGGAATGGCACACTTAAATTGAAGAAACAGAAAAAAATGCTGAAATAGGGAAACCTTGGACAGAGTGTCTCCCATTAGCTCTGTTTTCAGTTAGGTGCACTCCAAACAGGAAAAAAAATGTTCCTAATTGAAGTGTTGTTTGGCTCAGCACTAAGATAAGGCCTGTACTTCCCACATACTTTGCAACTAGAATGAGATCATCTGAGCACTATTAGTTTTGTTTTAGACCAGAAATGAAGCTTTCCATCTGTGCATAACCTCTTAAGGACAACAGCGCACCCATTTGGCATATTAAGGGTTCATTCACGGTATATAACTTATTCTGACAACAAGATGACTCATTTTCCCCAACTACTGCGGAATGCCCAATTAATTTGGAAACAGGTGTCACTAGAATTTCTGCCCAATTTTGCGATAGTGACTACACCTTCTAGCACTGTCTCGCTTCCCGTGATGCTTCCGATAGGGGGTGTATTTGTTTGAAATCAAAGGTGCAACATAAATGCCAACATTTCTAAGACCCGCTCCTCTTCTTCTAGCAAGCATTTCGTCCAATGCCATCTCTATTTTGCTTTGATGTCATCTATGTTGGTGCAATTTTCCCTTAGCCATTATCCCATTTATTGACATCCGTTGTGTATTTAGACAATCTTTGTTGATCAGTGTATTCTTCTACTTTTTTTATTTCCTGTAATTCAATCAACAGAATAAGATTTTGAGGTCAAAGGCTTTACAACCTTGTAATGATGGTCTATGTAGATATGTACAGTTCCTCTGACACTTTCGTTTATTCTTCTGAGGAGATATCTGAAGGGCATAAGCCACTTGCATTAGAGATTACAAGTCCCAAAGCCCCTTTCACTGGTAACCTAAGGATCAATGTCCTTCCACAGATCAACCATCACTCTGTTTCTTGGCGTTTGTTTGGATCTTTCTTACTTACTTACAATTTCTTGTGCATTTTTCCTCGGTCCATATTTTCCCTCGTCATTCACCGACGTTATCTACTTGTGTGTACTAGCCCTCCTCCCACCCCAAATCTTGGTTAAATTAACCCCACGTTACCCCTGTTTTCAATTTTCCAAGTTCTTTGGAAGCAGTGTATATAGTTCCCCTGGTTATGTTCTATTATTCTGGGGGTACACCCCCTATTTTCTCTCAAGCGTGTGGTGTAATATTGATAGAACAATGCCTTGCTCTGGGGCAATAAACCCACAGTCCTTTCTGGCCAACGAGAGTGTTCCCATATAAGAAAAAAGAATTGAACAAGGAGGAACAGGTGACATGTAGATGGTTAATGTTTAAAGAGCATTAATAATCTTTTCACTTAACGCTTACTTCCATAGTTCTAGTTCACACCCCACGAGCCCCAATCTTCACAGCTCCCTCTACACCCGAGCCTTCCTATTTATCTTTCAGCACCAACACCTCAGCCATATATATTTTTACAACAACCAACATTCAAATACTTTGCAAATGCCCTTTTTTCCGTTCTTTCCTTCTTCGTATTGCCTTTGCACCCCAGGTTGCCAATATTTTTGGGTTCCTTCCTCCTCAATCTTATTTTGAGAATGACATATCACTTGGATGGTACTACCTACACGAGGGCACACACTCTCAAGGAATATTGGAGATGATGTATAATTCTACGTACTCGGTATGCAGTTATCACTCAACTGAGCTATAAAAGCACAACCCTCCCCAATTATTAGCACAGGAGGTGGAGTTGGAAGGCACTCATTAAGCGCTTAGAGAGTAAAAAAAAATGCACCATATAACCGTTCAAGATAATGCTTTCCGGGATTGTGGTTGCTAATGCGTGTGGCCCTATATGGAATCTTCGCTAGCGCTCTGCGCTTTTACATCCACATTACTACCCCAGTTAAACATGGTGACCTCTAGAGATTGGGCAAATCAATTCTACTGCAATGGAATTTGGTTGGAACTTCATGAAAACTTCATTTCTGGCACGAATCCAAAGTTTACATTGATTCATGGGAACAATTTTTCCCCCTTTATTAGCAAAGCCATGACACACTGTGTTACATGGGCAGTAGAACTCTTGGGAAGAGAAAGGAACACCCTTGAACACCCTGTGTAGACCTGTAACGCCAATCAGCGACTGGCATGCTTTTCTGATGTCCACAACCCTATACAAACAGACGGCCATTTGTCAATTCACACTGCATGTTGCTGTCCTCTAGCACTAGCTGCTCATTACTCTGTAGCGTGCTTTTTTCTCAAGTCCAAGGTGTCAGTTTTTTTGGGGTTCTGTTTCGCTCAAATTTCTATTTCTTTTGTGTTAATATCAAAAATTACATGTCAAATCCACATGGTGTGGACTTTGCCCAGTCTTCAGGTCTGACCCAGGAAATTCCTGGCACCGTCATCGCTCATGTTCTACAGCCACGGCTGCTGTGGGAGATCCGGGGGGGTGGGGGGGGTAAGAGCAGTAACACTCCATCATCAGCACGAACTCTGGAGTTCGTAAGTGAGCGCTTTCTCACCCACCTAGTAGGGGGTAGCCACCACCAGTCAGCAGGAGGACTTGGACACATTTTCAACCTAGGTTAAGCAAATCCCCTGGACTACTGGGCAGTCCAAACATGATGTGGTCCAAACTTGCGGTGTTGCAGTAGAAGTGTTTAAATATTAGAGATCTACGTGTATCAACCATAAGATGGAATGCGTACATTGACCTCAAATATAAATATATTTTATTACATCATAACAAAGACAAGACAAAAACGAAGAATAAAACAAACTAAAAGGCACACCTTTCGTGTGTCCAAACTCCCTGGGTCTTAGTGTGACCCACACTCCCTGGCTCAACTGCCCACAGAAATACCCAATACAAAATATCACAAAGTAAGAGTAAGGCAAAGTAAGAAACCAACAAATATGAGAATTCCAAGTGTCTTAGAGCTGGCCTACTAAACAACCCTAAAGTGGAACTTTAGCCAAGTGGACTAAATAGGTGCATGGGATAGAGCCGGGAGGCTGGAGAACCCCATGCTATCGTCACCTCGGTGACTTCCCCTCATGGCCGGCGTGAACCCTGTTCTCGCAGCGCATGCGCGAATAGTGCCAGGTCACATGACGCGTATCCACATGATTAGAACCAGAGCCGTGCCTCCTAGTCCGATGCGGCGACTACGGGAAGACTTCAACCTAATTCAAGTATGATGTGCACCTGCGCTTAAGGACATGGCAAGACCCCCCCATACAAATATAAGGTAAGCGATAGGCCCATAATAAATATGGTGATAAAGAATACATTGCATGCTCGCGCAAAAGGTTTTAAAGAATAAATTAATGGAACATTGTGAATTAGCAGATATTCATCGACGATAGGTAACAATCTCCCCATCAACTTATATGCTGCAAGTGGTTTTTTCCCTCTCGTTCACCCTAATATTCATCTAGATATCCCTAAAGAATGGCCAAAGTGCAAAAACTCATAGATAACACATAGGGGCCCAAGATTTACTTACCCGGCCCATTCGAGATCCACGGCGCTTTCTCGCTCACAGGATCGGTCCGGCCGTGATTATTATAGGTCTTTCCTCCAGTTGGTGTGCGGCGCTGAAAATATCTGAACGCGCCGAATGCACAGCTTGACCAGGTGTAGGTAAGCGCTTTCCCAACACCACTTTTCGGGTTTTGTATTTGCGGCGGTTTTTTTCCGAATACGCATGTTTCGTTCGGCCACGCCCCCCCGATTTCTGTCGCGCGCAATGCGACCCGAGCGCCACAATCCATCGCATCGCCAAAATCCTCGCGGGGCAATATTCAGTTAAGGAAATCGGCGCAAATCGAAACTATTCTGGGTAACTCTGTCGGAAAACGCGAATCGGGCCCTTAGTAAATGACTCCCCCATATGTGTTTTCAGTACAATTCCAAAAAATAAAATAATATAAAAAAGTGGAGAAAAAAAAAGATAAAGGGGTTAAGAATATATAAAAATATTTTTTTTGTAATATAGACTAACCATACAAATGATAATATCTTAAATTATGTAACCATCGGCCATCAAGCCCATTAGAAGTCTTCATAGTGGCTAATAGTGGATGTTGAGCGCCATCATCCCTATAGTAACCTACAATAAACTCACGAGTGGCTGGTTCTGAATGTACCATTCTAGAAATTATACAGTAAATGGGCACTGATTGGGGCGGGAAGTGGTGAGCTGTGCAAATGACATCAAGTTTATATACTAGTTACCATGCAAATTAAGACCACACAGTCAAGCTCATCAATGCATGACATGGGTAACGATTGTCACAGGGTGGGAAAAAAACACAATCCTCCCAACACGTGAGAAATACGACATGCTGGAGAAAAATACCTGTTCGTATAGGGACTGGGTAATGTCGAATCTATAACTAAGAGACCCAAATTTGGGAGAGCATACCAGTATAAACTACTTCGTCCCATGACCAATATCCGCATGAATATTATAGTGTCCGTCCGCAGGTAAAGAATAGTTAAAATATCCAATTCCAATATTCATTTAGTTGGTGGTGATGAGGGAGATCCACACACGGGCTTGAACTGAATCTTCATTGGGGTATAAGTGTGCCATGAGGCTTTGGTGTGCGAGGATCCAATGTCCCTGTTCAGCCAGAAGTTGTGGATGAAATTATATACATAAGTCGGGACAACATCGTAGGACCTGATGATAAGTAGTTCAGATACTGTATAGTTTAATTGTCATGGCTTCCTTTGGATTCCATGGTCCAAAAGAACAAAAGAGTGACCCCAGCATCATATTAAACGTTATCAGACCTTAATATTATATATCTATATCTATATATATATAGTTGATATAGAGTTGGACCTAAGTGAGCGAGCAGTGTAATTATTAAGAAAAAACTAGGTGAAAGAAGAGATCCAGAGAAACCCTGAAATGATAGTGGCAGACTATGAGAATGTGTGTCAAAAGACCAACATAATAGGGGCAAATGCACTACCTGAAGGGTCCACAAGTGACGAAAAAAACCCCCCAGTAGGAAGTAATGAAAACTTACCACAGAGTGAACTTGTTATGTGGTGACCGCAGACGCCGTATGAAAGTACATGGTCATCAAATACGTTAGCCTATAAATTTATTAGACCTGTGAAATAAGCACATAAATTAAGTAACCAACATATATTCAATGATACTAAATAGATAAATGTGGAGCCTCTCTTATAAAGGGCTTCGTAGAACCCCTAAATAAAAAAATCCCTCGTTCAACTCCCTAGGTTTTGGCTGTTTCATCTGAAGATCCACGCCTTCCAGCTGTAGTAATCCAGTGTTTGGATCCCCTCCCGTGGGTTCAAATCAAAGAAAAAAAAAGTCGTTTCCAACCGCACAACCCTGTAAACCGTGGACTTACCCTAATGGAATGTGTTGTTGTGACTTGGTATTAGAGATCTACAATATTCATTAGTATTAGACCATAAAGAGTTAAAGTTTTAGCACCCTGCTGACATGCACAGTCTGTGTTTGCAAGGTATGAGCTACTGTACATTGCATCAAGCCTAAATTATAGAAACACACTATATAGGGCACAGACATCCAACCTACCAGACACACCCCTACTTTTACTATATATGACACGACAATGTCATGCTGGCTGGTATTGACAAGAGGCTAGAGCAGCTAGGCCAGCTGGGACATCTCTCACTATACTGAAACTCTTGTGCGCTCATAGTCTCGGATGTCTCTCACAAAATATTGACAGACCACACAACCAATGGATAAAGATTATGAAGAGCTACCGAGAGAAGCTAAAAGTCCCTCCCGGGCCACACCAGACCATAAGTTCCCGAGGAAAGACTGACTGAGACTGGTACACGTGGCTGATAACCTATGCAAGTATCTTGTAATCCTGGATTCAGCAACCTGGTATGATGGCAATAAAGAACTTTTTATAAAATTACCGTGAGTCCCTTTCTGGTGCCACCCAAATGACGTCTTTTGGGTTTGACACCATAAAGTTAGTTATCTTGTATCCAAATTTACTTTAACAATACCAAGGGGTGACATTCCAAAAGAAAGAGGTATTCAGCTCACCTGGCCTCCGATCTTTCCTGGTGCAAAGAAGCCCACCTCTCAACCCTCAAGGTCCACAAATTCCTATAGAAGACTCCAGCCCACAACGTGGAATCCATCTCACAACACTTTATTCCTTTAAAAGCCTATCGTTTGTGATACGAGCACAAAATCTTGACATGATTAGCTCTCTAAGCGAATGCTTAGTCGCGTTGGACCTTGCTCACACTTGGTTTTCAAGGCCAACATCATGTCAAGATTTTGTTGCGTACTGTCCATGTTTTTACGATATGCTTTTAAAAATAAAGTGTTGTTAGAATCGATCTCCGCGTTCTGAGTGTGTAATCTGGAGTTTTGTTCTTCGTGTGGTGACTTTTTGAGACATTTGGCGGCTCTATTTTGACCTTTATGTACTAATCCAGTCTTTTACTGTGATACATGTTCATGTTTTGTCTCTTCCTGGCAGGTGCAAATTTTTGGCTGGCTTTTTAAAACTTTTGTTGCAAATTCTCAAATCCACATTGACTACAAGCCATGTGAGGGGGTTATATGCAGGAGTGAACAATACTTTAATTGGGTTTGGAGGCTGTGTCCTGCATTTTTGACACTGTTATCTCTCCCAGGGAGGTGAAACATAGAGCTGTGGTTACACACTTGGCATTTTGATTGCGTTTTGACCCATTACAACGCTGAGGAATATTTGGCCTAGATTACATTATGTTAACATTTGCATTTAACAAAACACAGTAACGCAATGTACACACTGCCAATAATTGCGTGTTTATGTGCTTTAAAGATTTTAGAATCATTTTTAGTTTTTTATTATATTCCATACTTTAACTAAGTAGTTACTTGTAGAGATGATCGAACACACTTCGTCCATCTGATGCTGTTTCGACGCATTAACGTACTTGAACTGCTCTGTTGCTCGGTACTGAGTATTTTCGCCAGCTTCGATAAAATGGCATCTCCCGTCCGTAT
The DNA here is from genome assembly GCA_019512145.1 of Engystomops pustulosus. Lineage (NCBI taxonomy): Eukaryota > Metazoa > Chordata > Amphibia > Anura > Leptodactylidae > Engystomops > Engystomops pustulosus. Next base: position 1,843,836 of record CM033641.1, read on the forward strand.
TGATTTTTGTGGCCAGAAACAGAGGCCACTCCCACCCAGCATGACGTGTATACCTTACACGTCGATAGCAGTGGTTTGGCTGGCCAATCATGTGACCCTGGAATAACTAGTCCCCCTGCCCTGCGCTGCTCACTCATTCTCTGTCTGTGATGCGCTAGGGAGGAGCTTGCTGCTGGTCAGGGAAAGCTTTAGGCTGTTCTATGTACAATAGTGTTAGCGGAGTGAGTCTACAGAACCCAAGCCCTTCTTATGGCTATACAATAGCGTTATATTGTTATTATTTTTTTGTTTTGTTTGAGGAATTTGCAGGAGACTTGCGACCTGTTGTGTTTATCTGTGACACACATATCCATCTCACAACACTGAAGTGGGACAATTTTATCAGGGGTTTGTTAGAATTAGGCAGAGTCCTCTTGATTTATTTTTTTTTCCGTTTATTTTTTTTCTATAAACTCAAGTCTCGTCATCAGCACAAAATCCAGTTGTTGCTGTCAGTGTAGGGTAGAAACTAGCCATAGCGAATGGATAGAAAAAAAAAAAAAATTAACAGTTTACACCTTTAATTTTGAAAATGTTTAACCCAAGGGCTAGGGGTAGAGGACGAGGGAAGTGGACTGGGCCATCCAACTACTTCAGGGGTCCAGAGGCCGTGGTTCCGGCTGGGTTGAGACACACCACCTGCTTGATGAGGGAGTCAGGGGAAACCCGCAGAGCTACACTCCCTAGGTTCATGTCTCCAAAGTTACTGGGACTCGTGGTAGAGCACTAGAGATGAGCTCAGCCTAAAATTCGGGTACTCGTTTATTCGAGACAAACTTTTCCCGTTGCTCGAGTTCATCGTCCTGAATACGAGCCCCTTGAAGTCAATGGAGACTCGGCATTTTTCAAGGACCAAGGCTCTGCACAGGAATGCTGGCCAAACACCTGGAACCCTCAGAAAATGATGGAAACACCACTGAATGACAGGAAACCAGGGCCAGCAATGCATGGATGCCTCTGAGGCGCTTAATCGCACCATTATGCCATATTATGGGCAACAGCATGCTGCAGAGTGACCGAATGAGGCAGATAAGCATCTAAACATGCACATAATTGACCCTGACACTATAGGGACGGTAATCAGAGGCAAGGCGTGCAGGCTAGAGAGTGGCATGGGCGAACATACCCTAAATGGACTCGGTTTCACAAAGGAGGTGAGCAAGAAGCGCTGAAATTATTTCCTATGTGAACAAATGTTGACGTATATTTAGTCTATAACCCGCATTGTGGCGACATAGGTGACCATGTTCCACAACGTATCTGGTGAAAAACCCCGAAAAATGAGCCTGTGACAACAGCTCTTTTGAAATAAGGGGACACATGTGAGGCGCCATGTGAGACGACTTCCAGATTAATACGACAGTTATGGGGCATTCCATATGCGCAGCTATGATTGCAACTTCATGTCCCAGCATGGTTGGCGGACAGATGGGCCGAGTTTTCCACCTATGTATCTTCTGGTGAAACACCTGAAATTCGCCGACCAAGCTCTTTGAATAGGGGATGATGTGCTGCCTTCCTCTCGTGGTCCGTGCCCAGCGTCTGGGTAATAGACAGTTGAAGTTGCACTTGAGACATTGGGTACGTTTGGAGGATCGTGTGAGGCGAAATGGACAGGAAAACAGCAGGGCAGCATGCATGGATGCCTCTGAGGCTGCTACATCTTGGGATGGAGCGGCGTCCGCGCCAGGCGAGCTTTCCGCTTGTCCAAGCCCCGTCTCCTCGCTCCTCCCCACCCAAAATGGGCCTGTGGGCCAAAGCTTTACTTAACTGTTGAAAAAATTATAATTTTCAAGCTCAGGCCGGGTCACTTTCTAATATTTCACCTAGGAATCAATGGAAAGTCATAGTGGTTCTATTTTTAAATTGTTTTTTGAATGGTTCATATAAAGCGTACAGTATAAGGGGATCCATATTGCTCGGCTATATTGCAACCTTCACGGTCGCCAGCATGGCGGCAACAGATGGGCCGATTCCACTATGTACTGTGAAACACCTGAAAATTCTGCCTTACACCGCTTGTTTGATAAAGGGACCATGTTATGAGGCAGTGACTAGTAGTAGATTAAGGTGCGGCGTTAAAACTATGTTAGTTTGGATCTTGTGAATGGGAGTCTGGGCGCTCCGCTGCCAGGCGAGCTTTCACATCCAATGCCCCTGTCTCTAGCTACTCCCCAAACATCACTTTCTAAGAACCTTTTGTACAAGATTAAGTGTAGTAGCTTCTTATAAGTTTGGTTATGGTGGGTGAGGGGAATGTAACCAAGATGCGTCAAGATAAGCGTGAAATAAGTGGTAATGGTAAAATTTTGGCAGTATATTTTGTGGATTACACAGCAGGGTGGCGACAAAGTTCAAGTTTGATGTGGAGCCATGAAACAACCCAAATTCGCCTTACACCAGCTCTTGTAAGGGGAACCATGTATGTGAGGCAATGAACTTAGTATAGATTAAAGGTCCTGCAGTAAACACATGTTTTAAGTTGGATCTTGGATTGGAGCTGTGGCCTCCGCTGCCAGGCGACTTATCCCCAATCCAGCCCCTGTCTCTAAGGCTACTCCCCAAACAGCACTACTAAGAACCTTTTGTATAATGATCAATTGAGTAGTGTTCGTTATCAGTTGGGTTATGGCGGGTGAGGGTAATGTAAACAGCATGCGTTAAGAAGCGCTGAAAATAAATCGGTAAATGAATAAAAGTTGCCAGTATATTTTGTGGATAACACAGCAGGGTGTGAACCAAAGTTACAGTTTTGATGTGGAACGCCATGAAAACAAACCCAAAAATTCTGCTGCACAGCTCGTTTGCTAAGGGAACGATGTATGGGGCAGCTTAATAGGAAACGTTTGAGAGCAGCCTATGGAGATGAGTGTGGGTAGCAATGGAGACAACCTGGGAGGCAGCATTTAACTTGTGGATAGTTCCTGTATGTGGCAGTCCAAAAAGTTTTCCAAACCGAGGGAGCAGTAGTTTGTCCTCCAGAAAAATAAATAACTTGAGTGCTGTATGTGGCAGTCCAAAAAAGTTTCAAACCAGAGGAACATGTAGATGGCCTCCATAACAATTACATATATTAGTGCCTGCTGTGGCCGCCAAAATTGTTTTCAAACAGAGGACCAGTTAGGTGGCCGCCTCCAGAAAAGTTAAATACATAGAGTACTATAGCGAGAGCCAGTTGGCCCTGGCAAAAATAGCCATTTTCCTCTGCTTTAGTTCCAAAGAGGAGAATGAGAGGAAAAATGAGGAGGAGGAGTGCATACATTAGTCAGGTTGAGCTTATTTCCACGCTGGTGAGGAATGGAAATCCTGAGAAATCCAGGCTATTCATCTTATAAGCGTCCAGCCTGTCAGCGCTGTCATCGACAGGCGTGTACGCTTATCGGTGATAATGCCACACCAGCTGCACTGAAAACCCGCTCGTGACACCGCTATCGGCATGGTCAGGCAAGAACCTCCAAGGCGTACAGCGCCAGTTCCTGCCACATGTCCACTTGAAACCCAGTATTGTTGTAGCTGTGTGATCATTTAGACGATGGTATGGTCAGCTACGTACTCCCTCACCATCTTTTCTGTAAAGATCACCCTACTCTGCCGAACTGGGGACAGGTGACAGTGTCCTTCTGGGGTGACATAAAACTGCAAAGGCCTGTAACGCGTCCCCTGCCAGTGGCTGGACCGCTGCCTGTCTCGCTTACTCTCCTCGCTACTTGTCCCGAGAAGTACGCCTCGGCCGCTAGCCTGTCAGAAGGGAAATACTGTTTCAGCTTGTGCACCAGGGCCTGCTGGTATTCATGTATTCTCACACTCCTTTCCTCCAGTGATGAGAAGTGGAAAGATTTTGCTTGTACGTGGGTCCAGTAGAGTGAAATCCCAGCTAAATCGGTGCTGGAAGTAAATTCTTTGGGAACGCAGGGTCCGGGATAGCGCCTAGTCATGAAATCTGCCATATGCACCAGAGTACCACGCCAAGAATTCACTCCCCTCCCTGGCCTGACTCTCCATTTCCTTCCTCCTTCCTCCAACTCCTCCAACTCTCTTCTTCTCCATGCCTACACGCTGAACAGTGGAACGGACTGAACAATGGTCCCTCTTCTGCTCGGCAACATTCTCCTCCTCTTCCTCCTCCCATCCTCCTCCCCTCCTTCCGAACTAATGCCTCGCTGGGATCGAAACAGCCTGTAGGGTGCTTTTGGCTATCACAAGGAATCTTCTTCCCCCGTCTCTTGTGACTAGCGCAAAGCGTTCCGACTTCATGCTGACGCAAGATGTTTTTCATCCAGTCCAAAGCAGCAGGATGGTGGGCTGATGATGGCGGCATCGCCACTGACCATCTGTGTTGACGCCTCAAAGTACTCACCCTGACAGATATCAGACATCCACGTCCCCATCCTCATTTAGACTTGAAGAGCTGACTGACCCTGCCTCCCAGTTCTGGGGCGGAAGTTGACAATCTGCAGTCTACAATCGTCTGCGCTGCTGGTAAACTCTGGATACATGGTTAATGTTAATTCCCCCTCTTGGGCACGTCGCACAACAGTCGGTGACGAGCAGGTTGGAGGCGGCGCCTGTTGCTGCCCTGAGAGTGGCAGCATCTGTGCTGGACTTCCTGAATGCGCACAGATGCAGCTGCAACCTTCGTGAGTCAAATCAAACAGATTTGGGGTATGTCTTGGGAAACGCTGAACTATGAGATTTAACACATGGGCCAGCAGGCTCATATTCAGTCTGCCGATGTTGCAGGGCCCGCCACCAGGTTACGGCCCTTTTGTCACACACAACCATTGACTGGCTCAGCTGTTCAGCGGTGCCAGCCACAGATCATCTGCGGCCGTGATGCCCTGTCATAGTCTCTTGGGCGTGGTGCCTTTTATCGCCTAGTCTCCGACAGTTTTGGAGCACCGCCTTGCTGTCGCCCTAGTCGAACGTGCCACTGCTGCTGTGCCTAAGTCTACCGACTGATGGTGCACATGGCCACGGCGAGTAATTCGGAGGAGGAGGATGAGAGGGAGGGGAAGGATGGGAGGCCATCAGTAGGCCTTTTGAGACCTGGACGCGAGGTAGGCGCCCGTAATCCTCGGCGTCAGCAGTATAATGACTGAACCCCATGGGTCAGACTCGGTCCCAGCCACCACCAGTAACCCAATGTGCCGACATCGGGATATATAAGTTCGGCCTCCTGGCAACTCTCCACGGTGTCCCGTGGTCCAGGGTGACCTTGTCAGAAACGGCGTTGGTCAGGGCAGGATGATGTTGTCTGACACATGCTTTGTGCAGGTCTGGACGGCCACACATGGGGAAAAGTGTGGCGGCTTGGAACCGAATACCGAGTGGGTGGCCGGCGCCATGAGGTTTCGAAAGGCCTTGGCTCCTACATCCCTATAGGCCAGCATCTCCAGTCTAAGCAAGAGTTTGGAGTATGTGCGACGTTGAGGGGTTGGGCGTGTGGGTTGGTTGCACTATAACTTCCTTTGTGCTCCAGCGTCTGGGGTATGGAGAGACTGGAACGCTGGTGAAATGCTGTGGAGCGTATCGTGAGGCGAAATTGGGTTTTTCGCACGGGAGGTTGTTTGGGCCGGGGTCCTGGGCGGGGGCTGACTAGCAATTAACCAGGGGAAGAGCAGGGTGGTGCCCTGCCGGAGTTGACGGCTTGGTGCCATTGGTGGGGGTTTCTAGCATTCATATGCGCCTGCGCTACTGGTGGTAGTTAGCTAGTAGTGGTGGAACCCCTTGATCCTGGTTTGGCAAAGGTTGCACACCACAGTCCATCTATCTATCCGGGTTTCTTTAAAGAACCCTCAGACTTCTAAAAATCCTAGCCCTCGCCACGGGAGCTTACTACGGAACAAATTGGCGCCTGATTGCCCATCTGAGTACTCCCATCCTCCATAGACTGTATTACACTACACAGCTTGTACTACTACTCCCATCCTCCATAGACTGTATTACACTACACAGCTTGGAATCCTCTTTTAAGAATAGACACAGTGCTATTAATTCCTACCTCTATATCATTAATAAATATATTAAATAGTAGTGGGCCAAGCACAGAACCCTGGGGTCCACCACTCATAACTGGTGACCAATATGTGTAGGAATAATTGACCACAACTCTCTAGATACGATCCTTTAGCCAGTTTTCAATCCACTTGCAAATGATTCCTACAAACCATTAGACCTTATTTTACACATCAGGCGTCTATGAGGGACACAATATCCACAGCGGCTCCTCCATCCAGGCATCTGCTCACCTCTTCATAGAAGCAGATCAGGTTGGTCTGACAACTTCTATCCTTAGTAACCCCTTGCTGGCTGTCACTTATTATACATACTCCTGTATATAGTCTTTTATTAACCCTTCCAGTATTTTCCCTACAATGGAAGTTAAGCTTACAGGCCTGTAATTGCCTGGTAAAGTTCTGGTGCTATTTTTAAATATTGGCACAACTTTAGTCTTGCACCAGTCACTTGGCACCATACTAGAGATTAGGGAATCCCTGAAGATTTTAGACAGCGGTACACCAATAGCAAAACAGTTCTTTAAGAACTCTGGGGTGTAACCCATCTGGTCCAGGAGCCTTGTACACATTGGGGCACATTTACTTACCCAGTTCTGTCGCAATCCCCGATCTGGACTGTCCGATGAGAATTAAGTCCGGCACGATTCATCAAGATTGTGTGCCCGATTTCCTGCATGTGTCACTTCCCCGCTTAGGTCCGCCGGAGTTCACCATCTTCTTCCGAGTGTATGTGAGCGCATGTCTTGCGACATAATTTGAATTTAAATCCTGCGCTTAGTTCGAATCAGTCAGGTTGTCCGACGGCCACACCCTCCGATTTGTGTCGCATGAAAGTCGGCGCGATTGCGCCAAAATCCTGCGAAAACCCCTGTTAAATGCGGCACAAATTGTAACTAGCTGGGAAATCCGCTGGAAATGTGCCCCATTGATTTTATTGAGCTTAGATTGGATCATGCAGTTAGAACACAACAAAAGATAATACACAACTATAAAGAGATACCAGAGGTTAATTCTAACCTAAACACATATCTAATAAACTAACACCACATTAAACTAAAAAAATAGGGATCAAGTACACATTACACTCTATTTTAGAAATAAATAAATAACCTTTATTAATTACATCATATGATAACATGTATATGTATAAAAGGATGGCTACAGGAGAGACACAAGATGAGTACTCCCATCCTCCATAGACTGTATTACACTACACAGCTTGTACTACTACTCCCATCCTCCATAGACTGTATTACACTACACAGCTTGGAATCCTCTTTTAAGAATAGACACAGTGCTATTAATTCCTACCTCTATATCATTAATAAATATATTAAATAGTAGTGGGCCAAGCACAGAACCCTGGGGTCCACCACTCATAACTGGTGACCAATATGTGTAGGAATAATTGACCACAACTCTCTAGATACGATCCTTTAGCCAGTTTTCAATCCACTTGCAAATGATTCCTACAAACCATTAGACCTTATTTTACACATCAGGCGTCTATGAGGGACACAATATCCACAGCGGCTCCTCCATCCAGGCATCTGCTCACCTCTTCATAGAAGCAGATCAGGTTGGTCTGACAACTTCTATCCTTAGTAACCCCTTGCTGGCTGTCACTTATTATACATACTCCTGTATATAGTCTTTTATTAACCCTTCCAGTATTTTCCCTACAATGGAAGTTAAGCTTACAGGCCTGTAATTGCCTGGTAAAGTTCTGGTGCTATTTTTAAATATTGGCACAACTTTAGTCTTGCACCAGTCACTTGGCACCATACTAGAGATTAGGGAATCCCTGAAGATTTTAGACAGCGGTACACCAATAGCAAAACAGTTCTTTAAGAACTCTGGGGTGTAACCCATCTGGTCCAGGAGCCTTGTACACATTGGGGCACATTTACTTACCCAGTTCTGTCGCAATCCCCGATCTGGACTGTCCGATGAGAATTAAGTCCGGCACGATTCATCAAGATTGTGTGCCCGATTTCCTGCATGTGTCACTTCCCCGCTTAGGTCCGCCGGAGTTCACCATCTTCTTCCGAGTGTATGTGAGCGCATGTCTTGCGACATAATTTGAATTTAAATCCTGCGCTTAGTTCGAATCAGTCAGGTTGTCCGACGGCCACACCCTCCGATTTGTGTCGCATGAAAGTCGGCGCGATTGCGCCAAAATCCTGCGAAAACCCCTGTTAAATGCGGCACAAATTGTAACTAGCTGGGAAATCCGCTGGAAATGTGCCCCATTGATTTTATTGAGCTTAGATTGGATCATGCAGTTAGAACACAACAAAAGATAATACACAACTATAAAGAGATACCAGAGGTTAATTCTAACCTAAACACATATCTAATAAACTAACACCACATTAAACTAAAAAAATAGGGATCAAGTACACATTACACTCTATTTTAGAAATAAATAAATAACCTTTATTAATTACATCATATGATAACATGTATATGTATAAAAGGATGGCTACAGGAGAGACACAAGATCACAGTGCTATTAATTCCTACCTCTATATCATTAATAAATATATTAGTAGTAGTGGGCCAAGCACAGAACCCTGGGGTACACCACTCATAACTGGTGACCATTCTGAGTAGGAATCATTGACCACAACTCTCTGGATACGATCCTTCAGCCAGTTCTCAATCCAATTGCAAATGATTCCTGCCAAACCAATAGACCTTATTTTATCCGTCAAGCGTCTATGTGGGACAGTGTCAAATACCTTTGCAAAGTCCAAAAACACAATATCCACAGCAGCTCCTCCATCCAGGCACCTGCTCACCTCCTCATAGAAGCAGATCAGGTTAGTCTGACAAATTCTATCCTTAGTAACCCCATGCTGGCTGTCACTTATTATACTATTTGTTGTCACATACTCCAATATATAGTCTTTTACTAACCCTTCCAATATTTTCCCCACAATGGAAGTTAAACCCCGCTTGTGTCAACTCCACTTATGCTCACAAGCCACTTAGAACCACAAACCAAAATGAGCAAGCTCAAAACTGAGTTGCTTCCCCTTTATTTATCAGGTGAGAACACTAATCCCTCTTCCCAATTAGCAGACCAGGCAAAGAAAGGAAAAAAAAAGCTATTTATATTGTGACACTAAGAAAAAGCGCCTTGCTATTACTTATATACTCAATCCACAATCACCATAATAATTGGAACAAAAGAAAGTGAAGTGTCATTTATTTTATTTCTACATTCAAGTATCAGTTAAAATGACGTCCATAATTTAATGCCATCCAGTCTAAACTTGAGCTTACTGTGGTTTATGCCAGAAAAATGTGTCAAAATTCTCATACATTTGCATAATTTATGGAGCACACCCCTTTCTCCAAGAAGTGTGGACACATTTTCTCTGCAAATAAACTAAAGTAGCTCAACTTTAGACGGATGGCATTAAATTATGGACGTCATTTTAACTTATACTTTGAATGGAGAAAATACCATAAATGACACACTTCCTTTCTTTTTGTTTCCAATTATAACTTTAAATATTTAAAGTCTTGCTCATTTTGGCTTGTGGTTCCTAAGTTGGCTTGTGAGCATAATTGAGTTGAAAACAAGCGGACTTTTGTGTGTGCTAGAGTAAATCTGTGTTTTGGGTATTGGGGTGAGTATATAGTAATAGCAAGGCACTTTTTCTTAGTGTCACAGATATAATACTTCTTCTTTTTTCCTTTCTTTGCTGGTCTGCGCTAATTGGGAAAAGAGGATTATTGCTCTCACCGATAATAAAGGGAAGCAACTCCTTTTGAGCTTGGTCCTTTTGGTTTGTGGTTCCTAAGTGGCTTGTGGCATAAGTGGAGTTGACCAGACAAGCGGGGTTTTAACCCCTTATCACCGACACTATTTTTCAGCTCTAGACCAGACTTCGATTTTTCAATCTGACATTTCCACGATATTGGTTGATAATTCGGAACGCTTAACTACTCTGGTGCTTTTGAGAATGGTTTCCTTTCCTCGGACCACATTGTACTTCATATGTAGTTATACAAGTTAAGTGATAATTTGTGCGGTTGCGTCTTAAAAAATGAAAATTTGGCAAAGTTTGTAAAATCTTCATTTTTCGCCAATTTTGAAATGTTCTGGTTCCAGACAGGAAGTAAAACTACCCAAAAAGTTTGATATTAACATTACAAGAATATCTGCTTTATGTTGGTAGATATTTTTATGCTTCCGGTCCATTTTTCCTCTGGATGTGCTGAGGGTTCAAACTTTAGGTGGCGATTTTTCTTATTTTCCATGAAAATTGCCATAACTCACATTTTGAGGGACAAAACTCAGCTTTGCAGGTGACTTGAGAGGCCTAAAATGAACCTCATAAATTACTCCCCACTATAGAAAGTCACCGCCCTCCATATGTAAACAACTTCTAGTAAGTCCATTAACCCTTTAGTGTTTCACATTGGTAAAAAAAATATGGCCTGCGATATAAACTATGGAATTTTGTTTGGAATACATCATTTAGGGCCAAAACTGACATTTTTCAAATAAATTAAATGATGAAACGCACTGCAACGTTGATGCCAATTTCCTCCTCGCGAGTGTACTGATAACCACATTTGTGGTGTAAACTGCTGTACGGGCGCACGGCCGACCCTGCATAGAATTAATGGAGGAGCCGTCCACACAGATTTGTATTGTCACATTGGTACGACCTATAAATTTTTATTTTTTTTGGTAATGCGATCATATGCAAGGGCTTATTTTTTATGGTATGAAGATACAATTTATAAACTAATTTTATTTTGGGAGTCTAAATCTATTCATGAGATTTTTATTAACTATTTCAGGGGACACAAACCAATAATCAATTTTTATTTTTGGATTGTGAGGCATTCCCCCCCCCTCCCCGCTCACCGTAACGTAAAAATATATTGTTTATAATCTTTTTCTCTCTCTGAGTTCACTTACGATTGCGGTGATACCGTCCATTTATATATTTTTTCTATTTTTGCCAATTTTCCTTTTCCTGAAGGCAAAACCGATTTGAGAAAATCGCATTTGTTTTTACTATTGACAAAACTTTTCAGGGCCATAACTCTGTATTTTTCTGTTGTCAAGATCTGGTTTAGGCTTTATTTTTTTTCGAAAACAGTTGTTCATTTTCAGTCGTATATCAGATTAGGAGGTACCGTATTTTGTTTTTGATCACTTTTTAGAACATTTTTTGTGATGGTGTTTTGATAAAAATTGTATATTATGGGAAGTTTTTTCGAGTTTTTTTTTTAACGTAGGTTCACCGAGTGGTTCAATATTGATTAGATTTATTGTACAATTATACGGACGGCGGTGATACCAATAGTAAACGTGTTTTGGTGTTTTATATACTTTATTTTGCTTTTATGTGTTTACTGGGTAGATTATTGAACTTTTATTTATTTATTTATTTAATTATATATAAAAAGATTTAATTTTTTTTTTTTTCACTTTTTAACATTTTGGCTACTGTCTTGATCTTCTTGGCTTGAATAAGCGATCATCCTATCGCTTATTCAAGCCGTTAGACAACTGCAATCACTTGTATTGCAGTGTATAGTGAAAGTACTGAGATTCTGCGCATGCTCAGTTTTAACTTACACATTACAAGGCCTGGTCCTTGCCAGGAAGGCAGGACCGTGAAAAGAGAAGTCCGACAGCCCCGGGTGCACTCGTTCGGAACACCCCGTGGCATCGCAGGAGGGATTCAGGATCCCCCGGTAGGCACACCCGGGGGGGTCCGATCCACGGGGGAACACACTGCACTCGCGTCCTGCTTGAGACCGCTGGCGTGCAAGTGGTTAAACACCCGGATCGAGTTTTATTCCCGATCCCGGGTGTTAGTGCCGGGTCTGGCTGTTGGATATCACGCCCGACCCGGCACCGAGCGAGACACCCGGTGTCCCGAAAACTTCTTTCTATGCGCCGCCGTAGAAGCGTCGCATCAGAAGAAGTACCCTTAATGAACCGCCGTAAAAACCCCGATAGGGCGTTCATTAAGGGGTTTACTTCCATTGTGGGGACACTATTGGACGGGTTCGTAAAAGACTATATAATTGGAGTATGCTGACACAAATAGTAACATAAATTCTCATACATTTGCATAATTTATGGAGCACACCCCTTTCTCCACAAACCATGCCCCATTTCCATGCTCCTTACATGGTATTAAATCAAAAGGGGGTATTTATCATACGCCGGTGCGCGTGCCCCTCCGGCACAGCCAATTCCCTACTAGACACCTTCTTTCTAATGCAAAGTAGGACAGAAAACTTGAGCAGCCAGAATAATAGGTCTGGGCCATTGTGACTGAATTCCCACTAACATTTCCACTTACTCTTTCTTTTAGGTGTTTACTTTACTGGCTTACTAAAATCAATGAAAGGCAATGAACAAAACACAAACCGTAATAAAAATAATAATAATATCAATGCCAATGATGCTGATGAAGAAGGGGGTAAATATTTAGCTTAATTACTTGTTTGTTTCATTGATTGTGTTTCAAAGCACATTTTATATCCATATTAATCAGAAAACAGCCAAAAAATTTAATGCAATAAATTAATAGGTTTTGTTTAATACCATTCCCAGGTTTGGGCTAAATTTTGGTCCTAGAAAATAGCCCAAGTAGCAAAATGGGGCAAATTTACCAAAAACAGTGCAGTCTGTACTATGTGCAGATTGCCTGTGTAGTGTGCAGGATTTTTTGGCGCACTTTCTTCATGAATCTAGTGCCCCCTGCAATTTTTATTTTGGCGCGCCTTTAACATTTTGTATGATAAATGTGGTCCATGGTCCAACAGAGCACCGGAACGCCCCCTTCAGTGCAGAAATTTGTGTTGCATGAGTAGTGCAGCAGCGCCACAAAGTATTGTGTGTGCGCTAGAAATGTATCTCAGACACTTCTTAAATACCTGTTTTAGTTTGCACTGAAAAGAACATGCAAAGTCTGACAGAAAACTGACGCACGGCCCCTAGTTAATGTGGTCCAATATCCAAGCATTTAAAAAAAATATTGGGGCACATTTACTAAGGGCTTTGCACCAGTTTTCTGGGGGACTTTGCACATTTTTTTAGGTGCAAACTGCTTGCACAGGTAAGAAGTGTCTGCACCACAATTGTGTCGCACGCAACCATTTTGTGGCGCAGCTGCACCAGGCACCATGCAACACCAATTAGGGGGCGTTCTGGTGCTCGGTCGGACCGTCCGCCAGATTTATCATGCATGTTAAATGTGCAGCAAAAAAAGAGTGGTGCACTCTGTCGGGGCTGTGTAGGGGGGGCCAGATTCATGAAGAACGGGCACCACAAATCCTGCATCTGGCGCCCCTTGCACACTACACAAGAGTAACGGCATGTATGAAAAAGGAGAATCTTTATGATATTGTATCAATTTTATAATCCATGTTTTCAATGTTGACAGGAACGGAGATTGCAATTGTACTAGATGGATCCGGAAGCATCAAAAAAGAGGAGTTCAAGCAAGCAAAGGATTTTATATATAACTTAATCACAAAAATATGGGAAAAATGCTTTGAGGTTCGTAACTCCAAATGTCTGCTCGAAAGGGAAATAAAAAGTAAAACAAAATAAATGCATAAATGAAAACCAACAACAAATTTGTACTTATGAAATGTCTGTACACTGTGTAACTGTAACTTCTAGCAGGGGCTCCACTAGGTGGGGCTGGGCCCCATTACAGGCTTCTGCATGTGGCTCCACTTCCCCAACATCTGCAGGAAGTAGAACTGAGAGATTCCTAGTCCTGCCGTCCTGCTATCCCCTCCTCCCCCATAACCTTTTTTATCTGAGCTTCCGGCTCAGCTGTTCACTATGAAAGATGTGCACTGTTATATACATATTATGCTGTACAATGTGCAGCATACTTTGCATATAATGATAGACCTACTGCATTCTTTAGTGTCACAGGTTAGGTGCAGGGCCCCCTGACACTTTGGGCCCTGTAGCAACTGCTATGGCTGCTACCCCTGTAGTTACGCCGCTGCCTCCTAGTTGCTTTTCTCTTTGCAGTCTCTTTATGCAACTTTCTGAGCAACCACTGTTAGTAACTCCTCCCCTTTAAATCTATATATCTTATTTATCAATTTTTTCCTTTTTTTGTCAGTGTGAATTTGCTGTTGTACAATATGGAGATATAATACAAACAGAATTTGACCTTCAGGACAGTCACCGAGACAGCCTGTATATTCTGGAAAAAGTTAAAAACATTCAGCAAGTTGGAAATGTGACAAAAACAGCATCTGCTCTTCTCCATGTTCTGTAAGTAACAGTCTTATGTATGTGATAAGTATTATCTGATGAGTATGAGGGAGATGTATCATATGTGTTATGCTATGCCGTGTAGGAGCAGGGTCAGTTTTAGGTTTAAACTTGTGGCTTGCTATGCACTTGCCCCCTAATGATACTTTTTCTCACCTTCAATTTAAGATACTCATATACTCATCAATATAAAACTCCTCAATAACAATAATAAAAAGGGTAAAAAAAAGTTAATAACTAGTGGCAATAGAAGGTACAGTAAGTCCTGGAGAGCAATGGAAAAAAGGGTATTTCTAGCTTCGGAAAATGCTTTAACTAAACTGGAAGTTTCAGAATAAGTCTGGTTTTAGAGATCTGGTGAGGACTCACTATTGCTCCATAAGACATGTATACTACTGTCCATAGAGAATGTCCGACAAAAAAAGTTCATAGGCCCAGCGAAAATCTGCCTATAGTCAGGGTTAAGGTAAAGTTGGAAGCACAAGCTCAACCAAAAAAGCTTGTTGGGCCCCAAAATTAGAGTACAATAGAATAGGAACCTTCCCTGCTAACAAAAGATAATACACAACTATAAAGAGATACCAGAGGTTAATTCTAACCTAAACACATATCTGATAAACTAACACCACATTAAGCTAAAAAAAGAGGGATCAAGTACACATTACACTGTATTTTAGAATAAATAACCTTTATTAATCACATCGTATGATAACATGTATATGTATAAAAGGATGGCTACAGGAGAGACACAGGATTGTACAGACCAGGTAACACAGTACACAGGAAGTCAAAAATTCATTGTAAAGGTCAATATAGTAACATCCATAAAGGTATGCAATAACAATATATAAGGGCATCCAACTCACAGTTGTTCCACCCGGACAGTACATATAAAATAACTTTGTAGTGCGTATTGGGCATACGTTATGTACGTCTGTGAGGCGGATCCTCTGTGGACCATAATTACCTGCCGTTTGAGCGTTGAGAGGGCTCAAATTCCAGGTACCCTCCCCCTTTTAGGCTTAGAAGATGCTCTTTCCACAAAATGGCTCCTACCCCTGGCATCAATGGGCAATAAAACAGTCTGTTACATCTTACTTGATGGCTCGGGCTCAAATGCCAGGTACCCTCCCCCTTTTAGGCTTAGAAGATGCTCTTTCCACATAATGGCTCCTACCCCTGGCATTAATGGGCAATAAAACAGTCTGTTACATCTTACTTGACGGCTCCTTCCCACTCTTTGATGATTTCCAACAACAATTCCCCAGGCTAAACTTTATCTGGTACTCTCAAATCAAAACCAATTTTATAAAACTGTTTAAAAAAGGCCCTTTTGACAGAAATCTAACATGGTTAGACCACAACTTCACTGCTTTCCAAACTGACATCCACCATTTACAAAAAATGAATAGACCTGGACAGCACTTCCAATCCAACATACATTGTGGCATGGGAAAAGGAGCTACAGATACACCTCGAACCTGAGGAAATCAAACATATTCTTAAAACCAGCTGTGGCCCCTCAAAATGCATCACCATGAAAGAAACACACTTCAAACTCACATTGAGATGGTACAAAGCACCCTGCACCCTGCACAAGTTCAATAGCACCATCCCAGATACCTGCTGAAGATGTGACTCTGATATTGGTTCATACTCTCCTATATGGGGAGAGTATGAAAAAAATAAAACTTTTCTGGTCCAAAGTGGACTTCATAAACCATAGAATCTGCCCAAAGGCCCCACACATCATTCCTAAACTTCTATTCCTAAAGATCAGTACGAATTCACACACCAAAAATCAATCCGGTAAGTTTTTCTATCTCCTCCTACTAATTGCCAAATCCCTTATCCCACTCCTCTAGAAGTAACCTAGGCCCCCTTCTATAAGACTATGGGGCAGATTTTCTGTATGAAAGTCAGAATATATCTATTTTCCCATGGCAACCAATCACAGCTCAGCTTTCATTTTAACAGTGCTCATGAATATATTAAAGGGGAGATTGGTTTGAGATTGGTTGCCATGGGCAACTAGAAATATTCTGACTTTCAGACAGCTTGATAAATCTGCCCCAATGGCTCAACAAAATCGCTCAACTAGCTATATTGGAATAACTTAGCGCTTATGAGGTTAGGCCCCACTCATCCATCCCCCATACCAATATATAGCACCTAAGATAGGCCGACTAGGCTTCCCTTGAGTCCTCTTTCTCCTCCTGTTTTCATTATGTATCTCCATTTACATTGACATTTTTACTGTCATTTGTATTTCATTCCTAATGGCGCCACCTGGTAAACGTCGGAGGACCTGCCTTAATGAATCCCGGCCAGGCCCGAATCCACCGCAGAGAACGCGCCGCTGGATCGTGAATGGACCGGGTAAGTAAATCTGCCCCATTGTATATTCCAGGTCTGAGTAACATCACCAAGAAACCAGAAAGGTACAAAATCCAACCTACAGGTTAGAGAATGCTATAGAGTTATAATATGTTACTTACCTTTCCTTCCCAAGAATTTTTACTGATGGGCAAGATCTCTTTACTCTACAGAGACTTTTACAATTCCCTTCATCAAAATGACTCCCTGATGTAGCAGCTATAACATCCATGATTACAACATGACAGTTTGACAGAAAATGTGAGAATATAAGCGCAACTGGTGGAGGTATTACTGGAGGAATTTCCACCCACATTGAGGACTCAGTGGCAACAGGGGCAAAAGCAGCAACTCGGAAGGAAGGGTGAGCATGACCACAGTGTGGAACACCCTGTTCAATTCAAAGCAACATCCACCAGTGCCACCGCCAGATATGGTACATATTACCACTTGTCAATGGGCATTCAAGGAAGAACATGACTTACACAGTGGATGAGTCTCAGATTACAAATCTGTTGGTAATGGGTGTCCTTCCTGTTCAATTTCTGGGTTGGTAAATTTGACATGTGACCAGAGCTATTTTAGAGGTGCTGGCCTATTGGCCTATCCTGTGGCATCTTTGTTCAGCACTACTGGGGGTTTCACCACCAACAAAAGGATCCAACTAAACAAAAATGTAGACATTCCTGCATTCATTAACATGAGCTACATGGTGGATCCCACGGACTTGGCTGTGCCATAAGCTGGTTAAAGTGTAGGTTTCCTCCCCCTATACTTACACCACCACATCAACCTCTAAATCCTCCTCCTCCTCTTCCCTTTAGACCTTTGTTGCTTGTATTTAATTATTATTTTATTTATTTTTAATTTTTCTTATGTCTTGATAATATATTATTATTTTATTTCTTTACCCAAACCATATTTTGAGGTCAATTGCCCCGTTCAGTGATGAGTGGATCTGGATGCCCATTGTGTCAGTGAGAGGAGCTGCCAGGGTTTTCCCATTGGTTCTTTTATGGCAGTGATATGATGGACCTAATTTCCAATATGCCCCATATGACATTGATGGCTCAGTGGTGGTTACAGATGACTATGTTCCCCTCCTGGAGATAACAGACATTTTGCATGCTATTCACTATTATGAGCAGTTCTATGATCCAAATATTAATGCACACTGATCAGTATGGTGAGCATTTCTATTATCCATATAATAATGCACCATATTCACAATGATGGACAGTTCTGTGATTCATGTAGTAATGCACACTATTCACAATGATCATCACTTGTATTATATGCTATCCACTTTATTGAGCACTGCTATTATTCCTTTATTAATGCACGCTACTGACTATTATGATTGCTTCTATTATTCATATATTAATCCACATTAATCGCTAAAATGAGCATTTTTATCATCCATGTATTAATACACATTTATCACTATGATGAGCACAAATATTAATGCACACTAAATCACTATGATGAGCACTTTTAGTATCTACATATTAAAGCACACAATTCACAATGATGAGCACGTCTATTATTGACGTATTACTACTGCATGCTATTCACTATGATGAGCACTTCTATAATCCACTCATTAATGCACGCTATTTACATTGATGAGCACTTCTATTATTGAAATATTACTACTGCATGCTATTCCCTTTGGTGAGCACTTCTATAATCCACTAATTAATGCACACTTTTCACTATGATGAGCAATTCTTATGAATAAATTCACTATGATGAGCACTTCTATGATCTAAATATTAAAGGGGTTGTCCAAGATTCAGTAAAAATAGCAAGGTAACCGGGGGACACTTTACTTACCTCCTCCGTTGCTCCTGGTTTCCCGGTGCCCCTTGGTGCTGTGTGCCTGTTTGTTTATATATACACAGCAGCTCGGTGCCAACAACTTCCGTCCTCCTGTCACATTAAGAATGTCTACATTGGCTGTGTATAGGCAAATCTTTTTGTCTGAGATAAAATAACTGAAAACTGTTTTTGATAGGACACTTGCCACAGGTTTGGCCAGAACCTATAAGGCATAGAGGTCAAGTTTTGGCCATATGTCCACTTTTTGACCTTGCTAACCCTCCCTTCTGAGATCTGGCTGTTTTCCCAACTGCTTTGGCGATTTCCTCTTCTCCTATAATCTTGACTTGCATCCAGGGATATCTAGAGTGAGTCAGAGGGGATGTGGCCTCCTTAGGCTGGATTTAGCAGCTTCTCCCCATCCTGTCTCAGCATTCAGCAATAATGTCATGTGACCAGGGTGACATGATCTAAGGTCCTTTAGCTTTCTAATATTAGAAAACTGTACCCCATGCATATTTCTGATCACATGAAATCACAGAATCCATGGAGGATGCAGGGAGTCACATGACATTACTTCTGAATGCTGAAAATTAGCTACTGAATTCAGTCCCAGGAGACCATACCCCATCTGACTTGCTCTATATATTCCTGGATAACACACACAATTATTAAGTTAATTTATGGGGATCTGATGGAAATATGTTTTAGCTAAAAGAAGGGTGTCAGTTAGTTAATATGGTTATATGGAAACCACTAGCTGTATTTTCCCCTAAAAGAGAATAATCTCTATTTCATATGATTCTAAGATTGTGTTTCTAGGTACCAGGGAAACAGAGGTATTTATGCTTAAAGTGAGAATTTTGGGTGCAATTTAAATAAAATATATATAAAAATGACTCCTGATGACACAGTTAATATATCCGGTTTCATGTCACATAGAAACACAATGTTAGATTTACTGTATACGATACTCCTCTTTCAGAAGAAGAAAGTGAGCTTCTAGGTACTACAGATCTGAAGTTAAAGCCCTCTGAGGTGTTCACCCCCTCCAGATTATTAGCCAGCAGATTGAAGGGATTTTTTGGAGGGATCTGCACAGAGGACACACTCACACCTCACTGATAAAGTAAATATCGATTTCATATATTGCAGAATTTTGATAAGGGATCAAATTAAACTAATGTTCATGTTATTAACCCTTTTCTACACAGAACAATCTAAGAACACACTTGTTTTGATATATAGAGATTTCATGCACTTCACCTAAAGTGGCTACATATTAACACTGCAAGTCAAAACATATCCAAAAAGTTATATGTAACATGAAAAATGCACATTCCTGGATAAAGTTTTTATTTCAATTTTAGAGTAGATGTAATTCTTTACAACAAATGTTTTTATTTTCACATATCTTCATTTTTGTCTTTTCAGCTTCTCCTGCCTCCAGCTGATGTCTAATCTGTTACCAGCCAGTAGCCAAATAATTTCCTTTATCCCATCTCATGATTGTGCCTCTTAGAGATCTCTTGACCCGACTGACCAGGGATGTCACTACATTAAGGTTTTTTAAACTGTGAAAACATTACACTACAGTAAATAATTCATGGTAACCAGACAGAGAGATAACATTAATATGTGCTGTAATTAGAAGGTCCCGTCACACTCATCAGCCGCCCCTCGAATCTCACTTGTGATTGGTGATTTCTGCAGTAATGCTACAGTGTGTTATATTCTGATTGGATAATTGGATAATGTATTGCTTATTCAATTAGACTTTTTGCATATAACCTGCCCCTGTGATGGCTGTAGAGGGGGGGGGGGGGGGTCTGACCTATTGGACAGAATCCTCACATATGCAATAAACACACTGAAAAAAACGGCGTGTCCTGATCTATGGGAGACTGAGAAGTTTATACAATACGCTGAGGCGTCTGCCCGGTGCAGTGATAGGATCTTGTCTCCTTCCTCATCGTCTTCATTCTCTGTGATGAGAACAACTTAAATAAAGACGGAAAATATTCCAATTCCTTTTCCTTTTTGGGTAAAGGTCAGTAGCGTCTCCTCTACATCCATCAGCGTCTACAAACTACTCTACAACATCCACACACAGCCCCACAGCCTCATAGATGTATTGATCATCTGTTCTGATATGTGTGAGGAGTAGAGTCATTTGTTCTTCTCTTAGTTATTATTGTGTCACAGTAATTCCCAACATCTGAGCACAATGAGGGTAGTAGTTGAATGTTCAGCATATCCTGAGAGTATTTTATTAATTATTAAATTCTTCTTTGATTTATACATTTTCCTTTTTAGGTTGTTTGCCATGTTTAATGGGTGGATACACTTAGCCCCGCCCTCTCTAGTCACATGTTCTTCAAGTCATGGCTGGAGTATCGGGTCTGGATGTGTTGCTTCATACCACATATTGATCAGCTCAACTCAACTCATAATTCTGAATTGATAGTTCACATAGGGGCTTAATTACTAAGGGTCGCAGATCACACTTTCGTCGGACTGTTCATGGTTTTCGGGATTTGCATTGCTGTAACAGGTATTTGACTGGAGATTGTGTCACATGCAATTGGATTGTGGCGCTACTGCGCTGGCTTTCATGTGACAGAAATCAGGGGGCGGGCCGTCGGACGATCCAACTGATTCGGACTCAGTGCGGGAATTTAAGTTTCAAATTGTGTTGCAAGACAATTCACTTACATACACTGGAGGTATTTTATTAAAAAATAAAACTTAACTTTTATTTTTCTTATATTAAGATTTTGCAGGACAGTAGGTACAAATGTTTTTTTGCAACAGTGTGTCGCTTTGTTTGTCCAGTTTGTTGACATTGAGTCGTGGGCTTTCCACCTAATTTCTAGGCCCTTAAGAGTCCCCACGGTAGTGTTTGTGTACACTGCAATCATATGTTGCCATTGTCCCCTCTGGACTCAAAGGACAGAAAGTTTTGAAGTACAGTGTGAGCGTGGTATTGTGCCACCCTTCACACTGTGTCTTCAGATAGAACAGCTGATGGAAATAGTTGTGCCGCTAATATACCAGTATGTAGCATTGAAGTAGTAATTTGTTATAGCTACTCTGATTCTTATGCAAACGCGGCTGTCTACCATCAGCTGGCGGCTAACTCTTAACCCTAGGACCCTACGCGTTTCCTCATTGCCAGAGATAGAGGGGGGTCTATTATTAGGCATATTTAAACTTAGAGTAATATGACATCCGTGCGGTATGCACGCCCGGTAGGTACTAGCCGTGGCGCGCGCTGACTGTGTCCTCTTAATATTCACCTCTCCCTGCTCGTCACCGCTGACGAGCCTCCCTTCTTGTCCAATCAAAAGACTGAACGTCACTTTGTGACGTGGGGCTGGAGCTACGGGTGAGCGACCAATCACAGCCAGGTGGGAGGGGCGGAGGGCTCTCGGCACCTCCCCCTGGTGTGCGATCGTCACTTGTCACACTTAAGGGTGTTTCTAATTAGGGGAGGATAGATTTTGTTTAGATCGGGAAAGCACTGCTTCCAGTGCCTTTGTTGTAGATTATCCTGGTAGATTTTTTATATGTTTAAATCACAATGATACCGCTTACATGAAATTCAAGACAAGTGTCTACTTAATGAATTATTTGGTGGAAATCATGCATAGTTTATTCTGATGTTATCTTTGATTTTAATATACATCATATTCTGTTCCAGAACTTGGGATAATTTCCAAGTGTGGTTAATGACATGGAGTATTTGCCCTGAGTGTGGTCACATAGTAATCTGTACAAGCTCATTCTACAGTACCAGAGTATTTGTGTCCTGCATGTTGAGCCTTTAGGGTAATGTCACATATTTCTCTATAAGGTAATGTCACATATTACTCTGTAGGATAAACCGTATCAAACTATTCAATGAAGCTTGCGTATGATATAAAGTCATTCAGACCAGAGGGTTGGACACAGTTGATTCTAAAGGTCCACTGGGCTTCCTGTTGCCTGTGGATTATTAGCCCCCAGGTGCGTAACTTTACATTTATCCACATTGAACCTCATTTGCCAAGTGGATGACCAAACGCTCATTTTCCAAGTCACCCTGCAGCCTATGAACATCCTCCATAGATTGTATTACACTACACAGCTTTTACTACTCCCATCCTCCATAGACTGTATAAAACTACACAGCTTGTACGAGTACTCCTATCCTCCATAGACTGTATGACTCTACACAGCTTGTACTACTACTCCCATCCGCCATAGACTGTATTATTAAATAGTAGTGTACCAAGCACAGAACCCTGGGGTACACCACTCATAACTGGTGACCAATATGTGTAGGAATAATTGACCACAACTCTCTGGATATGATCCTTCAGCCAGATTTCAATCCACTTGCAAATTATTCCTACAAACCACTAGACCTTAAGTTACCCATCAGGCGTCTATGAGGGACACAATATCCACAGCGGCTCCTCCATCCAGGCATCTGCTCACCTCTTCATAGAAGCAGATCAGGTTGGTCTGACAACTTCTATCCTTAGTAACCTCTTGCTGGCTGTCACTTATTATACACCATTTACATTGACATTTTTACTGTCATTTGTATTTCATTCCTAATGTTTTCTCTATCTAGAGCATAACAAAGGTAATTTGCTTCATCTGTTTTAACATTATTCGTGGTAACCAGCAATGTTATATGTATATTATATTGAAGTTTTGTAACTGCAATTTAAAGTGAAAAAATAAATAAAAAGATTTTAAAAACAATTCTTCAAGATCAGTCATCCACATGTTGAGGTGGTTCAACTTCAATATGTGGATGATTTACTCCTGTGTGCCCTGACGAAACCTGCATGTTGTGAAGCTACAGTCTTTTTGCTTCTCCCAGACAAAGGTTGCAAAGCATCTAAAGATAAACTTAAGTTTTTCAAATAAAAAGACATATTTCTGGGTATTTCAGCTGGAGCCCACCATCTGACTGATGAGAAAAATAATGATTCTATACTGGGTATGCAGTTGTCACCCAACATGAGCTAACCCCAATTATTAGCACAGGAGGTGGAGTTGAAGGCACTCATTAAAGCGCTTAGAGAGTAAAAAAAAAAGTGCACCATATATACCGATTCAAGATATGCTTTCGGAGTGTGTCATGACTATGGCCTATATGGAATGCTAGGGGCTTCCTTACATCCACAGTTACCCCAGTTAACATGGTGACCTCTAGAGATGGGCAAATCAATTCTACTGAAATGGAATTTGGTTGGAACTTCATGAAAACTTCATTTCTGCACGAATCCAAAGTTTACATTGATTCATGGGACCAATTTTTTCCCCCTTTATTAGCAAAATGGCCATGAGCACAATGTGTTACATGGGGCAGAGAACTCTTGGAAGAAGAAAGGAACACCCTTGAACACCCTGTGTAGACATGTAAGCCAATCAGCGACTGGCAGGCTTTTCTGATGTCACAGCCCTATAAAAACAGACGGCCATTTGCAATTCACACTGCATGTGCTGTCTCTAGCATCTAGCTGCTCATACCCTGTAGCTGCTTTTTTCTCAAAGTCCAAGGTGTCAGTTTTTGGTGTTCTGTATTCCCAAAATTTCAATTCTTTTTTGTTGTATATATCAAAAAATACGTGTCAAATCCACATGGTGTGACATTGCCCATCATTCAGGTCTGACCAGGGGATTCCTGGCAGTCATCGCTCACGTTCTACATCCACGGCTGCTGTGGGAGATCGGGGGGGGGGGGGGGTAAGAGCAGTAGCAGCTCCATCATCAGCAGCGTAACTCTGGAGTTCGTAATGAGCAGCTTTCTTCACCCACCCAGTGAGGAGGGTAGCCACCACCAGCAGCAGGAGGACTTGGACAGCAATTTATCACCCTAGGTAGCAGATCCCCTGGACTACTGGGCAGCCAAACATGATGTGTGTCCACAACTTGCGGTGTTTGCAGTAGAGAAGTGTTAAATATTAGAGATCTACGTGTAATCAACCAGAAGAATGGATGCGTACATTGGACTCAATGTATAAAGTATATTTTATTACATCATAACAAAGACAAGACAAAAAAGAAGAATAAAAACACGTAAAAGGCACACACTTTCGTGTGTCCAACTCCCATGGGTCACAGTGTGACCCAGCACTCCCTGGCTCAATCTGCCCACAGATAATACCCTGCGCTGCTATGATTGCAACTTCAGGTCTCCAGCATGGCGGCGACAGATGGGCCGAGTTCCACTATGTATCTGGTGAAACACCTGAAAATTCTGCCTGACACAGCTCGTTTGATAAGGGGATGATGTGCTGCATATCCTCTCGTGCTCCAGCGTCTGGGGTATAGACAGTTGAAAGTTGCACATGGAGACATTGGTGGACGCTGTGGAGGATCGTGGAGGCGAAATGGACAGGAAACAGCAGGGGCAGCATGCATGGATGCCTCTGAGGCTGCCTAATCTTGGGATGGAGCTGGCGGTCCGCTGCCAGGCGAGCTTTCGCCTGTCCAAGCCCCTGTCTCTCGGCTCCTCCCCACCCAAAATGGGCCTGGGGGCCAGAAGCGTTTACTTTGAAAAAATTATAATTTTCAAAGCAGGCCGGGTCGTTTGAATATTTCACCTAGGAATAATGGAATAGCATAGTGGTTCTATTTTTAATTGTTTTTACGGAAATGGTTCCATGATTAAGAGCGACAGTATGGGGCATCCATATTGCGCTGCTATGATTGCAACTTCAGGTCTCCAGCATGGCGGCGACAGATGGGCGTAGACAGAAAAGTTTGACCTGCAGTTTATTATAAAGTTAGGTGAATTCAGATCTATGGCTGCCAGCTGGAAATATGTTTTTACATCAATATAATTATTCATATGAACCATTTAACGGGGAAATTTCACCTATCACCTCCCACCTATAACCAGCTTACCTAATCAATATTTTCAATATTCCAGTGATCTCTAATTTTAGAAAAATATTTAGAAAAGGACCAGCAGACATGGCCAATTCCTTAGTAGACGTAGACTCTAGAGATGAGCGAGCACTAAAATGCTCGGGTACTCGTTATTCTAGACGAACTTTTCTCGATGCTCGAGTGCTTGTCTCGAATAACGAACCCCATTGAAGTCAATGGGAGACTCGAGCATTTTTTAAAGGGGACCAAGGGTCTGCACAGGGAAGCTTGGATAACACAGCAGGGTGGCGACAAAGTTCACAAGTTTGATGTGGAAGCCATGAAAACAACCCAAAATTCAGTAAGGTAGTAGTAGATTAAAGGTGCTGCAGTTAAAACTATGTTAGTTGGATCTTGGGATGGAGCTGGCGGTCCGCTGCCAGCCGAGCCTCGGCTCCTCCCCACCCAAAATGGGCCTGGGGGCCAGAAGCGTTTACTTTGAAAAAAGTATCTTCAAAGCAGGCGGGGGCTACAAACAGCACTTATAAGAACCTTTTGTAGAAGATCAAGTGTAGTACTGTTCTTATAAGTAATTGGCTTGGTTATGGTGGGTGAGGGGAATGTAAACAGATGTGCAAGAAGCGCTGAAATAATATCGGTAAATGATAAAAGTTTGCCAGTATATTTTGTGAATAACACAGCAGGGTGGCGACAAGTTTGATGTGGAAGCCATGAAAACAACCCAAAATTCTGCCTGACACAGCTCGTTTGCTAAGGGGACAACGTATCGAGGCAGCTATATGGATGACTTTGGGAGGCAGCTATGGAGATGATGTGTGGAGGTAGCAATGAAGACAACGTGTGGATGCAGCTATAAAGACGATGTGTGGAGGCTGCTATGGAGACAATTTAATTTGGATAGTGCCTGTATGCGGCAGTCCAAAAAAGTTTTCAAACCAGAGGAGTAGGTAGGTGGTCCCACAGAAAAATTAAATAGATTGAGTGCCTGTATGTGGCATTCCAAAAAAGTTTTCAAACCAGAGGACCGGGTGGGTGGCCCTCCAGAAAAATTAAAGAGTCCCAGTAACTTGAGACATGATGAACCTAGGGAGTGTAGCTCTGCGGCGTTCCCCTGCTCCCTCATCAGCACGTGGTGTCTCACCCCGCCCAGGACCACGGCCTCTGACCCCTGCAGTAGTTGGACGCCCACGTCCACGCCCTCGTCCTCTACCCCTAGCCCTGGGGTTAAACATTTTCCAAATTAAAGTGTAAATTTTATTTATTTTTAATTTTTTTTGTTTTTTTTTAAACAAA
The DNA here is from genome assembly GCA_019512145.1 of Engystomops pustulosus. Classification (NCBI taxonomy): domain Eukaryota; kingdom Metazoa; phylum Chordata; class Amphibia; order Anura; family Leptodactylidae; genus Engystomops; species Engystomops pustulosus. The sequence continues at coordinate 1,870,566 of CM033641.1, forward strand.
ACGATGCTATACTATTGCTATGGCTAGTTTCTAACCTACACTGACAGCACACAACTGGATTTTGTGCTGTGCCTGATGACTTTGAGTTCTAAAAAGAAATCAGCAGACCCTGCCTAATTCAAATCAAACCCCTAATAAATTGTCCCACTTCGGTGTTTGAGGTGGATATGTGTGTCACTAAGAGCTAAACACAAGTCTCCCTGCAAATTACTCACAATATGGTACTAGCTGCACTACTAATGCCAGCAAGCCCAGCCACAAGCAAACCAAAAAAAAGGAAAATATAACGCTATTGTAGCCCTAAGAAGGACTGTTGGGTTCTTGTAGAATCACTCCTGCCTAACACTATTCTAATAGAACACCCTAACGCTTTCCCTGACCAGCAGCAGCTCTCTCCCTAGCGTGATTGCGGCATGTAAGGGGTTAATGCCCGCGATTGGAGGAAACTCACGGGTACTAGCGACGCGGGCCAGCTGTAACATACAGCTGGCACCCCATGCTTCTGGTACCGGCTCCTTTCCAGCCAGCCAGTGCCAGAAGCATGATGTAATACTACAGCAAAATGCGGGAACGCACCTCGCTCCATGCAGTATTATTATGTCAAATGTCGGGAAGGGGTTAATCTCCAACACAAGTTATTGGAAATCTTTCAACGCTATTTCTGCAACTGGGGCAGGGGCAGGTGGATTGCCCATGGAATCCCAGCTAGAGGAGTTATCATAGAGCATTAGTGGCTGCTCCATGACCTGTGCCTGAGCCGTCCTTGCTGATTTGAACAGGGGTGATGTGGAGGGCTCTGCACATAAGTGGTGGAGCAGGTTTAAGACAATCTGATGAAACTTGAGGCATTGTTTTCAATGTTATTGACCAATGCCTTAAATGCATCAGGTCTCTCCTGGGAATACACACGCAGAATAGTTCAATTATTAGAATTTTCTAGATGTCCCTCACTGTTATCCTACTTGCCTATTCTCCCATGAACACTGCTGGTTGGGTCCTCTCATCACTACCCATTCCTTCTTCTAGGCCATGACATTTAAAGCATATTTTGTTCTTCATCCCCTCCATTTTTAGCCCTTAATATAATAGCCCATTATAACAGTAAAGTAATTTTTCTTCAACGAGATTCTTCTTCAGCTCAAAGTTTGGTCCAAAGTCTGGGTTCCGACCCAAATTTTGAACCCAACAAACCCAATTTTAAACTAACCCACTCATCTGTATCCATCATAATTTTGATTCTTTGCATTTCACATGGTAAGAAGAGACTTCATTTCCAAAATGTCTCATGCAGAGTCAAAACTAATTTTTGAGTTTGAGTCCCTAGACCCCTGAAACTTAATGCAGGGATAGAAGGTTTTAATTTGAAGTAAGATGGTTTATCCGGGGATCCAGGGCAGGTTCTGTAAATACTCCAATGAACAAAGCTAAGTGAATAAATATCTGCCCATCCCTGGAGGATCATGTCATTATACATGCGTTACTTAGGAAATAGATACATGGAGACGTGTTCAGTGGATTTTATAAGGAGGATCTCCTGTGCATCGTACCTGCCTCTATCTTTGTCCTAAGAAGCCCTACATTAATCTGTTAATATGTAGGACGCCTTCAAATCAAAATCTGGCACTTGACTGCAGCAGAATCCGGTGGGTCGGCCGATGTAGACATAGTCTGCTCATGCACTACTAATCATCATATTCAGAATGTCAGGCAGATAGCTGCAGTAATCTCATCCTGCCTCCAGAGCTGGGAGTAATCTGCTGGGCAGACAACTATAACTTACTATAAATTATGCATCTACAACTTACAGCTGTAGGATACTGTACACAGCGCCTCATGAATATATAAGTACTGCTGGTCATACTATGCTGATCTGCAGCAACCCCCGGCCTACATAGGAAACGGTGCAGAAAGTTACCTACATAAGAGACGCTCTCTATACTATCAGTAGGAAAAGTCAGCTCACGTGGACACAGTGGAGCAAATTCACATACCCGTCCCTGGCGCGTTCCCCAATGTGCATTGTCCGACCGGAATGCACTGTGATTCACTAAGATCGTGCGCCCGGTTTCCTGCATGTGTCGCTTCCAGTGTGACCCAGCACTCCCTGGCTCAATCTGCCCACAGATAATACCCAAATTACAAAATATCACAAAAGTAGAATAAGGCAAAGTAAGAACCAACAAAATAATGAGAAATTCCAAGTGCTATTGAGCTGCACTACTAATACAATACCCTAAAGTGGACTTTAGCCAAGTGGACTAAATGAGGTGCATGGACAGAGAGCCGGGGAGGCGGAGAACCCCAAGCGTATCGTCACCTCGGGGTGACTTCCTCAGTGGCCGTCGTGGACACAGTGTCGCAGCGCATGCGCGAATAGTGCCAGGTCACATGACCGATCACATGATTAGAACCAGAGCCGTGCCTCCGAGTCAGATGCGGCGAGCTACGGGAAGACTTCAACCTAGTTCGAGTATGATGTGCGCCTGCGCTAAGGACGTGGCCAAGACCACCCCCAATACAAGATAATAAGGTAGCATAAGCCCATGAATAAATATGGTGATAAAGTAAAAGCATGCATGCTCGCCGAAAAGGTTTTAAAGAATAAATTAAATGGAAACATTGTGAATTACAGATATTATCGACGAATAGGTAACAATGCTCCACATCAACTTATAAGTGCTGCAAGGGTTTTATTCCCTTCTTTCCCCTAAATATTCATCTAGATATCCCTAAAGTGCCAAAGTGCAAAAACTCATAGATAACACATAGGGGCAGATTTACTTACCCGGCCCATTCGAGATCCAGCGGCGCTTTCTCTGCACAGGATTCGGGTCCGGCCGGGATTTATGAAGGTAGTTCCTCCAGGTGGTGCTGCTGCGCTGAAAATCATCTGAACGCGCCGGAATGCACCAAGCTGGACCAGGTGTAGGTAAGCGCTTCCCAAGCAACACTTTTTCGGTTTTTATTTGCGGCGGTTTTTCCGAATACGTCAGGTTTTCGTTCGGCCACGCCCCCCCGATTTCTGTCGCGCGCATGCCGACGCCGATGCGCCACAATCCGATCGCATGCGCCAAAATCCCGGGGCAATTCAGGGGAAATCGGCGCAAATCGGAAATATTCGGGTAACTCGTCGGGAAAACGCGAATCGGGCCCTTAGTAAATGACCCCCATAGTGTTTATCAGTACAAATTCCAAAAAAATAAAATATATAAAAAAGTGGAGAAAAAAAAAGATAAAAGGGGTAAGAATATATAAAAATATATTTTTTGTAAATATAAAGACTAACCATACAAATAGATAATAGTCTTAATATTAATGTGAACCATCGGCCATAAAGCCCATGTACAAAGTGCCATAGTGCTAAATAAGTGGGATGTTGAGCGCCATCATCCCTATAGTAGACCTACAATAAACTCACGAGTGGCTGGTTCTGAATGGGACCATTCTAGAAATTATACATGTAAATGGGCACTGATTGGGGCGGGAAGTGGGGAGCAATGGCAAATGACATCAAGTTTTATATACAAGGTTAACATGACAATATTAAGACCACAACAGTCAAGCTCAATCAATGCATGACATGTACGATTGTACACAGGGTGGGAAAAAAAACAAGCCTCCCAACAAGGGAGAATACGACAGCTGGAGAAAAATACCTGTTCGTATAGGGACTGGGTAATGTCATCTATAACCTAAAGACCCAAAGTTGGAGAGCATACCAGTATAACTACTTAGTCCCATGACCAAATATCCGCATGAGATGATTATAGTGTCCTTCCAGGTAAAGAATAGTGAAAATAATCCAAATGTCCCAATATTCATTTAGTTGGTGTGGATGAAGGGAGATCCACCACGGGCTTGAATAGAATCTTCATTGGGGTATAAGTGTTCCATGAGGCTTTGGTTGCGAGGATCCAATGTCCTGTTCAGCCAGAAGTTGTGGATGAAATTATATACATAGTCGGGAAACATCGTAGGACCTGAGATAAGTAGTCAGATACATGTATAGTTATATTGTCAATGGCTTCCTTTGGATTCCATTGGTCCAAAAGAACAAAAGAGTGCACCCAGCATAATATATGAAGTGCAAGACCTAGAATAATATATATATATATATATATATATATATATTGAATAGAGTGTGGATCCATAGTGAGAGAGCCAGTGTAATTATTAAGAAAAAAATATAGGGTGAAAGAAGAGATCCAGAGAAACCCTGAAATAGATAGTGCAGAATAGTGAGAATGTGTGCAAAAAGAAAAACATAATAAGGGGACCAAATTGCACTACCTGAAGGGTCCCAAAGTGACGAAAAAACCCCCCAGTATGAAGTATGAAAAACTTACCACAGAGTGAACTTGTATGTGGTGACCGCAGACGCCGTAGAAAGTAGCATGGTTCATCAAATACGTTATGCCTATAAATTTATAGACCTGGAAATAAGCAATAAATTAAGTAACCAACAGAATATTCAGATGATACTAAATAGATAAAAAGGTGGAGCTCATCTGATTAAAGGGGCTCGTAGAACCCCGTAAATAAAAAAAGAGCTCATCTGATTAAAGGGGCTCGTAGAACCCCGTAAATAAAAAAATCCTCGTTCAATCCCCTAGGTGTTTGGCTGTTCAGTCTGAAGATCCAACGCCTTTCCAGCTGTAGTAAACAGCCCTTCTTAGGGCTACAATAACGTTATATATATTTTTTTTTGGTTTGCTTGTGGCTGGGCTTGCTGGCACTAGTAGTGCAGCTAGTACCATATTGTGAGGAATTTGCAGGGAGACTTGCGACCATTGTGTTTAGCTCTTAGTGACACACATATCCACCTCAAACACCAAAGTGGGGTTTGATTTGAATTAGGCACAGTGTGCTGATTTATTTTTTTTTTTACGTTTATTTTTTTTTATAACTCAAAGTCATCAGGCACAGCACAAAATCCAGTTGTGTGCTGTCAGTGTAGGTTAGAAACTAGCCATAGCAATAGGATAGCATCGTTTGCGCTGCTATGATTGCAACTTCAGGTCTCCAGCATGGCGGCGACAGATGGGCCGAGTTCCACTATGTATCTGGTGAAACACCTGAAAATTCTGCCTGACACAGCTCGTTTGATAAGGGGATGATGTGCTGCATATCCTCTCGTGCTCCAGCGTCTGGGGTATAGACAGTTGAAAGTTGCACATGGAGACATTGGTGGACGCTGTGGAGGATCGTGGAGGCGAAATGGACAGGAAACAGCAGGGGCAGCATGCATGGATGCCTCTGAGGCTGCCTAATCTTGGGATGGAGCTGGCGGTCCGCTGCCAGGCGAGCTTTCGCCTGTCCAAGCCCCTGTCTCTCGGCTCCTCCCCACCCAAAATGGGCCTGGGGGCCAGAAGCGTTTACTTTGAAAAAATTATAATTTTCAAAGCAGGCCGGGTCGTTTGAATATTTCACCTAGGAATAATGGAATAGCATAGTGGTTCTATTTTTAATTGTTTTTACGGAAATGGTTCCATGATTAAGAGCGACAGTATGGGGCATCCATATTGCGCTGCTATGATTGCAACTTCAGGTCTCCAGCATGGCGGCGACAGATGGGCGGGGCCAGAAGCGTTTACTTTGAAAAAATTATAATTTTCAAAGCAGGCCGGGTCGTTTGAATATTTCACCTAGGAATAATGGAATAGCATAGTGGTTCTATTTTTAATTGTTTTTTGGAAATGGTTCCATGATTAAGAGCGACAGTATAAGGGAATCCATATTGCGCTGCTATGATTGCAACTTCAGGTCGCCAGCATGGCGGCAACAGATGGGCCGAGTTCCACTATGTATCTGGTGAAACACCTGAAAATTCTGCCTGACACAGCTTGTTTGATAAGGGGACCATGTATGGAGGAAATAATATCGGTAAATGATAAAAGTTTGCCAGTATATTTTGTGGATAACACAGCAGGGTGGCGACAAAGTTGTTAACTTTGTCGAGATGGGGTTTTCGCACGGGAGGTGTTTGGGCCGGGGTCCTGGGCAGAGGGCTGACTAGCAGATGACACAGGGGAAGGAGCAGTGGTGTGCCCGGCCGGAGGTGAACGGGCTTGGTGCCATTGAGTGGGGTGTTTAGCATTCATATGCCTGCGCATACTGGTGGTAGTTAAGCTAGTAGTGGTGGAACCCCTGCTGATCCTGGTTTGGCAAAGGTTGCACACCACAGTCCATCTATCATCCGGTGTTTCTTTAAAGAACCTCCAGACTTCTAAAAATCTAGCCCTCGCCACGGGAGCTTGACTACGGGAAAAATTTGGCGCTGATGCACCAGCTCTGGCCCTGTCTCTCCATCTGCCCTGACAACAACTTCACCACTGTCTGACAACCGTGTCTCCTCATCGTCCGACACCTCTTTACACACTTCTTCCACTACGTCAATAATGTCATCATCACCCACAGACTGCGAACGGTGGAAAACCTGGGCATCGGAAAATAGCTCAGCAGCAACCGGACAAGTGGTTTGTGACTGTGGGAAGGGTCCAGAAAACAGTTCCTCAGAGTATGCTGGTTCAAATGCCAAATTTTGCTGGGAGGGGGCAGACTGGGGGGAAGGAGGCTGAGGTGGAGGAGCAGGAGGAGTGTTGATTTCGGTGACATGGGTGGACTGCGTGGAAGACTGAATGGTGGACAAATGGCTAGAAACATTGTCCGCAATCCACGACATCACCTCTTCTCACTGTTCTGGCCTCAACAGTGCTCTACCATGAGTCCCAGTAACTTGAGACATGATGAACCTAGGGAGTGTAGCTCTGCGGCGTTCCCCTGCTCCCTCATCAGCACGTGGTGTCTCACCCCGCCCAGGACCACGGCCCCTGACCCCTGCAGTAGTTGGACGCCCACGTCCACGCCCTCGTCCTCTACCCCTAGCCCTGGGGTTAAACATTTTCCAAATGAAAGTGTAAATTTTATTTATTTTTAATTTTTTTTGTTTTTTTTTAAACAAAACGATGCTATACTATTGCTATGGCTAGTTTCTAACCTACACTGACAGCACACAACTGGATTTTGTGCTGTGCCTGTTGACTTTGAGTTCTAAAAAGAAATAAACGTAAAAAAAATAAATCAGCAGACTCTGCCTAATTCAAATCAAACCCCTAATAAATTGTCCCACTTCGGTGTTTGAGGTGGATATGTGTGTCACTACAATATGGTACTAGCTGCACTACTAATGCCAGCAAGCCCAGCCACAAGCAAACCAATAAAAAGTAAAATAAATTGTAGCCCTAAGAAGGGCTGTTGGGTTGTTGTAGAATCACTCCTGATGTTATTGTAGCCCTAAGAAGGGCTGTTGGGTTCTTGTAGAATCACTCCTGCCTAACACTATTCTAATAGAACACCCTAACGCTTTCCCTGACCAGCAGCAGCTCTCTCCCTAGCAGCATCCAGAGAGGGAATGATCCGAGCAGCGCGGGCAGGGGCTAGTCTATTCCAGGGTCACAAAACGGCGGGAGATGCCATTTTCTCGAGCTGGCGAAATACTCGTCCGAGCAGCGAGTATGTTCGCTTATTTCTACATATGACAGCTGCTATGGTAATGCCCTGTACTGGCTGCAGATTATTGACAATAGAGGGACAGCCTGAAATGAGGTGCACGTCCTCCCGTCATATCTGACCTCTGACACCTTTTCTCACTGTTACTATGACGATTCATTAAATAAGTCTCCACAGAATCTCCACTTCACGAGCAAACTGAAAGTCCCTTTGACCATTTCTTTATATTGGACACATCCCCAATCAGCAATCCCCAAGAAAGGCTTTCATACAATCCCAAATCTGCATTACCAAAATTTCAGCCATCTTATCCCCCTAAGCCTTATGGATTAAAGCACCAACTTTGTACACTGTGGATATCCCTTACAAGCGACAACATAATTGAATTAGCTTATTACCTAGGCAAGGATCTGTGTGAACTGAAGTAGCAAAAATACTCTCCAACACACTTTCTCTTGATACAGGGACAGGACAAAAATTTACCAGGCTTGTTAAGAACAACGCTTCATGCTTTATTAAAGGACAATTTCTCCAACATTCTCCATATCATGACAACTTAAAAAGAGCAACGTGTTCCAAATGCTCAATGCGTCCTTCATCATGCTACCCGGACCGGGTATTGACTCCTGATCAAAGGTGCCATAATCAGAGCGGCTCCATTTTAGTAGATATAAGTGTTTGGGTCACACGGTATACAGGTAGCATGATGAAGGACGCATTGTGCATTTGGAACGCGTTGCTCTTTTTAAGTTGTCACGATATGGAGAATGTTGGAGAAATGGTCCTTTAATTAAGCATGAAGCGTTGTTCTTAACAAGCCTGGTGAATTTTTGTCCTGTCGCTGGATGAAGGAAAAGTGTGTTGGAGCTTGTTTCCTCATGTCCAGGAGGGATCCCTTGCATGGACTACACCTGCATGGGTGACCTGTAACATATAATAACTGTCAGCAAAAATACTCTCTATGTGATGCATCACATATTATAAGCAATTCACAAGTCAGTGTAATTATAATGTGCGGGACCATGTCTATAACGAGTGGTTATTATGATGAATATTGTCCCTCTGTATTGTTCACCAACCCTCATCCTTCCCTCCATTCCTGGACTTACAGCTCCAACCATTACATCCCCATTCGCTATTCAGGATTTAACGGAAGTCGTGGGGTGATTTCTCTTCGCCATTCCATTCCAAAACAGAACATTTTCATTAAAAATTACAAGAAACCCCCAATATTTACCAATATAGTTAATGTAAGAATCCTTAGAGGGTAATTTAAAGGAATGATGATAGCAATTTATATTTGTGTTACGAAATTTTACTCACCAGTAAGGGAGTAATTCCCAGTTATATGGAAGCAGTGCCCGAGTGTAAGATATAACCCTCCCTCCGGGGTGACCCCACGATTGTATGAGGCAGTAGCAAGACGGAAAGTCTCTACATGAAATGTTCTACCTATAAAAGACAAATATAAAGAAAACCAAATAACTGGAGCTTGTACAATCCACAGGGAAGTTACAGCGCTTACAAATCAGAGGATGAGAATTCCCGGGCCAATGTCTCCTTCATATTTACTTTACTACATGGGGAAGCCCTACAATCCATATAGATCATATGATTTATAAAGAAATATTGAGATGAGACTAAAAGGGACGCCGGAGTAGGAAACATTTCCCCCATGGGCTGTCAGTGGCCAGAAGCTTTACAAAATCCCCAGTCTATAACAGGAGACACACACAGGAGGTAAGTAGCTTGCCCTACACATGAGATTCTGTAACTCTTCTGTCACGTATTTATAATTCATTATGAGTTAACTGAGTTTTGAAGGTTGATATTGAGGCTGATGAACTTGCCCAGACATAAAGAACAGTGTATGTGCTTTGAACTGCTGAATGTTGGGATTTTTAGTATAACCTAATGCTTCTTTCCTTGGAAATGTTAGATAAAAACCGTCGTTAGCAAGTAAATGTCTTAAAGGGCATGTGGTTTATTAATGAAATACCAGTGTAGGGGTGGCAAATGAGGCAAAAGTGTAAATTGTTAAAGGCTTAAAGAACTTGTCCAGTTGTCAGGGCTCTGAGTCTCGTGAACATCTGACACTCGCGGCAGATGGTAGTAGTCCCAACCTGGGACCGGAGTCTATGTGACGGCCTGAGGTCTTCTCAGAGCCCCCACCACAAAGCAGGATGGTCTTGCTGCGGCGGGGTACCATCATGCTCCACAGGTGGAATACCGCCGGCGTGGCCAGCGAAGTACTATGCAGAGACAGTCCGTACCTGGGGTGACCTGCGGGAGAAACAGCAAGACACATGTAAGAAACAGAAGGACTCACGTCCAAACCCGGAGCTGGCCACATGGAGTCCAGTGAAGCAGTAACAGACTGGACACATGGTACCTGGAGACACAGAGACGGCTTGGAAACACCAGTAAAGGGTGGAGCCACGATACACTGGAGACACAGGATGGCTTTCTCTTTACAGGAATGGCTTCAGGATCCGGCGGAGAATGATGGGAGCCACCGGATTAAATGCAGACCCGGATGAGGCCAGCGCCAATTACCTACGAGCTGGCCCTTTAAATCTCTGAGTACCACCGCGCGCGCACCCTAGGGGCGCAGTGCCTAATTCGGATGGGAGCAGGAACGCGGAGAGGTAAGTCCGTGGGAGCAGGGCAGCGTGGCGGAGAGGGGCAAGGGTGCACCCGCGATCCGTGACATGGCTCTTAAAGCGAGAGCCAGGAGATTGTTAGGGACCTTGTTCCAAAAAGGGAACAGTGAGTCTCAGAATAAAATTGAAAAAGGTGGAAATCCTCTCCAGGTAGGACCAGAGGAGGACAAAAGGGATCAGTATTTCTCTCAAGAAATTACTAAAACTAAATGAGTTCACATTAAACACCTAGATAGGAGGTTGGAAGAATTGTATCATTACCCCCAATCCACTTGGCACCTTGTTACCTTTTTAACACCATACCAAACAAGAGGGGACTATGTCCAGGAATAGGGGTGTTAGGTGATTCAGTGGGGTTCCAGGAGTCCCATCTATTCAAGAATGGCAAAGATGATGGAGCTAGACTACCCGATAATATTCTGTTAGTTGGACCTCATGACTAAAATTTGTGTCCAAGTTAGTTGATAAATTTGAGTTTCCATTGTCTATGGTTTTGATTTCTGGCATGAAGGAAACACACCGAACTTTCCCATCCTTAGATCCTATCCACAAGACATAGGGTGTAGAGAGATGTCAACCTGTTTGGTATCTTATATCCTACTACTCTTTGGAGTGGCCTAGGTGTCACATCTCCCCTGCTCCCCACATCTCTCCTGTGTAGGTCTCCTGAATAAGCTGAAGTCACAGGCATCTTGTCGCTGCTCATGTTTAAATGTAATTAACACTTGCAATACAAAAGAGAAAGAGAGAGTTAAAGAGAACTGGAGACAACTACTTATGGGTATATTCTATATTATTACCACTAGGAGTATATAGCAAAAAATACAGAAAGTAATATTAGCATTTACTGCCCTCAACAGCAAGACCATGAAGGTCCTGTCTCTGGCTCCAGAAAAATCATGAAATCATCATTATCCATACCTTGATTGTAAAGTTGCTTCTGTTGGTTTATAGAACACAGTTAAAAGTGCCTCATCAAGTCCTGTCAGCCAAGCAGGAAATAAGGGAACTGGGACATGGCTTGTGGTGGGAACCCCCAACAACCCAATTCTTTCAACTAACCCACTCATCCTGTATCCATCATAATTTGTTCATTCATTTCTTCACATGGTAAGAAGTAGACCTTCAATTCCACCAAATGTCTCATGCAAGATCAAAACAAGTTTTGAGTTTGCGTCCCTAGACCCCTTGAAACTTAATGCAGGATAGAATAGACTTTTTTTTTATTTGAAGTAAGAAGCAGTGTATAAACCAGGGAATCCAGGGCAGCTGTAAGGTTCTGTAAATAGTCAAATGGACGCAAGATAAGTGAATAATATCTGCCCATCCCTGGGGGATAGTTGATCTTATACATGCGTTACTTTAGGAAATAGATACATGGAAACGTGTTTGTTCAGTGGATGTTATAAGGAGGATACTCCTGTGCATCGTACCTGCTCTATCTTTACTAAGTTAAGCCCTACATTCTACTGTAATATATAGCGCGTAAAAAACGGAGGATCCTGACGCCACTATCAAACTCTGGCAATTAGGCGCCAGAAATCCGGTTGGGTGGTTTGTGGGCTGGCCGAGTGTGAACATAGTGACTGCTCATCTACTATCAATCAGGTTCATAGCAGCAGAATAGCAGCAGTATTCTTCCTGCCTCCACGAGGCTGGTTAGTAATCTGCTGGGACAGACAACTATAACTTTACTATAATATGGCAAATACAACTTACAGCTTAGGATATGTACACCAGCGCTCTCAATGAAATATAATAAGTGACTGCTGGTCATACTATACTGATTCAACAACTTCCGACCTACATAACGAAACTTGTCAGAAAGGAATTTTCAGAGGCCTACATAAGAGAGCTGTCTCTATACTTAGTAGAAAAGTCAGGCTCACGTGGACACAGTGGGCAAATTCCACATTACCGTCACGATGGAGGTTCCCCAATGGCATTTTTGCCCTGAACGGAATGACACTGCACTGTGATTCAATAAGTCGAGCGACCCCGATTTCCGTTTTTGTGCCTCTCGTCCAGGCCGATGGCGCGTTGTGTAATCATCTTCTTCCGTGTAGATTGGATTAACAATTATCTATCGCACTTCGATCAGCTCGTACGGCCCACGTCCATCCTCCTACTTCTGCTGCACGAAAGCCGTGCGCCGCTCCGCATTGCAACGTTTTCGCTCACAAAATCGATCCAAGTGCCGCACAATCCTCTCTACATACTGAAAAACCGTTGGGCCAGGTATGCGAAAAGGTATGACTGCGGACCCTTAGTAAACAGCCCAGCAGGGTTTAAAGATAATGCATACCCAAAGAAAAAAATTATTCATCGTCAGGTTCAAGTACGAGATAAAAACTATGTATATTTTGTTCAATTCATTAAAATAACTGTCCCTAGAACATCCCTCAAGAGGAAAAAGTACAAAGGTCTGCAGGCGAAGCCTCGCGTTCAATACAACAAGTCTTATCATGGCTTAGTGTGAAATCTTGTGCCTTAGTGCCCTCTCTGAAACAGGGAAAATATCCCCAACCCTATCAGTCTTTCGCTGATGTGTTCAGCATTCTTGGGCAGAGAAGCTTCCACTCCATCGTCCCTGGGACTGTGCTAATCGACTGCTTCCAGGCGAACCTCTCCATGAGTAAGGATTTACCATCTGTCTTTGCAGAGAAAAAGGGCCTATGTCTGATTTACTCAAGGAAAATCTACAAAGTGGGTTTATTTGGTCCATCTTCCCTCTTTAGAGGCACAGGATTACCTTGTAAAAAGAAGGATGGGGGTCTCCCCCTGTATCTACTACTATCGCGGGCTGAATGAATTACTATTAAAAAAATAAGTACCCCTACCACCGACCAGCACTCCTCATTTTCTGCCTTTTTAGAGAATCCTACAACCCATCCAGTGGGAAGACGGCGAAGACACATCTCATCCAACCGCAAGGTTATGTGCACTGGACAATCTGCTAGGCTGACTAATTTCCACTGTTAACTGGTGTCACATGACTACAGACTACTGTATTAGACACAATTTAAAAAGAAAAGTATTCATAATACCTCAAAAATCCGTAAAAATAGATGACATCTTGTCTCTTCTTCAGACCTAGCGGAGTGCATGTTTTGAGGTGGAAGATCCAGTTTCTCGCTTAAGCAAGCACCTTTCATGGTTTCCACCTCTTTTAGGTTTATTTACCTTCTTGTTAGCAACCACTTTACAGGAATCGCAATTACCTGCATGTACATCGCGGAAGTGCTTTTTCTTTTTTCGGAAAGTAATTCTTTTCTTCTCCATATCAGGTGGTATGGTTGGTATATCGATGGCCTCCTTTTGGTATGGGGAGGCACCAGACAAGAAGCCATAGAGTTTGTGAACTATATAAAAATCAACAGCAAAAGCATCAACTTTCTAGTCATTTCTTTGACAGAAGATAAAACCATAAACATCTCCCCATATACCAAACCCATTCTGCTTGTATTGATTTACTTCCTGGTAGTTTATGTCCCTCCAAGCATGTTATTAAAACATCCTATAGGCAAACTCATTCGCAAGAAAAGAAATTGCACAGACCCCAATTTTTTATTTTTTTTTTTCAATTAAGATACTTCTGTTCTGGCTCTATACTCGAGATGAGAGCCCCATTATTATATATATATATCATACTGACATCATAAAGGGTTATAAATTGTTGTCTTTAGGTCTTGCATAGAAAATTACATACATAACCGGTGCTGCAGGGTATCAAGCTTTTGCCGCCACCATAAATGTCGGCTGCAGCTGTATGTAGCCTGCACATCGGCAGAAATTGTATGGTGCTTCAGCGCCCATGTTTTTTGTTTGTCTGTTAGGTTGAGGCCCCAGCTCTTTCTCTCTCCATGCTGCGATGTACAGAGGTGGAGAGGGATTTTGGAATTCAGTAAGTATTCTGGATGTATGAGACCTTAGTGTCCTAGATTCTCCTATTTCTATGTTAGTTCTAAGATGGGTTTTTTTGGTCTGGCCCATTTTTTTATATATCACACACGCGTTTTAATACTCCTTGCCAAGCTTGCAAGACTTGTCCAACACTCTATCAATATGATCCAGGTTCTGTCCACGCGATTGATCATAGACCCCCCCCACCCCATAACATGTCCATTTGTGACCTAGCTGGAGGCAGTGAGGAGTCTCTCCCTACCCACCACGAGACTCCCTCTTGCTGCATGCATCGCCCAGTAAAATTTCACTATCCTTTAGCACCGACTCTCCCTCTCATTCTAATTTTCAACAGTGAGTGTGTCAAGTCTAGGGCACTTCCACTAGATAGGCAAAAACTTTCTTAACTTCTGTGAAGAACCTACAGGGGGTTGGATCATGGGTAGCATCACAGAGTGCTAAGACTTACTTTTAGCACATTTTTCCTACCTCCATGAGAGTTTCGGTTAATCATATTCTCTTTACTTCTTAATGGTAGCCAGTAGTGGGGAAAATTCTACTTATATAGAGACTTGGGTCACCCGAGAGTTACTTGTTGGACTCCGACTGTCAGGGAAGAGGACAGGGGCTTAAAGTCCTTCACCACCGACGAGGGATGATGTTCATGGATCTTGCTTGTTTTATTTATTTAAAGTCAGCTTACAGCTCAAAGTGTTCACACAGCAGGTGTGAAGCCTCTTTAGGGTTAGAAACTAGAAATATGAGGTGGTTGCCTGAAATGCAGTTAGCTTATAGGTGCTGCTCCTGTCCCACCCCCTAACCTGAGAGTCTAGCATATGTGCGGTTAAGCGCTTCTAGGCATGTGTATTGAAAAGTATAGTGGAGAGCGGGCACCCTACCGATTTTTATAAGAAAGGACAGGACAGTGTCCTGTTCACTCCGCTGAGCAGTATGGTTATCTGAGATACAGTAATGTCCTGAAAACTGACACTGAATATACAGTTTAGATCAAATTAATAAGGGCACTGCTCTTATGTCTGTAGTCCTGAATGCTGTGGATGCTCTGCGCCCTCTGCATTCTAGGGTGATCGGGACAAGGATTGTGCATATTATATAGTAACAGTAGTATCAGTGTCCGTCCTCATAGACTATTATTGCTGCTTTTGAAAAGCAGGCAGGATGGTGGGGACCCCTAATCTTCTTCAGGTGGGGGATGGGCCACCTCCTCTGGATTCCTACCTATAATCCATATTGCAAAAATGATTAGGATTCTATTATATGCTTATATACTGAGGCTAATATTCTAAGTCATTCCTTTCTTCTTCCCAAGCAGATCCATTTTTTATTGTTTTCAGATCTAATAAAATGATAAACATTTTGGGAAAAACACCAACCTAAGAGTCCAGCACTGGAAGCCATTACTGCAAATAATCTCCACACCCCCATGTATTTCCCTCTGGTGCTCAGATAAGCCGGGATCATGGAGATCCAGACACTGCAGACGCAGCAATGCTAAGGTGATGTACTTGGCCTCATTAAAACTGTCCGGTAATGTCCTCACCAGGAAGCCAGAAGAAAGCTGCCCGCTGCGGAGCCCCATATACCCAACATGGAGTAGAAGCAGATATCTGACCCCTCATTACAACAGAATGATGATCTTCCAGGAGAAGACTGAGTGTCCAGGTCCTGGAATGGGGGGAATAGACAACCAGATGACACAGATGACAACTTGTATGGATGAACACACCAACACTATGGTTTGGCAGCCTTCACACTCAGCCTCTTCTCCAGGGGCTTCCAGGCTTGGTGGACTTAAAGCAACCAAACCATCACAGTCTTGGCGAGAAGTGAAGAGACGGCAACTGAAAGAAACTCCAAAACTGTGTTCCACGTAATCTACAGGTGACATCATGGGACGACCAAGAAACAAGAAGACAGAGAGAAGCTGAGAAGAGGAGACCAGGAGAGGTAACTCAGGTTCCGGTTATTAGCTTTAACATAGGAGTGTTCCTGGTAGGAAATAAATATTGTGAATATGGAGCCGTGTCACACAGACATCCGGAGCGAGAAGACTGGAATACAGAAGCCATTGGGTCATTCTGGTAAGAGAGGAATTCTATCGCTTTGGGTAGACATCGGTTTCTCTCCTCATTCGGCCATTCATCACTTTCACATTGTATACAGTTGTCGGCATCTGTAGGAATATCACATAATACATTACAGGGTGATAATCTCTATCTGGGGAGGAGAATGACAAGTGCTGATATGGATTTGGAGATTGAGATACTTACAAGGGGATTTGGAAGTTCTAGGCATCGGTTTACAACCCAGAAAAAATAAGATAAGTAGGTGATAAAAATAAGATGTAGAGAATACACAACACCTTTACCAAGGGGCAAAAGGGCCAATATCAGCAATTACCATTCCCTAAAATAGAAAATACACACCAAAACACCAAAGATGAAGTAAACCTTATTCTTACACATAAAATTATAAATGGAAAAAAGTACAAACTAAATGATGATACACATTCTAGTACTTCCTGTATTAGTAGCCCCTGTGTGTAGTCAAGATACATTATAGACGTATGAAACCCATTCTTAGGAATCAGTTATATCCAGAGAAAGTCGCCCAGTAACATTGGAACATCACATCAGCAGTAAGAAGGCGACGTATGGACCAGGGCAGCAGTTGATCCCCAACACATCATTGACTGTGTAGTCTTATAGATTTTATCTGATTGCGATTGATATCTTATCTATTACTATATACAGCAGTTACTTGTTGTTAGATGTATACAAAGAACAAGAGTTAGGAAAGGAACATTTGTTTAACTCGTACCCGACATGTGCTGTACTACTACGGGCAGCGTCGGGCCCTGTGTATGGTAAAGCCCTCTCCATACAAGGTGGAAATATGATGCATATTGGAGCAAACACCCACTATCATTGCTGTCACCAATCACAGGTGTTTAAGGGAACTTCTCATCACAAAGGGCATTTTTCAGTGATTACGGGTTCCAAAAGGGTCTCATTGTTTACTTCATACAGTCCTGATGTGTTGCAGGGTTTTATAACTGTCAGAAATTGCATAGTGTGACGAAGAGACTGTAAGACGATGAGCTGAACTGTCAAGACGTGTGCAGCACCGAGCGTTAATTACCAGCGCTCTGTGCCGTACATGTAGGGTGCGAGGCTTGAAGGGGTTAACATTCCCCTACACAATGACATGGACACTATTAGATCTTCAGCATTGGACATCCGTCAATATATCACTGTCCTATCAAGATGTATCGCAGCCCTGAGCATCAGACATGGAGGTAACTGCTGTATCACTATTCAGATGGTGACTCCTACAGATTGTTGTATCTTCTGCAATTCTTTAGTGATGAGTAGAGATGAGCGAGCACTAAAATGCTCGAGTGCTCTTTACTCGAGTCAAACTTTTTCCCATGCTCGAGTGCTCGTCTCGAATAACGAACCCCATTGAAGTCAATGGGAGACTTGAGCATTTTTCAAGGGGACCAAGGGACCTGGAAACCTCAGAAAATGATGGAAACACCACGGAAATGGACAGGAAACAGCAGGGGCAGCATGCATGGATGCCTCTGAGGCTGCTTAAATGCAACATTATGCCAAAATTATGGGCAACAGCATGGCGATGACAGAGTGACCGAGTGAGGCAAGATAGCATGTAAAACACCCAATAATTGACCCTGACACTATAGGGGACGGCATAGCCGAGGCAGCGGCAGGCTAGAGAGTGGCATGGCGACATACCCCAAATGGACTCAGGCTTCAAACCAATTTAAAAAATTCCTTTTGGCGAGGATAACGTGTAGCACTGTACGTATCAGTATTCGGCCTGGTTAAGGCGGCAGAGAGGAACCAAAGGAGGTGAGCAAGAAACGTTGAAATGATTTCCTATGTGAACAAAAGGTTGGCGGTATATTTAGTCGATAAAACAGCATGGCAGCGACAGAGTGACCAAGTTCCATAACGTATCTGGTGAAACACCCGAAAAATGAGCCTGACACAGCTCGTTTGCTAAGGGAACAATGAACAATTTTAGAGGTAAAAGGTTATAGCAGTAGATTAAAGTTGCTGCAATTAAAACAATGTTAGTTGGATCTTGGGATGGAGCTGGCGGTCCGCTGCTAGGCGAGCTTTCGCCTGTCCAAGCCCCTGCCTCTCGGTTCCTCCCCACCCAAAATGGACCTGGGGGCCCAAAGCGTTTAATTTGAAAAAAATATCATTTTCAAAGCAGGCGGGGGCTACAAACAGCATTTCTAAAAACCTTTTGGGTAAGATCAAGTGTAGTACTGTTCTTATAAGTATTTGGCCTGGTTATGGCGGGGGAGGGTAACATAAAGAGATGCGCAAGTAGAGCTGAAATAATATCGGTCAATGATAAAAGTTTGGCGGTATATTTTGTGGATAACACAAGGGTGGCGACAAAGTTAACAAGTTTCATGTGAAAGCCTGACACAGCTCGTTTGCTAAGGGGATGATGTATAGAGGCAGCTATGTGGACGACTTTTGGAGGCAGCTACGGAGATGACGTGTGGAGGTAGCAATGGAGACAACGTGTGGAGGCAGCTATAAATACGACGTGTGGAGGCTGCTATAAGGACGATAAGAAACCCAACAGTTACATCCCTTGCAAGAAGTTGCCACCAATACAAAAAATTATATCGAAGATGTGGAATATATGAACAATTGTTAAACCAAAAAGCAAAAATTCCCCCACATTGCAATCATATGAAAGTTAAAAAGTTAATTTTATTGTACAAATATCATAAAAATATCTTTACATATACTCAGGGGGTCATAACCCTGGCTAGAAACGGCGACGGTATGGATTAAAATGTGTTTTTATATTAATCAAGTGAAACAACATACATTGAAGTGATATATGGGAAGGAACTATTGGATCAAGCTTCCGACTTCATGCTGACCAGAGAGTTTTTCAACAGGCCAAGCAGCGGGATGGTGATGCTGATGATGGCGGCATTGCTACTGACCATCTGTGTTGACTCCTCAAAGTTACTCAGCACCTGACAGATATCAGACATCCACGTCCACTCCTCATTGTAGACTTGAGGAAGCTGACTGACCTGACTACCAGTTCTGGTGGAAGTTGACATCTGGCAGTCTATAATCGCTCTGCGCTGCTGGTAAACTCTGGATAACATGGTTAATGTTGAATTCCACCTCGTGGGCACGTCGCACAACAGTCGGTGAGTGGGCAGTTGGAGGCGGCGCTGCACTGCCCTGAGAGTGGCAGCATCTGTGCTGGACTTCATGAAATGCGCACAGATGCGGCGCACCTTCGTGAGCAAATCAAACAGATTGGGGTATGTCTTGAGGAACCGCTGAACTATGAGATTTAACACATGGGCCAGGCATGGCACATGAGTCAGTCTGCCGAGTTGCAGAGGTGCCACCAGGTTACGTCCGTTGCCACACACAACCATGCCTGGCTTTAGGTTCAGTGATGCCAGCCACAGATCGGTCTGCGCCGTGATGCCCTGTAATAGCTCTTGGGTGGTGTGCCTTTTATCGCCTAGGCTCAGCAGTTTGAGCACTGCCTGCTGTCGCTTAGCGACGGCACTGCTGCTGCGCCTGGAACTACCGACTGATGGCGCCATGCCCACGGATGGTAATTCGGAGGAAGAGGGGTGGGAGGAGGAGGAGGCATAGTAGGCCGGAGAGACCTGGACCGAGGTAGGCCCCGCAATCCTCGGCGTCGGCAGTATATGAGCTGCCCCAGGGTCAGACTCGTTCCCAGCCTCCACCAAGTTAACCCAATGTGCCCTCAGTGTCACATAGTGGCCCTGCCCGGCAGCACTCGTCCACGTGTCCGTGGTTAGGTGGACCTTGTCAGAAACGGCATTGGTCAGGGCACGGATAATGTTGTCTGACACGTGCTTGTGCAGGGCTGGGACAGCACATCGGGAAATGTAGTGGTGGCTGGAGACCGAACACTGAAGGGCGGCCGCAGCCATGAGGTTGCGAGAGGCCTCGGTCTCTACCAGCCTGTAGGGGAGCATCTCCAGGCTTAGTAATTTGGAGATGTGGACGTTGAGGGCTTGGGCGTGTGGGTGGGTGGAACTGTATTTCTTCTTGCGCTTCAGCATCTGGGGTATAGACAGCAGAACTCTGCGCATGGAGACATTGGTGGACGCTGTGGAGGATCGTGGAGATGAAGGTGTGGTTTTCGAGCGGGATGTGTTTGTGCCGGGGTCCTGGGCAGGGGGCTGACTAGCAGAGGCAGCAAATGACACAGGGGAAGGAGCAGTGGTGGGCCTGACCGGAGGTGAATGGCCTTGGTTCCATTGAGTGGGGTGTTTAGCACTCATATGCCTGCGCATACTGGTGGTGTTTAAGCTAGCAGTGGTGGAACCCCTGCTGATCTTGGTGTGGCACAGGTTGCACATTACAGTCCGTTGGTCATCCGCTGTTTCTTTAAAGAACCTCCAGACTTCCGAAAATCTAGCCCTCGCCACGGGAGCTTCACTACGTGAAACATTTGGTGCTGATGCACCAGCTCTGGCCCCTGCCTCTCCGTCTGGCCCCACCACTGCCTCTTTCAACCTGCTTTCGTATAGGACTCACCTCCATCTCAGAAGCACTGTCTTCACCCGGCCTATCAACCCAGCTTGGATCTGTCACCTCATCATCCTCCGATCCCTCAGTCTGCTCCCCCCTCGGACTTCCTCCCCTGACAACAACTTCACCACTGTCTGACAACCGTGTCTCCTCATCATTCGGCACCTCTTTACACACTTCTTCCACTACGTGAACAATGTCATCATCAGCCACAGACTGCGACCGGTGGAAAACCTGGGCATCGGAAAAGAGCTCAGCAGCAACCGGACAAGTGGTTTGTGACTCTGGGAAGGGTCCAGAAAACAGTTCCTCAGAGTATGCCGCTTCAAATGCCAAATTTTCCTGGGAGGGGGCAGACTGGGGGGAAGGAGGCTGAGGTGGAGGAGCTGGAGGAGTGCTCACTTTGGTAAAATGGGTGGACTGTGTGGAAGTCTGACTGGTGGACAAATGGCTAAAAGCATTGTCCGCAATCCACGACATCACCTGTTCACACTGTTCTGGCCTCAACACTGCTCTACCACGAGTCCCAGTAACTTGAGACATGAACCTAGGGAGTGTAGCTCTGCGGCGTTCCCCTGCTCCCTCATCAGCAGGTGGTGTCTCACCCCGCCCAGGACCACGGCCTCTGACCCCTGCAGTAATTGGATGCCCACGCCCTCGTCCTCTACCCTTAGCCCTCGGGTTCAACATTTCGCAAATAAAAGTGTCTTTTATAGACAAAAGAGAATCATAAACTGTAAAAAATTTTTGTTTTTTTAATTATTATTTTTGTTTATTTTTATTTTTATTTATTTATTTTTGTTTTATAGAACAAACCATGCAGAAGAAATCAGAAAGCACAGCAACCTCAGAAGATGATTGCAATGGCTAGTTTCTAACCAACACTGACCGCACACAAAAGGATTTTGTGCTGTGACTTTCACTTTGGGGAAAAAAAAAATCAGCAGACTTTGCCTAATTCAATCAAACCCCCAATAAATTGTCCCACTTAGCTGTTTGATCTGTGTGTCACTAAGAGCCAAAATTACCGTTCGCAAGTCTCCCTGCAAAAATACTGCAGTAGCTGCACTACTAGTGCCAGCAAGCCTAGTCACAAGCAAATAAAAAAAAGCTATTGTAGCTCTAACAAGGGCTGTTGGGTTCTTGTAGACTCACTCCTGCCTAACAGTAAGCTAATAGAACACCCTAACGCTATCCCTGACCAGCAGCAACTCTCTCCCTAGCGGCATCCAGACAGAGAATGATGATTTCAGTAAAGTGCTCTGTAACCCCTCAGTCTCCAATTCCTGTCTGCTCTCTAATACTTATCCCATAACAGCTATATTTAGTTGTAGGAGCTTTCATATATTCACTAGGGGCGTATATAGTTCTACGATCTGGCACAATAGTTTGTAGGGAGCGTCATAATTTTATAAGGGGCTTTATATAGTTTATGGGCAGGACTCATATGTCATAGAGGCAAGCTGCATATAAGCCATAGGAGGCTATATAGAGTTTATAGGGGCTGTATATATTTTCAGGGTAGCTGTATAATTAGTAAAGGGGGGCTTTATGTTAACTGGATGCTGTAATAGTTTTCGATGGCTGTATGCAGTTAAAAAATAGGAGGCTGTATCTAGTTATAGGGGATGTACATAGTTATCAGGGAAGCGTATACATTTTAGGGAGCCGTTTATAGTTTTGCGACCTGTTATTTTAGTTATTCAGTTTATATATAGTCAATAGAGGCATGTACATAGTCATAAAGATGGTTTATAATTTATAGGGAGGTTATATATTTAGGATGTTTACAGTTTTTGGGGGGCTGTAATAATTTACAGAAGCTGTAATGTATGCAGGGAGGCGGTTTATAGTTAAAGGGGGCTGTATATTATTATAGGGGGATTGTATTATATTTCAAGGAGCTGTATAATGTTTAGTGAGGCGTATATAGTATATGGCGGCGCTGAATATGTTAAGGGGCTTCTAGATTTTATAGGGGCCCCTCATCATGTATAAGGAGGCTGTCATTTTATTGGTGGCTATAAATAGTCCACAACAGGGGACGTATATAGTTATACGTGGATGCCCTGTATAGAGTTCTAGATGAGGCATGTATGTAGTTCAGTTGCAAGAGTGCCTTGAATATGTCGATCAGTGAGGTCTGAATATAGTTAAGTAGAAGATAGTATCTTATATATATATCTATATGGGGCTTTATATTGTTATTTTATGAAGTTCTATTATTCTTTAGGCAGCGTGTAATTCTATTGTAAGGGATGTCATAACATTTAAAGGAGTGGCATATAATTACGGGGAGGCTGTATATGGTTTTTTAGGGGAGGTTGTATATAGTTATATGGAGGATCTGTATATAGTTATAGTGGGGTCTTTATATGTTGTGTGGGCTGTATATAGTTTATAGGAGGGCTGTATCTAGTTAACAGGGAGGCTGTATATAGATATGGGGCTGCTATCGTTTAGTGAGGTTGATGGCGTTATATGGGACTAGTATATAGGTTTATCAGAGAAGGTTATATAGTTATAGGGCGCGGACTGCACTACTAGTTATATGAGTCAAAAGGCTGCATATATTTAATGGGGGCGGTAATAGTATTATAGGAGGCTGTATATTTTCTCTAGGCAGCTGTTAGAGTTATTGCGTGGTGGTTGTATATATTTATACGGAGGCTGTATTAGTTAGAGGGTCGCTGTATAATAGTGTAAGGGAGGCTGTAATATGATAATAGGCTCGACGTCATATCGTTATTGGGGCCAGCATTAGTTAAATATTGGGCTGTCATACTAGTGTATAGGAGGCATCTATTTACATTGTAACAGGGAGGCTGCTTCAGTTATCATGGGGGCTGTATATAGTTATTATGGGGAGGGCTGGCATACAGTTATACGGGTAGATCTGTACTAGGTTATAAGGCAGGCCGCATCTGCATGAGCGGGATGAAATATCCCCTCAGTGGCAGATGCGGAGCCTGAAAGAAGCCGCGACAGGTGTGGGTGCTTGGGGCGCTCATCCGATCACCCGCTAGCGTAGGACCTGCTGCTGACTGCAGAATTACCATGTGTTCCTCATGTGCCTGTAGACATTGAGACAAGCGCAACCGTGCGGTACTTGGTGGCAGTACAGACCTGTTTGTCTGCACTGCGTCTTTGGCATTACCGGTGCCATGCAAGCCGAGAGAAGAGGAAAGGACCCTTGGCGTGGGACGACGCAGTAAAAGTTTTATTCATTTTTTGACTTACTAACTGGGGTGGAGGGGACCTTTTATGGGGGAATGAATTTTGTAAATAAGGGGGTGGCTGATAGGCTGCTGTATATATACTTTCTGGTGTGGATTGGCTATGGAGTGGGAATCACTATAAATAGAATAGGTCATTTTGGGAGGGCTGTTATAGGATACTGTAATATATTAAAATAAGGGTGTTCCCAACGAAGACCAGTTAGGCCCTATCCGCGGGAGAGGGCCCTGGTTTCTGTCGTGGGGTCTCACTCTGAGACCCTGCGATTGCAAACTTTCTGCTTCCATTAATCTCTATGGAGCTGACGGAAATTGCAGAGCACCGCTCTCACTGATCTCTGTCAGCCTCATAAAGAAATGGAGCATGAACGGTCATGCAACCAACCTTCTGCTCCCTTAATCTGACGGGCGCGAGGGGCTCCGACGGATCACATTGAGACCCCCACTGTCAGCATGTTAGGTTGAGGTCCTATCCCGGGAAATGGCCTAACTTTTTTTTTTTTCGGAAAACCCTCAAAGTTGGAAGTTCTATCTAAGGGTACATTTTAGTACGGGGGGCTGTTAGAACGGGTCTGTATATAATTTTTGGGGGCTATAGATAAGTTCATTAGGATTGTGGTTTATATCTTAGTTAATTAAGGGTACACTATTTATTAAATTATTAGGGGTCGGTATATTACAACATTGTGTAAGTTTGGGATATATAGTACTTAGGGAATGTGTTGTTATCCAGGTGACAGATTGTCAGTTACTTTTGATTTTTACGGGTGGCATTGCGGAGATGCTGCGGCGGAAGATGAAACATAGGCCGTGATTCAACAGTGATTGTCATGGGAGAATCGTAATGCCGTTCTCTTCCGATGGAGCAGATCATCAGCCTGCAAGGTACCAGATGTCACTAATTTCACTGACTGATACCATTGAGGATGTTATGAGTATGTTCGTCAGAAGACTTTAAACAGGTTCTGATCCCTTTTTAAAAATTTGCGTAAGGATTGCTTAAATTTGTATGTTCAGTGGCTGCATATAGGAGATCAGTGCTAGGCTTTTTTTGTGTGTCGTGGGGGGCATTTCAGTTTTCGCCTCAGGTAAGCAAAAGTCCTAAATCGCCTGTTGATAGAGGGCTGTAAATAGTTTTAGGAGCCTGGATCATGGTTATAGGGAGGCAGTATATAGTTATATGGGGGGCACATATATGTAAATAGGGGCCTTATATATTTATATGGAGACTGAATATAGTATAGGGGTCTATATATACGGTAGGGGATCAACTCAAATGGCAACTTCAGTAACAGTCCAGGTAGCTGTTTTATTCTGTTTCCAAAACAGTTTAACGGACAGAATAGCTTCTTCAGCATATAACAGAAATACAGTCCATATCAACAGGCTTGACTCACAGTCCTTTTTAGTTTGTATCCATCCAGCAGCATAAACCAGACATGTCATATTGCGATCCTTGGCTGTGTACCCTCCGTCTGCATGCAGTATAGCAGTAACATTCCAACTGCAAACACCACATCACCCAGCTCACCTGAGCCTTTCCTGGCTTTATCTGTCCCAAACCTGGCCTGGATATATGGGATGTCGTCAACCCCCCTGCTCTTGACTACTCCAATGAAACCGGCAACCGGATCAACTGCAATTAATAGCAGCTTCTTACTGAGGCCAGGCACCTTGGTGGACACTATCTATCTCCATCATATGGGGGGGGGGGGGGGGGGGGGGGGGCCCCCCTGTACCTTCTCACATACCCCCCTCCTCTGACAAAAGCCAGGGTTTTTGGCACCTTTAGCCACCAGACTATGCCACCCTTACAGGGGCGCTGCATTCCCCTCATTTTTTTTCTGCCTGTGCTCCACTGTGAACGAAAATTTTGGTAGGGCCATTAACCATCGGGTTACCCGGCATTTTTTTTCCCCTTCTTCTCCCGCTCCATCTTAGTGGGGCAATGCGTCTGACACTAGTTGTTGAAGAACCACTTCCCAAAAATAGTACCTGATGGAGTCTGTGCCCACTTTCTGGCCCGCATTCAAATCGCCTGTCTTATCCAACATTCCTATCAAATGCCCAGCCTTTTTTTTGTTAAGTGGGGCGGCCAATTCTGAATATCTTCCACTTTATTTCGTTGGGGTTTAATTTCCCTCTTCCCCTATGTAACCATACCTGGTTCATCATTCCTAGGGCACATTTATTTGGATTAATCGTAAATCCGCGCCCTTCTTAGAGATTCAAACAGCTGAAGCTTAATGATGTGCTTTTACAAATAACATACTCAAATACAAGTACGCTGCTGCATACTTCCTGTGAGGACGTAGACCTGGTCTGGCTCTCTGGAAAGTGGCAGGGGCCCCCTTCAACCCAAATGGCATTCACTGTACTGACTCCCCTCGGTGTTGAAAAAGCTGTTTTTTTCCTTAGCCTCTTTAGACATGGAATCTGCCATACCCCTTATTAAGGTCTAGGGTGCTGATGTACCCTGTGCTGGCCCTAATTGCTTGCTCTATAGCTTATCCCTCTGGGCATGGGGGTACCGCATCCACTGTGTGATACCTCATTAGAGTCTGCGGTAGTCGTTGCAGAATCTCCATTCACCTTTGCTTTTGCACTAACAACTATGGGACTGGGACCACCCACTTTTGGACCTTCAATCACTCACAGTTCCTAGCATCCTTTGTGTACTAGAATCTTTGGAGATTAACCTCCCTCGGGCCTCAGGATCCTGTTGGCTTTAAAATTTTCCTGACTGAGGCTCTGTGAGGATGTCAATGTTCTATCACATGATTAGTACAACAACCAGGGCTTTCTTTCCTGTGAAGAATCCTGTTCCTCCTCTGTGCCATTTCCTACACTTTTTTTTTGGTAAGGGAGAAGCCTCTGAATTTTTACGGCTTCGTGGCTGACTCTGATTGGAGTCACTATGCATAAGCCTCAGGGGGGTCTCGCTCTTTCCAAGGTTTGTATCAAGATTGACCTGATAGCTTCTGAAGGGCTTCCTCTTCTTGGCTGATGGACCTATGTTACCTCCCCAACCTTTTCACTCCTCATAGGGCGCCTGCATTTTGCTGCTAGGAACTTGCTCTCCACATCAGGACTAACACCAGTATGCGATCTCCCTGGATGGAACTGTCTCACCAGAGCCGATCTTTATAGACCCTGGTCTGTGACTCTTGGGCCTGGAGAAGAGGCCCTTTACAATTGGCACACCCTGGACATCCTTTCCTGCATCTGAGCTAACAATGCTCACCACATTCTTATAGGTGTAACCTCACTTTCCCAAGTTTTCTTTTGCCACATCTACTAGCCCTCTGGTGCCTCGCCATAAAGTAATTCAAGGGTGAAAACCCGGTGGAGGATTGGGGCCCTTCTCTCATCGAAACAAAAGATCCGTAAAAGACAGTCCCCTCTCGCCCATCCTTCTCTACCACTTTTTCAGCATGGGCTTTTTCATGGCTTTTTCTTTTCTTATTAAATCGGGCTCACAAGACGCATCTGTCTGGGGTTACACTGATGGCGCACTGGGTGACGTTTAACCCTTACACAGTTCCCTCTCACCTTTGACATGAACGGGGTTTTCCCTGTCCGTTAAGATCTCCTTGGGAATTCCCTGTGCGGGGAAAAAAACAACTCCCTGGCATTTTCGGGAGGAGGTGTTTCTTAGAGGGACAGCCTCGGGGTAACATGTTGCATAATCCCAATACTAGGATGTACTGGAAGCCCCCGCGCGACTTCACTAATGTACCTACCAGGTCCCATTGCTATTCTTTCAAATGGTAACCCCTCAATACTTGCAAGGGGAAGTGCCACTGGGATGTGATCTGCAGATAGGCAGGATTACAGTATCTCTGTTTTCCCCGTAACAACCTGGCCACTATGAATCGTTGTAGACCCTCTTAAGGTGTTTTGTCGACCCCTAGTGACCTCCACACACGTGTGAATGGTCCTATCATAACCATAAAAACGTCTATATGGCCTTGGGGACCAGCGCGCTAGGACTCAAATGGAAAGCGATTCTATTGTTTGTTCAACTATGATGAAGCTTCTGTAAGCGAAACGCCGTAGGAGGTCGATTACCTGTGCCGATTCTGTAATGTCACCTCTGTATTATGCACGTTTGATGTTAATGAATAGTAAACTTTTTTCGCCGGGACTGTGGAGTAGGCTGAATCATTTGCTAAAAGGACTTATCGGGGGCCTGTATATAGTTTTATGAGCCTGTATAGTTATATGGAGCCTGTATATAGTTAAATTCGAAGGCCCTGTTATATGTTATAGTAAGCTGTATATAGTCATATGGCGGCTGATATGAGTTTTATCGGAGGCTGTATATAGTTATAGGGGACTGTACTATAGTTTTATATGGGGCTGTATATATTATCGGATGGCTGTATATAGTGCTCATGGATGCTACTATAGAGTTAATAGGCAGGCTTCAGATAGTTATAAGTGGGCTCGTAATATCTTTTATGGGAGGCTGTGTATATTTCTAGGGAGCTGTATTAGTTATCAGGAGACGTGTATACAGTTTTAGGTGTTGTAATAGTTAATATAGGAGGCTGTATATAGTTCTAGGGGACTGTATATAGTGATATGTGAGGCTCTATAGTTTTATAGGTCAGGCTGCCATATCGATATAGGGGCTGTACTTGTTATATGGAGGCTGTATACATTCTAGGAGCTGTACAGTTTTATATGAGACTGTATACAGTTTAGGGGGCTGTATAAATATAAGGGAGGCTTTTATAGTTCATAATGGCTGAATATACTTATAGAGGGTGATGATCTAGTTATAGGGACTGTGTATAGTTTTATAGGATCTGGATATATTTCTTGGAGCTATGTATAAGTTTTAGGAGTCTGTTTAGTATAGTTTATCGGAGCTGTATATAATTATCGGGAGGCTGTATATAGTTTAGTAGTGGGCTGAATATAGTTTATTATGGGGCGTATCTATTTATAGTAGCTGTGTATAGTTATTTAGGATGTCTGTGGATAGATTTCTATGGAGCGTGTATAGTTATAGAGGCTTAAAAGTTAGAAGGGCTATATATACTTAAGGCAGGGGGCTGGTATAATCAATTATTGGGCGGACGTCAGATTTAAGAGGCGTTATGTCGTTTTTAGGACCTGTATATGTTATGTATGATGGATGTATATCGGTCCATAGGGAGGCTGTTCATATTTCAGGAGCTTTATATAGTTATAGGGAGGCTTATATAGTTTAAGGTCGGCCTGTATCTAGTTTAATGGGGCTGTGTATAGTTGCACCACTGGGGGCTGTACAGTTTTTCTGGTTGGCTATATACAGTGATTACCTGGGGGGACTGTATACAATGAATCACTGGTTACTGTATGCAGTTTACTTGGGGCTGTATACGTGATTCCTGATGGTCTGATACAGTGATTAACTGTGGGGCTGTGTCCAGAGATTACAGGGGCTGTACTTATGATACTTGGGGCTGTATACAGTGGATTATTGGGGCTGTAATACAGTGATTACTGGGGGCGTATCAGTGATTACTGGGTGGATGTATACAGTAGATGATACTGGGGCTTGTAACATTGATTACTGGGGGCTGTACCAGTATTACTTGGGGCTGTATCTAGTATTCTGGTGGATGTAACAGTGATTACTGGGGGCTGTACACCAGTGATACTTGGGGCTGTATCAGTGATTACTGGGGGAATTGGTATATATTTATTTCTGGGGCTGTATATATGCATTACTTGGTGCTATATATACTGGAAGCTGTATATAGTTATGGTAAGGGACCTATATTCGTTTTAGTGGGGAGTATGTGTTAGTTATTGCTGGGATGTTAGTAGCCTTGCTGTTCCCGGTCGGAATACATTGCATTGGGGGGTCTCCACCAGATTTTGCCACCCGAGGCTCCGACCAACCTTAATCTGGCCCAGATTCCGTTGCTTGTATCCTCTCCTTCTACAAACACTCACATGGCTTGTGCTTACACTATTATATACGCTCACATGGCTTGTATCCTTTTCCTAGTATGTAACCCTGCACATGGCTGTATCTCTCTCCTGTATCTAACCCCTCACATGCTTGATCCTCTCCGTATCTAAACCCCTCACTGGCTTGTACCTCCTCATGTATATATCCTCCTCATTGGCTGTATCCTCTCCTGTATAGAACCCCTCACATGGCTTGTATCCTATCCTGTATATAAACACTCACATGGCTTGTGTCCTCTCCTGTATATAACCCCCTCACATGGCTTGTATCCTCTCCTGTATTTAACCCCTCACATGGCTTGTTTCCTCTCCTGTATATAACCATTCACATGGCTTGTATCCTCTCCTATATAAAACCCCTTCACATGGATGGTATCCACTCCTGTATATAACCCCTCACATGGCTTGTATCCTCTCCTGTATATAACCCCTCACATGGCTTGTTTCCTCTCCTGTATATAACTCCTCACATGGCTTGTATCCTCTACTGTATATAACCCCTCACATGGCTTGTATCCTCTATTGTATAAAACCACTCACATGGCTTGTATCCTCTCCTATAAAAAATCCCCTCACATGGCTTGTATCCTCTCCTGTTTATAACCCCTCACATTGCTTGTGTCCTCTCCTGTAAATAACCCCTCACATGGCTTGTATCCTCTCCTGTATATAACCCCTCACATGGCTTGTGTCCTCTCCTGTATATAACCCCTCACATGTCTTGTGTCCTCTCCTGTATATAACCCCTCACATGGCTTGTGTCCTCTCCTGTATATAACCCCTTACAAGGCTTGTATCCTCTCCTGTATACAACCACTCACATGGCTTGTATCCGCTCCTGTATATAACCCCTCACATGGCTTGTATAATCTCCTGTATATAACCCCTCACATGGCTTGTGTCCTCTCCTGTATATAACCCCTCACATGGCTTGTATAATCTCCTGTATATAACCCCTCACATGGCTTGTATCCTCTCCTATAAAAAAAATCCCTTCACATGGCTTGTATCCTCTCCTGTATATGACCCCCTCACATGGCTTGTATCCGCTCCTGTATATAACCCCTCACACGGCTTGTTTCCTCTCCTGTATATAACCCATCACCTGGCTTGTATCCTCTCCTGTATATAACCCATCACCTGGCTTGTATCCTCTCCTGTATAAAACCCCTCACAAGGCTTGTATCCTCTCCTGTATATAACCCCTCACATGGCTTGTATCCTCTCCTGTATATAACCCCCTCACATGGCTTGTATCCTCTCCTGTATATATCCCATCACATGGCTTGTATCCTCTCCTGTACATAACCCCTCACATGGTTTGTGTCCTCTCCTGTATATAACTCCCTCATATGGCTTGTATCCCCTCCTGTATATAACCTCTCACATGGCTTGTATCCTCTCCTGTACATAACCTCTCACATGGCTTGTGTCCGCTCCTGTATATAACCCCCTCGTATGGCTTGTATCCCCTCCTGTATATAACCTCTCACATGGCTTGTATTCTCTCCTCTATATAACCCCCTCACATGGCTCGTATCCTCTCCTGTATATAACCCCCTCACATGGCTTGTATCCTCTCCTGTATTTAGCCCCCTCACATGGCTTATGTCATATCCTGTATATAACCCCTCACTTGATTTATATCCTCGCTTTTATATAACTACTCACATGGCTTGTTTCCTCTCCTGTATAAAACCCCTCACATGGCTTGTATCCTCTCCTGTATATAACCCATCACATGGCTTGTATCTTCTCCGGTATATAACACCTCACATGGTTTGTGTCCTCTCCTGTATATAACTCCCTCATATGGCTTGTATCCCCTCCTTTATATAACTCCTCACATGGCTTATATCCTCTCTTGTATATAACCCTCTCATGGCTTGTATCCTCTCCTGTATATAACCCCCTCACATGGCTTGTGTTCTCTCCTGTATTTAACCCCTCACATGGCTTGTTTCCTCTCCTGTATATAACCCCCTCACATGGCTTGTATCCTCTCCTGTATTTAACCCCTCACATGGCTTGTGTCCTCTCCTGTACATAACCTCTTACATGGCTTGTATCCTCTCCTGTATATAACCCCTCACATGGCTTGTATCCTCTCCTGTATATAACCCCCTCACATGGCTTGTATCTTCTCCTGTATATAACCCCCTCACATGGCTTGTGTCCTCTCCTGTATATAATCCCTCACATGGCTTGTGTCCTCTCCTGTATATAACCCCTCACATGGCTTGTGTCCTCTCCTGTATATAACCCCTCACATGGCTTTTATCCTCTCCTGTATATAACCCCTCACATGGCTTGTATCCTCTCCTGTATATAACGTCCTCACATGGCTTGTATCCTCTCCTGTATATAACCCCTCACATGGCTGCTCAGCTAATGCCGCCCACAGAGCTGACGTCCACTGAACAGCTAATGCAGGGATAGGAGCAAAAGTAGCATTGACACTGAGTAATTGTACGGGGTTAAAATTTAATGGGCAGAGACTTTTAAGATCTGTGATGCCTATTGAGTATTAGTAGATAATTTAACCCTTCTTACAACAGTTGGAAATGGATTATTTTAACACAAAGGCAATTATCTATAAGGATCCAATTAGATACAGTTGGACTGTGCACCACAATTCTGCAGAGTGGAGGAAGTGTATCACAAAAAAAATGGTGCATTCTGCCGGAGAAGTGCAGGGGGCACCAGATTCATGAAGAATGTGTGACACTTCTCATGAATCTGTCACACTCTGCGCCCTCTACAGGCAACTGCACATTAGTTTTGATAAATGTGGCCAATGTGTGACCCAATCCCAGAAGTGATTCTGTCATTGACATTGTATCATTGTCCTCCTCAGTGCTGGCCAGACTCTACTCCTCCTACTACCATGTACCTGTTATATTGGAGATCTCTCCCTCTGAACATGGGACACAGTCATAGCAGCAGATGTGAATTGTGGATCCTTTCATTTTCCGGCTTCCAGGTAAACATGGACCGGAGCAGCGGGAGACTGGGATCTGAGGGGAAAGACAAGAAACTTACCAGAATAACACATCAAATTGTACATATGTGATACAAGTGATCCAGTCATATGAAGTTTCTACTGTTCAGTGCTCTGTGTTAGTGTTGTTCTATACTGGATGTACTGTTCAGTGCTCTGTGTTAGTGTTGTTCTATACTGGATGTACTGTTCAGTGCGCTGTGTTAGTGTTGTTCTATACTGGATGCACTGTTCAGTGCTCTGTGTTAGTGTTGTTCTATACTG
>CM033641.1:1903877-2088976 GCA_019512145.1 Engystomops pustulosus
GATGCACTGTTCAGTGCGCTTTGTTAGCGTTTCTTATTACTGGATGTCACTGTTCAGTGCGCTTGTTGTAGCTTGTTCTATACTGTGATGCACGTTCAGTGCGCGGTGTTTAGTGTTGTTCTACTGGATCCTTGCTCATGCGCTGTGTTAGTCGTTGTTCTATACTGGATGTTCCACTGTTTCAATGCGCTTGTAAAGCGTTGTTCTATATGGAGTGCTTAGTCCTGTGTTCTTGTCTACTGTGCCGTCGTGCGTGTTTAGTGTTGTTCTGTACGGATGCACTGGCTCAGTGCACTGTGTGGTTTGTTCTGTACTGGTGCACGTGTTCAGTGCGCTGTGTTAGTCGTTGGTTCTAGTTGTTCATCGCTGTGATTGTTGCTCTGGTCCTGGTCAGCATGTTGGTTGTTCTGTTGATATGTTCTATGGCTGGTAGTGTGCGACTTTGTCTTCAGTGCGCTGTTTCTAGTGTTGTTCTATACTGGATGCACTGTTCATGCGCTGGTTAAGTTTCTATCGGTCCTCAGTGGTGCGTGTACGTGATCGTCTTCACTGGTCATGCGCTTGTGCTAGCGTTGTTCTTTAAACTGGTCACTGTTCAGTGCACTGTGTTAGTGTTGTTCTGTACTGGATGCACTGTCAGTGCGCTGTGTAGCGTTGTTCTATACTGGATGCACTGTTCATGCACTTGTGTTAAGCGTTTTCTATACTGGAATGCACTGTTCGTGCGCTGTGTTAGTGTTGTTCTGTACTGGATGCTCTGGCGTTGCGCTGTTGTTTTTTGTGTCTATATGGTGCTCTGTTCAGTGCGCTGGTTTAGTGTGTTCTATTGGATGCCTGTTCAGTGCGCTGGTTAGCGTTGTTCTGTACTGGATGCCTGTCAGTGCGCTGTGCTAGCGTTGTTCTATACTGGATTGCCTGTTCGTTCACTGTTTGTGTTGTTCTGTACTGGATGCACTGTACAGTGGGCGCTGTGTTACGTTGTTTCTAATACTGAAGCCTGTAGTCAGGCACTGTTGTTAAGCGTTGTTCTGTACGGATGCACCTGTTCGTGCGCTGTGTTAGTTTGTCTATACTGGAGGCACTTTGCATGCACTGTGTTAATTGTTTCTGTACTGGATGCACTGTTCAGTTGCACTGTGTTATGTGTTGTTCGGTACTGGATTGCCTGTTCATTTCTGTGTTGCGTTGTTCTGTACTGGATGCACTGTTCAGTGCGCTTGTTAGAGTTGTTCTGTACTGTGATGCACTGGACATTCGCTGTGTTGAGCGTTGTTCTTACTGGAGCACTGGTCTGCGCTGTGTTAGCGTTGTTCTATACTGGATGGCTTTCAGTGCGCTGTGTTAGTGTTGTTCTATACTGGATGCACTGTTCATGCACTGTGTTTAGTGTTGTTCTGGTACTGGATGCACTGTTCAGTGCGCTGTGTAGCGTTGTTCTGTACTGGCTGCACTGTTTCAGTGCGCTGTGTTCAGAGTTTGTTCTGTACTGGAATGCACTGTAACAGTGCGCTGTGTTTAGCGTTGTTCTATACTGGATGCCTTGTCAGTGCGCTGTGTTAGCGTTGTTCTCTACTGATGCACTGTCCAGTGCGCTGTGGTAGCGTTGTTCTGTACTGGAGCACTATTCATGCACGTGTTAGCGTTGTTCTGTACTGGATGCTCACTGTAAGTGCGCTGTGTTAGTATTTGTTTCTATACTGGCTACTGTCGCGTTAGTTGTTCAACTGATTCATAAGTGGCACTGTGTTAGTAGTTGTTCCTATCTGGATGCACTGTTCGTGCACTGTTTAGTGTTTGTCTATTACTGTATGGATGCACTGTTCAGTGCACTGTGGTTAGATTGTTCTTACTGGATGCACTGTTCAGTGCCCGACTGTCGGTCATGTTATGCACTGTTTGTGTTTTCTATACTGGATCACGGTTCTGCAGCTGTTTAGCATTGTTCTGTACGGATGCCACTGTTCAGTGCGCTGTGTTAGTGTTGTTTCTATACTGATGCACTGTTCAATTGCCTGTGTTAGCATTGTTCTATCTGGATGCACTGTTCAGTGCCACTGTGGTTAGGTGTTTGTTTATACTGGATGCACTGTTCTTGCACTGTGTTAGCGTTGTACTATGACTGGATGCACTGTTCATGCACTGTGTTAGCGTTTTCTGTACTGGATGCCTGTTTTTTTCCAAAGTGCACTGGTGTTAGTGTGTGTCTATACTGGATGCACTTTTTCAGTGCATGTGTTTAGAGTTGTTCTGTACTGGATGGACTGTTCCAGTTCGCGTGTGTAGTGTTGTTTCTACTGGATGACTGTTCATGCGCTGTGTTAGTGTTTGTTCTATACTGGATGCACTGTTCCAGTGCGCTGTGTTAGTGTTTGTTTCTGTACTGGATGGCACTGTTCATTCGCTGCTGTGTCAGTGTTTGTTTCTGTACTGGTGCAACTGTACAGTGCGCTGTGTTAGCGTTTGTTCTATACTGGGAATGCACTGGTCAGTGGGTGGCGCTGTGTTAGCGTTGTTCTATACTGGGATGCAACTGTTCAGTGCGCTGTGGTTAGTGTTGTTCTACTACTGAGATCACTGTCGTGCCACTTTGTGTTAGCGTTGTTCTATACTGGATGCACTGTTCCGTGGCGCTGTGTTAGTAGTTGTTCTGTACTGGATGCAGCATGTTCAGTGCGCTGTGTTAGCGTTGTCTCTGTACTGGATGCACTGTTTCAGTGCGCTGTGTTAGAGTTGTTCTGTACTGGATGCACTGTACAGGCCTGTGTTAGCTGTTGTTCGTCTGGAGGCACTGGTGCATGCGCTGTGTTATGCGTTGTCTTACTGAATGCACGTTCAGTGCGCTGTGTTAGCGTTGTTTCTGTACGGATCACGATATCAAGTGCAACGTGTTAGCGGTTGTTCTGTACTGATCCTGTCAGTGCGCTGTGTTAGTATTGTTTCTCTATACTGGGAGCCACGGTTCAGTGCGCTGTGTTTAGAGTTGTTTCTATACTGGATGTCACTGTTCATGCACTGTGTGGTTGTTCTGTACTGGGCATCGGTTTCAAGTGCACGTGTTATGTTGTTCTATACTGTGATGCACTGTTTCAGTGCACTGTGTTAAGCGTTGTTCTGTACTGACTGTTCAGTGCAACGTGTTTTAAGTGTTGTTCTTACTGGTGCACTGTTCATGCGCTGTGTTAGCATTGTTCTGTACTGATGCCTGTTCATTGCGCTGTTTTTAGTGTTGTTCTATACTGGATGTCACGTTCATTGCACTGTGTTAGCATTGTTCTATACTGTGCACACTGTTCAGTGCAATGTTTAGAGTTGGGTCTGTCTGGATGTACTGTTCAGTGCGCTGTGTTAGTGTTGTTCTGTCACTGGATGTCAACGTGTTCAGTGCGCTGTGTTAGTGTTGTTCTATACGATGCACTGTTCAGTGCGCTGTTAGGTTGTTCGGTACTGGATCACTGTTCAATGCGCCTGTGTCAGTGTTGTTCTGTACTGGAATGCCTGTTCACGTGCGCGTGTAACATTGTCTGTACTGGATGCACTGTTCAGTGCGCTTGTGTTAGTGTTGTTTCTATACTGGATGTCTGTTCGTCGCTTGTTTAGTGTTGTCTATATCTGGATGCACTGTTCTGCGCTGTGTTATGTTGTTCTTGTACTGGATGCCACTGTTC
Source organism: Engystomops pustulosus (assembly GCA_019512145.1). Lineage (NCBI taxonomy): Eukaryota > Metazoa > Chordata > Amphibia > Anura > Leptodactylidae > Engystomops > Engystomops pustulosus. The sequence goes on from CM033641.1 coordinate 1,907,543, forward strand.
ATTGCGCTGTGTTAGCGTTGTTCTGTACTGGATGCCTGAGTCGTGCCTTTTATGTTGTTCTTATACTGGATCACTGTTCAGTGCGCTGGTTTAGTGTTTGTTCTGTACGGATGCACTGTCATGCACTGTGTTAGTGGTTGTTCATACCTGGATGCCACTGGTCAGTGCGCTGTGTGTTAGGTTTGTTTCTATACTGATGCACCTGTTCAGTGCGCGTTGTGTAGTGTTGTTCTTACGTGCCCACTGTCAGTGCGCTTGGTGGTTAGTGTTGTTCTATACTGGATGCATGTTCTGCGCTTGTTAGCGTTGTTCTAATACTGATGCACTGTTCAGTGCGCTGTGTTTAGCGTTGTTCTATAACTGGATGCACTGGTTCATTCGCTGTTTAGCGTTGTTCTTACGGGATGCACTTGTTCAGTGCGCTGTGTTAGTGTTGTTCTGTATGATGCACTGTTCATTTGCACTGGTGTTGTGTTGTTTCTGTACGGATGCCTGTTCAGTGCACTGTGTTAGCGTTGTTCTATACTGATGCACTTGTCAGTGTGCTGTGGTTAAGCGTTGTTTCTGTACTGTATGCACTGTTTCAGTGCACTGTGTTAGTGTTTTCGTACTGGGAATGCACTGTTCCATGCACTGTGTAGCGTGTTCTTTACTGATGCTGTGTCAGTGCTCTGGTTAGCGTTGTTCTGTACTGGATGCACTGTTCAGTGCTCTGTTTAGCGTTTGTTCTGTACTGGAGCACTGTCAGTGCGCTGTGTTTTAGCGTTGTTCGTACTGGAATGCCCGGTTTCGTGCGCTGTGTTAGCGCTGTTCTATACTGGATGCACTGTTCCGTGCGCTATGTTAGTGTTGTTACTATAACTGGATGTACTGTTTCAGTGTGCTGTGCTAGCGTGTTTCTGTACTCTTGGATGCACTGGTCAGTGCGCTGTGTTAGCGTTGTGTACTACTGGATGGCACTGGTTCAGTGCGCTGTGTTAGCGTTGTTCTATACTGGATGCACTGTTCAGGCCTGTTTTAGCGCTGTTCTATACTGGATGCACTGTTCATTGGCTGTGTTTAGCGTGTGTCTATACTGGAGCCCTTTTCATTGCGCTGTGTTGCGACTGTCTAATCGGATGCCTGTTCATTGCGCGTGTTAAGCGTTGTTCCTGTACTGGATGCACTGTTCTCGTGCGGCTGTGTTATCCTGTTCTATACTGGATGCAATGTTCGTGCTCGGTGGTTAGCTTTGTTCGTTCGGATGCACTGTTCAGTGCGCTGTGTTAGCGTTGTTCTGTACTGGTGCACTGTTCAGTGGCGCTGTGTCGCGTTGTTCTATGACGATCACTGTTCAGTGCACTGTTTAGCGCTGTTCTAACTGGGTGCACTGTTCCATGGCGTTGTTAGCGTTGGTTCTATACTGGAGCCTGTTCGGCACTGTGTTAGCGTTGTTTTCTGTACTGGGTTCCTGTTCAGTGCTCTGTGTTAGCGTTGTGTTCTGTACTGGATGCACTGTTCAGTGCGCTGTGTATAGTGTTGTTCTGTACTGGAATGCAGTGTTTCCAGTGGCTGTGTAGCGTTGTTCTATACTGATGCACTGTCAGTGCACTGTGTTAGTGTTGTTCTGTACTGGATGCACTGTTCAGTGCACTGTGTTTAAGAGCGTTGTTCTGTACTGGATGCACTGTCCAGTTGCGCTGTGTTAGCCGTTGTTCTGTACTGGATGCACGGGTCATGTGCCTGTGTTTAGCGTTGTTCTGTCTGGATGCACTGGTCAGTGCGCTGTGTTGTGTTTTCTGTACTGATGCAAACGTTCAGTGCGCCTGTATTAGCGTTGTTCCTGTACTGCTGCACTGTCAGTGCACTGTGTAAGCGTTGTTCGTACTGGCGATGCACTGTTTCAGTGTGCTGGTTAGTGTTTTCTATACTGGATGCACTGTTTCCGTGCGCTGTGTTAGCGTTTTTCTGTACTGGATGCACTGTTCAGTGCGCTGTGTTAGCGTTGTTCTGTACCTGGATGCCATCTGTTCAGTGCGCTGTGTTAGCATTGTTTCTATACGGATGCACTGTTCAGTTGGCGCTTATAGCGTTGTGCCTTACTGTGATTCACTGTTCGTGGCACTGTGTTTGGTGTGTTCTATACGGATCACTGTTCAGTGCGCTTTTTTGAGCGTTGTTCTGTATTGGATGCACTGGTCATGCGCTGTGTTAGTGTTGTTCTCTACTGGATGCACTGTTCAAGTGCGCTGTGTTAGCGTTGTTCTATACTGGATGCACTGGTTCATGCGCTGTGTTAAGCGTTGTTCTATACTGGATGCACTTGCAGTGCGCTGTGTTAGTTTTTCTGTGCTGGATGCACTGTTCAGTGCGCTGTGTAGCAATTGTCTGCACTGGATGCACTGTTTTTCAGTGCACTGTGTACAGCGTTTTGCTGTACTGGATGCACTGTTCATGTGCTGTGTTAGCATTGTTCTTGCTGGATGCACTGTTCAGTGCGCTGTGTTTGCATGTTTCTATACTGGATGTACTGTTCAGTGCGCTCTTATTACGTGTTTCTGAAAATACTGATCCCTTTCACGTGCACTGTGTTTAGCTTGTTCTGTCCTGGATGCCCTGTTCAGTGCGGTGTGTGTAGCGTTGTTCTGTACTGGATTCAGGCTGTTCAGTGCGCTGTGTTTACGCGTGTTCTAATACTGGTGCCTGTTCAGTGCGCGTGTTAGCGTTGTTTATAGCGTGGATGCACTGAGCATGCTCTGTGTTGTGTTGTTCTGTGCTGATTCACTGTTCAGTGCGCTGTTTAGAGCTGTTTCTATACGGAATTACTGTTCACGTGTGCTGTGTTAGTGTTGTTCTATACTGGATGACGTTCAGTGCTTTGTTAGCAGTTCTGTCTGGATGTCACTGGTTTCAGTGCGCTGTGTTAGCGTTGTTCGTTTACGGATGCACTATCAGTGCGCTTGTGGTTAGCGTGTTCTGTACTGGTGCACTGTTCAGAGAGCTGTTTTAGTGTTGTTCTCTACTGATGCACTGCTTCAGTGCGCTGTGGTTATGCGTTGTTCTTACTGGATGTCACGTCAGTGCACGTGTAGCGTTGTTCTGTTACTGGATTCACTGTTCAGTGTGCGTGTTCTAGCGTGTGTTTCTATAACTGATGCACTGTTCGTGCGCTGTGTTGCGTTGTTTCTATACGGATGCACTGTTCAGTGCGCTGTGTTATGCGTTGTTCTAACTGGATTCACTGTTCATGGTCTGTGTTAGCGTTGTTCTGTACTGGATGCACTTTCGTGCGCTGTGTTTAGTGTTGTTCATACCTGGTGCACTGGTCATTGCGCTCTGTTATAGCGTTGTTCTATACTGATGCACTGTTCAGTGGCTGTGTTGTGTTGTTCTATACGGATGCACTGTCATGCGCTGTGTTAGCGGGGGGTTGTTCTATACTGGATGCACTGTTTCATGCGCGCTCTGTTAGCGTTGTTCATCCTGGATGTTACTGTTCAGTGCGCTCTGTTAGGTTGTTCTATACTGGCTGCACTGCTCATGGCCTGTGTTAGTGTTGTTCTATACTGGATGCAACTGTGTCATGCGCTGTGTTAGCATTGTTCGCGTAACTGTAATCACTGTTCAGTCGCTGTGTAGCGTTGTTCTGTCTGGATGCACGTATCAGTGCGCTATGTTAGTGTTGTACTATACTGGATGCACTGTTCAGTTGCGCTGTGTTAGTGTTGTTCTGTACTGGAATGCACTGTCAGAGCGCTGTGTAGGTTGTGTCTATACTGGATGCACTGTTCTGCGCTGTATTAGCGTTTTTTCTTACTGGATGCACTGTTAGCACTGTGTAGCGTTGTTCTGTACTGGATGCACTGTTCAGTGCGCTGTGTTTAGTGTGAAACTGATACTGGATGAACTGTTCAGTTGTGCTATTTGTAGCTTGGTCTATCTGGTGCACTGTTCACGTGCCGCTGTGTTTAGCGTTTTCTATACTGGTGCCTGTCAGTGCGCTGTGTTAGGGTTGTGTCTATACTGGATGCACTGTTCAGTACGCTGTGTTAGCGTTGTTCTATACTGGAATGCACTGTTCAGTACTCTTGTTTTAGCGTTGTTCTCTATACTGGATGCACTGTTCAGTACGCCTGTTGTTTAGCGTTGTTCCTGTACTGGATGCACTGTCAATGCACACTGTTTTTAGTGTTGTTCTGTACTGGATCCTTGTCATGCGCTGTTTAGCGTTGTTTCTGTTACTGGATGCATGTGGTTCAATGTCCACTGTGTTAGTGTTGTTCTGTACTGGATTGCACTGGTCAGTGCGCTTTAGCGTTGTTCGTGTACTGATGCACATGTTCAGTGCGCTGTGTTATGTTTGTTCTATATCTGGTGCACTGTTTCAGTGCGCTGTGTTAGTGTTGTCTGTACTGGATCACTGTTCGTGCGCTGTGTTAGGTGGTGTTTCTGTACTGGATGCCTGATCATGCGCTGTGTTTAGTGTTGTTCTAGATCTGGTGCACTGCTCGCTGCACGGTGTTAAGCGTTGTTTCTATACTGGATGCACTGTTCAGTGTGCTGTGTTATCGTTGTTCTATACTGGATGCACTGCTCATTGCGCTGTGTTATCGTTGTTCTGTACTGGATGCACTGTTCAGTGCGCTGTGTTAGTGTTGTACTGTATTGGATGCACTGTTCAGTGCGCTGTGTTAGCGCTGTTCTATACTGGAGTGCACTTGTTCAGTGCCCTTTGTAGCGTTGTTCTGTCCTGGATTGCACTTCAGTGGCGCTGTGTTTATGTTGTTTTCTGTACTGGATGCACTGTTCAGTGCTCTGTGTTAGCCGTTGTTCTATACTGGATCCTGTTCAGTGCCTCGTGTTATGTTGTTGGCTATACTGGATGCACTTTCAGTGCCACTGTGTTGCGTTTTTCTGTACTGGATGCACTGTTCATTGCTCTGTGGTTAGCGTGTTCTATACTGGGAATGCACTGTTTCAGTGCGCGTGTTTAGTGTTGTTCTGTTACTGGATTACGTTCATGTGTGCTGTGTTAGCGTTGTTTCTATACTGATCACTTTTCAGTGCCTGTGTTATGGTTGTGTTCTGTACTGGATGCACTGTTCAATGCGCTGTGTTAGTGTTGTTCGTTACTGGATGCACTGTTTCTGCACTGTGTTGCGCGTCTACTATACTGGATGCACTGTTCAGTGCGCTGTGTTAGTGTTGTTTCTTAGTACTGGATGCACTTGTTCAGTACGCTGTGGTTAAGCGTTGTCGTACGTGATGCCTGTTCATGCCTGTGTTAGTGTTTTTCTTACTGGGATGCACGTTCAGTGCGCTGTGTTAGTGTTTGTTCTGTAACTGGCTGCCACTGTTCAGTACGCTGTTGTTAGCGTTGTTCGGTACTGGATCACTGTTCAATATCACGTGTGGGTAGTGTTTCTGTCACTGGCATGCACTTTCAGTGCGCTGTGTTATGTTGTTCTGACTGGATGCACTGTCGTGCGCTGTGGTTTAGTGTGTTCTGATACTGGATGCACTGCTCATGTGCACTGTGGTTTGCGTTGTTTCTATACTGGATGCACTGTTCATGAGCGCTGTGTAGCGTTGTTTTATCGGATCACTGTCAGTGCGCTGTTTTATCGTTGTTCTATACTGTGATCAACTGCTCATTGCGCTGTTTCTCGTGTTCTGTGACTGGAATGCCTGTCTGCGCTGTGTTAGTGTTTGTACTGTATTGATGCACTGTTCCAGTGCGCTGGTTAGCGCTGTTCTATACATGGATGCACTGTTTGTGCGCTGTGTTAGTTTTTTTCGTACTTTATGGCACTGTTTCAGTGCTCGTGTTAGCGTTGTTCTATACTGGATGCACTGTTCATTGCACTGGTGTTACGTTTTTCTGTACTGGATGCACTGTTCACTGCTCTGTGTTTAGCGTTGTTCTATACTGGATGCACTGTCAGTGCGTCTGTGTTTGTATGGTGTTCGCGCGTGTTTGTGTCTGTACCTGGATGCACGTTCGTGTCCCTGTGTTGTAATTTGTCTGTACTGGATCACTGACAGTCTTGCGCTGTTTCGTAGGATCTGATCTGCGCTGTGTTGTTTACTGGATGCACTGTACATGTCTGTGTTTAGCGTTGTTCTAATACTGGATGTCACTGTTCAGTTCGCTGTGTTTAGCGTTGTCGCCTATGCTGATGCACTGTTCATGCACTGTGGTTTGCGCTGTTCATACTGATGCACTGTTCAGCGCTGTGTTAGCGTTGTTCTGTACTGGGATGCCACTGTTCACTGTGCGCTGGTGTTAGTGTTGTTGCTTGTATTAGATGCCTGTTTCAGTTGGCGCTTGTGTAGTGTTTTTCATAACTGGATGCCTAATCAGTGTGCTGTGTTAGTGTTGTTCTATACTGGATGCACTGTTCAGTCACTGTGTTCTAGCGTTGTTTCTGGTAACTGGATCACTGTTCAGTGCCGTGTTAGGTGTTGTTCTGTACTGATGCACTGTTCAGTGCGCTGTGTTAGTTTGTCTAGACTGGATGCCCTGTTTCAGTTCACTGTGTTTAGGTGTTGTTCTATCTGTATGCACTGTTCAGTGCCGCTGTGTTAGCGTTGTTTCGTACATGGATGCACGTGTCAGTGCGCTGTGTTAGGTGTTTGTAACTGGATTGCACTGTTCAGTCTGCTGTGTAGTGTTGTTTCTGTATTGGAATGCACTTTTTCATGTGCGCTCTGTTTAGTGTTGTTCTATACTGATGCACTGTTCAGGGCACTGGTGTTAGCGTTGTTTCTGTACTGATTCACTGTTTGATTGCGCTGTGGTTAGTGTTCTATCCTGGAGTGGACTGTTCATGCAACTGTGTTAGTGTTGTGGTCTGTATGATGCACGTGTTCAGTGCACTGTGTTGTGTTGTTCTGTACTGGATGCACTGTTCAGTGCGTCTGGTTCAGCGTTGTTTCTGTATGGATGCACTGCTCAGTGCACGTGTTAGTGTTTGTTCTATACTGGATGCACTGTTTCAGTGGCTGTGGTTAGCATTTTGTTTGGTTTTTTCTTACTTGGATGCACTGTTTCAGTGCGCTGGTTTAGCGTTGTTCTTTCACTGGATGCACTGTTCCAGTGCGCTGTGTTGTATGTTTGTTTCTGTATTATGCCTGTTCATGCGCTGTTTTACGTTGTTTGTACTGGATGCACTGTTTCATGTGCGCTGTTTAGTGTTGTTATACTGTGGATGGACTGTCATGGCACTGTGTTAGTGTTGGTTCTGGTATTGGTGCAACCTGTGCAGTGCACGTGTTAGCGTTGTTCTATCTGGATGCACTGTTAGTGGACTGTGTTTAGTGTTGTTCTATACTGGTGCATTGTTCGTGCACTGTGTTAGTGTTGTTTTTAATCCTGTATTGCACTTTTGGGGGGGGGTTCATGCACTGGTTAGCGTTGTTCTGTACTGGATGCACTGGTCAGTGCGGCTGTGTACGCGTTGTTCTGTACTTGGATGCACTTTCAGTGCGCTCTGTTAGCGTTGTTCATACTGGATGCCTGTTCAGTGCACTGTGTTAAGGTTGTTTCTGTACTGATTCACTGTTCAGTGCGTCTTGTTAGTGTTTTTCTATCGGATGCACTGTTTCAGTGCGCTGTGTCAGTGTGTTTTTCAATACTGCATGCACTGTTTCGGTGCGGCTGTGTTAGTGTTGTCCCTGTACTGGATGCACGGTTCAGTGCGCTTGTTATTGTTGTCCTGTACTGATGGCACTGTGCAGTGCGCTGTGTTAGTGTTGTTTCTATACGTGTATGCCTGTTCAGTGCGCTGGTTAGGTGTTGTTCTATACTGTTGCACTGTTCCAGTGCGCCTTGTTAGCATTGTTGCTGTACTGGACATGCACTGTTAGTTCCTGTTGTTAGCGTTGTTCTGTAGTGGTGCACTGTTTCAGGGCTCTGTGTTAAGTGTTCTATACTGGAATGCCTGGTCAGTGCGCTGTGTTAGCTTTTTCTGTACTGGATGCACTGTTTCAGTGCGCTGTTTTCGTGTTGTTCTATACTGGATGCCTGTTCAGGCCTGTGTTAGTGTTGTTTCTGACTGGTGTACTGTCGCGTGCGCTGTGTTAGTGTTTTCTATACATGGATGCACTGTTCCGTGCACTGTGTTAAGCGTTGTCTGTACTGATGCACTGTTCAGTGTCGCTGTGTTAGTGGTGCCTATACTGGATGCACGGTTCCTATGCGCTGGTGTTAGTGTTGTTCTATACTGGATGTACTGTTCATGCATTGTGTTAGCGTTGTTCTATACTGGATGAACTTTCAGTGCGCTGTGTTAGTGTTGTTCTGTACTTGAATGACTGTTTCAGGCGGTCGTTTACGTTGTTCGATACTGGATGCACTCGCTAGTGCGCTGTTGTTAGTGTTGTTTCTATACTGGTGCACGTTCCGTGCTCTGTGTTAGTGTTGTATCTGTACTGGATTGCCACTGTTCAGTGCGCTTGTTAGTGTTGTTCTGTACGGGATGCACTGTTTAGTGCGCTGTCTTAGTTGTTGTTCTGTACTGATGCACTGCTCAGGCGCCCGTTTAAGCGTTTTTCTATACTTGGATGCATGTTCAAGTGCGCTGTGTTATTTGTTGTTCTGTATTGGGATGACTTTCATGCATTGTGTTAGCGTGTTCTCTATACGATGCACTGTTCAGTGCGCTGTGTTGTGTTTGCCTATACTGGATGCACTGTTCAGTGCGCGTGTGTATGTGGTTCTATACTGGATGGGACTGTTTCAGTGCATTGGTTAGCGTTGTTTCTATACTGATGCACTGTTCAGGCGCTGTGTTAGTGTTGTTCCTGTAAACTTGAATGCCACTGTTCAGTGCGCTGTGTTAGCGTTGTTCTATACTGGATGCACTGCTCAGTGCGCTTTGTTAGTGTTGTTCTATACTGGTGCACTATTCAGTCTCTGTGTTGTGTTTGTTTTCGTAGTGGATGCACTGTTCATGGCGCTGTGTTTAGTGTGGTTCTTACTGGATGCACTGTTTCAGTGCGCTGTCTTAGGTTGTCTGTTACTTGAGCATCCTGCTCGTGCGCTGTGGGTTGTGTTTGTTCTAGTATTGGATGCCACTGTTCAGTGCGCTGTGTTTACGTGGTCTTGTACTGGTGCATTGTTTCATGCGCTGTGTTGCGTTGTTTCTATACTAAATGCACTGTTCGTCGCTCGTTTTAGCGTTTTTTCTGTACTGGATGCACTGTTCAGTTGCAACTTGGTTCTGCGTTGTTCTGTACTGGATCACTGTTCATGCGCTGTTAGTGTTGTCATACTGTGCACAAGTTCAGTTCGCTGTGTTAGAGCTGTTCTATACATGATGTCACTGTTCTGCGCGTGTTAGTGTTGGTCTGTACTGATGCACGTCCCGTGCCGCTGTGTTTAGCGTTGTTCTGTACTGGATGCCATGCTCATGCGTGGTTAGTGTTGTCTGTTACTGGATGCAACTGTTCATGCGCTGTGTTACGTGTTGTTCTATACTGTGCACGGTTCGTGTCGCTGTGTTACGTGTGTTCTGTATTGGATGCACTGTTCAGTTGCGCTGTGTTAGCGTTGTTCTGTCTGGATGCCTCTCAGTGCCTGTGTTTAGGTGTTGTTCTATCTGGATGCCGTTCAGTGCGCTGTGTTAGCTTGTTCTGTACTGGATTGCACTGTTCAGTGCGCTGTGTTGCGTGTTCTGTACTGGATGCACTGTTAGTGCGCTGTGTTAGTGGTTGTTTCTGTATTGATGCACTGTTCAGTGCGCTGGTTTAGCGTTGTTCCTGTACTGATGCACTGTTAGTGCGCTGGGTTGTGTTTGTCTAACTGGATGGACTGTGTCAGTGCACTGTGTGAGCGTTGTTCGTATACGGATCACTGTTCAGTGCACTGTGTTTAGTGTTGTTTTATACTGGATCCTGTTGCGTGCACTGTGTTAGTGTTTGTTCTATACTGGATGCACTGGTCAGTGCGCTGGTGTTAGCGTTGTTTCTTGTAACTGGATGCACGGTTCAGTGCGCTCTGTGCGTTTGTTCTATCGGGATCACTGTTCAGTGCACTGTGTTAGCGTTGTTCTGTCTGGAATGCCTGTTCATGCGCTGTGTGGTAGGTTTTTCTATACTGGATTGCACTGTTCAGTGCGCTGTGTTAGTGTTGTTCTAATACTGGATGCACTGTTCGTGCGCTGTGTTAGTGTTGTCCTTACGTGATCACTGTTCAGTGCGCGGTTGTTAGTGTTGTCCCTGTACATGGATGCACGTGCAGTGGCGCTGTTTAGATGTTTGTTCTAATACGTGGATGCACGTAGTTGCGTGTGTTAGTGTTGTTCATACTGTTGCACTGTTCAGTTCGCGTGTTAAGCATTGTTCTGTCTGGATGCATGGTTCAGTGCACTGTGTTAGCGTTGTTCTGTATTGGATCACTGTTCAGTGCGCTGTGTAGCGTTGGTCTACTACTCTGGATGCTACTGTCAGTGCGCTGGGTTAGTGTTGTTCTATACTGATGGTACTTGTTCAGTGCATTGTGTTAGCGTTTTTCTAGTACTGATGCACTGTTTCAGTGCGCTGTGTTATGTTGTGCTTGTACTGAATGCACTGTTTTCAGTGGCGCTGTGTTAGCGTATGTTCTATACTGGAATCACTTCTCATTGCGCTGGGTTAGTTGTTGTTCTATACTGGGTGCACTGTTCAGTTGCTCTTTTAGTGTTGTTCTGTCGGATGCACTGTTCAGTGCGCTGTGTGTGTTGTTGTCTGTACTGGAGCACTGTTTCAGTCGCTGTCTAGTGTTGTTCTGTACTGGAATGGGATGCACTGCTCAGTGCGCTGTGTTAGCGTTGTTCTATACTGATGCATGTTCGTGACGCTGTTTTTAGTGTTGTTCTGATTGATGCCTGTTCAGTGGCATTGTGGTTAGCGTTTGTTTCTATACTGGAATGCACTGTTCATGGCGCTGTGTTTAGTGTTGCGCTATACTGGATGCACTGTCATGCGCTGTGTTAGTGTTGTTCTATACTGGATGTTACTGTTCAGTGCATTGTGTTAGCGTTGTTCTATACTGTAGCACTGTTTCCAGTGTGCTGTGTTAGTGTGTTACTGTACTGAATGCACTGTTCAGTGCGCTGTGTTAGCGTTGTTCTGATACTGGATAGGCACTGCTCAGTGCGCTGTGTTAGTTGTTGTTCGATACTTTGGCACTGTTCAGTGCCTGTGTTGGTTGTTCTGTACTGTATCACTGTTTCAGTGCGCTGTGTTAGTGTTGTTCTGTACTGGATTGCACTGTTCAGTGCGCTGTCTTGTGTTTTCTGGTACGGATGCACGGCTCAGTGCGCTGTGTTAGGTTTGTTCTGGATTGGATGCACTGTTTCATGCGCTGTGTTACGTGGTTCTTGTATGGATGCAGTGTGTTCGTGCGCTGTGTTAGCGTTGTTTCTATACCTAATATGCACTGTTCATGCGCTGGTGTTTAGCGTTTTTTTCTGTACTGGAGTGCAACGTTTCAATGGCACTGTGTTAGCGTTGTTCGGTTACTGATCACTGTTCTGCGCTGTGTTCGTGTTTTCGTATACTGGATGCACTGTTCAGTGGCGCGTGTTCGAGCTGTTTTTCTATCTGGATGCACTGTTCATGTGCGCTGTGTTATGTTGTTTCTGTACTGGATGCCACTGTCAGTATCTGCTGTGTTAGCGTTGTTCTGTACTGGTGCACTGGCTCATGCGCTGTTTTAGTGTTGTTCTGTACTGGATGCACTGTTCATGCGCTGGTGTTAGTGTTGTTCTATACTGGATGCACTGTTCCGTGCGCTGTGTTAGCAGTTGTTCTGTACTGGATGCACTGTTCAGTGCGCTGTTTATCGTTGTTCTGTAACTGGATTCCTTTCAGTTCACTGTGTTAGTGTTGTTCTGTACTGGATGCTTCTGTTCAGTGCGCGTGTTAGTGTTTGTTCTATACTGGATGCACTGTTATGCGCTGTGTTAGTGTGTTCTATATGGATGCACTGGTCAGTGCGCTGTGTTAGTGTTGTTCTGTACTGGATGCACGTTCCGTGCATGTCTGTTGTTAGCGTTGTGCTATACTGGATTGCACTGGTCATGCGGCTGTGTTCTGTTGTTCTGTACTGGATGCACTGTTCATTGCGCTGTGTTTAGTGTTGTCTGTACTGATGCACGTTCAGTGCGCTGTGTTAGCGTTGTACTATACTTGATTCACTGTTCAGTGCGCTGGGTGAGCGTTGTTCTGTAGTGGATGCACTGTTCAGTGCGCTGTGTTAGTGTTGTTCTATACTGTGCCCTGTTCAGTGCGCTGTGTTCTTGTTGTTCTATACTGGATGCCTGCTCAGTGCGCTGTGTTAGTGTTGTTCTGTACGGGATGCACTGTTCGTGCGCTGTGTTAGTGTTGTTCTGTACTGGAGCACTGCTCCATTGCTCTTGGTTAGCGGGTTGTACTATAGCTGGATTGGCACTGTTCAGTCCTTGTGTTAGCGTTGTTCTGTATTGGATCACTGTTCAGTGCCGCTGGGTTAGTGTTGTTCTATACTGGAATGCCCTTTTCATTGCGCTTTTTTGTATGTTGTTCTATACTGGATCACTGCTCAGTGCGCTTTTAGTGTTGTTCTGACTGGATGCCACTGTTTCAGTGCCGCTGTGTTAGCGTTGTTTCTCTACTGGATGGCACTGCTCAAAGTGCGCTGTGTTTCGGTGTTCTTGTACGGATGCACTGTTTCAGTGCACTGTGTTAGCGTTGTTCTGTACTTGATGCACTGTTCGTGCTCTGTGTTAGTGTTGTTCATTTGTTGTTCTGTACTAGATGCACTGCTCAGTGCGCTGTGTTAGTGTTGTTCTGTACTGGATGCATTGTTCAGTGCGCTGTGTTAGTGTTGTTCTATACTGGATGCACTGTTCAGTGCGCTGTGTTAGCGTTGTTCTATACTGGATGCACTGTTCAGTGCGCTGTGTTAGCGTTGTTCTGTACTGGATGCATTGTTCAGTGCGCTGTGTTAGTGTTGTTCTATACTGGATGCACTGTTCAGTGCGCTGTGTTAGCGTTGTTCTATACTGGATGCACTGTTCAGTGCGCTGTGTTAGTGTTGTTCTGTACTGGATGCACTGTTCAGTGCGCTGTGTTAGTGTTGTTCTGTACTGGTGCTCTGGCGTTGCGCTTGTTGTTTTGTGTCTATACTGGATGCTCTGGTTCAGTGCGCTGTGTTAGTGTGTTCTATTGGATGCCTGGTTCAGTGCGCTGGTTAGCGTTGTTCTGTATGGGATGCACTGGTCAGTGCGCTGTGCTAGCGTTGTTCTATACTGGATTGCCCTGTTCAGTCACTGTTTTGTGTTGTTTCTTACTGGATGCACTGTACAGTGCGCTGTTTAGCTTGTTCTATACTGGAATGCACTGTCAGTGGCACTGTTTAGTATGCGTTGTTTCTGTACGGATGCACCTGTTCAGTGCGCTGTGTTAGTTTGTGCTATACTGGAGTTCAACTGTTGCATGCACTGTGTTAATTTTTCTGTACTGATCACGTTCAGTTTGCACTGTGGTTGTGTTGTTCGGTACTGGATGTCACGTTTTCGCTGTGTTAGCGTTGTTCTGTACTGGATGCACTGTTCAGTGCGCTGTGTTAGTGTTGTTCTGTACTGGATGCACTGTTCAGTGTGCTGTGTTAGCGTTGTTCTATACTGGATGCACTGTTCAGTGCGCTGTGTTCGCGTTGTTCTATACTGGATGCACTGTTCAGTGCGCTGTGTTAGTGTTGTTCTATACTGGATGCACTGTTCAGTGCTCTGTGTTAGTGTTGTTCTGTACTGGATGCACTGCTCAGTGCGCTGTGTTAGTGTTGTTCTGTATTGGAAGCACTGCTCAATGCGCTGTGTTATTGTTGTTCTGTACTGGATGCACTGCTCAGTGCGCTGTGTTAGTGTTGTTCTTTACTGGATGCACTGTTCAGTGCACTGTGTTAGCATTGTTCTGTACTGGATGCACTGCTCAGTGTGCTGTGGTATCGTTGTTCTGTACTGGATGCACTGTTCAGTGCGCTGTGTTAGTGTTGTTCTGTACTGGATGCACTGTCGTGCGCACGATGCGTAGTGACGCCCGACGCACATGCGTGCATTAAGTTCATACACGGACGAATGCACTTACATGCACCGAGGAAGAAGAAGTGAACTCGCGGGGATCTTGTAGCGGGTGGAAGAAATTACAACAATGCAGGAAAATATCGGGCTCAGGATCTTAGTGACTAAACACACACCGCCCCGCCCTTATACAAAACGGACCATGCACTTACAATTGCACCGGGAAAGAGAAGGTGACTCTGCGGGGACCTGAGCGGGGGAAGCGACACATGCAGGATATCTGTTGCAGGATCTTACGTGCTCCCCTGTACACAAGCGCATTATACACGACAATGCACTTACCTGCACCCGGAAGAAGAAGGTGAACTCCAGGGACCTGAGCTGGGGAAGTACAATGCAGGATATCGGGCGCCACGATCAAGTAGTGATAAATCCCTGCACGCCGCATATAATAAACGACGGACAACTGCACGTAGCATGCACCAGGAAGAAACGAAGGGAACTCCAGTGACCCTGAGCAGGGTAAGACGACCAATACGGGGGTAGTAGTCGTAGAAAACCAAAAAAAGCAGATTCTAAGTGACTCCCCGCACGCAACATTAACACGGAAAACAATGCACTACAAAACAAAAATGCACCAGTAAGAAGAGGGTTGAGAACTGGTCCGGGGAGCCTTAGTCCGGAGGTGTGAAGCCACACATTCCGGATATCGGGTGAATAACATGATCCACAAAGTATGACAGTCCCGCTCACAAGCGCATTTAACACGGACAAGCACTTACAATGCAAGGCCAGGAAGAAGAAGGCGAACTCCAGCTGCCTTAGCGGGGAAGTGACAACATGCAATGATATAAAAAAAACGGGGTGACAGGATCTTAGTGTGTGACTCCCCGAACACGAGCGCATTATAAACAGCTAGACAATGCACTTACATCAACCAGGAAAAAAACAAAGGAGAGGGATGAACCATCCATAGTGGACCTGGTGGGGAAGCGACACATGCGGATAAAATCGGGGGCGCGACGATCTTAGTGAACTCTCCGCACAGACTCATTTACGGACATGCCTTTACAATGCACAGAAGAAGAAGTAACTCCTGGCCTGAGCAATAGAGGGAATCGACACATGCAGGAGATCGGGTTGTCAGAAGTATCTAGTGACTCCCCGCACAGCGCTTCTACACGGACCATGCACTTACATGCACACAAAAAAAAAGGAAGAAGAAGGTGAACGCCGGGACCTGAGCGGGGAAGCGAACACATGCAGAGAATATCTGAAGCCGCGGGACGTCTAGTTGAACAAATCTCGCGCGCACAGCGTCATTTATACAACACACACACTGCACTTAGCATGAACACCAGGAAAAGAGGAAGGTGACTCCAGGGACCTGATAGAAGACGAGACCATTCAGGATATCGGGGAAAACGCACTATCTTAGTGACTCCCGAACACAGCGCGATCATATAGACGGACAATGACACACTTACTGCACAGGAAGAATCAGGGTAGGAACTCCAATGGACCTGAGGCGGGGAAGCTGGCGACACGTGCATTATAAAAAATAAACGGGTTGCAGTATCGTTTTGTGAGGCACCGCGAGCCTCACAGCACATCGCCTTATACAACGGACAATGCACTTACATGCCCAGGAAGAGAAGTGAAACTCCCAGGGACCTTGAGGGCGGTGAAGCGACACAGGGTGCATGGTCTACAGTCACAGGATCATAGTGTAACTCCACTCACAAAGGGGCCACAAATGATAACGCCTTCACTGCACTTACATGCACCAGGAAGAAGAAGGTGAACTCCGGAGGAACCCATGCGCGGGAAATATGAACACATGCAGGATAGGGAATCGGGGCAAGGATCCCGTGACTCCACACACAGCGCATTCGACACTGACAATGCACTTACTAACCCCAGGAAGAAGATGTGAACTCAGAGGACCTGAGTGCGGGGACGCAGCCATTGCAGATATTGGACTCCAATCTATTGAAATCAGGCATATACTAACCGAATCCTCTCTGACCCTTCCGTATTGCTGCGTCAATGGACGGGTAAGTAAATGTGCCCCATAGAACTGAATATAAAAAGATAGTTTCTATTATCCGCCACCGTTTTTCTATTACCGCACATATTCTGAGTAATAGTTGCAGGTTTGTGGCTATGCGATCAGTCCTTTAGGCATGAAATTGTCTACCATACGTCTAATAGCTCCACATACAGCCCCTGTTCAACTACTTTGAGCTGCAACATAGGAAAGGAACTTCCCTTGTAGGAGGGCCATAGGGTATGAATTTGCAAGTCCCGGTACACAGAAGGCTTATCATTTGGCGAGTCAGCACACATTTATCTGAACAATTCGGAGAAAGGAGGTATTTCAATTGCACAAACTCTGACATACGTTAGTGGGGCTTATATACTAAGGGTCCGCGGACCAAGCATTTTTTGTCAGATTCCGCAACGATGTTCGTTTTGCGCCCGCTTTAACAGTGGTTTTTTAGCGCACGCGTCAGATTTGGGCGCACTCGCGCCGACTTTCATTCGACGCAAATCTCTGGGGCAGGGCAGTGCAGGGGGGGACAAGGCCCGCGAACGATTCGGACTACGCCCGGGATTTAACTTTAAAATTGTGTCACAAGACCGCACTTAAAGCACCGGAATAGAAGAAGCACCTCATGGATTGCGGCAGCGGACCCAGGGTAAATGTAATGTTCCCCAGTATTTTTATTACCTGCAACTACTGGGCAAATCACTAAATATTTGGTTGCAACATCAATAAAACCGTACCTAACAAAGAGGAATGGTGGGAACACACTCAATGGTGGGCAGAAAAAGCAACATTTCTGGTTCTCCTGATCCGTCTTGTGGAATAAAATATCCAGCGTATCTAAACAAATATCCGGCAATGTGTCACAAAAGGGGAAAAAAAAAAAGCGGATCCTCTTCTTTCAGCTCTAAGCTCTACGACACCAGTACAAAGGCATAGAAGAGGTAACTGCCGGTACTGCCCTACTATAGGTAGGGCGGACTGGAGAAGACTTCTCCTATCACGTGAGGGTTTATCTGGATTCTGAGCTTAAAAACCATTCCCCTCACGTCTAGATTTCAAACCATATTTATTATAATCTATAGTATTTTTTAATCATCATCTGTGGCATGTTGCTACGTGAAATTATCTGTGCAGTTACTAATGTTTTTGTATGTGCTTTTCCTGTTATCCTGCTTTTCCTTTCTTGTTGCAATCACATCCTTTGCTGATAAACTGATGTACTAATCTTTTGTATGTAGTTACGATTAAGATAACGCAGCTCCGTCCAAATGCGTCATCTTTTTGTACACTAGTGCACATACCAACCTGTTTTTATCTAAATCAAAGGAATAACAATTGTTTAATGTTTATTCAAACTGGCTTCCGGAATTCACCTCTTTTTGGACCCCTCACACTGAACTCACGGAGCCAACTCAGTGTGGGGTCATTTGCTGATTTTTAGCGGACGCGCACCTGGTGGACTGCTGCATGAAATAACCTTAATAACAAAATCCCGTACCGGGAAAAAAAAAAGAAAAAACCCGTAAACTGCCAGCGGCAGAGACATGCGCCGCTAAGGATCGCAGAATGAGGGCCGGGAAATAAGTAAATCTGCCACAGGGTGTTTTCTGCCATAGACGATGTCCTTCATACCTTCCAGTCCCATTATCACTGTATTTGTTGATCTGTATTTTTCTACGTTCCGGTTCAATTTTACAACCAAAAAGGTCAGCAGGGAAAAAACAGGCTCAAACTCAGCTGCTTGAACACAAACTTCTGAGACAGTTAAGGACCAACAGCTCAGGTGATCGTATCTACCTGCCAGAAACGCTCAAGGTTGTCCTACCGTTACCTGCCTAAGAGGCCTCAAGGTGTCCCGGTATCTAAAAAACCTGCCGAACGCTCAGGGTGTCCTTCTACCTGCCCGAAGTACTTCAGAGTTCGTATCTACCTGCGGAAGTATCAGGTGTCGTATCTACCTGCCGAAAAGCTCAGGGTTTCGTATCTACTCCGAAGGTCTCAGTGGTCGTATCTACTACCTGCCGAAGCTCAGGTGTCGTTATACCAACCGAAAGAGCTACAGGTGATCTATATATCCAGCCGTACAAGCTCAGGTGGTCAGTATCTACCTGGCAAAAGCTCAGGTGTCGTATCTTACAATCCGACGCTCAGAGTGTCGTAGGTATACCAAAAGAACCAAAAAGCTTAAGGTGGTACGTATCTACCTGCCAAACATACCACATGTGTCGTATCTACGATGCCGAAACGCATCAGGTGTCGTGAACTACCAAAATGGCCGAAAGAACTGCAGTGTACGTATATACCAGCCGAAAGCTGATGATCTATCGTATCTACTGCCACAACTCACAGTGTCGTATCTACCTGCCAAAAGCTCATAAGTGTCGTATCTACTAATTGCCAAAGCTCAATGTGTCATATATCTGCCAATTAGCCGACACACTCAGAGGTTAGTCGTATCTACCTGCGCAACGCATGAGGATGTCCTATCTCCAAAAAATGCCAAGAAGCTCAGGTTTCGTATCTACCTCCGAAAGCTCAGGTTCGATCTACCCAGTCACCAGCCCGAAGACTCAAGTTGATACCTAAATCATACCGTGCCAAAGCCTACACAGAGTGTCGAATAATCGCCAAGCCTGAAGACTTCGGTGTCGATACATCTATGTATGGAGCAAAAAGGGCAGGGGGGCAAATTGGGATGTAGTACAGAATTAAAAGGTATCTAAAAGCAGAAATGAACAACACTAACACAGAGCACGAACAGTGCATCAAGTACAGAACAACGCTAACACAGTGCACTGAAACAGTGCATCCGTACAAGAACACCGAAACACAGCGCACTTTGAGCAGTGCCATCCAGTAGAGAAACAACGCTAACACAGCGGCACTGAAACAGTGGCATCCAGTCAGAACAACACTAAAAGCGCACTGAGCAGTGATCCAGTATAGAACAACATACAAAAAAGCGCAATGAAAAGGGCATTCCAGTATAGAACAACACTAACCCAGCGGCACTGAACAGTGATCCAATACAGAACAACGCTAACACAAGGACTGAACAGTGCCAATCCAGCTATAGTACAACCCGCTAACCAAGAGCAATGGAGCAGTGCTCAGTACAGAACAACCTAACACAGCGCAGGAACAGTGCATCCCGATAAAAAACCACTAACACAGCGCACTGACAGTGCATCAGTAAGAACAACATAGAACACAGCGCACTGACACAGGCATCATACAGAACAACATAACACAGCGCAACTGACAGGCATCCAGTACAGAACAACAGCTACACCCAGCGCACTGAACAGTGAATCAGTATAGAATACAACGCTAACACAGCGCACTGAAACGTGCATCAGTATAGACAACACTAAACACAGCGCAAGAACAGTGCATCAGTAACCGAACAACAGTAACACAGTCGCACTGAACCAGTGCAATCCAGCAGTAAGACAACGCTAAACACAGCTGCATGAACAGTGCATTCCAGGTATCAGAAACAACTCTAACCACAGCGCACGACACAGTGCATCCAGTACAAGAAACACAGTCGTAAACACAGAGCACTGAACAGTGCATCCAATAGAACAAACACTAAACACCGCGCACTGACAGTAAGATCCAGTACCAGAACAACTAACGGAACGAAGAACTTAACAAGAAAACAGCGCACTGAACAGTGCATCCAGTACAGAACAACCTACACAGCGCACGGAACAGTGCATCCAGTAAGAACAACCAACACAGGCATGAACAGTGACCAAAGTAAGACACAACACTAACAACAGCGCAATGAGCAGTGCTCCCAGTAAGAACAAACGCTACACAGACGAACTGAACAGTGGCATCCAGTACAGAAACACATAACACAGCGCATGGAACAGTGCCATACAGATAGAACAACGCTCGAACACGGCACTGAACAGTCATCCAGTATTAGAACAACACTAACACAGCGCATGAAACAGTGCATCCAGTATAGCAACACGCTAACACAGCGCCTGAACAGTGCTCCCAGTATCAGAAAAAAACGCTAAACATCCAGACGCATCAATACGCAAAACAGTGCAGACATTCAGTATAGAACAACGCATAACACAGCGCACTGAGCAGGATCTATCATGACACTGACGCGATAAAGTGACCAGTAAGACACAACCCTAACACAGCGCACTGAACAGTGCATCCAGCACCTCAAGAGCACTGAACATGCACGGAAACAACTAACACCAGCGCACTGAGCAGTGCATCGTATAGAACAACGAACGACAGCGGCACTGAAACAGTGCAATCAGTACAGAACAACACTACCACAGCGACACTGAAACAGTGATCAGTATAGAAAACACCTAAACACAGATGCACTGAACAGTCACAGTATAGAACAACACTAACCAGCGCACTGAGCAGTGCATCCAGTAGTCAGAACAACGCTACACAGCGCACTGAACAGTGCATCAATACAACCGCTCCCAGGCACTACCAGATAACAGAACACAACACAGCGCACTGAACAGTGCATCCAGTTATAAGAAAACCAACACAAGCACTGAACGTCATCCAGTATAGAACAACAATCTAACACAGCCACATGCACAGTGCATCCATACTAGCGCAACACAACACAGCGCCATGAACAGGATCCAGTACAGAAAACAGCTAACACAGCATGCATGAACAGTGCATCAGATCCAGAACAACCCTAACCAGCGCACTGACAGTGCATCAGTATAGAAAAACCTACCCACAGCGCACTGAGCAGTGCATCCAGTACAGAACACACTAAACAGGCACTGAACAGTGATCCTCCGATAAGAACAACGCTACAGCAGCGCACTGAACAGTGCATCCAGTACAGAACAACACTAACACCAGCAGCACGACACAGTGCATCCCCAGTAAGAAACAACACTAACCACAGACGCACTGCAGAGTGCATCCAGTATAGAACAACCTAACACAGCTGACCATATCATACGACACCCACAGTGCACTCCGTCCAAAGTCTAAACAATAACACCAGCGCACTGAACATGCACCAGTCAGAAACAACACGCCCTGAACACACAATACAGACAAATAACACAGTAAAAGTGCCATCCAGTACAGAACACACACAGCGCACTGAACAGTAGCATCAGTATAACCAACGCTAACACAGCGCACGAACGTGATCCAATAGAACAACGCTAACAGTGCACTGAGCCATGCAATCCAGTACAGAACAAGCTAACACGCGAACTGAACAGTGCCACAGTATGAAAACACTAACACAGCGACGCACTTCTGTGAATCCAGTATTAGAACAACACTAAAACAGCGCCTGCACGTGCATCCAGTCAGAGGACAACACAACCACGCGCACTGAAACAGTGCATCAGGTACAGAGACAACCTAACACAGCGCACGGAACAGTGCCATCAGTATAGACCAACACAACACGCGGCATGAACAGTGAATCCAGGTATAGAAATTAACTAACACAGCGACATGAACGTGTTCACAGTAGAACAACCTAACAGCGCACTGAAAACAGTGCATCAGTATAGAACAACGCGAACAGAGTGCAATCGAACCGTGCATCCAGTACAGAAACAACGCGAACACAGGCACTGACCAGTGCATTAAGTATAGAACAAACACTACACAGCGCATGAACATGACCAGTATAAGAAACACACTAAAACACAGCGACACTGAACAGTGCATTCCATATAGAACAACCAACCCCCACAGCGCACTGAGCAGATATCCAGTACAGAACAACCAACAGCAGCACTAAACAGTGCATCCAGTACAGAACAAGCTAAACACAGCGCCACTGAACAGTGCATCCACTATACAAAACAACCACAACACAGACGCACTGAATAGTGCACCAGTACAGACACAAACGCTACACAAGCGCACTGAGACAGTGCATCCAGTATAGGAAACAGCTAACACAGCGCACTGAACAGTGCATTCAGTAAAGAACAACACTAAACACAGGCCCTGAGAATGCATCCAGTATAGCAGAACAACCGTAACACAATGCGGAACTGAACAGTCCTCCAGTACAGAACAACGATAACCACAGCGCACTGGAACAGTGCATACAGTATAGGAAAACACGAACACAGCGCACTGAACAGTGCATCCAGTAATCAGACAACCTAACACAAGCGCACTGAAGCAGTGGCATCCATACAAGAACAACTAACACGCGCAGGGACAGTGCATCCAGTACAGACACAACGACTTAACACAGCGCACTGGACAGTGCATCAGTACAGAACATCTAAGGACACGCGAATAGAACAGTGCCATCCAGTAAGACAACACTAACACAGCGCATGAACAGTGGAATCCGTACAGATACAAACGGAACACAAGGCACTGAACAGTGCACCAGTAAGAAACAACACTAACAACAGCGAACTGAGATAGTGCATTAGTGATGAACAACGTAAAACAGCGCAATGAACAGATGCATTCAGTACAGACACAGCTAACACAGCGCACTGAACAGTGGCATCCATATAGAACAAACGACTAACACATGGCATGACAGGTGCATCCAAGTAAGCAGACAACACAAGACACGCGCATGGAACCGTGCATCCAGTAAGCGCAACACTAACACAGCGACCATGCATCCATACAGAAAATAAAGCAAAGTCCAGTATAGACACACGACTTAACACAAGGCACGTGACAGTGCATCCAGTATAGAACAACAGCTAACACAGCGACACTGACCAGTAGCAGCCAAGTCTACAGAAACAACACTAACACCAGAACTGCACAGTTGAAGAAAGCAGGAAAGCATCCAGTATAGAACCACGAAACACCGCGCATGAACAGTGCATCCAGTAAGAAACAGCTAACACAGCGCATGACCAGTGCATCGTATAGAACAACGCTAAACAGTGCCATGAACAAGTGCACCACACAAACAGTAACAAGCACTAAATGCATCCAGTACAGCAACTGTCAAGCACTGACATACCAAGTATAGAACAACCCTAAACAGGCGCCTGACAGGCATACAGTAAGAACAACACTAACACAGCGCACTTGCACAGTGCCTCAGTACAGGAACCAAATAACAAGCGCACTGAACAGTGAATCAGTACAGTACAAACACTAACACAGCAGCACGAACAGTGCATCCAGTATGAGAAACAACCTTACACAGCGCACTGCGAGTGCATCCAGTAGAAACAACGTAAAACAACGCACTGAACAGTGCATTCAAGTACAGAACAACCTTAACACAGCGCACTGAACAGTGCATCCAGTATAGAACAAACGCTAAACGCACGAACAATCAGACGACAACGTACCAGCCGCACACCAGTGCATCCAGTTAAGAACAACCTAACACAGCACGAACCCCCCCAAAAGGAACGTGCATCCAGTTAAAAGCACACAACACAGGCCGAAACTACAGGCACTCAGTATCAGAACAACGCTAAACACAGTGCACTGAACAGTGCATCCAGTAGTAGAACAACGCTAACACAGCGCACGCACAGTTCACCATACAGAACAACACTAACACCATGCCATGAACAGTCGCATCCAGATATAAACACATAAACAGCGCACTGAAACAGTGCACCAGTCAGAACGTACAGGTCGCATAACAGAAAAAAGACCATAAACACAGCGCACTGGACAGGCATCAGTAAGACAATTACCAGCATGATAGACAGTCATCAGTAAACAATGCTACAGAGCACTGAAACAGTGCATCCAGTATAGAACAACAGCTAACACAGTGCACTGACAGTGCATCAGTACAGAACAATGCTAACACAGCGCACTGAAAGTGCATCACAGTTAAGAACAACACCTAACACAGCGCACTGACCAGTGCATCTAAGAAACAACACTAACACAGTGCACTGACACAGTTCGACCAGGGTACAGGACACACTAACCACAGCGCAATAAACGTGCATCCAGTACAGACACACACCTAACACAGTGCACTTGAACAGTGCACTTCCAGTATAGAACAACAACTGAACAGCAGCGCACGTGAAAAAGTGCATCCATATAGAAAAACACTAACAAGCAGCACTGAACAGTGCAATCCAGTACAGAAACAACGCTTAACACAGTGCACTGCGCATCGTATGCGTACGAGGCTGAAATCGCATTCAAGACAAACAACGCTAACACAGCGGCACTGACCAGTGCATACCAGATAAGAACAACAGCTAACACCAAGTGCAATGAAACAGGTGCATCACAGTATAGAAATACCTAACACAGGCGCACTGAACATCGATCAGTAAGAACAAACTAACCACAGTGCACTGAACAGTGATCCAGTAGAACAACGCTAAACACAGTGCACTGAACAGTGCATTCCAATACAGAACAACATAACCACCATGCACACTGATAGCATCCAGTATAGAACAACACTAACAAGCCACTGAAACAGCACTCGAGCAAATAAACAGGAGGAACAGTGCTCCAGTACAGAACAACGCTAACACAGCGCCTGAACAGTGCATCCATATCAGAAACAAGACAACAACACAGTGCATGAACGTGCATCCAGAAGACAACGCTAACCAGCGCACTGAACAGTGCCATCAAGTATAAGGAAAACAACAAACAATGCTAACACAGCATGTAAACAGTGCATCCAGTATAAAACAACACAAACACGGCACTGAGCAGGTGCATCCAGTACAGAAAACGCGAAACAGACACTGAACAGTGATCCAGTACAGAAACAAAACACACGGCACGAACACGTGCATCCACGTTACAGCCACAACACTAACACAGCTTGCACTGAACAGTCATCCAGTATAGAAACAACGCTAACACAGAAGACATTGAAAGTGCATCCAGTACAGAAAAACGCTAACACCAGTGCCCTGAACAGTGCATCAGTATAGAAACAACCTAACAGAGCCACGAAGTGATCCACAGCAACCTGACACAGCAGTGAACAGCTAATCACAGTACAAACACTACAACACAGACGCATAACAGTGCATCCTTATAGAACAACGCTAACACAGCGCACTGGCAACAGTGCATCACAGTAATAGAACAAACAGCCTGAAACACAGTGCACCATAAGAAACGAGAACGGCAATACAGGTCGATAGAACAACATAACACAGCGCACTGACAGTGATCCGTATACAGAACAACCTAACACAGGCACTGAACAGTGCAATCAGTATTACAGAAACAACGCGAACACAGTGACTGAGACAGTGCATCCATATGAGAACAACACTAACCACAGGCACATGATAGTGCATCCAGTATATGAACAACACTAACAAAGCGCAACTGAACAGTGCATCTATACAGAACAACACTAACCACCAGCGAATTGTGAAAGGCATCCAGACAGAAACAACGCTAACAACAGGTCATGAACAGTGGCAGCAGTACAGAACAAGGCATAACACAGCTGCACTGAACAGTGCATCAGTCATGAACAACAGCTAACACAGCGAATTGAACAGTGATCCAGTATCAGAACAACGCTAACACAGCAGTACATGTACAAGTGCATCCAGTACAGAACAACACTAACACGCGCACAATCAGTGCATCCAGTAAGTAAAACGCAACACAGTGACACGTACGTGCATCCAGTAACAGACACAACACTAACACACGCGCAGAACAGTGCCCAGTACAGCAAACAACTAAACAGACGCACTGAAAAGTGCATCAGTATAGAACACGCTAAAACACAGCACCACTGAAACAGTGCATCCAGTACAGAACAACACGTAAACACAGCTGCAGAGAAACAGTGCATCCAGTATAGAACACGCTAAACAGAGCAATGAAACAGTGCATCCAAGTACAGAAAAAACTAACACAGGGCACTGAACAGTGCATCCAGTATAGAACAACCTAAACCAGAGCGCCGACAGTTCATTAACACACGGACAGTCCAGTCGCAATAAACGCAGCGTCGTATAGAACAACGTAACAACAGCGCACTGACAGTGCATCCAGTACTAGAAAACCTAACACAGCGCTCATGAACAGTGCATCCAGGTATAGAACAACGCTAACACAGGCATGAGCAGTGCACCCAGTATAGACAGCGTAAACACAGCGCACTGAACAGTGCATCCAGTCAGAACAACATAACAGGGCACTGAATGCAGCGGACGAACCTGACACACGTGAATTGACAATCCAGTACAGAACAACGTACACAGCGAAATGAGACAGTGCTCCAGTATAGCAGAACAACACTAACACAGCGCACTGAACAGTGCATCCCAGTAAAAATAAACAGGCAGAACAAGGCTATATACGACACTGCTACACAGACGAACAGTGCACCAGTAACCTAGAACAACACTAAACACAGCGCACTGACAAGTGCATCCAGTATAGAAACAAGCGCTAACACAGCTGCACGGAAAGTGCATCCAGTACGAAACACTAAACACAGCGCATTGAACAGTGCACCAGTATCAGAAGAACAAACCATAACACAGCGCATCGAACAGTGATCCAGTACATGAAACAACGCTAACACAGCACAATGACACAGTGCATCCGTACAGAACAACACTAACACAGGCGCATCTGAACAGTGCTCCATACAGACAGCTAAAAGAACAAGAGCTCCAACGACACAAGCACTAAAAACATGATGACAGTCCAGTACAGAAGACACAACTAAGCCAGTTACAAACAAACAGAGCTACTGAACAGGCGATCCAGTATAGAAATCAACGCTAAACACAGCGCACTGAACAGTGCATCCAGTATCAGAAACAACGCAAAAACACAGCGTCACTGAACAGTGCATCCAGTAAGAAAACACTACAAGTGCACTGAAAGTGCATCCAGTATAGAAACAGCGCTAAACACAGCCGCACTGAACAGTGCATCCAATAATACAAGCTACATAACACAACTGAACAGTTCATCCAGTATCAGTTCAACAGATAACCACAGCGCATGACAGCTGCATCCAGTACGAACAACGCTAACACAGGCTGAACACAGTGCATCCAGTATAGAAACAACGCTTAAACAGTGCACTGAGCAGTGCATCCAGTACTAGAACCAACTAACACAGCGCTCTGACAAGTTGCATCCAGTACAGAACACACTAACACAGCGCACTGAACAGTGAATCCAGTATAGACAACACTAACATCAGCGCACTGACTAGTGCATCCACGACTAGAACAACGTAACCACAGCGCAACTGAACAGTTGATACAGTACAAGAAACAAGCTAAAACGCGCACTGACAGTTGCATCCAGTACAGAACAACACTACACAGCTCATTGAACCCAGGCATCCAGTATAGAAACAACGCTAACAAGCGCACTGAAACAGTAATCCAGTATAGAACAACACTAACGACAGCTGCATGAACAGTGCATCCAGTACAGAACAACCCCCGGCTAACAAGCGACTGACAGTGATCCAGTATAGAACACACTTAACACAGCCGTACTGAACAGTGCATTCAGTATAGAACAACGCTAACACAGCGCATATGAACAGTGCCTCAGCGTATGAGACAACACCTAAAACAGCGCACTGACAGGCATCATACAGAACAACGCTAACACAGAGCACTTGAACAGTGCAATGCCAGACGACCAAGCATACAAAAGCGCACTGAACAAGTTCATCCAGTATGAACGTTCAACACTTAGGACGAACAGTGATCATGAGAAACAACGGACACAGCAACTGACGTGAATCCAGTACAGAACAACGATTACACAGTGCACTGAACAGTGCATCCAGTACAAAAAAGCAATAAGCCAAAAACTGATTCAGTATAAACTCACAGCGCCTGAACAGTGCTCCAAGTAGCAGAACAACAATAAAACAGCGACAGAACAGTGCATCCAGTATAGACAACACCGCTAACCACTAGCGCATGAACGATGATCCAGTAAAGAACAACGCAACACAGCGATGAAACCAGTGCACATTCCAGACGAACGAAGTAACAAGCGGAAACTGACACAGGTCACCAGTATAGAACAACACTAACACAGCAGCACTGAACAGTAGCATGCAGTTATAGACAACACATAACACAGCGCACTGAACATGTGCACACAAACACTACCAGGAAGACAGGCACACGCTAACACGTACAGCGAACTGAACAGTGCATCCAGTATAGAACACGCTAACACAGCGCACTGAACAGGTGCCTATCCAGTACTAGAACAACACAACACAGCACTGAACAGGTGCATCCAGTACTAGAACAACGCATAACAAGCGCACTGTGACCAGTGGCAATCAGTACAGAAAACACTAAAAGCGCATCGGAAAGTATCATCCAGTAAGAAACATGACGTAACACAGACCACTGAACAGTGCATCCAGTCAAGAACAATGCTAACACAGCCATGAACAGTGATCCAGTACTAGAAAACGCTAACCAGTGCGACTGAAACAGTGCATCCAGTTTAGAACACATCGCAACAGCGCACAACAGTGCACAGCACAGAGCAACCTCCAGCTGAAGCACCAAAGAACAACGCTAACACAGCGCACTGAACGTGCATCCATATAGAACAACGCTAACCCAGCGCATGAAGCAGTGCATCCAGTATAGAACAACACTAAACACAGCTCATGACAGTGCATCCAAGTACAGAACAACGTACAAACAAGAGCACTGAAATAGTGCATCGTACGAACAACGAAACCAGTCGCACTGAACAGTGCATCCAGTACAGGCAACAACGCTAACAAGCGCAACTGAACGTGCATCCAGTATAGAAAACAACTAACACAGCGCACTGAACAGATCATCACGACAGAAAACAGCTTAACACAGGCATGAACAGTGCAATCAGCAGAACAACACTAACACAGCGCACTGAACCAGTGCATCCAGTTATAGACAAACAGCTAACACAGGCAACTGAAACAGTGCATCCAGTATTAGACACAACGCCTAAACACAGGCACTGAACAGTGCAGCATCCAGTGACAGAACAACGCTAACACACGCACTGGAACAGTTGCACCAGACAGAACAAACGAACACAGCTGCACTGAAGTGCATCAGTATTCAGAAACAACGCTAATACACAGCGCACTGACCAGATTGCATCCAGTATAGAACACACGAGCTGAAACACAGCGCACTGACCAAGTGCATCCAGAAGAAACAACGTGCTTAATAACACAGCACATGAACAGTGCATCCAGTACAGACACACAACGCGTACACAGTGCACTATGAACAACGCTAAAAACAGAACTGATCCAGTACAGAACAAATCTAACAGCAGCGCACTGAACAGTGCATCCAGTCAGAAACAACGTAAACAAGCACTGGAACCAACAGAAACCGACATGCCGACAGTGCATTCCAGATAGAACCAACGCTAACACAGGCGCATGAACCAGTGCACCCAGTATAGAACAAGCTAACACAGTCGCACTTGAACAGTGCATCCAGTCTAGAACAACGACTACACCAGCGCATGACAGTGCATCCATACAGAACAACGCTAACACAGCGCACTGAACATGATGACCAAAGCTACCAGTAGAACACATCCAGTATAGAACAGAGTAACACAGTGCCACAAACAGTGATCAGTACAACAACGTAAAAGCGCATGAACAGTGCATCCAGTTAGAACAGGCTAACACAGCGCACTGAAACAGGGCATCCAGTACGACAACGCTAAACACAAGCGCACTGAACAGTGCATCAGTATAGAAACGCTAAACACAGCGCACGGACAGTGCATCCAGTATAGAACAACGACTAACCAGCCACTGAACAGTGCATGCCAGTAGCAGAACAACGGCTTACACAGCTGCACTGACCAGTGATCCGAACAGAAACAGCTAGCAACACACGACTACATATCAGTCAGCACTACGATAGCCGCATCTGACAGTGACCAGTATAGAACAGCTAACACAGCCGCACTGAAACCGTGCATCCAGACGAACAACGCTAACACAGGCATGACGTGCATCAGTACAGAACAACGCTAAAACAGGACACGACAGTGCATCCAGTACAGAAACAACGCTAAACAAACAGACAGTAAGACACTAGACACAGTGCATGAAGCACGTACCGAACAACACTAACACAGTGCACTGAAACAGTGCATCAGTACTAGAACAACGCTTAACACAGTCCAAACAGCACCAGTAGACACAGAACACAGTCGCACGACAGTCATAGTACAGCACACAGTGCAGCTAACAGGCAGTACAGAAAAACACTAACAGGATGACAGGGCACAATACAGAACAACACTAACACAGCGCACTGAACAGGCTCCAGTATAGAACAACGCTAAAAAGCGCCATGAACAGGCATCCCAGTTATAGAACAACGCTAAAACAGCGCACTGAACAGTGATCAGTATAGAACAACGCTAACACAGCGCATGAACAGTGCATCCAGTAAGACACAAGCTAACACAGCGCACGAACATGGCATCGTAAAGGAACAAAGCTAACCACACGCACGAACAGGTGCATCAGTATAGACACCAAACAGCGACTACCAGCATCGTAGCATCGCAGGCACACAGTGCATCCAGTAAGGAACAAACAGCTAAACCACGCGCATGAATATCAGTTAGAGACAACACGTACACACCAGGCATCAGTACGACAACGCAACACAGCGCAATGAAAGTGCATCCAGTAAGAACACACTAACACAGCCAGATAACAGTGCATCCAGTATAGAAAACAGCCTAAACAGGACCTGAACAGTACATCCAGTATAGACAAACGTAACACAAGCGCACTTGAACCAGTGCATCAGTAAGTACACAACGCTAACACAGGCACGTGAACAGTGCATCCAGTACAGAACAACCTGAACACAGCCACTGAACAGTGACCAGTACCGTTATAGCAACACTAACCAGCGCATGGAACCGTGCATCAGTATAGAACAGCAGCTAACCACAGCGCACTGAACAGTTGGCATCCAGTACAGAACACGAAAACACAGCGCACTGACAGTCTCCAGACAGACAATCAAAACATGCCGAACAGGCCAATAAACAATGCAACAATCAGGAGTGCATCCAGTAACAGAACAAAAGCGCTGACAGGCTCACAGAAGTACACTGAACAGTGCACTCAGTAAGAACAACAGCTAACACAGTGCACGGAACAGTGATCAGTACAGAACAACGCTACACAGTGCACTGAACAGTGCATCCGTAGTACGAAAACAACCTAACCAGTGCACTGAACCAGTGCATCAGTACTAGAAACAACAGCTAACACAGTGCACTGAACAGTGCATCCAGTATAAAACAACACTTAAACACCACGTGAATGGACCCAGTATAGTACGAACAACTAACACAGCGCACTGACAGTGCATCCGTACAGAACAACCGCTAACACTTAGCGAACTGATACCAGTGCATCCTAGTACTAGAAACAACGCTAAACACAGCGCACGAAACGTGCATCAAGTAAGAACAACGCTAACACAGCGCAGCCAGTGCTCCAGATAGAACAACCTAACCACCCAGCGGCACTTGACAGTGCATCCGTACAGAACAACTACTAACAAGCGCACTGAACGTGATCCAGTAAGAACAACCTAAACCGACAGCGCACTTGACAGGCTGCATCCAGTCATGAACAACACTAACACGGCACTGACAGTGCATCCAGTATAGAACAACACTAAACAGTGCACTGAACAGTGCATCCAGTAAGAACAACACTAACAAAGCGCACTGAATCAGTGCATCCAGTAAGAACAACGCTAACACAGCGCCCACTGAACAGTTGCATCCAGTATAGAAACAACGCTAACACAGCGACCACTGTAACAGTGCATCCAGTATAGAACAAACACTACACAGCAGCACTGAACAGTGCATCCCAGTATAGAAACAACACTAACACAGCGCACTGACATGCATCCAGAGTACAACACAATGCTTACAGCGCACTGAACAGTCATTCCGTACAGAAACAACACTACACAGCGCATGAACAGTGAATCCAGTACAGAACAACATGGCCTGAAAAGCATCCGTTGAACCATAACGGCACTGAAACAGTGCATCCGTAAGAACAACCTAACACATGCCATGAACCGTGCATCCAGTACTAGTACAACGCTAACACAGGCAATGAAACAGGTCATCCAGTGACAGACAACCTAACACAGTGCACTGAACAGTGCATGCCAGTATAGAACAATGCTAACACAGTGCAATGAACAGTGAACATCAGTATAGAAACAACACTAAACACAGCGCATGACAGTGGCATTCCAGTACAGAACAATGCTAAACACAGCTGCACTGAACAGTGCATCCAGTATAGAAA
Organism: Engystomops pustulosus; assembly: GCA_019512145.1. Taxonomy (NCBI): domain Eukaryota; kingdom Metazoa; phylum Chordata; class Amphibia; order Anura; family Leptodactylidae; genus Engystomops; species Engystomops pustulosus. The sequence goes on from CM033641.1 coordinate 1,939,950, forward strand.
CAAACAAAACAGTTGCACTGAAACAGTGCCAGTACAGAAAACTTAATAACACGGCACTGAAAAACAGTGCATCCAGTATAGAACCACACTAACACGTGCACTTGAACAGGTGCTCCATGTACAGTAAAAACAACTCACACAGTGCCAGATAGGAACCTCTCAAGCACTAACGTGCATCCAGTATAGAACAACTCTAACACAGCGCCACTGATCCAGGCACGCTCACAGGCTAATAGGCATACAAAAAGCTAACACAGCGCACTGAACAGGCAATCATACAGAACAACGCTAACACAGCTGCACTGAATCGGCACCGTACCCAGAACAACGCTAACACAGCGCACTGTACAGTGCATCAGTATAGCAAACGCTAAACACAGCGCACTGACCAGTGCTCAGACGAACAACGTAACACAGCGCTGATACAGTGCATCCAGTACCAGAACATAAACATGCAATAACTCAGTTGCAAACAACCAAAAATTCCATCCTAAGAAACGAACACGGAACAGTGCATCCAGTAAGAGACAACGCTAACACAGCGCCACTGACAGTGCATCCAGTACAGAACCAACTACTAACACAGCGCACGGAACAGTGCATCCAGTATAGAACAACGCTACCACGAAATGCCAACAGTGATCAGTACTAGAACAACACATACCCAACAGGCAACTGAACGTGATCCAGTACTAGAAACAATGCTAACACAGTCGCATGACAGTGCATCCAGTATAGCACAAACTAACACAGCGCACTAGTACAGGTGCATCCAGTACAGAACAACGCACTTGACACAGGCTAGAACAGTGCCATTCCAGTATAGAAAACACTAACACAGCGCCACGGACAGTGCATCCAGTACAGAACAAACACTAACACAGTCGAACATGAACAGTGCATCCAAGTAAGAACAACGACTAGCAACCGCGACAGTGACATCCATACAGGACAAGCTAACACACCAACTGACAGCACAATAAACCCTAAAACAGCGCACTGAACAGATGCATCACAGTATAGACACAATAACAACAGCTGCAACTGCAACACCAGTAAAAACGAACATAAGCCAGCAGTATCGTAGAAACAACGCTACAACAGTGCACTGAACAGTGCATCCAGTATAGAACAAAGCTAACACAGTGCAGAACAGTGCATCCAGTATAGAACAACACCTAACACAGGCACTGACAGTGCATCCAGTTATAGAACAACTACACAAGGCATGCAACAGTGACATCAGTACTAGAACAACACTACACAGCAGCGCACTGGAACAGTTGATCCAGTATCAGAAACAACAATGCTAACACAGCGCCAGAACAGTGATCCAGTATAGAAACAACACTAAACACAGCGCACTGACAGGCATCCAGTAAGAAACTAACACAGCTCACTGAACAGTGCATCCAGAACAGAACAACGACTAACACGTGCACTGACACAGTGCATCCAGTACAGAACAACACTAACACAGCTGACTGAAAGTGCAATCAGTATAGAACAACCTAACACGCGCACGAACAGTGCAGCCAGTATAGAACAAACACAAACACACAGCAGGGCATCATAGACAAATACAAGCAGAGTGCATCCAGTTGCACAGAACAACGACTGAAGCATCCAGTAAGCAACGTTCAGGCATTGAATAGTGGTATCCAGTACAGAACAACGCTATCACAGCGCACGGACAGTGCATCCAGATAGAACAACACTAACACAGCGCAACATGCATCCAGTTGAACAACTACCCAGACTGACAGTGCGATCAGAGACAACGCTAAACACCAGCGCACTGTTTACCCGATATCCTGCATGTGTCACTTCCCCGCTCAGGTCCCTGGAGTTCACCTTCTTCTTCCTGGTGCATGTAAGTGCATTGTCCGTGTATAATGCGCTGTGCGGGGCGTCACTAAGATCCTGCACCCGATATCCTGCATGTGTCGCTTCCCCGCTCAGGTCCCTGGAGTTCACCTTCTTCTTCCTGGAGCATGTAAGTGCTGATCTTGCGACAAAATTTATTTTTTAAATTCAGCGGTTTGTCCGAATCAGCCGGGTTGTCCGACGTCCACCCCCCTCCGATTTGTGTTGAATTAAAGCCGGCGTCGATGCGCCACAATACGATCGCGTGCACCAAAAACCCCTGTGCAAATCTGCAAAATTTGTGAAACCCGACGGAAATGCGTCCGACGGACCCTTAGTAAATGTGCCCCTATATGTGGTGCTGAATACAACTGCTTTGTTATGGTTCTCAATAGTAGATTCTGAAATTATAGTAGAGGCTTTGGTATTGCCAAATAAGAGATCTTCATCTTCGCGAGACTTACACAAGACAATAGATTTGGCCCTTTTTATGATGAGTTTACAGTAACCTCGGATTTGTAGTCTGGTGTGGATATGTTTATACTGGAGTGTATAGGGGGGGAGCTACAGGACCGTTCAGTATGATTGTATTCACCGATTGGTACGTTTTTAGTGGTTGGGTTTTTTGTGGCAGCTTGAAGCATGCAGAGTAGAATCGCCAGCTGTCGGTTTTCTGTATAAAGATGTAACAATTTGGTGAGTGTTGTGAGGTTGCACAATGATGGCGGCTGCAGTTGGTGAATGCAGACCTGCAGATGGCGCACAGCCTGGTGCTCACAATCATCACATCGCTCAGGAGATGCGGAAGTAGCCAAATGTTAGTAACGTACAATGCCACCTGTATAACATATCACAGGTGTATTATGGACCCGCGGCGCCTGGTATACAGCCTGGAACATACTCACTGATAGCATGTGCTCTCTACATCCAGATACATGAATGGTTAATATCAGGAGCAGCGCTGCAGGAGAGATGCAGGAGGATCTCATGTGCCAGAGATGGCAGGTAGGTACATACCACAACCTGCAGGACAAGAAAGCTGTACAAGCTCTTCCTGGACAAGCACCAGCATGTGCAATGGTATACAGCCCAGGTAGGTGCTCAACCTTACACCTGCACCAAACAGCTCCAAACCAGCAATTATACTGACAACACCTGTGTCGTCAGCAGACATGGGGTACACATACCCAAGACAGGGCGCCCAAGCTGGCGAGAGGAGCGCAACCGAAAACGTTATGTACACAGCAAGACTGCTCCATAGCCATTATACTGAGTGACACTTACCTGACTCTTCTATAATGAACCTAAAGAGAAAAACCTAAATACAAGGGCTGTGTGTGTGCTCCGTCCTATAGGTGGAGTCAGCCAAGGCATTCATTGATTTACATTGTCTACTATGCTTTGTTACCTGTTTCTACTGCTGAGTTGATACCACGGGGAGGCAATCCCCATATGGTGCTCCAATCGGACTATACGGAAATATTTGTTTCTCTATTACAGACACAATACCATGGAATCGTCCGGCTCATAGGATCTGCAGTTAGAGTGTCTTTAAGCATACACTCAGATGTTGTAGATGAGGCGTAGAGGAGTCCATGTGGTCATCCCTAATATGGTGTCTACTCTCTTCCTATAAAACATCACTTCTATATGTAACCTGCAGTATATAAGGATCAACAGCAAACCAAAGCGTTACACATCCATAACTATAATGTAAGGCTACTACCTCCTGTGTGTGTCTCCAGGTTATAGACTGGGATTTATGTAAAGTTCTGACCACTGGCAGCCATGGGGTAAAATTTCCACTCATCCCGTCCCCTGTGCGCATCTCACAAACATCTTATTCATGATCTTATATGATGTAGCGCTTCCCCCTGGTCAGTAAAGTAATATGAAGGAGACTTGGGTCCCAATTCTCATCCTCTGTATGTAGGCTGTAACTTCCCTGTGTATTGTCAAGTCCAGTTACTGGTTTTCTTTATATTTGTCTTTTATATGTAAGAAACATTTCATGTAGAGACTTTGCCAGGATTTCTACTGCCTCATACAATCGTGGGGTCACCCCGGAGGAGAGGAGGGTCGCAGATTTGGGGAACTATAGGGTAACAACATCATACCTACTTTGTTTATGTAGATTGAAATAAAAGTAATATTTTTTTGTTTTCTGCTATAAAACTAATATTTCCAGTAGTCTTCATCCTGAGAATATTTGGGAAATTTCTTGTAATTTTTCAAAAAATCTTCCTCTCCCAAAAGGCTGTGATGAGAAGTCCACCGCTAGACTCACATTCAGGTTCTTAGTAAATCTGCAGAAGGACAGGACTGGAGACCCAGGATGGGGAAGGACAGGGTTTTTCAATACAAGTTTATGGTTTTTAGTAAACTTATTCCAACATAGACATGGTCCCACCATTATAATGACACTGACTTGTGACATTTAATAACACGTGAAATCTCATTTATATTCATAATTAAAAGTCAGAATTCTCCTCTGTCATTGTTATGTGGAAGGCGACACAGATCCCGTTCTCTCTCATGTACTTTGTCAGTATCTGCAGTTCTCTTCTCCGTTATCATCATCTGATACTAAATCCCGACCCAGGTCCACCAAAATACTTCAACAGCTCAATGATCACCATATTGTGGGTGTGGCTGCTTTGGACTGTTCGGAAAACGTGGATAGAGGAGTCATACAGATAACAGGGGTCGTGGCTCCATAGTCTGATCTACAACGACACAAACAACAATCATTTGGACAGATTTCTGTCTGATATAACACCAAATAGCAAAATTTTTACCCAATAGTAAAAATAATAAATGTTTAAATATTGATGAACACGGGAATAGTCTCTAGAAAGTGTCTGGAGAGTTTATTGCAGTGGGATAGTACAGGTCAGATGCCACTTTTGACCCCAGACCTTGTTCTTTCCATACTTTAAAGTAAAAAATAACAAAAACTAGAAAAAGACCCCCCGCCGAAAGACCCCGGACCAGAACCCGAACACACATCATGATTCGGATCTTGGTTGTGTGTCAAAAGTATGCAAAAGCAAGACATCACCATAGCCAATAGTCCTCTGTCGTGTATTGCCTAGAAATGATTGGCTGGCTGGACATAGTACACTTCACATATACGAGCAGGGTCACATGGTCACTGTCGCAGATGCCATTACATACAGAAAACAGCATTACATAACCTCATTAACAGCATCAATTGCCTGACAGAGCCTGTGGATGTATAGAAGCTGCTCTTAGAGGAACAGGTTATCACAAAATCTAACTAATTGCCCCTGATAAGGGAACTCGAAGATTGGCATCAGTCCAGGGATATTCCCTACTGATATCTGAGGCTTCTACACACAATACTACAAAGACCAGAAGATTATTTTCATTTACTGCATCAGCCAAAAAGTGTGGCCTTTACCAGTTTATTAAAGTTATCCTGTTGGAATATGCGTCTTTATGTACTAATTTCTGTCCAGGGTTCTGGGTCATTGGCCCCCCTGGACCACCTGCGGGAGAAGGTGTACATAAACCGAACCTGGGGCCCGGAATCTAAGTGACACCTGGTCCTTCACAGATGCCACTCCACAAAGGGAGATGGTCTTGCTGGCAGCCTCGTAAGCAACATTGACATAGGCTCCACTTACAGAACACAGTGTGCGCCCTAGGGCTGAAGCGGACCTTTGGGAGACCTGTAGCTCAACAAGGTATGCTAGTGGACGCAAGTCTGTTATTTTGCTTGTGATTGCAATTTCCAACAGCACGGGCCATTGAACCACACATCTATTCGGGTGTGCCAGGGTGATCAAGACCACTCAGAGAGATGTCAGTTTCCACGAGACGGCCAATGCTTCCTATTACCTTGTAAGACCCGTTTTGAAAGTACAGCCAGGGCAAGCGTCGTTCACAGGTAACAAATTCCAGAAGCCAGGAGTAACAGAACTTGACGGCATACTCGCCGGTGTCGAATTCTCCATTGCGCAATCTAGCAGCGCCGTTTTCAGACTGAGGAAGCTCATTCCGGTTCCCAAACTGGAAGTGGAATAAGCAGGAATACTGCATTTAGGGGATGGCCACATGACTGAATCGCCAATAGATAGGGGGAGGGTAGCCCTAGGCACCAGCGCCCCCCCCCATGCTCAAGAAAAGATTGACTGACTGTGATTGTCCCTGGAACGTTCGTGACAAACTGGGAAGGCATCAGTTCTAATGTACACCAAAAGCCGAGCTGAGGTAATAAAGCGTAAATCTGGGAGAATAAATCCCCTGCACAACTTTGTATTCGCCATCATATTTCAAGCATAGCAGTCTGAGCATAAGTCATGACAATGGTAGACAAGTCGGAGTACACAGGAGCGGGTTGCAGGAACCGCCGCGGGAGTGGTCGCTAGAACCAGTAAGCTAGGGTGCACAGAGGAATACTGTATGCAGTGTGGACTGTGACTTGACCAAGTATTCTCATGAGCACAATCCTGCTGGGCTAGCTGGCGACAAACCTGGAAATATCAACCAGTTACGGAAGCGGCACCATCACGGGGTCAATGGTCGGATCACATCCTGTCAGGAATTTCAGGAGTCATTGGACCGCATGGACCCCGCGAGCGATGTTACTAGCCGACCCTGGGACGGAATCTATTGGCACATGGTCTTTCATATAGAAGATGAGCGCACAAGACTCGTTCTGACTGATGCTTCGTTACGGCATTAGACGTAACTCGAAACTGCTTCGTTGCTCGGACGAATCTCATTTCAGCCCGCTCCAGAAAATGGCTCCAGCTTCCCGCGTTTTATCTTTTTGACGCGGTTGCCAGAAACAGATGCCAAACAGCAAACAGTAGGAGACTGCTGCAACTCCCACCCAGGCAGACGTAGGTACCCTATTACACGTCGACTAGCAGGGTTTGGCTGGCCAGATCAAGTGACCCAGAGATAGAAAATAGCCGCTGCCCTCCGCGCTGCACGGTCATTTCCTCGTGTCCTGGATGCCGCTATGGAGAGAGCTGCTGTCTGGCTGGTGCACACTAAGCGTTAGGGTGCTATACATTAAAGCTGTTAGGCAGAGTGATTCAACAAGAACCCAACAGCCCTTCTTAGGGCTAAATAACAGTTTAACTTTTCTTTTATATGTTGTTGCCTTGTGGCTGGAGCTTGCTGCATTAGTAGTGCAGCTATACCATATATGTGAGGAATTTGCAGGGACTTGCTAACCGTTGTGTTTAGCTCTTTAGTGACACACATATCCACCTCAAGCACCGAAGTGGGGAAAATTCTTATGGGGTTTGATTTACGATTAGGCACGTCTGCTGATTTTAACTTTTTTTTTACGTATATTATTTTCATATTAGCGTCATCGTCATAGCCAAAACGTGTGCTTTCAGAGTTGGCTGAAAATAGCCAAAGGAGAACCACATGGCTTATTAGCTACAATAGCGTTTTAATTTTCTATTTTTTCTGGTGTCTGCCTTGGTGGCATGTCCTTGCGGTGCATATACCCTAGCCATATTGTGAGTAATTTGCAGGGAGACTTTGACGCTTTTGAGCTCGTTAGGACACACATATCGCACCTCAACACCGTAATGGAGACAAGTAATTGGGGTTTGTCTCTTAATAACGCAGAGTCTGCGAGTTTTTTTGTTTTTCTACGGTTTATTCGCGTCACTTCGGACGGGGGGTAAGGTCGTAGCACAGCACAGCCATTCATATGTGCTTTCATTGTGGGTAGGAACTAGCCTAAGCAATAAGGATAGCATACGTTTTTGTTTAAAAAAAAAAACACAAAAAAAAAAATTATATATAAGTTTCAACACATTTTAAAATGTTTAACCCGAGGGCTAGGGGTAGAGGACGAGGACGTGGACGTGGGCGTCCATCTAACTGCAGGGGTCAGAGGCCGTGGTCCTGGGGGGGTGGAGCACCAACCTGCTGACGAGGAGCAGCGGGAACGCCGCAGAGCTACACCTCCCTAGGTCATCATGTCTAAGTTAACTGGGGACTCGTTGGTAGACACTGTTGAGGCCAGAACAGTGCGAAACAGGTGATGTCGTGGATTCGACAACTGCTTCGAGCACATTGGTCCACCAGTCAGTCTTCCACGCAGTCCACCCATGTCACCGAAATCGGCACTACTCCAGCCTCCACCATCACCTCCTCCCCCCCAGTCTGCCCCACTCCACAGAAAATTTGAGCATTTGAACCGGCATACATCTGAGGAACTGTTTTCTGACCTTTCCCAAGTTCACAAACCATTGTCTCGGTTGCTGCTGAGCATTTTCCGATGCCCAGGTTTTCCACCGTCCGATCTGTGATGAGGAACTTTGACGTAGTGAAGAAGTGTGTAAAGAGGTGTCGACGATGAGGAGACACGGTTGTCAGACAGTGGTGAAGTTGTGTCAGGGCAGGAGTCGAGGGGGGAGCAGACTGAGGTGAGCGGAGGATGAGAGGTGACAGACCCAACTGGGTTGAAGGCCGGGTGACACACAGTGCTTGAGACGGAGGAGCAGAGTCCTATAGCAGAACAGGTGGAAAGGCAGTGGTGGGGCCAGACGGAGAGGCAGGGCCAGAGCGGATGCATCAGCGCCAAATGTTTGTCGTAGATGGAAGCTCCCGTGCGAGGCTAGATTTTCAAAGTCTGGAGGTTCTTTAAGGAAACACCGGATGACCGACGGACTGTGGTCAGCAACCTTGCCAACCCGGATCGAGGGTTCCACCTACTATAGCTTAACTACCACAGTGTGCGCAGGCATATGAATGCTAAACACCCATCATGGCACGTTTCACCCTGGCCGGTGCACACCACTGCTCCTGTCCCTGTGTCAGCTGATCAGTCAACCCTGCCAGGACCACTGGCCAAACAGAAAACCCCATCGTCTGCCTCACGATCCTCCACCAGCATCCACCAGACGTTCAGCTCTCCATACCCCAGACGCTGAGCGGCAGAAAGAAGAAGTATAGGCCAACCACTCCACACGCCACACGACCCTCAACGTCCAACTCTCCAGTTTACGCATTAGCCACGTCTCGAATAACGAGTACCCGAGCATTTTAGTGCTCGCTCATCTCTAATAAGGATGTAACGTGCTTTTAACAATAAATGTGGAATTTTTTAGCATTGCTGGATTTACCCTTTCTTTGCTGATCTTTGAACCTGTAGGAGTGTCAGGCAATCCCCGGGCACTGGTGGATATGCATCATGTGTGGGTGAGCTGAAAAACTTATAGACTGTGTTTTCATAAAAATAATTTGTTATCTTTGTTTTTCAGAGGTACCTTACACAACCACAGCGGTGTGTAATGGGTTAAAAAGCTGTAACATAGATAAGACACCTGCAGTATTGGCCCCGCTTAGGATCTGGTGCCAGAAGCTGTACGTATTAGTAAGTCTCATGTCGGCAAGTCACTGCCAAATGTGATTTCTTACTACATCAGATGTTGGAAAGGGTAAAAGCAGGAGGTCCATATGGTCATCCCTAATATGGCGTCTACTCTCTTCCCTATATAAAACTATCACTTCTATATTTAACCTGCAGTATATAAGGATCAACAGCAAACCAAAGCGTTACACATCCATATACATATAATGTAAGGCTACTTACCTCCTGTGTGTGTCTCCAGGTTATAGACTGGGGATTTATGTAAAGTTTCTGACCACTGGCAGCCCATGGGGTAAAATTTCCAACTTCACCGTCCCCTGTGGCCTCATCTACAAACATCTTATTCATGATCTTATATGGATGTAGCGCTTCCCCCTGGTCAGTAAAGTAATATGAAGGAGACATTGGGTCCCGGGAATTCTTCATCCTCTGTATGTAGCGCTGTAACTTCCCTGTGTATTGTACAAGTCCAGTTACTGGGTTTTCTTTATATTTGTCTTTTATATGTAAGAACATTTCATGTAGAGACTTTGCCAGGATTTCTACTGCCTCATACAATCGTGGGGTCACCCCGGAGGAGAGGAGGGTTCGCAGATTTGGGGAACTATAGGGATACAACATCATACCTGTACTTGTGTTTATGTAGATTGAAATAAAGTTATTATATTTTTTGTTTTCTGCTATAAAACCTAATATTTTCCAGTAGTCTTCATCCTGAAATATTTGGGGAAATTTCTTGTAATTTTTCAAAAAATCTTCCTCTCCTACAAAAGGCTGTGATGAGAAGTCCACCGCTAGACTCACATTCAGGTTCTCGTAGTAAATCTGCAGAAGGACAGGACTGGAGACCCAGGATGGGGGAAGGACGAGGGTTTTATTCACCAATACAAGTTTATGGTTTTCTAGTAAACTTATTCCAACATTAGACATGGTCCCACACATTATAATGACACTGACTTGTGACTTAATTATAACACGTGAAATCTCATTATTATATTCATAATTAAAGTCAGAATTCTCCTCTGTCATTGTTATGGTGAAGGCGACACAGATCCCGTTCTCTCTCATGTACTTTGTCAGTATCTGCAGTTCTCTTTCTCCATTATCATCATCTGATACTAAAATCCCGACCCAGGTCCAACCAAAATACTTCAACATCTCAATGATCACCATATTGTGGGTGTGGCTGCTTTGGACTGTTCGGAAAACATGTGGATAGAGGAGTCTATCAGATAACGAGGGGTCGCTGGCTCCATAGCTGATCTACAAGACACAAAACAACAATCATTATGGACAGATTTCTGTCTGATATAAACCAAATAGCAAAAAATATTTTTACCCAATGAAATAAATGTTTAAATATTGATGAACTACGGGAAATATGTCTCTAGAAAGTGTCTGGCAGAGTTTATTGCAGTGGGGAGTAGTGCAGGTGCTAAAAGCCATTGACCCCAAACCTGGCGTTTCCAAACCTCAAAGGACCCACGGACCGGAGCCCAAAGACACGTTATGATTTGGAATCTGGGTCAATTTACAGGAAGACATGAAAAGCAGCTGGAGCTGAAACAGCCAATCAAACCACTTCCAAACCCTCAGCGACTATCACCATGACCTCTGTGGGCTGCCTGTGATTGGCTATAGGGACAAAGAACATGCACCAACCATCACCATGTCCTCTGTAGGCTGCCTGTGATTGGCTATAGGGACAAAGAACATGCACCAACCATTTCACCTGACCTGAGTTTGGTATGTACAGATCTGCAAAGCTAAAAGAGGTTTTGGAAACTTCCCTTTACTCTAAATAAATTTTTATTCTAAAAATATTTTAAATTTTTTAACAAACAACAGTAGTCAGGGGTGTAGTACAGAGTCAACTACACAATCCATATACATCCAATAAGAGTGCAAACTTATTAACACGCAGTTGCCTTATATACTTGGGTCTTGTAAAAACCTGATATTCATTTCTATGCTGCAGTAGGAATATTAAGGACTACATTGAGTCTGAGTTTCCTCTATAACTATAACTGGGCAATCAGCCCTTTAGGCCAAAAACCTTCCTTCGGATAACGTTAGTAAAACGTTGCTCGGGATAGGGACGAGTATTAGGTTTCCCATGTGAGTAAGTGAAGGGGGATCTGAATAGGGTGCACTGGAGGATGGTCACGGGGCCAGAGTTTATTTGGCTGCATCTTAAGACAACTACTCCAGGTTAACTCGTAGGTGCTGTTCAAATGGTGTTTGGTGTTCAAATGCACATGTTTGCTGCATTAGGGTTTGGAATAAAATGTCCTCAAATTTAGGTGTTTCTGAGACCTCCAGTATCTAGTGAGTAGCAGCTTAGTGAATATAAACCAGACGGCTATTATGGACCTTTTTTTTGGGGTGGGGGGGGGGGGGGTCTCATCTAAATTTAGAAACAATAAAGCCTGGGCAGGAGATGGGCGAAGATCTAATCCCGGAAGGGAATTAAGTAGGTCGAAGGTTTTCTTCCATAAGTCAGTGATGAGCAGGAATTGCCATAGTATGTGAAATAAAGTTCCTTTGCGGCCACATTGTCTCCAATATTTGTGCGATGTTCCCAAAAACATAATATTCAGCTTTTCAGAAGTCAAGGACCACCGCAGGACTGTTTTCATAGCAGCCTCATAAAAGTCCATTTAAAAGTAGAGTTTATTAGGTGGAAGGCTCTTTCCCCCCGTGAGAATGGGAGTAGATTTCACAATGGTTTCCTTGGAGCCTAATGCGCTGTATAATTGATGCTTAATGCGGAGGTACTTGTAGTGATCTTTATGTAAAATGTTATATTTATGGACAATATCTGAGAAAGGAAGTAGAGAGCCGCTGTTTCCTATGTTTGTGACACCTTTCCCTATCCAGGAGTCTAAGCGTAAGTGCATGCTCATGTTTTTTTTAACGTAGTTAGCGGAAATATGTCCTCCAAAGATTCTATGGGGCACATTTACTTAATCCGTCCCCGGAATTCACAGAAAGTGCATTGTCCGTGTATAATGTGCTGTGCAGCGAGTCACTAGATCCTGCGCCCGATATCCTGCATATGTTGCTTCCCCGCTTAGGTCCCCGGAGTTCACCTTCTTCTTCCCGGTGCATGTAAGTGCATTGTCTGTGTATAATGCGCTGTGCGGGGAGTCACTAAGATCGTGCCCCCGATATCCTGCATGTGTCGCTTCCCCGCTCAGGTCCCCGGAGTTCACCTTCTTCTTCCCGATGCATGTCAGTGCATTGTCCGTGTATAATGCGCTGTGCGGGGAGTCACTAAGATCCTGCGCCCGATATCCTGCGATTTCCTGTTGTGACCCCGGTTCCGTTTCTGACTACGCTCCTTTGCCGCCTGCCCTGAACTGTTGCTACGACTCTGACTACGAACCTGTGCTGCCCGTCCTGACCTCCTGCCTGACCCCGACTACGAGATTGCCTGCCGATTCTGTACCTCGACCTTGGCTGCCACAAGTCACGCCTGTGGAACGACCTGGTGGTACCACGCCGCAGCAAGTCCAACCCGCATTGCGGCGGGCTCTGGTGAAAACCGGGTGCCACTTAGACTCCGGTCCCAGGTAGTGGCTTGTGCCATCGTTCGCAGTGGTTCAGAGGATCCACAACCTCTAAGCCTGACAGTAATAAGTCTCTAGAAAATGTCTGGAAGAGTTTATTGCAGTGGGGAATAGTACAGGCATTGATAGCATTTGACCCCAGACCTGGTCTTTCCAAACTTTAAAGGACCCAGGAACTGGAGCCCAAACACACATCATGATTCGGAAATCTGGGTTAGTGTGCAGAAAAGTATGCAAAGCAGACATTCAAACCGCTTCCAACCCCTTAGCAACCATAGCCATGTCCTCTGTCGTATTGCCTGTGATTGGCTGGGCTGGACATGTGACACTGCACTATAAGATGCCATTACATACAGAAAACATCTAGGGAGAGCTTGCGACTTGTCAGCTTGGCAGGGACTTATTAAACAGCATCAATTGCCCTGATGTATGGCACTGTATAGCGCTGTAATGTATAGAAGAAGCTGCTCTTAGTAGGAACAGGTGAAAATCTGAAATAATTGCCCCTGTAAGGAAACTCTGAAGAATTGCATCAGTCCAGGGATATTCCTACTGATTCTGAGGATTCTACAGCAATACTAACAAAGACCAGAAAGGATTATTTTCATTTACTGCATCAGCCAAAAAGAGCGGCCCTTTATAGTTTTTAAAGTTTGTCCTGTTGGAGAATATTGCGCTTTTGTACATATTTCATTTCAGGGTTCGGGGTCATTGGACCCCCTGGACCACTGCGAGAGATGGTACTAGCCGACACCTGGGACCGAAATCTAAGTGACACCTGGTCTTCACCAGAGCCTTTCTGCAAAGCGGGATGGTCTTTCTGCGGCAGGGTGCCACCAGGTCGTTCCACAGGTGCTACTAGCCCGCGGTGGCCGCAAAGGTCGCAGTACAGAATTGTAATCCAGGCTCAACGTCAGGCACAGGCACGAACTCAGGGCAGGTGGCAGAGATGCAGAGGTCAGAGGTCAAGTCTGAGGTAACAACAGGAATGCAGGCAAGGCAGGCAAGGAACAGGTACAGGTACTCACAAGAAGCTTTCAGTAAGGCAAATGAGCTCACAGATCCGGCAGGGAATCCTGGGAACAGCCGGCCTCTTAAGGAAATCCGGGGGTGCCAGCGCAAATCAGCGGTGCGCTGGCCCTTTAAACCTATGAGTGCCGGTGGGCGCTGCCTAGCCGGGAGAAGAACAGGATCACGGAGAGGTAAGAGCGGGCCAGGGAACGGGGGAAGTGCTGCAAAGAAGAGGGGCACGGGTGTGGTGACTGAGAATAGTGCACACTAATACATGACGCAGAAAAGTGTGGTCAGTGAAGAGTGTACAATATTGAGCTGCATCCCGAATACAGAGAGGATGTGTTGTTATGCAATGATTCCTCTCGGATGTGGCGTAAACTCCACTACGAAGATCCCAAGAAGAAGGTTTAATATGATGCTGATGAGGACAAGCATAAATGTCTTTGTTGCTGTATCCAGGGTCGGACTGGGGTACCTGGGGCCCACCAGTGAAATTGTTTTTGGGGGCCCACCTACTACTACATAGAATTATTCTGAATTAAGGGAATTTCTAAGCACTAGCGGGGCCAGTGAAATAAAGAATAAGCTAATCCCTTTCTCCCTCCCTCTCTGCTAGTGCTAGTCTCTTGGTTTGTGTACAGGGGCTGCAGTGTAGATGTTACCTCAGGGCATTAATATTAGGGATAGTATAAGAGTTACCCCTGGTTTCCAGGGCTTCCTGCTGGTGACTGGGCTGTGGTTAGGGATGTAAGTGTTCGCACTGCACACCAACCTTCCATGAAACTGATGACAATAACCCTACTCTGGCGTCCTGCACCACATAGACAAGTCACAAATGGCTCTCTGAACCTATAGATATAACAGTACATACTCTGAGAGCTCTCTCACAATAGAAGGTAAGTTAGTGACTACAATACTGATCTGAAACATGAAGAAGTAGGATCTTGTACCTCACAGGTGACATGTCTTCTCCTTCACATCCAGAATCATCGTAAAATCTGGTTGCAGAATTTTCTGGCAGATGTGTTCAGCTGTGGGAAGAAAATACCCCTCACTGCACCCCTAAAAATACCACAGTTAATTACGGTATAATGTCATCTGGATAAAACAAGGTCCCACACTGTACTTCTAAAGAATCTACATAAGAAACCCCTCTGTGCCCCAGCATATCAAAAATTACATATATATACTATATACTACTGGGGGCTGGCTGCCTTTATACTACTGGGGGCTGGCTATATAATACTGGGGGCTGGCTATATAATACTGGGGTCTGACTATATAATACTGGGGGCTGGCTATATACTACTGGGGGCTGGGTGGCTATATACTACTGGGGGCTGGCAGGCTATATACCACTGGGGGCTGGCAGGCTATATACTACTGGGGGCTGGCTGGCTATATACTACATGGGGCTGGCTATATACTAGTGGGGTCTGGTTATATACTATAGGGGGTTGGCTTTATGCTACTGGTGGCTGGCTGGCTATATACCACTGGGGGCTTGCTGGCTACATACTACTGGGGGCTGGCAGGCTGTATACTACAGGGGACTGGCAGGCTGTATACTACCGGGGACTGGCAGGCTGTATACTACAGGGGGCTGGCAGGCTGTATACTACAGGGGGCTGGCAGGCTATATACTAGAGGGGGCTGGCAGGCTATATACTACAGGGGGCTGGCATGCTATATACTAGAGGGGGCTGGCAGGCCCCTCATACACATTGCCACCACCCCTTCAGATTCTATTAAGGCCCCCATACACATTTCTTCCCCCGCCCCCATATACATTTTTTACCCCCCTCATACCCATTTCTTCCCCCACCCCCCCATACACATTTCTTACCCCCCACCCCCCATACACATTTCTTATACACATCCCCACCACCCATACACATTTATTCCCCCATGCACATTATTCACCCACATACACATTATTTCCCCCAACCATACACATTTCTCCTCCCGCCCAACAACCCCCCCACACCCTACACACTCTTTTGCCAATAGTTTAAAAAAAAAAATTACTCACCTCATCCTGTCGCTGCTGCCGTGGGAGAGATGCGCGTCCTCATAATGATGTCGTGACCTGCTGTGACGCCATGGCGCGGCCTTGCAATGATGTCTTACAGTGGAAAGCATCCTGCCGCGTTGCACTGACAGCTGTGGCTGCAGTGATAGTACTCGAGCGCCCATTGCGGCCACATCGAGTACTATTTCAGCTACTGGCAGGGGCCTCCGATGGATATGAACGGAGGCCCCTGCCATAGTGCAAGGTGTCGGGGCCCACCGGGAGATTCACTGGCACCCCGGCGGGCCAGACCGACCCTGGCTGTATCCAAAAGTTTTAAGATACTGGAAAAGTTCCTAATACTTCTTCTTGTTTTCCCAGGCCTATGACAACCCCTAAGCTAGAGATTCTCAGTAAATCAATGGCGTAGCTTGCATGTTGCTCCATCATTAGTAAAACAGATTTGGCCCTTGAATAGTGGTCTTCCTCCATTGAGATCTTATCAAAACTCCACGGAATATAATCCTAACATCTTCAGAGAAACTGTAATGAATGATGCATGTGGTGTGTGTAATCTGGAGGGATCTGTAACTGCCACTGAGAAATAAATGTCACATGGGAATTCCACCACTAGTGCATTCCCTTACAGCATAAAATCAATGAGAGAAGTTGGGGGTGTGGAAGTGGAGGTTGCAGTGGCCCATGGACGAGAGGTAAGCGCCTACCCACACTTTGGACGCCTCCCCGGCCCACCATAGTGATCAGCGGTGAGCATCTTTAGACGCACACATTAAGCGCCTACCCACACTTTGGACGCCGGCCCACCATAGTGATCAGCGGTGAGCATCTTTAGACGCACACATCACTAATCACTGGACGCAGGCAGGGGGCTACTATATACTGCTGGGGATACTATATACTGCTGGGGCATATATGGGGGCTACTATATACTGCTGGGGATACTATATACTGCTGGGGCATGTGTGGGGGCTACTATATACTGCTGGGGATACTATATACTGCTGGGGCATGTGTGTGGGGCCACTATAATAATGCTGGGGATACTATAACTTGCTGGGGCATGTGGGGGGGGCCGGAGCGGCCACTATATAGTGGGATTACTATATATGCTGGGGCAGGTGTGGGGGACTAGATACTGCTGGTGGATACTAGATACTGCTGGGGCATGTGTGTGGGTACTTATTGTGTGGGGATACTATATAAGCTGGGGGCATGTTGTGGGTACGATATACTGCGGGGATACTAATATACTTGTGGGGCAGTCGTGGGGCTACTACCTATCTACTACTGGGCTTACTATATACGCTGGGGCAGGGTGTGGGGGCTACTATATATGCTGGGGATACTATATACTGATGGGGATGTGTGGGGGCTTATTTATACTGCCTGGGGATACTATATACTGGCTGGGGCATGGTTTTTTGGTGGGGGCTACTATATACGGATGGGATAATATATACGGCTGGGGCAGTGGGGGCGACTATAACTGCTGGGGCTGTGTGGGGCCACTATTATACTGCGGGGCATTGTGTGGGGGTAACGATTACTGCTGGGGCAGCGTGGGGGCCACTATATAATCTGGGCATGTGTGGGGCACTATATACTTGCTGGGCATGGTGTGGGCTCTATGTACTGTGGGGGCATGTGGTGAGCCACATATACTGATGGGGCATGTTTGTGGGAGCCAATATATACTGCTGGGGCATGTGTGGGGGACTAAATATACTGATGGGGAACTATATACTGCTGGGGCATGTTTGCGGGGCCACTATATATGCGGGGGCATGTGTGGGGGCCATAGATAATGAGGGGGAATGTGTGGGGCTAATGTCTTACTATATACTGCGGGGATTAAATATACTTCTGGGGAATGTGTGGGGGCTACAGAACTGCTGGGGATATTATACTGCTGGGGATGTGTGGGGGCTACATATACTGCCTGGGGCAGTGTGTGGGCTACTATATAAGCTGGGGATACTATTACTGCTGGGGCATGTGTGGGGGCCACTATATACTGCTGGGGATACTATATACTGCTGGGGCATGTGTGGGGGCTACTATATACTGCTGGGGATACTATATACTGCTGGGGCATGTGTGAATGCTATTTGAATGTCTTTTTACGATAACGGATGTCAAGGAAATCTTAATTTTGAATGTGTAAGATTAGGGCAATTACTACTTTGTTGAACTATATGACAATTGGCGTCTATTGAAGTGTCCGGCAGCTTTTTATGACATCCTGGAGTTTTTCAGCCTGATAAACTCTGACCTGAAGACTTCAAAGGACACGTGGTCAACAAAGAACTGTTTAAATATCCCTGGACTCTCCCCCTCATTAACACTTTGTCCAATCCTGAATTATCCTGTGGACTTATTAATGAATGGGAGGTTCTGAAACCTGAGCTAAACAGAGATCTCATAAAACAATACGAGATACAGGAAATAGGGTTCACTCTATGGGGGCTGCCGGACAAGCTGGGGGGGTTCCATATTTCTCTTACCTCCCGGGATTCAGGAATTTCTTTAAATTGTAAGTTTCTGTTATTTTTCTCCCATTTTATTTTATAACTGTTTTGCCTTGTGTGTGTCATTTTATTTTGTAACATCATTTTGTTTTTAACATCTTTTTTGATGCACTGAACACCTTTTTATAATTAAAGCCCTTACTTTAATTTTGGTCCCTGTATGCTCTGAGAACTCTTATCCTTGTAAAGTGTGGTTAGCTTTGTGTCTGTTAGAGAGCTGAGTGTGCATGTCTAGTGGTGTAACAAGGTGACTGCTAGAGAGCTGAGCGTGCATGTCTAGTGGTGTAACAAGGTGACTGGTAGAGAGCTGAGTGTTCATGTCTAGTGGTGTAACAAGGTGACTGCTAGAGAGCTGAGTGTGCATGTCTAGTGGTGTAACAAGGTGTCTGCTAGAGTGCTGAGCGTGCCTGCCTAGTGGTGTAACAAGGTGTCTGCTAGAGAGCTGAGTGTTCATGTCTAGTGGTGTAACAAGGTGACTGCTAGAGTGCTGAGTGTGCCTGTCTAGTGGTGTAACAAGGTGTCTGCTAGAGTGCTGAGCGTGCCTGCCTAGTGGTGTAACAAGGTGTCTGCTAGAGAGCTGAGTGTTCATGTCTAGTGATAGTGGTTTTGGTGTAACAAGGTGGCTGCTAGAGAGCGCGAGTGTTCATGTATGTAGTTTCAACAAAGGTGTGAATGCTAGAGAGCTAGTGTTGCAGTTCTAGTGGATGGAAAAGGTGCCATGCTAGGAGTGAGGTCAGTCTGTGGTGGGTTTTGTAACAATGGTGACTACTAGAGAGCGAGCGTGGCTGTCTGTGGTGGCTACAAAGGGACTGCTAGAGTGATGAGTTGAATGTTATAGTGGTAACAAGGTGACTGTAGAGAGCTGAGTGTGCATGTCTAGTGTGTATACAAGGTGACATGCTAGAGAAGCAAGAGTTGGATGTAGAGTGGGTATTATTGGTCCGGGTATAAAGTAATAAGTGGTGGCAGCGGGTCTGGTGCTGGAGTGCTGAAGCTGTATGTGGGTTTTTATGCTCATTTGTGTCCTAGGTGAAGGTGACGCAAAGTTTGATTAGGTCTAAATTAACTGTTACAGTACGCACACCCAGTCAGTGCGAGCAGCAGCGTCCATCGCCGTTGACAACAGAATTGCTATAGGATCATCGGGTAGTTAGTAGTGGTTTAACTCAAAATGTTTCAAATTAAGCATGAAGTTATACTAATGCCGATTTCTGTAGTGTGTAGCCAATTGAAACTTTATGTATCACTATTTGTGGAATTAACATTGAATTTATTGAGTGTTTCGTGTTTTAGGAGGAGGGGTATACTATGCTGTGTAGAGGTGGGTTGGGAACATGTTGAGGAAGGGGGGTGGGGGTCCCCAAAATCCTTAATTGTTCTAGTATAAGTGAGCAGTCTTGTGCTCCGTCAAGCATGTGAGTTCTATCTTTCATGAAGCATCAGATGGCCAAAGTCGGGGTTAGGAACCCGATGGACACTGCAGGACGATTGACTCAACGCAGAAAGCCTGAGGACAATCTAAGTGTCACCCGGTTTCTCACGAATGGCCGCAAAGGCAGGATGGTCTTGCTGTGGCGACAAAGTGCCACTAGACGTCACACAGGCGTGTTTGTCCCAGATGGAGCCACAAGGTCGAGGGGGTACAGGAACAGAGGCAATTCGTAGTCAGGGACAGGTAGATGTCAAGGAAGGCGGAAAAGATTGCAATAGTGCAGGGAGGAGAGAAGGTCAAGGCTGGCACAGCGAAGTAAGCGAGCAGGTCAGGGTCAGGTCCGAGGTCACAAGGGAGGTGACAAATGGGAATTAACTCAACGGAAGAAACAGATTTCTCAATGGAATAGCACCAAGATACTCGGCAGGTGTGCACGGAAGAGGCAGCTTAAATAGTCTATCTGAAAATGGCAGCCCCAATGAGAAGCACGCTGGCCCTTTTAAATTTACTAAAGCAGATCATGCGCGCACCTAGGAGTATGACCAAGGAAATGGACTGCTTGAGGGGAACCACCGGAATGTGATGACCGGGAGCCAGTGTGGCATCCACAAAGTCTCGAGAATGGAGTTCAAGAAAAGCTGAGACCTCTAATCGACGTGCGGTGCGGACTGAGGAGCACCGAATAGTCAGCGTGGAGAAGCTTTGATCACACCTAGGACGCATGTTCCTCAACAACCCTAGGTGTGGCGTTTCCTGGAACGATTAGGGGTGGAGTGGGAAGCCCCAAATAAAGTGCTTCGGAACAGGCACAATAAAGGCAGAGGTTCTTCCTGGACGACGCCATGGAAACCTCTGAGGGAGCGTCGGGCTCTGTTCACTGCAGACAGTGGGCCGGAGCTGGAGCGTCCTTTGGAAATGGCAGGACCAGCGGAAGAGAAAGACTGTCGAGGTGGTTAGGGCTTGCTGGAACTCTGACTAACTCCTCATCACGTTCATGAACCGCACATCAATCACGGGTGGATAGTGTGATACGACCACACACCGAGTAGAAGGCAGAGGATAAGAGCGGCCAATGCGTCTTGGAACTTGGAAGGTGAATAGTCCCCTTTGTAAATATTGCAGACAGGGCCGCTCATCATTCCAGGAGAGTGCAAAGGGCCCAGGGTACAGAAAACCGACAGCATATCTACCTACGGAACAAGTCCCTGCGAGTTTAAGCCGCAGTTTCAGCGGAGGAGAAGCCATGCGGGCTCTTCAAACACGGTCTGTAATTCCGCCAGGAAATGCCTTGTGGGGAGTAGCCGGATGGATCGCCCTCTGTCCCAGACAATGAATGCCATTTGGAGGTTCAGTGCAAACTCTTGATGCATAAGTGCGCATGTGCCAAGGAGCATTGAGCAATGAGCAAGCCTGCCACCGTTGGGGTCCCTATCATACAACAGGCCATGGAGAGTCTAAGCCTTGGTAAAAGGGGGTT
Source organism: Engystomops pustulosus (assembly GCA_019512145.1). Lineage (NCBI taxonomy): Eukaryota > Metazoa > Chordata > Amphibia > Anura > Leptodactylidae > Engystomops > Engystomops pustulosus. The sequence continues at coordinate 1,961,243 of CM033641.1, forward strand.
ATAGGGTTTTCTTAACAAAGTTCTCGTAGCAGGGGAGGGAAGGTGCTTTAAACGCAATAAACGTTTTGTACATTACTCGTCCGGCGCTGACGATGTCCCGCGACAATTGCCCCTGCCGAGTTTCTCTGTGGCCCAGTCATACAGTGCGCACAGGAGAGTTCTGGGGCCCGGAAGCTCCATGCCCACCATCTCCCAGGCTTACACATGCTTTGAGAGAAGGAGGATGGTGAGGAGCCGTCACATCGCGAGGAAACGGAAGCTTCCCTGTGCGCGGCTTCCATGCCCCTGTAAAACAAACAGGTGGCACGGATCGAAGGGACCGCGGCGTGGGAACATCAGCAGCGCCAGAGATGGTCGGAAGTACACGTTTATTTATATTTAATAGCCTTTCCCAGCCCGGCATAAGAATTATTTTTAAACCCAGGATAACCCTTTAAGCAGCAGGAGCCCAAGCCGGGGGAAGAAGAGTTGCTGGAAGCAGGCACAGAGTTGATGCTGACTGATGTGTGGGCCAAGCGAGCTGCAAAGCGAATGGAGGTACTTGCCACGAGTTTCTATCTTGCGAGCAATGTGCTGGGACTGTGGAACACAACCCCTAGTAAGATCAGCAATCTTTGAAGGCGGCACTTGGGCAGGGCTCCTGCGCGATCTTATTTCAAGGATCGGGGTTATTGCACACACCTTAACCACCTTTGCGAACAAGGGACGCCTGGACCGGAAATATACGTGTTCACCCAGGCTTCACCAGACTACCGCAAAGCGGAGGGTCTTTGTGCGGCGAGGTGTGGGTGCCACAGGTCGCTCCACAGGCCGACTGGTCATGATGGAAGCCAAGGTCAGGTACAGGACGGCCAGGCAATCTCTCTAGAGCAAAGTCGGGGCGGGCAGAAGGTCAGTCTGGCAGCGGAAGGAGCGGAGGTCAGAGTCAGTCTGAGGTCACCAACGGTGGTGGTCAACTACCGGGAATTACCACAAGAAACAGCTTTCTCATGGCATTAGCACAAAGATCCAGCAGGGTGTGCAGAAGAAGAGGCAGGCTTAACTAGTTTCTGAAATGGCAAGCCCCAATGAGCGCCTATAAATTACTGAAGCCGGGCGCCACTAGGGGGCGGGAAAGTAGAATGGCAGAGGGAGTCGAGATCGAGGGAGGGAAAGGATAAAAAGCGAGGGCGAGCAACAAGCGGGAGAAGAGCGGCCTGATGGTGAGTCCCCGACCGGACACGGAGATGGGTCCCGGGGAACACCGGTGACATCATGTTTACACTAACGTCGTTGCCGTTCACAAAAGAAATTTACTGAGGGATTTTCTGAAAAGGTATTTATACCTACATGGACTATGGTCTGCAAGCTAGATTATTTTGTTACGTTCATTATAATGGCTATGTTGTTTCTTGTGAATGAAGGTGTTACATACGGGAAACTAGGAAGAAAGATGAATTATTTGAATACGTTCATCGTCATTTACTTGGACACTGTTAACTGATGCAGACTTCCTGTAAACATACAAGGTAGAGAAGTCTGTGGAAGTCCCTCAAAATGTTCTTTCTTACTTGACCCTTGATCCATTTACCTAGGAACGTTGGGTGTCCGACGGGTTTTTGAGGGAAACAAAGGCATTATGAAGGAAGGGCACCTGCCTCAGGGTCTCTCAAATGGATCGAGAAGTCTCAAAGTCTGTGAGGTTTGGTTTTTCTGTTGCCTTTAGCCGGTAAAGAATGTAAGTAAAATTGAAATAAAGGGATTAAATTCAAATGGGAGGATAGGCCATCAAACAATTGTAAAGCGCGGTTTGTACCCTTAGGGTCGCCGAAACAAGGGTAGCTGCGGGATGTCTCCCACAGAGATCCTAACCGGAATTGTATGGCGAGTTCTGCCTAAGATGATGGGTAAGAGAAATCTAGCAGGGAGGTTAGAGGAGGGGGGAAGTATTTACCAAGGTCCTCAGGTCTCTTGGGGCTCCTTTGGGCCAGCACATCCTTCTGGCTCAATGGGGAGTGGAGACATTTTAGAAACTATGGGTATTGAGGAATGGGGGGCAAGCCATAAGCGAGAGAAAACAAGCTACTGCTTTACTAATTTTAAGTTGGCTCCACGAGTGCTGAGGCACCAATGGATTTGGATAGCCGGCATAAACACTCAGGGATCAATTGCATGATCATAAAAATTTTGGGAGAGAATATAAGTATTTGGAATTGTTCCATTACATCAATGGAGATGATGCAATATTGAATACTTTGAGAGCCTTTCTATCTTCTAAAGAAGAGGGAAGCAGTTCACGTTCGTTAAGATCCGAAAGTGTCATGGCTATTGCACCCCCATGGTATTTCGATGATCAAACGTGAATTTTTTCAAGAGGTAAAATGTGATGTCCCCAGGTCTTCCCAACACGTGGTTGTTTTGGCGCGCCGCCTTCTCAAGGGGTGGTGCTATGTGGCCGGTTCAGGATTATTAATTGGGCTCTAAAACACATACTAAAAACAGCAGTTGTTGAAGAACCCAAACCACGCTTCTATGCATATTTCAGCATGGGCACACAAGTTCTACAAACACTACAGCTTCTTGCAGCAGGAAATCTGGTTTTAACAGGTGATTCGTATGATTCGAAAAATTTGCCCATCTCTCTATCGGGGAGTGTGCCCTGCCAAACACGCTGCTGACATAAAGGTTGTGTTGTAAAATGTGCAATAGCCTATAGCAGTAAGTTTCCCAAGTGGTGCTTTTTGCGAACACGTTACATGTTTTTATTGATTTTAATGGTTTTACATCTCTAAGTTAGTTTAGGTCGAAGTCGGGCTAGGTGGTTACAAGTGACATTCACCATAGGGTTGACCCACAGCGCAGTGATCACTAATAACATACGGATTTGAGAAAAAAATAAATGCTTACTTAACATGTGCATCTTTTTCTTTGGGACATTACTTCCATCTTCATAGGTTAGGTAAAGCCATGTCACAATGTTTTGTTGGAGAGATGCCGGGCTCCACGTGGATCAGGCAGTTGCAGAAATTCAGTGTATTATTTATTAAGTTCAATCTTGTTCATTTTTCTATTGTTTTCACTGTTTATTCATAGATCAGGCCACACTATGGGCATCATAACATCCTAATGATATTTGATTATTGGTCACGCATCGTAACAACAGACACGTTATTCAAACTTTCAACAAGTACACATTGAGCAAGTTGCTGACCCCTACTCTTTCTGCATTTTTCCACACTTTTGTGTCATATGTTTACCCTTAGTCCCAACCACATTTTATTCATATTTTCACTTTTTCATTTTCTTTCATATATATTTTTAATTTTTCATTTGTGTCACTTTCATCACCTCATATCATTCAGTTTCATTTTTTTGGTCCCAAACTACTCTCTGTCTTGGGGTCTCACAAGGCATTGTTGTCAGATGTGGAGGTTTTGTGAATCCCATGGACCACCACGGAAGGTCGGGACCAGCCGACACCTGGGAACGGAGTCCAAGTGGACCTGGGTTTTAACAGAGCCGCCGCAAAGGGGTTGGACCTTGCTGCGGGAAGGAGGAATACCCACTTGGTGCCACATGTGCGACTGGCCCGCGGTGGGCAGCCGGGTCTAGGACCTAACAGGAGACAGTCTCGTGGTCGGGGTCCAGGCCCAGGGTCAGGCAGGCGGCAGAGATGCAAGGTCAGCCCAATCGGTGAGCACAACAGGAGGTCCAGGCAGAAATGGACGGAACCAGGCCAGGAACACAGCAACACGTAGGAACCAGGAAAGCACACAGGACTCGGGAGGGAGACACACAGGAAAGCAGGGATATCGCTTGGACAGATTCTCTAGGTATGAGGCACAAAGATCGGGAGGAATGATGGAGACCACGGGTTTTTTAATGACAAAAAGGAAATGACAGCTTTACTCACCTGCGCCTGGCCCTTTAAATCTGGAGGGCAGAGCCTAGGTCCGGACGGGGCGGGAGCCAGGAGGGTGAGTGTACAGGCAGCGGGACCGGGGGCGGGAGCGAGGAGGCAAGGGTGCACCCGCGATCCGTGGATGGGATCCGGGGGTTGCCGTGACACATTGTTCACCACCACATCCCCCGAATCAGTCCATTTGTCCTTCACCTGTATATAAGAACTCAATCAATGTTGGGTGACATAGCCGTTTCTTTTATTCAAGTCATGTCCACACATCTTCTGTGTTAGTGTCAAGGTGTTTAGGGGCACTCAGTATTTGTCTGAATTTAATAATCCATGATTATTATCGTCCAATCGATCAGAAATATTACCAGATAGTTTATTATTATTTATATTAGATTTTTTTTCACCAATTTATATTGTGTTTTATTCTGGCTTTTACACAATACTGTATGGCGGTCAATTAGTTATTAATGTTATATTAAATGATTGTATCTTCTCAGTTTTGCAATACATGCTGAACCAGATGGAGCAACTGGTATTCCTTCAGTATAACATGTAACATATGCATGTACCTTTTCTTCGGGCCGTCTTCCCTCTTCCAAGATGGGACTCATGATGGAAGTGCATGTGATAATATGATATTATTAATATCTGAATCCACATAGCACCACCATTGAGAAAGGCTTGCACGCCGAAACATGTGTTGGGAAAGAACCAGGGACACCAAATTGTTGGTATGTGATTATAGATCTTCCATTTAAATGAACTTTCGTTTTATGGTTTTGAGTCTCATAAGTTTAGAGTTAGATATACTTTTTATTATGCATTTATGGCCTTACTGGGATCCATTTATCCTTCTGCTTATGCATTGCGTGATATGATGATCCCTGACTCTTGACATTTGGTGCAGGTCATATTGAGTGATATAAAACAGGTGGCTCATCCAGTCTTATTTGATACGTGATTGTCTATGTGAGCCGCTTCTTTGTGGCAGTCAATTAATTTTATGTATTTTTAAACTATTTAGAAAACATGCAACAAAGAGTATATCTTTTATGTGAAAGGATGTGGAGGGACACAAGAGTTACAGTCACGAGGATGAGGGGGGTGACACAGAGAGCTTAAGCCTATGAGGTGAGGGGGGGACACAAGAGCTTACAGTTATGCGGATGAGTGGTGACACAAGAGCTACAGCTAGAGGATGAGGTGGGTGACACAAGAGAGCTTACAGTCTATGCGGATGAGGGGTGACAAAAAGCTTGACAGTTATGAGGATGAGGGGGGTGACAATAAGAGCTTACAGCCTATAGAGGATTGAGGGGGTGAGGGGGACACAAAAGCTTACAGTCTATGAGGACGAGGGGGGGGGGTGACATCAGAGCTTAAGCCTATGAGGATGAGGGGGGGGGGGGGGGACACAGAGCTTACAGTCTATGAGGATGAGCGGGGGGTGGTGACCACAGAGCTACAGTCTATGAGGATGAGGGGGTGGGGGATGGAACAAGAGCTTTAACAGTCATGAGGATGCGGGGGTGACACAAGAGCTTACAGTCTATGAGGGGATGGGGGACAAGGGGGTGAGGTTGACAGCAAGAGCTTAAAGGTCGATGAGGAATGAGGGGGGGGGGGGTGACACAAGAGCTACAGCCTTTGAGGATGGGGGGGGTGGGGTGACACAAGAGCTATCGTCTATGAGGATGAGGGGTGGGGACACAAGAGCTTATGTCTATGAGGATGAGGGGGGGGGGGTGGGACAAAGAGCTTACAGTCTATGAGGATGATGGGGGGGTGGTTGAAAACAAGAGTAAGTCTATGAGGATGAGGGGGTGCACAAGAGCTTAACGTCTATGAGGATGAGGGGTGGGGTGACACAAGAGCGCCAGTCTATGAGGATGAGGGAGGGTGACACAAGAGCTACAGTTTATGAGGAGGAGGGGATGACATAGAGCTAGAGTTCTATGAGGATGAGAGGGATGGACACAGAGTTAGAAGTTCTATGAGGATGAGGGGAGGGACACAAAGAGCTTACAGTCTATGAGGATGACGGGGGGGGGGGGACACAGGAGTTACAGTCTATGAGGATGAGGGGGGTGGTGGACACAAGAGCGTACAGTTATGAGGTGAGGGGTGACAAAGAGATTCAGTCTCCAGTTTAGGAGGATGAGTGTTTAGATCCAAGAAGATCTACAGTCATGCGGTGCGCGGGGGTGACACAAGAGCTTACCGTTATGAGGAGGAGGAGGGGAGGAATAAGAGCTTAGAGTCTATGGAGGATGAGAGGCGACACAAGAGCTTAGAGTCAGAGGATGAGGGGGCTGACACAGGAGTGTTACAGTCAAGAGGATGAGGGGGGGTGCACAGGAGTTTACAGTCTCTGTGGATGAGGGGTGACACGAGAGCGTAAGGTCTATGAGGATGAGGTGGTGGTTGACACAAGAGCTTAAAGTCTTGAGGATGAGGGGGGGTGGTGACGGGGGTGACACAAGCGCTTCAGTATATGAGGATGAGGGGGGTGAAAGGGGGGTTGGACAAAGAGTTACAGACTATAAGGATGAAGGGTTGGACAAAGAGGTTAAAGAAGATTGTATAATGAGTCCAACAGTTCTTTAGAAGGAACAATTATAAAATAATTGAATAAATAATTTAATAAAAAAATTCGGCTGCTGAACAGCAACCTGCGAATCCAGGGGAAGAGGCATTCTAGAGATTTTGTGCGGTCGGGGGAGAAGTCCTTAGAGTTAATCTAATATCACTGGCAGTTAAAGAGCATGGAAGGGAAAGACGAGAGAGAGGAGAGATAGGGAGGTGCAGGCTTAATTCGAGCTTTGTGGATGAGGGTTATTGATTTTATAAGTGAATACGGAAAGGAGGGACCGGCAACAATGCAGTGATTGGCAAAAACGAGGCATCCCGTAGAGCTGAGTGTTCATGTCTAGTGGTGTAACAAGGTGACTGCTAGAGAGCTGAGTGTGCCTGTCTAGTGGTGTAACAAGGTGTCTGCTAGAGTGCTGAGCGTGCCTGCCTAGTGGTGTAACAAGGTGTCTGCTAGAGAGCTGAGTGTTCATGTCTAGTGGTGTAACAAGGTGTCTGCTAGAGAGCTGAGTGTTCATGTCTAGTGGTGTAACAAGGTGTCTGCTAGAGAGCGGAGTGTTCATGTCTAGTAGTGTAACAAGGTGACTGCTAGAGAGCTGAGTGTGCATGTCTAGTGGTGTGACAAGGTGACTGCTAGAGAGCTGAGTGTGCATGTCTAGTGGTGTAACAAGGTGACTACTAGAGAGCTGAGCGTGCATGTCTAGTGGTGTAACAAGGTGACTGCTAGAGTGCTGAGTGTGCATGTCTAGTAGTGTAACAAGGTGACTGCTAGAGAGCTGAGTGTGCATGTCTAGTGGTGTAACAAGGTGACTGCTAGAGAAGCAAGAGTGGATGTAGAGTGGGATACTTATTGGTCCTGGTATAAATGTAATAAGTGGTGGCAGCGGGTCTTGTGCTGGAGTGCTGAAGCTGTATGTGGTGTGATTTATGCTCAATTTGTGTCCTGAGTGAAAGGTGAACGCAAGTTTGATTAGGCTAAATTAACTGTTACAGTCGCACCCCAAGTCACGTGACGAGGCAGCAGCGTCCTCGCCGTGACAACAGATATTTGCTATAGGATCATCCTCGTAACGGACTTGGCCCTCTAATCCCGGGAGGTAAGAAAAAATAGGAACCCCCAGCTTGTCGGCAGCCCCCATGAGTGAACCCTATTTCCTGTTGAGATTGTTTTATGAGATCTCTGTTTAGCTCAGGTTTCAGAACCTACAATACATTAAAAGTCCACAGGTCATTCAGGATTGGACAAGTGTAATGAGGAGGGAGAGGAGAGTCCAGGGATATTAAACAGTTCTTTGTTGACACGTGTCCTTGAATCTTCAGGTCAGAGTTATTCAGGACTGAAAAACTCCAGGATGTATAAAAAGCTGCCGGACACTCAATAGACGCAATTGTCATATAGTTCAACAAAGTAGTAATTGCCTAATCTTACACATTCAAAATTAAGTTTCCTTGACATACGTTATCGTAAAAAACATTCAAATAGCATTCACAAATGCCCAGCAGATTAGTATCCCCACAGATATAGTAGCCCCACACATGCCCCGCAGGTATATAGATCACCGAGTATATAGTAGCCCCACACATGCCCCAGCAAGATAGTATCCCCAGCAAGTATCATAGTAGCCCCCACACATGCCCAGCAGGATAGACGTACCCAGCAGTGATATAGTAGCACCCCATTACTATGCCACCAGCGCTATATAGTGATCCCCAGCAGGATATAGTAGCCCCACACATGCCCCAGCAGATATATAGTATCCACAAGCATATATAGTAGGCCCCACAGCACAGTAATAGAGCCCCAATAGCCAGAGTATATAGTGGCCCCCACACCTGCCCCCAGAAGTTGTATAGTGGCCCACACGCTGCCCCAGCAGTAATCGTGTACCCCACACACAATGCCCGTAGTATAATAGGCGCCCCCACACGCACACCCACCCAACCGTCAATAGTGGCCACAACATGCCCCCCCCCCAGCAAGTATTATAGTGCAGCAGCGGCCTCGCCGTGACAACAGATATTTGCTATAGGATCATCGGTTAGTTAGTAGTGGTAACTCAAAATGTTTCACATTAAGGCATGAAGTTATACTACTGCCCGATTTCCTTTAGTGTGTAGCCAATTGAACCTTTTATGTATCACTATTTTGTGGATATTAACATTGAATTTATTTTGATGTGTTTATAGTGTTTCTAGGAGGAGGGGTATAATTAGCTTGTGTAGAGGTGTGGTGGACATGTCTGAGGAAGGGGGGGTGGGGTCCCCCAAAATCCTGTAATGTGTCTAGATAAGTGAGCAGTCTTTGCTCCAGGTCAAGCCATGTGAGTTCTATCTCTTCATGAATTCATGTGGCAAAGCTCGGGGTTAGTGAACCCGATGGACCACTGCAGACGATGACTCAAGCCGAGTATAATTAGCTTGTGTAGAGGTGTGGTGGACATGTCTGAGGAAGGGGGGGGGGGGTCCCCCAAAATCCTGTAATGTGTCTAGATAAGTGAGCAGTCTTTGCTCCAGGTCAAGCCATGTGAGTTCTATCTCTTCATGAATTCATGTGTCAAAGCTCGGGGTTAGTGAACCCGATGGACCACTGCAGACGATGACTCAAGCCGAAGCCTGGGACCGGAATCTAAGTGGCACCCGGTCTTCATCAGAATGGCCGCAAAGCAGGATGGTCTTGCTGTGGCGAAGTGCCACTAGATCGTCCCACAGGCGTGATTTGTCCCCGATGGCAGCCAAGGTCGAGGTACAGGAACAGCAGGCAATCTCGTAGTCAGGGACAGGTAGATGGTCAAGGAAGGCGGAAAAGATGCAAAGTCAGGGACGGAGCAGAAGGTCAAGGCTGGCAGCGAAGGAGCAAGGTCAGGGTCAGGTCCGAGGTCACAACGGGAGGTCAATACATGGGAATTACTCATAAGAAACAGCTTTCTCAACGGCATTTGCACAAAGAGCGGAACCACCGCCCCCACGTGATTCAGCATTGCAGAAATTCAGAATTATTTTTACTTTCAATCTTTTTCATTTTTTCTCTATTTTTTCACTTTTTGTCATTAGTTTAATGTGAATGAAGGTGTTATATACGGGAAACTATGAATAAAGGATGAATATATTTGAATAAGTTTCATCGTCATTTATTGGACACTGTTCAACTATGCAGTTTCCTGTAAACATACACAGGGAAGAATCTGTGGGAAGTCCTCAAAATGTTTTTCTTCTCTGACCCTTTTCCCATTTACCTATGAACGTTTGGGTGTCCGAGGGTTTGAGGGAAACAAAGGCTTTATGAAGGCAGGCACCTACCTCAGGTTCTCCATCAATGGAGTGAGAATTTCTTCAAGTCTGTGAGGTTTGGCTTTCCTGTTGCCTTTAGCCGAGAAGAAGAAAGAATAAACTTGAAATAAAGGAATTCAATTCAAATGGGACTGATAGGCATCAAACATGTTAAGAGCTTGTTTGTCCTAGGGCCGAACAAGGTAGCTGCAGGGATGTCTCCCACAAGCATCCTACCTAATGATATGGCAGTCTCTGCCTAAGATGATGTGTAAGAGAAATCTGCAGGGAGGTAGAGGGATGGGAGGAAGTATTACCACGTGTCCTCCAGGTCTCTTGGGCTCCTTGGGCAGCACATCCTTCTCTGAGCTCATGGGGTGTGAGACATTTTAAGAAACCTATGGGTCTTTGAGGAATGAGGGCAGCCATAAGCGAGAGAACCTAGCTACTACTGCTCTCTAATTTTAGTTGGTTCCCGAGTGATGAGGCACCAATTGTAGTTGGATAGCCTGGCAAAAACAATCAGGATCATTGCATGATATATAAAATTTTGGGGAGAATATAAGTCTTCTGTAAATTGTTCCATTACATCATGAGATGATGCAATATTGAATACTTTGATGAGCCTTTCTATTTTCAAAGAGAGGGAGCAGTTCAGTTTGTTACAGATCTGAAATGTGTCTGGCTATCTGCACCCCCAGGTATTTTCAGTGATCTAAACTGAATTTTAAAGGGTAACTGTGATGTCCCCAGGTCTTCCCCAACACGTGTTTTGGCGCGCCAAGCCTTTCTCAAGGGGTGGTGCTATGTGGCTGTTCAGGATTTAATAGGGCCTCTGTGATGTTATAGTGGGATCTTGCCCTCACTCGTCCTTTGAGCGGCACGACGTACCTTGTAGGCTGTTCCCCTTCGCTATTTGGTGAAGTTGGCCTCGTAGTGCACATGGAGTGAAGAGAGGAGTGAAGGCCGATAGCGGGCTGTCATGTGCGTTCATAACAAACACACGCATTGTTTGAAGACCAAACCGGCTCCCTATGGCATATTTAAGCAGCAACTTCTACAACACCCTACAGGCTCTCTGCAGCCGGAAATACCTGGTTTTTAAATGTTCGTCATGATTCGAAAAATTTGCCCATCTCTATCGGGGAGTGTGCCCGCAACCACGCTGACATATCAAGGTGTAACAATGTGCAATTATCCCTATAGCTCAGTAAGTTCTCCTCCAAGTGTGCTTTTTTGCCGACCACTGTCATTGTTTTTATTTTGATTTAATGGTTTACTATCTTTAACAGTTTAGGATCGAGTCGGATAGTTGGATCAAGTGACATTCTACCATGGGTTGACCCGCGCAGTGATCACTACTTAAACATAGGGATTTGAAAAAATTACCTCCTTAACATAGTGCATCTCTTGTCTTTGGGACATTCATTACATCCTTCATAGGTTAGGTAACAAGCCATTCCCATATGTGTTTGGAGAGCTGCCGGCAGGGTGTGCAGGAAGAGGCAGGCTTAAATAGTCTTCTGAAAATGGCCAGCCCCAATTAGCAGCACGCTGGCCCTTTAAATTTACTAAAGCCAGATCATGCGCGCCCTAGGAGTCGTGACTAAGGAAATGACTGCTTGAGGGGAACCACCGGAATGTGATGCCGGGAGGGTCCACGACTCCTAGGCGCGCATGATCTGGCTTTAGTAATTTAAAGGGACAGCGTGTGCTATTGGGGCTGGCCATTTTTCAGAAGACTATTTAAGCCTGCCTCTTCTGCACACCCTGTCGGATCTTGGTGCTATATGCCATTGAGAAAGCTGTTTCTTGTGTGAGTAATTCCCATGTATTGACCTCACGTTGTGACCTCGAATGACCCCTGACCTTGTGCTCCTTTGCTGCCAGCCTTGACCTTCTGTCCGTCCTGACTTTGCATCTATGTCCGCCTTCTTGACCATCATGTCCTGACTAGAGATTGCTGTTTCCTGTACCTCGACCTTGGCTGTGCCATCGGGACAAAATCAGCCTGTGGGACGATCTAGTGGCACTTAGCACACAGCAAAGACCATCCTGCTTTTGCGGCCATTCTGATGAAAGACAGGGGCTTGCCACTTAGATTCCGGTCCCAGGTTCGGCTTGAGTATGTCGTGCAGTGGTCATCGGGTTCACTAACCCCGAGCCTTGACACATGAATTCATGAAGAGATAGGACTCACATGGCTTGCCTGGAGCAACGATGCTCACTTATCAGACAAATTAACAGGATTTTTGGGGACCCCCCTTCCTCAGACATGTCCGCCACACCTCTACACAAGCTAATTATACCCCCTCCTGGAAACACTATAAACATATCAAAATAAATTCAATGTTAATATCCACAAAATATGTGATACATAAAAGGTACAATAGGCTACACAACTAAAGGAAATAGGGCAGTAGTATAACTTCATGCCTTAATGTGAAACATTTTGAAGTTACCACTACTAACTAACGAGTGCACCTATAGCAAATATCTGTGTCACGGCGAGGACGTATGCTCGCCTCGTCACCGTGACTTGGCCTGAATCCGGGAGGTAAGAAAAAATAGGAACCCCCAGCTTGTCCGGCAGCCCCCATGAGTGAACCCTATTTCCTGTATCGAGATTGTTTATGAGATCTCTGTTTAGCTCAGGTTTCAGAATCCTACAATACATTAAAAGTCCACAGGGTCATTCAGGATTGGCACAAGTGTTAATGAGGGAGGGAGAGGAGAGTCCAGGGATATTAAACAGTTCTTTGTTGACCACGTGTCCTTTGAAGTCTTCAGGTCAGAGTTATTCAGGATGAAAAACTCCAGGATGTAATAAAAAGCTGCCGGACACTCAATAGACGCAATTGTCATATAGTTCAACAAAGTAGTAATTGCCTAATCTTACACATTCAAAATTAAGTTTCCTTGACATACCGTTATCGTAAAAAGACATCAAATAGATTCACAAATGCCCAGCAGATTAGTATCCCCAAATATAGTAGCCCCACACATGCCCGCAGGAGATAGATGCCCAGAGTATATAGTAGCCCACACACATGCCCCAGCAAGATAGTATCCCCAGAAGTATCATAGTAGCCCCCACACATGCCCAGCAGGATAGACGTACCCAGCAGGATATATTAGCACCCCATTACTATGCCACCAGCGCTATATAGGATCCCCAGCAGGATATAGTAGCCCCACACATGCCCCAGCAGATATATAGTATCCACAAGCATATATAGTATGCCCCACAGCACAGTAATAGAGCCCCAATAGCCAGAGTATATAGTGGCCCCCACACCTGCCCCCAGAAGTTGTATAGTGGCCCACAGCGCCCCCAGCAGTAATGTTACCCCACACAGCACAGCCCCGTCAGTATATAGTGCGACCCCACACGCACACCCACCCAACCGTCAATAGTGGCCACAACATGCCCCCCCCCCAGCAAGTATTATAGTAAGGAAATGACTGCTTGAGGGGAACCACCGGAATGTGATGCCGGGAGACCAGTGTGGCATCCACAAAGTTCTCCGCAGAAATGGAGCTCAAGAAAGCTGAGACCTTAATCGAAGTGCGGGTGCCGAGACTGAGGAGCACCGGAATAGTCAGGCGTGGAGAAGCTTTGCTCACACCTAGGGACGCTTTTCCTAAGAACCCTAGGTGCTGGCGTTTCCTGGACGTTAGGGGTGGAGTGGAAAGCCCCAATAAAGTGCTTCGGACAGGCACAATAAAGGCAGAGGTTCTCCTGACGTCGCCTGGAACGCTCCTGGAGGGAGAGTCGGGCTCTGTTCACCGCAGACAGTGCGGCCGGAGGCTGGAGCGTCCTTTGGAAGGCAGGAGCCAGGCGAGAAAGATGTCGAGGTAGGGCTTGTGGAAACTCGTGACGTAACTCCTCATCACGTTCCATGAACCGCACATCAATCCGGTTGGCTAGTGTGATACGACCACACAGAGTAGATGGCAGGTCAAGAGCGGCCAATGCGTTCTTGACTTGAGGTGATAGTCCCTTTTTAAATATTGCAGACAGGGCCGCATCATTCCAGGAGAGTGCAAAGGCCAGGGTACAGAACTGCACAGCATACTCTCCTACGGACAAGTCCCCTTGGCGCAGGTTTTACTGCGCAGTTTCAGCTGAGGAAGCTCATGCGGGCTCTTCAAACACGGTCTGTAATTCCGCCAGAAATGCCGTGTGAGTAGCCGTGACTGGATCGCCTCTGTCCCATGACAATGAATGCCACTTTGGAGCGTTCAGTGACAAACTTTGATGCCATAAGTTCGATGTGCAAGGAGCATTGAGTAATGAAGCCCCTGCACAGCTTGGGGTCCCTATCATACTTAACAGGCATGGAGAGTCTAAGCCTTGGTTAAAGGGGTTATCAGGGTTTAAAAAATTTCTTATGGCCGGGCTGGGGAGGGCTATTTAAACGCAATAAACGTGTACTTACCTCGTCCGGCGCTGCCGATGTCCCGCGCCAATGCCCCTGCCGATGCCCCTGCCGATGTCTTCTCTGTGCGCCAGTTTCATTACAAGTGCGCACAGGGAGCTTCCGGCCGGCCGGAAGCTCCCATGCCCACCATCTCCCAGCGCTTACAACGCTGAGAGATAGGGACGGATGGGAGGAGCGCGGATGGGGACGGATGGGAGGAGCGCGGCTCCCTGTGCGCGGCTTCCGTGCCCCTGTAAACAAACAGGGGCACGGATCGAAGGGACTGTGGCGCGGGACATCAGCCGCGCCAGGCGAGGAAAGTACATGTTTATTATATTTAACTAGCCTTTCCCAGCCCGGCCATAAGAAATTTTTTAAACCCAGATAACCCCTTTAAGCAACAGGTAGACAAGCCGGGGTAGCAGAAGAAGTTGCTGGAGCAGTCGCAGTAGTCTGATGCTGATGCTGCGTGGCAAGCAGCTGCTAAAGCATGGCGGTAACTTGACCCAGCTTTTCTCCATGCGAAGCAATCTGCTGGGACTGCTGGACCACAACACTAGTAAGATCAGCCAATCTTGAAGGCGGCACCTTGGCAGGGTTCCTGGCCGGATCTTACTGTCAAGGCTCGGGGTTATTGAACACCCTGAACCACCGTGGACAAGCTGACGCCTGGGACCGGAATCTAAGTGTCACCCAGGCTTCACCAGAGCCTACCGCAAAGCAGGATGGTCTTTGAGCGGTGAGGTGCCACCAGGTCGCTCCACAGGCGACTTGTCCATGATGGCAGCCAAGGTCAAGGTACAGGAACGGCAAGCAATCTCATAGATGCAAAGTCGGGGACGGAGCAGAAGGTCAAGTCTGGCAGCGGAGGAGCGAGGTCAGAGTCAGGTCTGAGGTCACAACGGGTGGTCAATACACGGGATTACTCACAAGAAACAGCTTTCTCAATGGCATTAGCACAAAGATCCAGCAGGGTGTGCAGGAAGAGGCAGGCTTAAATAGACTTCTGAAAATGGCAAGCCCCAATTAGCGCCCTATAAATTTACTGAAGCCGGCGCGCGCCATAGGAGTCGGGAACTCGCATGGCCGAGGGAGTCGAGATAGGAGACAGGTAAAAAGCGCGGGCGACGCACCAGCGGGAGAAGAGAGGCATGGGTGAGTCCCCGACCCGGAATATGGGTCCCGGGAACACCGGTGACATCATGTTTACACTAAAGTCGTTGCCGTTTCACAAAAGAAATTTACTGAGGGAATTTTCTGAAGTATTTATACTCACATGGACTATGGTCTGCAAGCTATATTATTTTGTACGTCATTATAAGGGCGATGTTGTTTATGTGAATGAAGGTGTTATATACGGGAAACTATGAAGTAAAAGGATGAATATATTTTGAATAAGTTTCATCGTCATTTATTGGACACTGTTCAACTATGCAGTTTCCTGTAAACATACACAGGTAGAGAATCTGTGTGAAGTCCTCAAAATGTTTTTCTTCTCTGACCCTTTTCCCATTTACCTATGAACGTTTGGGTGTCCGAGGGTTTGAGGGAAACAAAGGCTTTATGAAGGCAGGGCACCTACCTCAGGTTCTCCATCAATGGAGTGAGAAGTTCTTCAAAGTCTGTGAGGTTTGGCTTTCCTGTTGCCTTTAGCCGAGAAGAATGAATAAACTTGAAATAAAGGGAATTCAAATTCAAATGGGACTGATAGGCATCAAACATGTTAAGAGCTGGTTTGTCCTTAGGGCCGAACAAGGTAGCTGCAGGGATGTCTCCCACAGCATCCTACCTGAATTGATATGGCGAGTCTCTGCCTAAGATGATGTGTAAGAGAAATCTAGCAGGGAGGTAGAGGGATGGGGAGGAAGTATTTACCACGGTCCTCCAGGTCTCTTGGGCTCCTTGGGCAGCACATCCTTCTGAGCTCATGGGGTGTGAGACATTTTAGAAACCTATGGGTCTTTGAGGAATGAGGGGCAGCCATAAGCGAGAGAACCTAGAGCTACTGCTTCTCTAATTTTAAGTTGGTTCACGAGTGATAGGCACCAATGTAGTTGGATAGCCTGGCAAAACAATCAGGATCAATTGCATGATATATAAAATTTTGGGGAGAATATAAGTCTTCTGTAAATTGTTCCATTACATCAATGAGATGATGCAATATTGAATACTTTGATGAGCCTTTCTATTTTCTAAAGAGAGGGGAGCAGTTCAGTTTGTACAGATCTGAAATGTGTCTGGCTATCTGCACCCCCAGGTATTTCAGTGATCTAAACTGAATTTTAAAGGGTAACTGTGATGTCCCCAGGTCTTCCCCAACACGTGTTTTGGCGCGCCAAGCCTTTCTCAAGGGGTGGTGCTATGTGGCTGTTCAGGATATTAATAGGGCTCTCTGTGATGTTATAGTGGGATCTTGGCCCTCAGCTCGGTCCTTTTGAGCTGGCACAGACGTTACCTTGTCAGGCTGCGTTCCCGCTTCGCTTATTTGGTGAAGTTGGCCTCTGTAAGTGCACATGGAAGTGAAGAGTGAAGTGAGTGAAGAGCCGAGAGCGGCGGCTGTCATGTGCGTGTCATACTAAAACACAGCATTGTTTGAAGACCAAACCGCGCTCCCTATGCATATTTAAGCATGGCACAATGTTCTACAACACCCTACAGGCTCTCTGCAGCCAGGAAATACCTGGTTTTTAACGTGATTCGTCATGATTCGAAAAATTTGCCCATCTCTATCGGGGAGTGTGCCCTGCAACCACGCTGACATATCAAGGTGTAACAATGTGCAATTATCCCTATAGCTCAGTAAGTTTCTCCTCCAAGTGGTGCTTTTTTGCCGACCACTGTCATTGTTTTTATTTGACTTTAATGGTTTTTATATCTTTACAGTTTAGGTCGAGTCGGGATAGGTGGATACAAGTGAACATTCTACCATGGGCTTGACCTGCGCAGTGATCACTACACTTAACATAGGGATTTGAAAAATTACCTGCCTTAACATAGTGCATCTCCTTTCTTTGGGACATTCACTTACATCTTCATAGGTTTAGGTAACAGCCATTCCCAGATGTGTTGGAGAGCTGCCGGCCCCACGTGATTCAGCATTGCAGAAATTCAGTATTATTTTTACTTTCAATCTTTTTCATTTTTTCTCTATTTTTTCACTGAGCTGAGTGTGCATGTCTAGTGGTGTAACAAGGTGACTGCTAGAGAAGCAAGAGTGGATGTAGAGTGGGATACTTATTGGTCCTGGTATAAATGTAATAAGTGGTGGCAGCGGGTCTGGTGCTGGAGTGCTGAAGCTGTATGAGGTGTGATTTATGCTCAATTTGTGTCCTGACTGAAAGGTGAGCGCAAGTTTGATTAGGCTAAATTAATCGTTACAGTCGCACCCCAAGTCACGTGACGAGGCAGCAGCGTCCTCGCCGTGACAACAGATATTTGCTATAGGATCATCGGTTAGTTAGTAGTGGTAACTCAAAATGTTTCACATTAAGGCATGAAGTTATACTACTGCCCGATTTCCTTTAGTGTGTAGCCAATTGTACCTTTTATGTATCACTATTTTGTGGATATTAACATTGAATTTATTTTGATATGTTTATAGTGTTTCTAGGAGGAGGGGTATACTTAGCTTGTGTAGAGGTGTGGTGGACATGTCTGAGGAAGGGGGGGGGGGGTCCCCCAAAATCCTGTAATGTGTCTAGATAAGTGAGCAGTCTTTGCTCCAGGTCAAGCCATGTGAGTCCTATCTCTTCATGAATTCATGTGTCAAAGCTCGGGGTTAGTGAACCCGATGGACCACTGCAGACGATGACTCAAGCCGACACCTGGGACCGGAATCTAAGTGGCACCCGGTCTTCATCAGAATGGCCGCAAAGCAGGATGGTCTTACTGTGGTGAAGTGCCACTATGTCCTCCCACAGGCGCGATTTGTCCCCGATGGCAGCCAAGGTCGAGGTACAGGAACAGCAGGCAATCTCGTAGTCAGGGACAGGTAGATGTCAAGGAAGGCGGAAAAGATGCAAAGTCAGGGACGGAGCAGAAGGTCAAGGCTGGCAGCGAAGGAGCAAGGTCAGGGTCAGGTCCGAGGTCACAACGGGAGGTCAATACATGGGAATTACTCATAAGAAACAGCTTTCTCAACGGCATTTGCACAAAGAGCGGAACCACCGCCCCCACGTGATTCAGCATTGCAGAAATTCAGAATTATTTTTACTTTCAATCTTTTTCATTTTTTCTCTATTTTTTCACTTTTTGTCATTATCATGTGCCACCTCATTGGCTCATCTACATCCTAATGATATTTATTATGGTCACGCATCGTAACAATACACTTATTCAACTTTCAACAATTTCACATCATTCAAGCTTCTCTACCATACATTCCTTTCTGCATTTTTCACACTTTTTTGTGTCATCATGTTTCACCCTTAGTCCCCACACACATTTTATTCATATATTTCACTTTTTCATTTTTCTTTTCATATATATTTTTTAATTTTTTCATTTTCATGTGGTTCACTTCTTCATCACCTCATATCATCATTTTCATTTATTTTGTGTTCACACTACTCTCTTGTCTTGCTCACCAGCATTGTCACCACACATCCCCCGAATCAGTCCACTTTTGTGCCTTCACTTTATATAAGAACTTTCATCAATTTTTGGTGACATAGTCGTTTCTTTTATTCAAGTCATTGTCACACACATCTTCTGTGTTAGTGTCCAAGTGTTTAGGGGCCTCAGTATTTGTTATGAATTTCGGAATCCATTTATTATTCCAATCGTCAGAAATATTACAGATAATTTTTATTATTTATTTATTTTATTATTTTTTCACCAAATTTTATTTTGTGTTTTATTCTGCAACAATACGTGCATGAGCGTCAATTAGTTACATAATTTTAATTTAAATGATGTACTTCTCAGTTTTGCAATACATGCTAGGCAGGCTTAATAGTTTTGAAATGGCCAGCCCGCAATGTAGAACAGCAAACGCTGGACCCTTTAAAAAAATTTACTAAAGCCCAATCAATGCGCGACCAACTAGGAGGTCGTGACCAAAGGAATGGACTGGCGTAAATGAAGGGGGAACCACAAAACCGGCAACATATGCGAGAGACCATTAATTGGCATCCAACAAAGAACAAGATTACTCCGGACAGGAAAACAAAAGGCATTCAAGAAAAAGACAATGAAAGCCAAAACTTAATCAGCATGCAAGGGTAACCGTAGACTGAGGAGCACCGGAAAGTCAATAGAAGAAGGAGGAGGAAAGGAAACGTGGATAATACTGTTGGGGGCGGGGTGGCGAACAACCTACGGGAGCAAGCTTTCCTAAAGAAACCGCATATAGTAGCTGAGCGTTAACTCCTGGACATAAAGTGGCAGTTGGATTGGAAAGCCCAAAATGCTTCATAGACGGAGTGAACAACGAAAAACAGCAAGAGGGCTTCTCCTGCTAACGTACGCCTGGAACACTCACTGGAAGGAGAGTCGGCTCTTTCACACGCAACGTGGCGCCGGAGCTGGAGCGTCCTTTGGAAGGCAGGAGCCAGGCGAAAAGATGTCGGGGTAGAGGGCTTGTTGAAACTCGTGACGTAACTCCTCATCACGTTCCATGAACCGTACACTCAATTCCGGGTGGCTAGTGTGATACGACCACACAGAGTGAATGGCAGGTCAAGCGGCCAATGCGTTCTTGCTTGAGGTGATATCTCCTTTTAAATATTCAGACAGGGCCGCATCATTCCAGGAGAGTGCAAAGGCCAGGGTCAGACCGCACATCATACTCTCCTACGGACAAGTCCCTTGCGCGGTTTTACGCGCAGTTTTCAGCTGAGGAAGCTCTGCGGGCTCTTCAAACACGGTCTTAATTCCGCCAGAAATCCGTGGTGATAGCCGTGACTGGATCGCCTCTGTCCATGACAATGAATGCCACTTTGGAAGCTTCAGTGGCAAACTTTGATGCCATAAGTTCGTGTGCAAGGAGCATTGAGCAATGAAGCCCCTGCACAGCTGGGGTCCCTACATACTTCACAGGCAGGAGAGTCTAGCCTTGGTTAAGGGGTTATCAGGGTTTAAAAATTTCTTAGTGCCGGGCTGGGGGAAGGGCTATTTAAAAAACTCAATAAACGTGTACTAACCCGCTCGTCCGGCGCTCGCCAGTCCCCGCCAATGCCCCTTGCCGATGTCTTCTCTTGTGCGCCAGTTCATGTACAAGTGCGCACAGGAGCTTCTGGCCGGCCGGAAGCTCCCATCCACCATCTCCCACGCTTACAATGCTGCTAGAGATAGGGACGGATGGGAGGAGCCCGTACATCGCGGACCGAAGCTTCCCTGTGCGCGGCTTCCGTGCCCTGTAAAACAAACAGGGCACGGATCGAAGGGACCGCGCGTTTGGTGCCATCACCCCTCGCCAGACGAGGTGAATACCATTTTTTATATTTAAAACTAGCCTTTCCCAGCCCGCCTAAGAATTTTTGAAACCGGATAACCCCTTTAAGCATCAGGTAGACAAGCCGGGGTAGCAGAAGAAAGTTGCTGGAGCAGTCACAGGCTGTGATGCTGATGCTGTGTCCAAGCAGCTGCTAAAGCTGGCGGTAACTTGACCCGCTTTTTCTCCTTGCGAAGCAATCTGCTGGACTGCTGGAACACAACCTAGTAAGATCAGCAATCTTGAAGGCGGCACCTGGCAGGGTTCCTGCCGGATCTTACTTTCAAGGTCGGGGTTATTGAACACCTAACCACCCGCGGACAAGCTGACGCCTGGCCCGGAATCTAAGTGTCACCCCAGGCTTCACCAGACCCTACCGCAAAGCAGGATGGTCTTTGGTGCGGCGAGGTGCCAACCGGTCGCTCCACAGGCGGACTTGTCCTGATGGCAGCCAAGGTCAAGGTACATGAACGGCAGGCCATCTCATAGATGCAAGTCGGGGACGGAGCAGAAGGTCAGCAGTCTGGCAGCGGAGGAGCGAGGTCAGAGTCAGTCTGAGGTCACAACGGGTGGTCAATACACGGGAATTACTCACAAGAAACAGCTTTCTCAATGGCATTAGCACAAGATCCAGCAGGGTGTGCGGGAAGAGGCAGGCTAAATAGTCTTCTGAAAATGGCAAGCCCCAATTAGCGCCGCCTAATAATTACTGAAGCCGGCGCGCGCCTAGGGTCGGGAATCGACATGGCCGAGGGGGTCGAGTAGGAGAGACAGGTAAAAGCGAGGGCGACGCACCGCGGGAGAAGAGAGGCATGGGTGAGTCCCCGACCCGGAATATGGGTCCGGGAACACCGGTGACATCATGTTTACACTAAAGTCGTTGCCGTTCACAAAAGAAATTACTGAGGAGAATTTTCTGAAGTATTTATACTCCATGGACTATGGTCTGCAAGCTATATTATTTTGTACGCATTATAAGGGCGATGTTGTTTTTATGTGAATGAAGGTGTTATATACGGGAAACTAGGAAGTAAAGATGAATATATTTGAATCGTTTCATCGTCATTTATTGGACACTGTTCAACTATGCGCTTCCTGTAAACATACACAGGTAGAGAATCTTGTGAAGTCCCTCAAAATGTTTTTCTTCTCTGACCCTTTTCCCATTTACCTATGAACGTTGGGTGTCCGAGGTTTGAGGGAAACAAGGCTTTATGAAGGCAGGCACCTGCCTCAGGTTCTCCATCAATGGATTGAGAAGTTTTCTTCAAAGTCTGTGAGGTTTGGGTTTTTTCTGTTGCCTTTAGCGAGAAGAATGAATAAACTTGAAATAAAGGGAATTCAAATTCAATGGACTGATAGGCATCAAAACATGTTAAAGCTGGTTTGTCCTTAGTGCGCGAACAAGGTAGCTGCGGATGTCTCCCCACAGCATCCATACCTGAATTGATATGGCGAGGGCAGTCTCTGCCTAAGATGATGTGTAAAGAAATCTAGCAGGAGGTAGAGGGAGTGGGAGGAAGTATTTACCAAGTCTTCCAGGTCTCTTGGGCTCCTTGGGCAGCACATCCTTCTGAGCTCATGGGGTGTGAGACATTTTAGAAACCTATGGGTCTTTGAGGAATGAGGGGCAGCCATAAGCGAGAGAACCTAGAGCACTGTTCTCTAATTTTAAGTTGGCTCACAGTGATAGCACCAATGTATTTGGATAGCCTGCAAAACAATCAGGGATCAAATTGCATGATTATAAAATTTTTGGGAAATAAGTCTTCTGTAAATTGTTCCATTACACCATGAGATGATGCAATATTGAATACTTTGATGAGCCTTTCTATTTTCTAAAGAGAGGGGAGCATTTCAGTTCGTACAGATCAATGTGTCTGGCTATCTGCACCCCCAGGTATTTCAGTGATCTAAACTGAATTTTAAGGGTAAACTGTGATGTCCCCAGGTCTTCCCCAACACGTGTTTTGGCGCGCCAGCCTTCTCAAGGGTGGTGCTATGTGGCTGTTCAGAATATTAATAGGGCTCTAAAACACTACTAAAACACAGCCTGTTTGAAGACCAAACCACGCTCCCTATGCATATTTAGAGCAGGGCACAACGTTCACAACACCTAGCTCTCAGCAGGAAATAGCTTTTTTTAACGTGATTCGTCATGATTCAGAAAAATTTGCCATCGTCTACTCATCGGGGAGTGTGCCCTGGCAACCCACGCTGACTATCAAGGTGTAACAATTGCAATTATCCTATAGCTCAGTAAGTTCCCAAGTGGTGCTTTTTTGCCGACCACTGTCATTGTTTTTATTTGATTTTAATGGTTTTTCATCTCTACAGTTTAGGAGGTCGAGTGGGATAGGTGGTTCACAAGTGAACATTCTACCAGGGGCTTGACCGCGCAGTGATCACTAACTTAACATACGGATTTGAAAAATACCTGCCTTACATAGTGCATCTTTTTTCTTTGGGACATTCACTTCACATCTTCATAGGTTTGTAACAGCCATTCACAGATGATGTTGAGAGTGCCGGCCCCACTGATTCAGCATTGCGAAGAATTCAGTATTATTTTTACTTTCAATCTTTTTTCATTTTTCTCTATTTTTCTTCACTTTTGTCATTTCATGTGCCACCTCATGGCTCATCTACATCCTAATGATATTTTTATGGTCACGCATCGTAACAATACACTTATTCACTTTCAAACATTTCACATCATTCAAGCTTCTCTACCATACATTCCTTTCTGCATTTTTCACACTTTTTTGTGTCATCATGTTTACCCTTTTTTTTTCAAAGGGTTTCCCCCCCCAACAAAATACGCAATTTTACCTGACTGAACAACCAGGATGGAGCCTTAAATCCTTCAGTATACATGTACACATATGCTTTACCTTTCTTCAGGCATCGTCCCCTCTCCCAAATGCCGCCCATGATGGAAGTGCACATGGGCCTCACGGCTCCGTCCTCTCGACTTGTGGGTCTCTTGCGGTGTGGACTGACCAGAACCGTCTTGCTGATTGTGACCGCTGTCGTGATCTCGGGATTATGTACACCGCACCGTTCGTGATCGACTGGCACCTTCATTAGTAACCTTAAGGTATATTTTCTTTCTTCGAGCCCTTTCGTTTCGCTGGAGGTTTTGCGTGGTTTCGAGAAATCGCGGTGCTACCTATAGCTACCACTCCTAATAGTTGGGCTTCCGATGCCGCAAAACAGATCAGCGCATCGCCATACCGTCACCCACCATATCGTGCCCTCTAGAATCGAGGCGGCGGAAAAACATGCCTAAGGAATGGGAGAGTCATACAGGCAAGTGAAGTGGGGGGAAAGGGCTGACCGGGGAAAGGGTGAAGGGGAGAAAAACAGACCCTGAGGCAACCACCGGACCCCATCCCAAAAGATCGGCCCAATACCCAACAATCTTGTAAAAGCTCTGTCCCCTTCAATACAAACTTTCATCCAATCAAACACAACACTCACTTTCCCCTTCCTCGCAACCTCCCTCCCCCCTGCCTTCCATACCCCATCAGGCATCAGAGGGTACTCGTGTGTTAAGAGAGAACGCCCGCTCATGTCAAAGTAGGCCCACCATAAACTAAATATATTTGCTCATAAACTTCCATTAGGAGAGCCATTGCCTCTATCCCTCATTGCCCCTCCTACAACCGTGCCTTTCATCCCCTACCCTGCAACTTATAACCTCTTTCCCCCCTTCTCATTCTGTTTCCTCCCTCCTCGCTGGGATGGCGGCAGATCAATTTGTGAATCCCGGACCATTGGATTGTTCCAATCTTCCCCTAGCTGATAATATGCCTCCAACTGAAGCCATTAGCAGGCCCGTTTTTCAACCACCGCTCCCAGGGGGCAGCATTAGGAATTTAACACACCAGGGCTGTGCAGGGTAATTAACTCAAGAGTGCCTATGCATGGGGACCGAAAAAACGATTCAGCCTCCTTGGCTGCAGAACCCTATTAATATCCTGAATATCCACATAGCACCACCCCTTGAGAAAGGCTCTGCACGCCGAAACATGTGTTGGGAAAGACACCAGGGGACACAAACCATTGTTGGTATGTGAATTATAGCTCTTCATTTACATGACACTTCTAGTGTTTATGGTTTTTGAGTCCTATAGTTTAGAGCTTGAGATATCTCTTTTTTATATCAGCATTTGTATGAGCCTTCTGGGATCCCATTTATCCTTTGCTGCTATATGATTTGGTGTATATGATATCCCTGACTCTCTGACAGTGGTGCATCATATTGAGTAGATATAAAAACCAGGTGGCTCATCGCGTCATATATTTTATACGTGATTGTCTCTGTGAGCCTGCTCCTGCTCTTATTGTGTGGTCATTCATAATTATATGCTTTGTAACTTTTAGAAACATGTCAACAAAGAGTATATATTTTATGTGAAAGGATGTGGAGGTGACACAAGAGCTACAGTCTACAGGATAGGGGTGACATAAGAGCTTACAGCTATGAGGATGAGGGGGTGACACAAGAGCTTACAGCCTATGAGGATGAGGGGGTGACACAAGAGCTTACACGTCCTATGAGGATGAGGGGGGGTGACACAAAGCTTACAGTCTATGAGATGTGGGGGTGACACAAGAGCTATACAGTCTATGAGGATGAGGGGTGACACAAGAGTTTACATCTAATGAGGATGAAGGGTGACACAAGACTGTTACGTCTATGAGGATGAGGGGGGTGGTGGATGCCCTATGTGCGGTTTGCATTCAGTGGTTCGTTGAGGTGTGTCTTTAATGGTAGGTGAGCAGCGAAGACTTACGGTCTAGGAGGATAGGGATGCTGGTACGGTGCACTACACGAGCTCCATATAGGTCTCATGAGTGACCGGGGTGACACAGATGATGACACTGCATAGCGTATACTAGTACCATTATGTGCAGACAGATGGGGGGGTGATCCATCGATACAAAAGTTTGCAGGTCCTACAAAATGAGGATGAGGGGGGTGACCACAATGGAGCTTACAGATCTATGATGATTAGGGAGTGACACCCAGAGCTTACAGTCAATGAGGGATGAGAGGAGGGGGGGTGGCATAAGAGCCTTACTCCTATGGGATTTGGGTGGGTGATCCCAACAAGAGCGCCTTACACGCTCTAGTATGAGGATGGGTAGTGTGACTCTCAAGAGGGTTGAGGAATCATGGTAGCTATGACCGGTCACAAACGATTTTGCAATGCGGCCACCAACCCAGTCTTAAAAAGGGACAATATAAATATTAATAAATAATTTAATAATAAAAATTCTGCTGCTCACACCAGCAATTCTTTACTATACATTACATACAGACATGAGCAGTGGAGGAAGGGGAGGGGTACCAAGGGGTGACTCACTGTCCTCTGACCATGTGAACCAGCCTCATTTACATGATAAGAATATATGATTTACAATGAATAATGTATGAAATACTAATAAAGGCTGGGATGGGATCCTTGTGAGCTGCTCCAACAGTAGTAGTGACAGGCTAGTGTCATCAGCCCTGATGACAGGTGTCCTTTTAACCCTATTCAACCGCTTTTGCCTGATCCAAGGACGCAAGTAACTAGTCCCCACACAATTTTATTCATATATTTCACTTTTTCATTTTTCTTTTCATATATATTTTTTAATTTTTTCATTTTCATGTGGTTCACTTCTTCATCACCTCATATCATCATTTTCATTTATTTTTTGGTCACACTACTCTCTTGTCTTGCTCACAAGCATTGTTGTCAGGATTTGGGGTTTGTGAATCCCCTGGACCACCGCGGAAGGTGGTACCAGCCGACACCTGGGACCGGAGTCCAAGTGGCACCTGGTTTTCACCAGAGCCCGCCGCAAAGCGGGTTGGACTTGCTGCGGCAGAATACCACTTGGTCGTTCCACAGGTGCGACTGGCCCGCGGTGGCAGCCGAGGTCTAGGTACCCTAACAGGAGACAGTCTCGTGGTCGGGTCCAGGCACAGGGTCAAGGCAGGCGGCAGAGATGCAAGGTCAAGTCCAATCCGGGGTCAGCAACAGGAGGTCCAGGCAGAAATGGACGGGAACACAGGCACAGGAACACAGCAACATGGAGGAACACAGGAAGCACAGGACTCGGGAGCGGAGACACACAGGAACGCAGGGATACTCGCTTGGAAGCTTTCTCTAAGGCTATGAGGCACAAAGATCCGGGAGGGAATGATGGGAGACACAGGGTTAAATACAAAACAGGAAATGACCAGCTTTAATCACCTGCGCACTGGCCCTTTAAATCTTGAGGCAGAGACCTAGTCCGGACGGGAGCGGGAGCCAGGAGGGGTGAGTGTACAGGAGCGGGACCGGGGCAGCGGAGAGAGGCACGGGTGCACCCGCGATCCGTGGTATGGATCGCGGGGGTGCCCGTGACAATTGTCACCACACATCCCCCGAATCAGTCCACTTTTGTGCCTTCACTTTATATAAGAACTTCCATCAATTTTTGGTGACATAGTCGTTTCTTTTATTCAAGTCATTGTCACACACATCTTCTGTGTTAGTGTCCAAGTGTTTAGGGGCCTCAGTTTTTGTTCTGAATTTCATAATCCATTTATTATTCCAATCATCAGAAATATTACAGATAATTTTTATTATTTATTTATTTTATTATTTTTTTCACCAAATTTTATTTTGTGTTTTATTCTGCAACAATCCGTGCATGAGCGTCAATTAGTTATATAATTTTAATTTAAATGATGTACTTCTCAGTTTTGCAATACATGCTGAACCAGGATGGAGCTGTATCCTTCAGTATACATGTACACATATGCTTTACCTTTCTTCAGGGCAGTCTTCCCTCTTCCAAGATGGCGCTCATGATGGAAGTGCATGTGTATTAATATTATTATTATTAATATCCTGAATATCCACATAGCACCACCCCTTGAGAAAGGCTGAGAAATGGCTCGCAACGCCAACATTGTTTGTTGGAAAGACACCAGGGGACACAAACCATTGTTGGTATGTGAATTATAGCTCTTCATTACATCACTTCTGTTTTTATGGTTTTTGATTCCTCTAGGTTTTAGAGCTTTAGATATCTTTTTATTATGCCTTTATTAGCCTTCTGGGATCCTTTATATCCTATTGCTGCTTATATATTTGGGACTATGATATCCCTGACGCTCTGCTGGTGCAGGCTTTGAGTAGAATATAAAACCAGGTGGCTCATCTATCATTCAGTATTTTATTACGTGATGTCTCTGTGAGCCGCTCCCTTTGTGGTCAGGTCATTTAATTTTATTAGTGTAACTATTTAGCAACACGTCAACAAGAGTATATATTTTTATGATGAAAAAGATGCGGAGGTGACACAAACGCCCTTACAGTCTACTAGGATGAGGGGGATGACATTCAGAGCTTACGTCTATAAGGATGAGGGGGTACATAAGAGGATTACAGCCTATGAGGGTAAAGGGGTGACTAAGAGCTTACAGTCTATGAGGATGAGGGGGGTGACACAAGAGCTTCAGCCCTATGAGGATGAAGGGGGTGACACAAGAGCTGTACATTCTATAAGGATGAGGGTGACCAATAAAGGTTACAGTCTAACGTTATTAAGGGGGTGACATAAAGAGCTTCATTCTATGAGGATGAGGGGGGTGACACAAGAGCTTAACAGCCTATGAGGATGAGGGTTGACCAAGAGCTACGTTCTCCAGTGAGATCATTGAGGGGGTGACACAACCGAGTTTACAGCTATGGGATGAGGGGGGTGGGTGACACAAGAGCTTTCAGTCTATGAGGATAATGGGGGTGACCCAAGAACTTACATCTATGAGGATGAGTGGGGTTACAAATAGCTTTAAGTCTATGAAGGATAGGGGGACCCAAGAGCTTACAATCCATGAGGATAGTGGTTAGATACCAGAGCTTACAGTCTATGAGGATGAGGGGGTGACCAAGAGCGTACAGTTATGAGCGAGGAGGTGATGAAACTAAGAGCTTAGGTCGATGAGGGATGCAGAGGAGGAACAAGAGCTTAGAGTCTATGAGGAATGATGGGGTGACCCAGAGCTGAACATCTATAGTATGAGTGGGGGTGCACAGGCAGTTTACAGTCTATGAGTGATGAGGGGTGACACGAGAGCTTACAGTCTAGTGGGATGAGGGGAGGGGGTGACACACTAGAGCTTACAGTCCTATGAGGATGAGGGGTGACACAAGACTACTTACAGTCTATGAGCGATAAGCGTTGACACACCAGAGGTAAAAGGGAGAATTGTATACATGGTCCAACCAGTCCTTTCATAAGGGAACACTGTATAAAAATAATTTATAATTCATTTAATAAAAAAAATTCTGCTATTCTTCTGCTGCTGAACCCGCCAGCCTGAGAATCCGGGGAGAGCATTCTCAGAGATTGTGCTGCTCCGGGAGAGTCCTTAGAGAGTAATCTCATTCACTGGCAGTTAAAGAGCATGGGAAGGGCGATAAGAAAGAGAAGAGAGGAGAGATAGTGAGTTGCAGCAATGTATTCATATCTTTGTGGATGAGGGTTATTATTTTAAAGTTGAAATACGGAGAGGAGACAGGCAACCATTGCATGATTGCACACTGGAGGCATCCGGGTAGTGATTGGTCTAAGATGTCTACGAAGAGATTGTAAAGGTAGTAAAGAAAGTTTAAGTTGATTCGTAGGAGTTTCAGATTCTGGTCGAGAGCGAATCAGTGCAACAATTAGTCATTCTTTAGTAAGTTTCAACGTCTGTCAGAACTGGTCGGATTCTGGGATGTTTTCTGAGATCCATCCGGAAAGAGCAGAGCAAAGATTGACCTCTACTTTTTCACCAATATTCCAGAGGTCAGTCACAACCCCCAAGACATCGGGCCTGCTGCCTCTCCGAGCTATAGAGCTCCCGCCGGCGTCGAGAATGGAGAGGTCAGGGTTAGGGGTAGGTCGGTTAGTAGATGTGGCAAAGACAGAAGCTTCAGTCTTAGAAAGATTAACGTTTCAGAAGAGATAGGCGACTGGATTTAGCGAGACATTCACTAGGTTTCTGAGTAAGCGCAAACGGGTGATGATTGCGGGCGAAGTCTCAGCTCGCTGGGTGTCATCAAGCAGAGAGAGACACTGAAACCAAATCTGCTAATGGTTTGTCCTAATGGCGTTAGAGTGAGAAGAAGAAGAGGCCAGGACTGAGCCCTGAGGAACCCGACCTGAGGTAAGAATGAGAAGAGAAGATCACCCAGAGAATGAGACACTTGCAAATGCCGGTCAGAGATGGTGCAGAAACCAAGAGACTACAGTGTCCCTTTAGGCCAATGGAGAGAGCATCTGAGGGGGAGCTGGTGTCACAGTATCAACGCTGCTGATAGATCCTGAGAATTAGGAGCGAATAGTCAACTTTGGATTCTTGGCACTTGAGGATATCATTAGAGACTTTGAAAGAGCCGTTTTCAGTGAATACATAGAGCGAAACCAGATTGTAGTGGGTCAAGGAGGGAGTTAAACTGAGAGCAGCGGTTAGGTCGAGAATGACCAAGCGTTCCCAGGAGTTTTGGAGAATGAAGGGAGGTTAGAAAACTGTCTTAGCTTTTACTACGCGTTGGATGGTCAGTGAAGGTTTAAACAGAGAAATCACTTTGGAAGAAGTAGAAGATAGCATTAAAAAAAACCCTAAAGATAAAGCGCCACGGCCGGACGGCCTATCAGGAGACTATTATAAAAAATTTAAGAAGATATTATCACCATATCTCCTAAAAGTATATAAAGCAGCAAATGAGAGAGGGAGGTTTCCTAAGGAAATGCTTACTGCCCACATTGTAACTCTACCAAAACCAGGGAAACCACCTACGGTTCCCTCCAACTTTAGACCCATATCCTTACTAAATTGCGACGTTAAACTGTATGCCTCAATAATTGCCAATAGGCTTAAGGAAGTGTTACCAGGAATAATCAAAGCAGATCAAACAGGATTTACGCCAGGAAGACAAGCCCCTGACAATACACGTAGAGTACTGAATTTGCTACAGCATTGTGAAGCAAATAAGCTCTCATCATTATTTATTACAATAGACGCCGAAAAGGCGTTGTGTAGGACAGTTATTTGCCTTTCCCACTTGTGATGGTTTATGGACATTTGTTGCCCTCATTGGTCCATTGGATATTCTGTGATGTGCTTATGGCACTTTTAATTGGTTTTAACACATTAGATGTCATCGTCTTCTTTGTAGTATTTAATAAAACCTGATGTATATATTTTCGAGCCTGTACACACTGGCTCTTTTCTTGTATTCTTTCAGAAGATATTTTTTTGGTGTAGAGGCTTAAGCCTTGATTCTGCGACACCTCTCCACTTCTTCTGTAAATTGGACCAGAACAACATGGTAAGATAAGATAATCCTTTATTAGTCCCACAGTGGGGAAATTCACAGCGTTACAGCAGCAGAGAGGGTACAGAGAGTGAAGTACAAACTATGACTACAATAATATTAGGGATAAATGAACAAAAAGAAAAGGGGGATAAAAAGACAAAACAGAGACAAGCAATGATCGGCAGTTTGATGTTTAGTCTGTGGATGGGACCTGCAGGGACTGGTTAGGTGGGGGGCGCAGGTTACTTCTGTTTGGGTCTTGTTTGTTGAACAGCCTGATGGCAGCGGGGAGGAAGGACTTACGATAACGCTCCCTCTCACACTTGGGGTAAAGCAGTCGGTCACTGAATGTGCTCCCCAATGCCACCACAGTCTCATGCAAGGGATTGGAGTCATCGATGGTAGTCATCAGTAGTAACCTAAGAACTTATGTTGAGACTATGGGCGAGCCGTGAGTGTACCGTTGATCCACACAGCTAAGATATGTAAATCCAATGTCACATTTCTACAAGAAACACATTTTTTAACAAGGCAAACCAGTATTCTTGTCAAAACATATTTTTTCATAGTTTGAGCCCCTCATCTACATCCAAAGGGGTCTCGAATGGAATTAGTAAGTACTTCCCATTCCGACCCCATGCTATACACTCAGACGCAGAAGGTAGACTGCTTTATGTGAAAGGGAAGTTAGCAAATGTCCCAATTACTGTAGCTAACATATATGCACCAAACGTAAACCAGGCAAAGTGGCTACTCTAGGCACTAGAACAACTCCAATTATTTGAAGAGGGTCTGATCATTCTGGGTGGAGATCTGAATATCCAGGTCCGGGTCAGAGCAGGAAAAGTGTTCTAGGAAATGGTAGACTAGACAGCTGATTAATAGCCACTACATTACACATTCACTGCTCCTTCTGCTGACCAACCTTAGTACTTACAGCGTGACTGATACATGTTGCTGTGTAGGACTATTTTAGTTGGTAGAGGAGCCTAATAGGGACAAAGTATGTTGCTGAAGTTATACATTGCAGTTAGACAAGGCAGGAGACAGGTAAGATGGCAGAGAAAAATGAACAATTATGTTTGTCTAAAAATGTTTTCCATGTTTGCTATGGTTGTTTTACTTGCCTACTGTCCATCTATTCCACCAGTATCAACAATCCATATCAATGCCTCCCCACTTCACTCGCCTTTCTACACCACTCACACTCTCTATACGTTTGTTCTGCTGGGAAGCAAGCAATAACTTCTTATAAATACATAGTACTCTCTCCACAATGCACTTTCCAGGTCATTCCTCCTGTACCCTCTCTTACTTTCCCATCTTTTGAGGTCCACACCCTCAGAATTTTCCGCCCTTTCTCTCTTCATGTGGCTGTAGTTTATTGTCCTCCTGGCTCACCCTATCAGTTCCTTGACCACTTTGCCTCTCACGTCCCTCACTTTCTACCCTGTGATCCATCTTCATGGGAGACTTCAACATCCCTGTTAACTCTCCCATTTCCCCTCCTGCCTCTCAGCTCTTAGCACTAACTACCTCTATAGGTCTCTCACAACTCTCTGATTCCCCACTCATAATGAGGGAAACATCCTCGATTTGGTCTTCTCCCAGCCATCTTCAATATCTAATTTTACCAATTCTTCCTTTCCTCTATCAGACCATAACCTCCTTTAATTTACTTTCAATAATCCTTCACCTTCTCTGAATCCTATCACTAATCGCTTGCACCGGAACCCACACGCAATAGATACTCCCAAATCACATAAAACTTAGTCTGCTCTGTCCCCCATCTCCTCAGATGCAGGCAACCTTGGCACACCGAGCAAACTCGTTTCCTTCGGCAGTGCTCCAGGATTGCCGAACATCTGTGGAGAAAATTGCACACATCTGCAGACTTTCTACACTTCAAATTTATGCTAAAAACCTATAACTCCGCCCTTCACCTCGCTAAACAGGTCTATTTTACTAATCCAATATCTTCTCTCTCTAACAACCCCAAAAGGCTCTTCAATACTCTTCACTCCTTACTAACACCAAAGGAGCAGCCACATGTCACAGACCTTGGGGCTGAAGATCTGGCCGCCTACTTTAAGGATAAAATTGATTGCATTCAGCAGGAAATAATTTCTCAATCCAGTCCCCCCATTAATCCCCTTCCCTCTGGTACCACACCTTGTTCATTCTCTTCCTTCGAGACAGTCTCCAGAGGAAGAAGTGTCCAGGCTCCTTGCCTCTACATGAACCACTACCTGCATCAGTGACCACATCCCCTAACATCTGGTACAGTCTCTCTCCCCAGCAGTCACTTCTTACCTCACTAAAATATTCAACCAGTCTTTCTCTTCTGGTGTTGTCCCCTCTTCTTTCAAACTGTCACCCCATTACTATAGAAACCTTCACTGGACCCATCCAATGCTACTAACTAAAGACCAGTTTCTAACCTCCCTTTCATCTCCAAACTCCTGGAACGCCTGGTCTATTCTTGACTAACCCGCTATCTTCCAGCTAACTCCCTCATTGACCCCCTACAATCTGGTTTCCGCTCTATGTATTCCACTGAAACTGCTCTTTCTAAAGTCTCTAATGATCTCCTCACTGCTAAATCCAAAGGTGACTATTCGCTCCTAATTCTTCAGGATCTATCAGCAGCGTTTGATACTGTGGACCACCAGCTCCTCCTCAGGATGCTTCTCTCCATTGGCCTAAAGGACACTGTAGTCTCTTGGTTTTCTTCCCATCTCTCTGACCGCATTTTCAGTGTCTCCTTCTCTGGATCTTTCTCTTCTCATCTCTCTGTGTCAGGGTTCCTCAGGGCTTAGTCCTAGGTCCTCTTCTCCCTCTGTACTGTCCCCATTAGACAAACCATCAGCAGATTTGGTTTCCAGTATAACCTCTATGCTGATGATACCCAGCTATATACTTCTGCCCGCAACATCACCCCTGCCTTAATCCAGAACACTAGTGAATGTCTCTCTAACATCATGTCCTCTCTCTTCTTGAAACTTAATCTTTCTAAGACTGAACTTCTTGTCTTTGCACCATCTACTAACCGACCTAACCCTGACCTCTCCATCTCGGTCTGCGGGATCTCTATAGCTCCGAGGCAGCAGGCCCGCTGTCTTGGGGTTGTGCTGGACTCTGAATATATGGTGAAAAGTAAAGGGCAATCTTTTGCCTGCTCTTTCCGCATGGATCTCAGAAAAATCTCCAGAATCCGACCGTTTCTGACAATTGAAACTTTTAAAATGCTAATTGTTGCACTGATTCACTCTCGACCAGAATTCTGAAACTCCCTACGAATCAGACTTAAACTCTCTCCTTTACTATCCTTTACAATCTATTCTTAGACATTCTTAGACCAATCGCTACACGGATGCCTCCAGTTTGTGCCAATCACTGCAATGGTTGCCTGTCTCCTTCCGTATTCACTTTAAAATAATAACCCTCATCCACAAAGCTCTGAATAATGCTGCAACTCCCTATCTCTCCTCTCTTCTCTGTCTATCTCCCTTCCCATGCTCTTTTAACTGCCAGTGATATTAGATTAATCTCTAAGGACTTCTCCCGAGCCGCACCAAATCTCTAGAATGCTCTCCCCTGGATTCTCAGGTGGCTGGTTCAAGCAGCAGAATTTTTATTTATTAAATTATTTATTAAATTATTTTATATTGTTCCCTTTTAAAGACTGGTTGGGCCATTATACATGTAAGCTCTTGTGTCACACCCCATCCTCATAGACTGTAAGCTCTTGTGTCACCCCCTCATCCTCATAGACTGTAAGCTCTTATGCCACCCCCCTCCTCCTCATCCTCATTGACTGTAAGCTCTTGTGTCACTCCCTCATCCTCATAGACTGTAAGCTCTTGTGTCACCCCCTCATCCTCATAGACTGTAAACTTTTGTGTCACCCCCTCATTCTCATAGACTATAAGCTCTTGTGTCACCCCCTCATCCTCATAGACTATAAGCTCTTGTGTCACCCCACATCCTCATAGACTGTAAGCTCTTGTGTCACCCCCTAATCCTCATAGACTGTAAACTCTTGGGTCACCCCCTCATCCTCATAGACTATAAGCTCTTGTGTCACCCTTCATCCTCATAGACTGTAAGCTCTTGTGTCACCCCTCATCCTCATAGACTGTAAGCTCTTGTGTCACCCCCACATTCTCATAGACTGTAAGCTCTTGTGTCACCCCCCTCATCCTCATAGACTGTAAGCTCTTGTGTCACCCCCTCATCCTCATAGGCTGTAAGCTCTTGTGTCACCCCCCTCATCCTCATAGACTGTAAGCTCTTATGTCACCCCTTAATCCTCGTAGACTGTATGCTCTTGTGTCACCTCCGCATCTTTTTCACATAAAATATATACTCTTTGTTGACGTGTTTCTAAAAAGTTACAATGCATAAAATTAAATGACTGACCACAAAGAGAGCGGCTCACAGAGACATCACGTATAAAATAATGACTGGATGAGCCACCTGGTTTTATATCTACTCAATATGACTGCACCATGTCAGAGAGTCAGGGATATCATATCACCAAATCATATAGCAGCAAAGGATAAATGGATCCCAGAAGGCTCATAAAGTGCATAATAAAAAGTATATCTAAAGCTCTAAACTATAGGACTCAAAAACCATAAACACTAGAAGTGTCATGTAAATGAAGAGCTATAATTCACATACCACAATGGTTTGTGTCCCCTGGTGTCTTTCCCAACACATGTTTCGGCGTGCAGAGCCTTTCTCAAGGGGTGGTGCTATGTGGATATTCAGGATATTAATAGGGTTCTCAGCCAATGGCTGAATCGTTTTTTCGTCCCATGCAACACTCTTTGGTTAATTACCTGCCTGGTGTGTGAAATTCCTAAATGCTGCCCCTTTGGAGGTGGAACCGGGCGGTAAGTATTGAAATCCAATGCGTCCGGGATCCAAATGAACCGCATGCACGTCACCGCCTGGGGCCGGGGAACGAGGTACCGATTGCGTCACAAGAAGCGGACATAATCCGATTCCAGCGGTCCATCAGCATGACGTTCGTCAACCCAGGACCAAAGTGAGAGGCGAGCATGCACTTCCATCATGGGCGCCATCTTGGAAGAGGGAAGACTGCCCTGAAGAAAGGTAAAGCATATGTGTACATGTATACTGAAGGATACAGCTCCATCCTGGTTCAGCATGTATTGCAAAACTGAGAAGTACATCATTTAAATTAAAATTATTCATCATGTATTACTGGTGATGTTATACAGAGGCTTGTAGTGTATGGGGTGACCAGAGGGGCTATGTCTGTAAACCTTACACTTTTCTCATCACTTCTCTCATGTATGGTACAATCATGTATTCAGGACTTACTCTGCACATTGTAGAGCTGTTCCATTTTCTCTCAGGTTTGGTGCTGTATACTGATTTATGGTGAGCAGGGCACCGATGATGAGGTCTCCATCCTGGTATCGCTCCTGTAAAGCATCAAAAACTTCTCTTATTTTAAGATTCCAAACTAAATATTTTAAAGAGATCCACAGAAGAAACAGAAGAGGAATAAGACTGAACATCTCCTTGTAGGAATAAGATGATGATGGAAGAATCTTCTGTGCACGATGTGATGGTGAAACGAGACAGCGTCTCCCAGGATCAGGGCCACCCTGGTGACTGCTATCATCTCCCCTCTTCTTATACAGGATGATGGGATATATTTTACATTGTCTGATCTCATCTCACATCATTCTGGATCTGCTCCCCGGTGATTGTGTCCTCATCAGTCTTTACACTGGATAAATGTAGAACGTGATGAAGAAGTAGAATTAACCATTTCCAGCCTTCCTTCTGATGTAGAGGTTTCTTTCTTTTCTGCACATTCATATTCCTCAGCTCTGTAAACAGATTCTCATTAAAGGAAATACACTTCCAAACCCATCATGATTCAGGCACCATTACTGCTGTTGACCATGACCTCCTTCTTTCTTAGCAGATGGACTCCCCAGTACCTGAGTGGCTGGCAGAAGTACAGCCTAGCGTTATACTGGTGACCGTTACTTGGTTCAGGTGGAACAGGCCCCATCCATAGTGGGCAGGGCCAATGAGGGGATGCATGAAGAGGTGGGGGGGGGGGAGTTAGATGAGGGTTCCTGATATGGTACTCCATGTGTATGCGTGATGACTGGATCCCCATGTAGATGGCAGAGAGGAGGCCCATGATTTTAATGGCAGCCAGGGATCACACATCCAGGGAAGCCAGCAAACTCACAGTCTTTTTAAATGAAGACAACAGTAATGGGCTCTGGTAGTGGTCTTATCTGCCAGATCTGACGCTGGTTGGATGCAGTCCGGTATGGAAGTTCACAGCCCATTTTCAGGAACTTGAGGCTGGAGAAGATAGAAGATGCTTGGGCAGAAAGTTAACTACTCTGTAGAGATGCAGGACTGAAGAAGGGAGATTACCCTCAGGTGGACACAGCAGCAGCAGGCTACATTCTCTGCAGGCCATGTCTAAGAAAGATCTGGACCTTCACCCAGAGGGATTACACATTACCTTTCCCTCTGGGCGGTATTCCAGGCTGCCAACCAATAACGAATCTCAGGCAGAACAGGATTTAAAGCCATAAAATACAAATTATCATTGGTTAACGATTGAATCACTCTTCCAGACACATAAGGGGAGATATTTAATCCTATGCAGCTTCTTGGCATATAATTGTCGCAAATTTTCACGCAAACATTCTTTTTGCGTTTTTTTTGTCAGAAAAAATTATAAAGTCATGCAATGGCGCAAAAAATACACCACAGAGTGTGCAACACACATTTATCAACTGAGAATTGTCAAAAGAACATAAATTTAATCGCAAAACTCCACCACATAGGAGGTGCTGTATGTGGGTCCATTGCGATTACACCGGAAAGTTTTTGCTCAATTTTATGTTTAAAGTATCTGGGAATTTCCTGTGCAAAAACATTGCAAAAAAGCAGAAATTGAGCCGATGTTAAACATTCGTGCGACTGGTGCAGTCTATTCGCATAGAGGACACACAGGTGATCAGAAACAGTCACATCAGAAGGCGTCTAACACTGCACATACACCGGATTATAAATCAGACAGGTGGAAACCTTCCAGTCTAACACATAGGCAACTGCTCAAAATCCTGCCTAATGATAAATCTCCCCCATAGAATCCGGCTTCCTCAGCACATGTGCAGTGAGATCTACCTACTATATTCTAAAAAGGTGCACAGTGAGGTGAAGCTCCATACTGATATGGCCATAATGATTATGTGAGGATATAGTATAAAGTGAACATTTTACATCCAGAAAATGAAGAAAAAAAAGTCATTTAAATACCGAGAGGAAAGAGCTGAGTACAACAGGCAAAGTATAGATTAAAATCTAACTTTTAATACATTTTATAAAAAGTAGGAGTCGGACACAATGGGGGTAATTTACTAAGTGTCCGATTCGCGCATTTTTCGTGCTAATCATTTACTCCCCTCTATCTTTTCTAATCTTTAAATACGGTAATATGCTAATTTCCTAAAGAAGCTACTGAAGTATGATGAAGACATCTTCATCGTGCAGCTACAAGGAGCTATGCACACTCGTCCGCAAAGGCAGAGTTCTGCACATGCGCTGTAACTCCGCTGGCCTGTGTTCTGCGCAAGCAGAGAACTCTGGCTATGCGGACGAGTGCGCGCAGCTTCAAAAATGTCTAATTAGGAGGATCAAAGAGGCTTCTGGGACATGGAGTAGTTGCACAGCATAGCCTCAGCTCCAACTCCTCCACACCCAGTAGATGGCACCTACCACAGGATCTACCTTAATAAGTAAATCTGTGGTGGTAGGTTTCCTTTAATTTTTTTTTAGTTTTGACACTGAAAGATGGGTGTGTAGCTGCAAAGACTTATAGGAAACCCATAGCAGGAAATGTTATCCTGCATGGCACATCCTGCCGTCTAGAACACACTACTAAAGGGGTGCCTGTAGGAGAAACTGTTCTTACTCAGAAAGGTTTAAAAAAAGAAAGGATAATATTTCTGCTTGCTTGTTGGCTCTCAAGTTTCCAGTGGCAGTCTTTCCTTGAGAATATGTTCTGGTGATGGCCGGTAGGCTTCCATCTTCTCTAGTATCTCTTCATATATCTTTATCCACCTGTTGTGTGTGTCCATATTTCTGTGAGAGACATCTGAGAGATGAGAGCACAAGAGTTTCAGTAGTGAGCGATGTCCTGCTGGCCTAGCTGCTCTAACCTCGTCATACCAGCCGCCATGACATTGTCTGTGTCATATATAGTAAAAGTAGAGGTGTGTCTTGTAGTGTTGGATGTTCTGTGTCCCTATATATGGTGTTTCTATAAATTTAGGCTTGATGCAATGTACAGTAGCTCATGCGAGATGACATCAGTAACGCAAATGCAAATGTGAAGTCCCTATGGGTGGAGATAAGGGGAGGGAAAAAGAATAAGAAAATACTACTAGGGGTTTGTTATAAGGCTCCAAATATAATGAAGGCAGCAGAGGAAATGCTGATAAGTGAAATGGATGCGGCTTCAAAGCATGGTGAAGTACTTATCATGGGGCACTTCAATTACCCAGATATTGACTGGGGGGCAGAAACCTGCAGGTCCTTCAAAGGCAGCAGGTTCTTGTCAACAACAAAAGACAATTACCTGTCGCAGCTAGTCCTGGAGCCAACAAGAGGGAGGGGGGCACTGCTGGACCTTATCCTGACCAACAGACCTGATAGGGTATCAAAACTACAGGTTGGGGGGAACCTGGGGAAAAGTGATCATAATATCATTGATTTTGTATTATGCTTTACTAAGAACATTAGGGAAGGGGCAACCAACACTCTAAACTTCAGGAGGGCAAATTTTCAACAACTAAGGGAAGACCTTAAAGGCATAGACTGGGATAATGTTCTCAAAGAGAAAAGCCCCCTCAAAAATGGGACTTTTTCTCATATATTCTGAAAAAGTCCTGTGAGAAACACATACCTTATGGGAAAAATCATAAGAGGAACAAGAAAAAGCCAATGTGGCTAACTAATCTTGTAAGGAAAGCAATAAGCGAGAAAGATAAAGCGTTTAAGGTGCTAAAACGTGAAGGTAGCGATGATGCATTACAGGATTATAGAGAGAAAAAAAAATCCTGTAAAAATCAGATAAAGGCCCAAAAATAGAGACTGAGAGAAATATTGCCAGGGAGAGCAAAAATAATCCCAAATTATTTTTCAAGTATATAAATGATAAGAAACTAAAAACAGAGAGTGTGGGTCCCCTTAGAAATGACATGGGGGTCATGGTGGAAGGAGATGAGGAAAGGGTCAATCTACTGAATGTCGCCTTCTCAACTGTCTTTACCCAGGAAAAACCCCTGGTGGAAGACACAATGAGGAATAATGTAAATAATTTTTGGAATGTCAACAGTTTAACCCAGGAAGAGGTACGGCGCCGCCTTGCAACCACTAAAATAGATAAATCACCGGGCCAGATGACATACACCCCCGGGTTCTGCATGAACTATGTACCGTGATAGACAAACCGTTATTTTTAATATTTGAAGATTCCCTGAGGTCTGGTTATGTTCCACAGGACTGGCGCATAGCAAATGTGGTACCAATATACAAAAAAGGATCAAATAGCGATCCTGGAAACTACAGACCCGTGAGTCTAACTGCTGTGGTGGGGAAAATATTTGAGGGGTTTGTTAGAGATGCTATCCTGGAGTATCTCACTGTGCACAACCTTATAACCCAGCGTCAGCATGGGTTTATGAGAGATCGGTCCTGTCAGACTAATCTGATTGGTTTCTACCAGGAGGTAAGTTCAAGACTGGATCTGGGGGACGCTGTGGATGTTGTATATCTGGACTTTTCAAAGGCATTTGACACCGTGCCACATAAAAGTTTGGTATATAAAATGAGACTGCTGGGAATAGGAGAAAATATGTGTATTTGGGTAAGTAATTGGCTTAGTGATAGGAAACAGAGGATCGTCGTTAATGGCACATTCTCAGATTGGGTTGACGTTACCAGTGGAGTGCCACAAGGGTCAGTATTGGGGCCACTTCTTTTTAATACTTTTACTAATGACCTTGTAGTGGGTTTACACAGTCAAGTTTAATATTTGCAGATGATACTAAGCTGTGTAAAGTAATAAATACTGAGGTCGATAGTTTAGCATTACAGAGGGATTTGTGGAAGCTTGAGGAGTGGGCAGAGAAATGGTTGATGAGGTTTAATGTAGATAAATGTAAAGTTATGCACTTGGGCCATGGAAACAAAAAGTATAATTATGTTCTAAACGGTCAATTACTTGGTAAAACTGGAGCTGAAAAGGACTTGGGGGTATTGGTGGATGGTAAACTTAATTTTAGTGACCAGAGCCAGGCGGCTGCTGCTAAAGCAAATAAAATTATGGGATGTATCAAGAGAGGAATAGATTCTTATGATAAAGACATAGTTCTGCCCTTATACAAATCCCTGGTCAGACCACACGTGGAATATTGTGTACAGTTTTGGGCACCAGTGTATAAATAGGATATAGTAGAGCTGGAATGGGTGCAGAGGAGAGCAACCAGGATTATTAGGGGAATGGGGGATTAGAATGCAATGACAGATTACAAAACTTGGGATTATTCAGTTTAGAAAAAAGACGACTGAGGGGAGACCTCGTTACAATGTACAAATACCTGAACGGACAGTACAAGGATCTCTCCAAAGATCTTTTTATACCTAGGCCTGTGACCAGGACAAGGGGGCATCCTCTGCGCCTAGAGGAGAGGCGATTTTACCATCAACATAGACAAAGGTTGTTTACTGTGATAGCAGTGAGACTATGGAACTCTCTGCCGCAGGAGGATGTTATGGCGGACTCTATGTACATGTTCAAGAGAGGCCTGGATGCCTTTCTGGAGAGTAAAAATATCACGGGTTATGGGGATAAAACATTTATTTAATTCTTAAAGGTTGGACTTGATGGACTTGCGTCTTTTTCCAGCTTTATATACTATGATACTATGATATCTTGCAAACACAGACTGTGCATGTCAGCAGTGTGCTAAAACTTTAACTCTTTTTGGTCTAATACTGATGAATATTGTAGATCTAATATTTAACACTTCTCTACTGAAAACACTGCAAGTTGTGGACACACATCAAGTTTGGCTGCCCAGTACTCCAAGGGATCTGCTACCTGGGGTGATAAAGTGCTGTCCAGATCCTACTGCTGCTGATGGTGGCTACCCTCCTCACTAGGTGGGTGAAGAAAGCTGCTCATTAAGGACTCTAGAGTTACGCTGCTGCTGATGGGGCTGCTACTGCTCTTACCCCCCTCCCCCATCTCCCACAGCAGCCGTGGCAGTAGTACATGAGCAATGACCGCCAGGAATCCCCTTGTCAGACCTGAAAGATGATGGACAATGTCACACTATGTGGATTTGACTCGCATTTCTTGATATCTACTTTAGCAACAAAAATGAATTTACATTTTGGGAACACAGAACCCCAAAAACCTGCACCCTGGACTTTGAGAAAAAATCTCTCCAGAAGTTACAGAGTACAAGCAGCTGGACGCTAAAGACAGCACATGCAGTGTGAATTGCAAATGGCTGTCTGTTTTTATAGGGCTGGGACATCAGATAAGCCTGCCAGTCGCTGATTGGCTTACATGTCTACACAGGCTGTTCAAGGGTATTCCTTTCTTCTTCCAAGAGTTATATGCCCCATGTAACACATTGTGCTCATGGCCATTTTGCTGATAAAGGGGGAAAAAATTGGTCCCACGAATCACTGTAAACTTCGGATTCGTGCAGAACTGAAGTTTTCCTGAAGTTCCGAATGAATTCCTTTTCAGTAGAATTGATTTGCCCATCTCTTGAGGTCACCATGTTAACTGAAGTAACTGTGGATGTAAGTAAGCCTCTAGCATTCCATATAGGGCCATAGTCATGACAGACTCCAAAAGCATATCTTGAATTGGTATATATGGAGGACCTTTTTTTTTTCTCTAAGTGCTTTAATGAGTGCCTTCAACTCCACCTCCTGTGCTAATAAATGGGGTTGGTTGTGCTTTTATTAGCTCATGTTGTGTGATAACTGCATACCCAGCATAGAATTATACATCGTCTCCAATTTTCCTTGAGAGCTGTGTGCCCCTTGTGGTTGCACCATCCAAGTATATTGTCATTCCTCAAAATTGAAAGGAAACAAATATTGGCAACCTGGGTTCAAATGCACCAGGAAAAGGCATGTGCAAGGTAGATTACTGTAAAATACACTGAGGTAGCTGGTATTTGAACTACATTGGTGTGTGAATTTAGAACTATTGGAGTAAGCAGTTCAGTGAAATTATTAATGGCTCTTAAATCATGAACCATCTTACCTGTCACCTGTTCCTCCTTTTTCCCTTTTTTTACTGGGAACACTCTGTTGGCAACAGACTTTGTGGGTTTTATTGCCCCAGAGGCATTGTCTTATCAAATATACACCCACCTTCCAGAGAAAATACGGGTGCCCCCACGAGTAATAGCATAACTAGGGAACTATACCTGCTTCC
The DNA here is from genome assembly GCA_019512145.1 of Engystomops pustulosus. Lineage (NCBI taxonomy): Eukaryota > Metazoa > Chordata > Amphibia > Anura > Leptodactylidae > Engystomops > Engystomops pustulosus. The sequence goes on from CM033641.1 coordinate 2,004,747, forward strand.
AAAGAACTTGGAAATGGAAACAAGTGAGTAATTTAACCAAAGATTTGTGTAGTCACACTACTCTGCTGAATGAGGATAAACATGTAGATGAAACACAATGGTTCCTCAATCAAACTTTGGCAAGAACAGATGTATGGTGGATCTGTGGAGACATGAACCTTGGACCTAGGTTACCAATTAGTTGGGCTGGGAATTGAACTCTAATGCAGGTGCTTATGCCCTTCCAGATAATCTCCTCAGAAGAAATACAGAAGGGACAGATGAATTTACATCATCTACATAGACTATCAGTACCAGGTGTATCCTTTGACCCAAAGATATATATAGACAGTTTTGGAGTTCCAAGAGGGGTTCCCAATGAGATATAAGTAAGGAATCAAATAGCTCCAGGGTTAAAACTCTTTTCTGGTGAATTACAGTAAACAAAAATGTAAACTGGATCAACAAAGCTTTATAAATCACACAAGGGATGCTATTAAGGGAATAGCTGAGAGAATTGCACCAACATAGATGACATGGCAAAATAGGATGGCATTGGAATTGTTGCCAGCAGAAAGAGGAGGGGTCTGTAAAATGTTAGCATTTATTGTAGCACCTTTATTCCAAACAATACCAGCCCCGATGGAAGCATCACGGAAGTGCTAGAAGGTTTAATGTCACTATCGCAAAATTGGCAGAAAATTCTGGTGACACCTTTTTTAATTAATTGCAGTCACAGTTGGGAAAATGGAGTCATCTTGTGTCAGATAAGTTAGATAAATAAGATAAGGTTAAGTGTTAAAAAGTTACTACAACACAAAGAGATACTGGTCAGATTAAAAAAAAACAGACTGAACCTTAATATGCAAATTGGCTGTGTCCTTAAGAGGTTATGCACATATGCAAGCTTATTCTGGAGGCTCTAAACATAACTAATATGCTCTGATGATCTCATTGCAGTTGCAAAGTATGTGGGGAGTACAGGCCTTATCTTAGTGCTGAGCCAAACATTTTTTTTTGCTTGTGGGGGATATAGGGTATGAAACGCCTAGTTGACTCCCAACATTTGCATGACATTCTACAACATGTTTCCTGTAAAATGTGTACCCTAGGCCAAACCTACAAAAACTTCAGACATCATCTTCTTTACTGTAGCTCATGCAGTGGTTTTGGGCATAGGAAAGGCTTCTGGCCATCTTGAGAAGAGATCAGCATACATGAGGACATGTTCATACTTATACACCTTCAGAAATTGTATGAAATCAATCTGCAGTCATTGGAATGCATTGAGAGGTCTTGGAGTGTGCTTCTGTGGGGCTTTTACTATACTACCAGGATTTTGCTGAGCATAAATAAGACAAGCTTGTGTGAAACCCGTTAAAGTCATGGTGAACCATGGTGCGAAACATTGTCTGTCTACAAGAGAGCTCATGGCATTTTTAGAAAGGTGCGTTGTGTGGTGAGCAATTTGTGCCACCACAGGGTAAAAGGATCAAGGTAGGCATAATCTCTGTCCAACTTTCCACAAATCAGAATCCTCCTAGGCTCCAGCCCTCAACCAGACACTTCAGTCTTCCCTGGTGGCCTGCAGAGTCAGAGCCTGCAAGATACTTAAATCAATGGTTTAATATTTACCACAAACTGTTCAGGTGGTCTCAGAGGCCCCTCCCTTATAATTGCCTCAGGCCTGACGGATGCTAAGCTTTGTATTCACTTTTATTTTTATAACAAAAACTTCATCTGGGAGCAGAAATGCCTCCATTAGTTGGTTAATGAGGTCACCATGTTTTTTTCCATATATGGCCATAGTCATGACACACTACAAAAGCATATCTCAAATCGGTATACATGTTGCACCTTTTACCTTTAGATTCTCTAAACGTTACAGTGCTTTCCACTCCGCCTCCTGTGCTGATATATGGGGAGGGTTGTGCTTTCATTAGCTCATGCTGTGTGACAACTGCATACCCAGTATAGAACCATTATTTTTCTCATCAGTCAGATTTTGGGCTCCAGCTGAAATACCCAGAAATATGACTTTTTATTTGAAAAACTTTAGTTTATCTTTAGATGCTTTGCAACCTTTGTCTGTGAGAAGCAATGAGACTGTATCTTCACAACATGCAGGTTTTCGTCAAGGCACACAGGAGTAAATCATCCACATATTGAAGTTGAACCACCTCGACATACGGATGACTGCTTTTGAAGAATTATTTGTTTTTAAAATCTTCTTATTTATTTTTTTCATTTTAAATTGCAGTTACAAAACTTCAATATAATATAAATATAACATTGCTGGTTAACATGAATAATGTTAAAAAAGATGAAGCAAATTACCTTTGTTATGCTCTAGATAGAGAAAACATTAGGAATGAAATACAAATGACAGTAAAAATGTCCATGTAAATGGGGATACATAATGAAAACAGGAGGAGAAAGAGGACTCAAGGGAGGCCTAGTCGGCCTGTCTTAGGTGCTATATATTGGTATGAGGGATGTATGAGTTGGGACTAACCTCATAAGCGCTAAGTTCTTCCTATATAGCTAGTTGAGCAATTTTGTTGAACCATTTTGGCAGATTTATCAAGCTATCTGAAAGTCAGAATATTTCTAGTTGCCCATGGCAATCTCCCCTTTAATATATTCATGAGCACTGTTAAAATCAAAGCTGAGCTGTGATTGGTTGCCATGGGAAAATAGATATATTCTGACTTTCATACAGAAAATCTGCCCCACAGTCTTATAGAAGGGGGCCTAGGTTGTTTCTAGAGGAGTGAGATAAGGGATTTGGCCATTAGTAGGAGGAGATAGAAAAACTTACCAGGTTGATTTTTGGTGTGTGAATTCGTACTGATCTTTAGGAATAGGAGTTTAGGAGTGATGTCTGGGGCCTTTGGGCAGATTCTATGGATTATGAAGTCCACTTCGGACCAGAAAAGTTTTATTTTTTTCCTACTCCCCCATATAGGAGAGTATGAACCAATATCAGAGTCACATCTCCAGCAGCTATCTGGGATGGTGCTACTGAACTTGTGTAAGGTGTTTTGTACCATCTCAATGTGAGTTTGTAGTTTGTTTCTTGCATGGTGATGCATTTTGAGGGGCCACAGCTGGTTTTAAAAATATATTTGATTTCCTTGGGTTGAAGTTGTATCTGTAGCTCATTTTCCCATGCTGCAAAGGATTGTGGATTGTAAGTGCTGTTCAGGCCTATTCATTTTTTGTAAATGGTGGATGTCAGTTTGGAAAGCGGTGAAATTGTGGTCAGAAGTTCCTCGAACCATGTTAAATTTCTGTCACAGGGGCCTTTTTTAAACAGTTTTATAAAATTGGTTTTGATTTGAGAGTACCAGATAAAGTTGGACCTTGGGAATTGTTGTTGGAAATCATCAAAGAGTGGGAAGGAGCCATCAAGTAAGATGTAACAGACTTTTTTATTGCCCATTGATGCCTAGGGTAGGAGCCATTATGTGGAAAGAGCATCTTCTAATCCTAAAAGGGGGAGGGTACCTGGCATTTGAGCCCCCTCAAGTTCTCTTGTAGTCAATCACCACTGTCCTTTCTGTTCTCTTGTAGTCACTCATCATTTTACTGTCTTTTCTCTTGTAGTCACTCACCACTCTCCTGTCTGCTCTCTTGTAGTAACTCACCTCTTTCCTGTCTGTTCTCTTGTAGTCACTCACCACTGTCCTGTCTGTTCTCTTGTAGTCAATCACCCCTTTCCTGTCTGATCTCTTGTCGTCTCTCACCCCTTTCCTGTCTGTTCTCTTGTAGTCAATCATCACTTTTCTGTCTGTTCTCTTGTAGTCACTCATCACTTTCCTGTCTGTTCTATTGTAGTCTCTCAGCACTGTCCTTTCTGTTCTCTTTTAGTCACTCACCATTCTTCTGTCTGGTCTCTTGTAGTCACTCACCTTTTTCCTGTCTGTTCTCTTGTAGTCTCTCACCACTGTCCTGTCTGTTCTCTTGTAAACTCTCACCACTTTCCTGTCTGTTCTCTTGTAGTCACTCACCACTCTACTGTCTTTTCTCTTGTATTCAGTCACCACTTTCCTGTCTGGTTTCTTATAGCCTCTCACCACTCTCCTGCCTGTTCTCTTGTAGTCACTCACCACTTTCCTGTCTTTTCTCTTGTAGTCATGCCGTAGCCAGGCAGGTAATTAGCATCAACAATATAAATAAAAGTATTCACTTTAACGATGCCAAATTCTACCACCTCCCAATACGGCGTGACCACTACATCCTCCACATATGGAGGCTACTCCATTCATCTACACAGGGCGTGCCCCACTGCCGTCATCCACATATGGCTGTGCACGACTAAATCCTCCACCACGGGTGCACTACTACTCCCTACACACTGCGGAGACTACTACATCATCTACACATGGGCTTGCACCACTGCCTCCTCCCAATATGGGTGCCGACTAATCTCCACAACGGCTGCCATACTACCCTTACACATGTGCGTGTGGCACTACTACATCCTCTACACATGGGGTGCACTATACCCTTCTAACAAGACGTGCTTATACTCTCTAACAGGGTTGGGCAGATGGGTGTGGGGAGGGAAGTATGGAGGTGCAGAGTGAGGGGGCAGATGGGTGTGGGGAGGGAAGTATGGAGGTGCAGAGTGAGGGGGGTGCTAGCCACTGGCACAGGGGTTTTTTACCCCGATGGTCGGTGGTAGCACCTCTCCCTCGGCACACTTCCCAGTTGTACAAGTACAATGTCCAATATTGGTCAATTATACTTTATCATTACACCCCACTTAAACATTGCCGTTCAGTCGAATTATAGCTGAGGCTAATTACCTGCTATCCATCTCCCTGCAATCCTCATTGGGTGAGTTGATCAACTCCTAGATGGATCCTGACAGGTAGAAGGGCCTGAATTCGCGCCAACTACATTTATTGCCCTTGCTCTGTAACGTTGGCAGGGTGTTGTCAGGGGAAACCCATCCTTTCTTTAGGAGTCTATGCGACTTGCTTGTAATATTTGGATATTTTCAATTTAGATAGTTATGATCGTATGCTGTAAATGATATAAATGCGATATTGTAATAGATATGAGAATACGCATTACTAGATTGATACTTGCGTCAATCGATATACTTCTGAGTTCTGATATATCTGTATATCAATGATGAGATATATATGAGATAGACAGATATAATGATTGGATGGGATGGATGTGGATCTGAATAGGAGTAGATAGATATATTGAGAGAGAGACTGATTATGTGGATCGACTACTAAAGATCAATAGATAGATTATATGATGGATGTGATGATCAGATAGATATGATACGAGTACAAGATCGATATATGGAATAAGAAGAGTACTGCTGGAATAGCACAGATCCAAAGTGAACGATGCATAAGGTAGATAAAAGGACACTTTGCGATAATATAGCATCAGGTAGGTAGATAGACAGTATCCATCTACGATAGATCTTGGCTATAGCCCTGCTATACATACAGTCCTGATATCGCAGAACAATGGATAACACTATGACTGTCCTGTGTGGGCGGCTGCTGTAGGTACAGGAGCGACAGAGCCATCGCTCGCATGACTCCTTTTATGTTTTGTATACCTGACTGTTTTTCTGTTGTTTTGGCACGTGTATGCCATCCGGATCGGGTCGGACTTGTTTCCATCCATTGAAGAAAGTTTCATTTAGTCAGTTTGGGAACCCCACATTAAGGCCCCACAACTCGGTCCCACCTTCCCGGTACCCACAGCCGCGGGGCTCATTTTCAAGGTCTTCTAAATCCTGGGGTACGACCGCAAATTACAGGAAACATCTTTATGGCGGCACTATGTTTACCAGAGGACTTAAAGGTAATATTGTCACACCCCTTGTCTGGAAATAATTGCATGTGGAGCCTTCACTGTAGAGGATATTATGTCAGTCTGACCTGTCGTTGAACCGCCGCAAACGCTATTAACCCGGGACACACTAAAATGCAGGCTGTCCAGAGATATTCAAATTGCAAGCTCCGACTTGGTTAAATATCAACCTTAAACCTATCGAGAATTGAAAAAAGTGAACACCGTTCCCAGAACAACAAGTTCAGTCATTGTTTTATAAATTCTGAGCTTGCTGGAGCTCGCAGCTGGAAGAAAATCACAGACATGGAGAAGTTAATACATTTTTTTTCTACTTTCGCATAATACACTATATTTCTTTTCGTCCTTTCTTCCCCCCGTGAATGCTTCGTTTTCTTACTTAAATTTGTCATATATGTTTTTACATCACACCCGTGACACATAACGGGGGTAATTGGGAATGCGGGGTTTGTTTAGATAGGTGGAGGCGTGCTATAAGGGGCTGATTGACGCGTACGCTGGGAATGGCTCTTTTTTCCTGTCTCCTTTATAAAGGAGGTTTTTAGACTTTTAATATTGAATGACCTCGAGAGTGTAGCTCCGAACGGAATTGTCAGCATAGGTTTGTGTGTCTCTAGTCGTGTCTGAGAAATAAACCTGAATATTTTCTCATACTACGACTCCACCAAAGGTGTTATAAGATCTGGCATGTTGTAGAGCAATATCCGCGTCGGTGATTATATCTTTTTAATCTTATTAATTTCTAAGTCTGTCCATTGTACTGACAAGTCTTGCCTTCCTATTTAATTTAGAAATCTGTGGGTTCCTTTTTGGGGGTTTCTCGAAGGCTCCCGGACTTCTCTGTTCCCTGCCTACTTGCTGGCCTCTGTGCTAAACCACAGTCTACAACTGTGTGGCATTCCCTACCTTGGTTTGTCCACAGAACAATAAGATACACAAGAAACAAAGAAAGACAAAAAACCTATCAACTCTAAACTGCATGAAATTTCATTCAACTCTGCTTTGCTAAATCAATTAGGTGTCCTCAATTTTGTCTGTTATCCGCAGAACACCAGATACCAAGCTCCAGGCTCTCTTGGGTCGTCTCATTGACTTTGACTTAATATTTATGGCATCATTTTTATTATAAATTTTTTATTCTGTTTCCTTATGAATAATTGACTATTATTTTATACCTTTGACAGATTTTATAAACCTGTGTCACCCCCGATGAGGGAGAGAGAAGAGTGGGGAAAGGAGTATGGCAAGGAGAAAGGGGACCTGTACCCTCCCTGGGAACCTCCTCGGCTTAATCCTGAATGTAAGCTCTTGGTCACCGCCCTCACCCTCATAGACTGTAAGCTCTTGTGGTCACCCCACCCCCTCATCCTCATATCATTTAATCTCTTGTTGTCACCCCCTCATCCTCATAGACTGTAGCTCTTGTGTCACACCCTCATCTCATGAGACTGTAAGCTCTTGTGTACCCCCCTCATCCTCATAGACTGTAAGCTCTTGTGTCCCCCTCATCCTCATAGCTGTACTCTTGTGTCCACCCCCCCCCTCATCCTCATATACTGTATCTCTTGTGTCATCCCCGTCATCCTCATATACGTGTAAGCTCTGTGGTCACCCCCCTCTACGAAATCCTCATAGACTGTAGCTCTTGTGTCAACCCTCCTCATCCTCATAACTGTAAGCTCTTGGTCACCCTTCATCCTCATAGACTGTAAGCTCTTGTGTCATCCCGCATCATCCTCTAGACTGTAAGCTCTTGTGTCACCTAAGCCCTCCTCATCCTCATAGTCTGACGCTTTGTGTCCCGCCTGTCCTCAAGACTGGTAGCTCTTGTTTCTCCCCCCCACATCCACATAGACTTTAAGCTCTTGTGTCCCCGGCCAGATAAGGAAGGCACCGGAGGGCCCTCTCCTCATAACGTAGCTCTTGTGTCACCCCCTCATCCTCATACGACTGTACGCTCTTGTGGTCACATCATAGCGGAGGGATCTCTGGCACCTGTTTTACCCCCCCGGTTCTGCCAAAGATCATCGTAGGATGTCAGGCCGGTTTATGCGATGTACGTTTTTGCTGGGGTCGTTCGCATATTAATCCCGTAGTAGGGCCCTGGTTGGACGTGTACTCGTTGCTCGTAAAGGGGTCGTGATAGGACCTATCTTAAGGGGGTGGGCTGACATAGCTCGGGGTCCCGCGAGTATTAGTCGTTACGAGGGACGCAAGTTCACATCCTCTGGTGGGAATTAGGGGCGGGTGCAGCGCAGGATCAAGAAGGTTTTTCTATTCGGAATAATACTGATAAGGTATTGGTCATATTAGTCACAGCTAAGTGGTCCAATCAGATTGGAGTGATTTACTGAAACACAATGGGGGGAGATTTACAAGAATGTTAACTAGGAGAGCACTATTAAACTTAAAATCATAGATGCCACAATTTAAATATATTATATAGGACACTTTTTTCTCCACAACTGATGTTTAAGGCGTGGGTGTTAAAGGATAACCTCGAATTGTATGAGATGTAAGATAAACAACGCGGATGTTCTACACGTTTTATGGGATTGCCCGAGGATCGGGAAACTACTGGAATGAAATCTTTGAGTGTGTTGAGGTGCAGACAGGTTGTTCTTTAACGCTATAGCAACCATTGGTATCTTGGGATTAACCTCCAATTAATATAGGCCCCGGAAGTAAAAAGAGACCTGGTTTTAAAGGTTCTATTTTTGGCAAAGACTGGTTCTGATTAAACATTGGAAAGACGATAAGCTCCAGCAGTGAAGGAATGGGTATCATCTATTGTAACGTTAACAAGACATATGAATGCGCATATGAAAACGTTATAGAAGGGGAGAGGTCTATGTGATCTATGGGATCACGGAATTTATGAGGAGGAAGAGGAATATAGGATAAGATATAGAGGAAACTGATTTTCAATTTTTTTTTTTTTTTTTTTTTTTTTTTTTTTTCCTTCGCTATCTCCAGCATGGGTTAATTATGGTTTAGAGGTTATGATATGATATCTGATAATGGATTTAATGAATAAGGGGTAAGGAGGGGTATGGAGTTTATAAATGGCTGGTCTGTATATCTGCTGATCTTATTGATTAATTGATTATTAAATAGTATTTATGGTTGATAAATAATAAGAAGTGGGGGGGGGGATATACATAATACTTTTTGATTGTATTCTTTTGTGTTTTTTTAAGAAATGATTGTAGTAATGTTTGTAGAATACATTTGTTGTATATTGATTTGGAAAATAAAAAAAATTAAAAAAAAAAAAAAAAAAAAAGAAGTAAATCGTAAATGATAAAAAAGTTTGCCAGTATATTTTGTGATTACACAGCAGGGGGTGGCGGACAAAGTTAAAAAAGTTTGATGTGAATGCCCTGTAATAGCTCTTGGGCGGGTGTGCCTTTGTATCGCCTAGGCTCAGCAGTTTTGAGCCCCGCCTGCTGTCGCTTAGCGACGGCACTGCTGCTGGTGCCTAGAGCTACCGACTGATGGCGCCATGCCCAGGATGGTAATTCGGAGGATCTTGGGATGGAGCTGGCGCTCCACTGCCAGGCAAGGCTTTCGCAATCCAAGCCCCTGTCTCTAGGCTACTCCCAAAAACAGCATCTTCTAAAACCTTTGTATAAGATCAAGTGTAGTAGCGTTCTATAAGTTTGGGATATGCGGGTGAGGGGAATGTAAACAGATGCGCAAGAAGCGCTGAAATAATATCCGTAAATGGTAAAAGGTTTGGCAGTATATTTTGTGGATACACAGCAGTTGTAATAACAGATGCGCAAGAAGCGCTGAAATAATTCGGTTAATCATAAAAGTTTGCCAGTATATTTTGTGGATATAACACAGCAGGGGTGGCGACACAAAGTTAACAACTTTGATGTGGAATCCATGAAAACACCCCAAATTTCTGCCTGACACACCTCGTTTGATAAGGGGAACGATGTTATGGAGGCAATCTATATGGACGATTTTGGAGGTAGCAATGGAGACAACGTGTGGAGGGCTGCATGGAGGACAATTTAATTTGGATAGTGCCTGTATGTGGCAGTTCCAAAAATGTTTTTCAAACCCAGAGAGCAGGTAGGTGGCCCTCCAGAAAAAAATTGAATAGATTGAGCCATGTATGTGGGCAGTCCCAAAAATTTTTAAAACAGAGGAACCCGGGTAGGTGGCCCTCCAGAAAAATTAAATGCATAAAGTACTATAGCTAGAGCCAGTGGGCCCTGTCAAAAAATAGCCCATTTTCCTCTGCTTTAGTGGTACAAAGAGGAGGAGAAGGAGGAAAAATGAGGGAGGAGAGTGCATAAATTATTCAGGTTGAGCTTCCTTCACCTGGTGGAATTGGAAATTATGAGAAAATCCAGGCTTTATTCATCTTGATAAGCGTCAGCCTGTCGCGCTGTCAGTCGACAGGCGTGTACGCTTATCGGTGATGATGCCCACCAGCTGCACTAAAACCCGCTCGGACAACACGCTAGTGGCAGGGCAGGCAAGAACCTCCAAGGCGTACAGCGCCAGTTTGTGCCACATGTCCAGCTTTGAAACCCAGTAGTTGTAGGAGCTGTGATCATTTAGGACGATGGTATGGTCAGCTCTACGTACCCCTCACCATCTTCTGTAAAGATCAGCCCTACTCTGCCGAGACTGGGACAGGTGGCAGTGTCTTGCTGGTGGGTGACATAAAGCTGGCAAAAGCCTTGTAAAGCGTACCCTTGCCAGTGCTGGACAAGCTGCTCCTGCTCCTACTCTCCCTCGCTACTTGTCCGCAGAAACTACCACTCTACGCGCTAGTGGCGTCAGAAGGGAAATACTGTTTCAGCTTGTGCACCAGGCCTGCTGGTATTCATGCATTCTCACACTCCTTTCCTCTCCAGGGATGAGAGTGGAAAGATTTTGCTGTTACGTGGGTCCAAAATGCGTGCTGAATAATTCTTTTACGCGAGGGCACGGGATAGGCAGCCTAGCATGAAATCTGCCATATCGCCAGAGTACCAACGCGCAAGAATTCAACTCCCCTCACTGGCCTGTACTGTCCTTTCCTCCTCCTCCAACTCCTCTCTTCTTCTGCCCATACACCTGAACAGTGAAGAGACTGAACAATGGTCCCCTCTTCTGTCTCGCCAACATTCTCTCCTCCTCTTCCTCCTCATCCTCCTCCACCTCCTCCTCGATATGCACTGAAAACAGACCTGAGGGTGCTTTGGGCTATCAACAAGGGAATCTCTTCCCCCCGTCTCTTGTGACGACGCAAAGCTTCCGACTTCATGCTGATCAGAGAGTTTTTCAACAGGCCAAGCACGGGATGGTGAGGCTGATTATGGGGGCATCGCCACTGACCATCTGTGTTGACTCCTCGAATACTCAGCACCTGACAGATAATCAGAATCCACGTCCACTCCTCATTGTAGACTTGAGGAAGCTGACTGACCTGACTACCAGTTCTGGTGGAAGTTGACATCTGGCAGTCTACAATCGCTCTGCACTGCTGGTAAACTCTGGATAACATGGTTAATGTTGAATTCCACCTCTTGGGCACTTCGCACAACAGTTGGTGTGTGGGCAGTTGGAGGCGGCATCTGTGCTGGACTTCCTGAAATGCGCACAGATGCGGCGCACCTTCGTGAGCAAATCAGACAGATTGGGGTATGTCTTGAGAACGCAGAACTATAGAGTTTAACACATGGGCCAGGCATGGCACATGTGTCAGTCTGCCGATGTCAGAGCAGCCGCCACCGGTTTACGGCTGTTGTCACACACAACCATGCCTGGCTTCAGGTTCAGCGGTGCCAGCCACAGATCAGTCTGCGCCGTGATGCCCTGTAATAGTTCTTGGGCGGTGGTGCCTTTTATCGCCTAGGCTCGCAAGTTGAGCACCGCCTGCTGTCGCTTAGTGACGGCACTGCTTCTTGTGCTTAGATGCTAGCGACTGATGGTGCCATGCCCACGGGATGGTAGTTCGGAGGAGGAGGTGGAGGAGGGGTGGGAGAGGAGGAGGCATAGTAGGCCTGAAAGACCTGGACCGAGGTAGGCCCACAATCTCGGCGTCGGCAGTATATGACCAGCCGCAGGGTCAGACTCGGTCCAGCCTCCCACAAGTTATACCAAAGTGCCGTCAGCGATATATAGTGGGCCCTGCTCGGCAAGCACTCGTCCACGTGTCCGTGGTCAGGTGAACCTTGTCAGAAACGGCGTTGGTCAGGGCACGGATGATGTTGTCTGACACGTGCGGTGCAGGGCTGGGACGGCACATCGGGAAAAGTAGTGGCGGCTGGGGACGAATACGGGGGCGGGCCGCCGCCATGAGGTTGCGAAAGGCCTCGGTCTCTACTAGCCTATAGGGCAAGCATCTCCAGGCTAAGCAATCTGGAGATGTGGACATTAAGGGCTTGGCGTGTGCGGGTGGGTTGCACTATATTTGCTTTTCGCGTCCAGCGTCTGGTTATGGAGAGCTGACCGCTGGTGGATGCTGTGGAGGATCGTGGAGGCGACGATGGGTTGTTGTGTCAGGGTCCTGGGCAGGGGGCTGACTATCACTGACACAGGGGAAGGAGCAGTGCTGTGCACGCCGGAGGTGAACGGGCTTGGTGCCATGATTGGGGTGTTTAGCATCAATGCCTGCGCATACTGGTGGTAGTTAAGCTAGTAGTGGTGGAACCCCTGTGATCCGGTTTGGCAAAGGTTGCACACCACAGTCCGTCGGTCATCGGTGTTTCCTTAAGAACCTCCAGACTTCTGAAAACTAAGCACCTCGCTGCGGGAGCCCTCGCCAGGGAGCTTCACTACGTGACACATTGGCGCTGATGCACCAGCTCTGGCCCTGCCTCTCCGTCTGGCCCCACCACTGCCTTTCCAACCTGTTCTGGTCGAGGACCTCCTCCGTCTCAGAAGCACTGTGTTCACCCCGCCTCTCAACCCAGCTTGGGTCTGTCACCTCATCATCCTCTGATCCCTAGTCTGCTCCCCCTCGGACTTCCGCCCTGACAACAACTTCACCACTGTCTGACAACCTTGTCACCTCATCGTCGGACACCTCTTTACACACTCTTCACTACGTCAAGAAGGTCATCACACCACCAGACTGCGACTGGTGGAAAAACTGGGCATCGGAAAATGCTCAGCAGCAACCGGACAAGTGGTTTGTGACTGTGGGAAGGGTCCAGAAAACAGTTCCTCAGAGTATTCCGGTTCAAATCAAATTTTGCTGGGAGGGGGCAGATGGGGGGGAGGAGGCTGAGGTGCAGGAGCTGGAGGAGTGCCGATTTCGGTGACATGGGTGGACTGCGTGGAAGAATGACTGGTGGACAAATTGCTCGAAGCATTGTCGGCAATCCACGACATCACCTGTTCGCACTGTTCTGGCCTCAACAGTGCTCTACCACGAGTCCCAGTAACTTCAGACATGAACCTAGGGAGTGTAGCTCTGCGGCGTTCCCCTGCTCCCTCTCAGCAGGTGTGTCTCACCCCCCAGGACCACGGCCTCTGACCCCTGCAGTAGTTGACGCCACGTCCCCGCCCTCGTCCTCTACCCCTAGCCTCGGGTTTAAACATTTTGAAAATGAAAGTTATAACTTTAATTTTTTTTTACTTTTTTTTTGTGTTTTTTAGTTTTTAAAACCAAACGATGCTATCCTATGCTATGTCTATTTCTAGCCAAGTATGAAAGCACACTGCTATGCCAGATGAGATGACGATGAGTTATGAAAAAATAAACGTAAAATAAAAAGAAACTGGCAGACTGTGCCTAATTGAAATCAAACCCCTAATAAATTTTCCCACTTTGGTCTTTGCCATGGATATGTGCGTCACTAAGCGCTAAACACAACGGTCGCAAGTCTCACTCCAAATTCCTCACAATTTGCTAGTAGATGCACTACAGCAAGGCCAGCCACCAGCAGATCAATCAGAAATAAAATATATAACGCTATTGTAGGCCTAAGTAAGCCGTTTGGATTCTCCTATGGTTATTTTCTAGCCAAGTATGAAAGCACACTGATGAGATGACGCTGAGTTATGAAAAAATAAACGTAAAATAAAAAGAAACTGGCAGACTGTGCCTAATTGAAATCAAACCCCTAATAAATTGTCCCACTTAGGTGTTTGAGGTGGATATGTGCGTCACTAAGCGCTAAACACAACGGTAGCAAGTCTCCCTGCAAATTCCTCACAATATGGTACTAGCTGCACTACTAGTGCCAGCAAGCCCAGCCACAAGCAAATAAAAAAAAATAAATGTATAACGTTATTGTAGCCCTAAGAAGGGCTGTTGGGTTCTTGTAGAATCACTCCTGCCTAACACTATTCTAATATAACACCCTAACGCTTTCCCTGACCAGCAGCAGCTCTCTCCCTAGCGGCATCCAGACACAGAATGATCCGAGCAGCGCGGGCAGGGGCTAGTCTATCCCAGGGTCACCTGATCAGGCCAGCCAACCACTGCTATCGATGTGTAAGGGTACCACGTCATGCTGGGTGGAGTGCAGAGTCTCCTGGCTTGTGATTGGTTCTGTTTCTGGCCGCCAAAAAGCAAAACGGCGGGAGCTGCCATTTTCTCGAGCGGGCGAAGTATTCGTCCAAGCAACGAGCAGTTTCGAGTACGCTAATGCTCGAACGAGCATCAAGCTTGGACGAGTATGTTCGCTCATCTCTACCAAAGACCCATCCCCCCCAAAAAAAAATCAACCTAAAAATTCATGATTTTCATTTCCTCCACCAACAGAGTTAATAAAATCTCACCAATTAGCTATAGATGCCCCAAAATTCTATACTAGAAAAGTGCATCTCATGTGGAAAAAAAATAAGCGTCTATAGGTCCACAGTAAAAAAAAGAAAAAAAATGATATCCTGTACAATGTGACAATGTAAATCTGCTCCGGATGGCTCCTCCCATTCTATCCCCGGCCGTCACCAACACGTATGGGGGATCCGCACTCGGGAGAAGTTGGGTATCAGACTTCGTGGAGCCTTTTTTCATTAAATCCATTTCAAATGCTTCAAATTTTTCGACCACGCCTCCATTTTGTTTTAACCCTTAAAAAACCTAAAGGGTTAACAAACTTCTTAAAAGTTGTTTTTCATATGTTGAGTGGTGTAGATTCCATAATGGGGTAAGTTATGAGTCTCGATATTATTTGGGCCTCTCCGGGTCAATTAGAAGTTGAGTAGGTCCATCTAAATATGGATTTTGCTGATTTTCCAAAAAATTGGGAAAATGTCACTTAAATTCTGAGCCTCATAACATTCTAGTAAAATATGTGGAATCTTAAAAAACCATCCAACATAAAACAGACATTTAGGAAATGTAAGTTATGAAGTTATTTGGGTGCTACGACATCTGCCTCAAAAGTAGAGAATTTAGTACTTTGAAAATAATTTTTTCCAAATTTTTTCCAAATTTAGTTTTTCTTTAACAACTAAACACAAAAGATTTCATCCAAATTTTGAAACTAATTTGAAGTACAATGTGTCACGAGAAAATAATCTCAAAATCCCCGGGATATCTCATAGCGTTCCCACGCTATAACCACTTATAGTGACACAGGGCAGATTTGAGAATGGGGCCGCGTCCAAGAGGTCAAGAGGTCAAAATAGGCTGGAACCCGAAGGGGTTAAATCTAATAAATCATTAACACTCAAGGGTTAGGATTTAGGAAATAATAAATGTGATTTGAGGATTACAGGAGGTCTCCAACTTAAGGACACCTGACTAACAAACAAACCCTAGTTACAGACTGACCTCTGCCCCTGTGACCTCTGGTGACCTCTGGATGTTACTGAAATGTGTCTGTAATGAAGATTTATTGATAATCCTTGTTTTTATGACATCACAGAATTTTTAAAAAACGTTTGTCACAGGGACAATTTTTTTTCTTGAATTGCAATAATAAAATATATCAGTTCCAAATAACCTACAAATTCAACTTAAGTACAACCCTAAAGAAGCTTATATGTAACCCAGGGCCTGCAGTTCCATTAGGGAATCCATCTATAAGCAGAACTTCTGGCTTAAAGGTGTTGACCATTAATGAGTAAGTTTTCCAGGCACAGTCATGTGACCCACCGTCAGCAGAACTTAGGACATCCAGAGTCCTGTCCTTCAGTGGTTGGAGGGGGGCTATGCAGTCATTAGTGTACTTAACCCTTTCCATTATAATCTCTCCAATACCAGTGGTCGGAGAACATCCATCTAGTATCCAGTAATGACTGCCCTGCCCCCTGACCCACAGGAAGTCACGAGTTCTGCTACTTGTGGACCACCTGTTCTGGTGCTCCTGCAGACATATGTGATAAGTACCATATGGGGGACCAAATGAGAGTCTTGTGCTTACCCTGGTATAGTTTATTATTAGTGACCAACCCCTTTAATTATTACACACCAAAGCCTCCTATGAGTTACATGTAGACCTCTCATGTGCACAATGAGTCCTGGTACAATGTGATTGGAGGAAGCTTGTTATATCTTATTCTATACATTTGGAAGTGGACACTTTATGGATAACATTGATGGATCATCTGGACGGGCATTTTGTTTGGATATGTCTTATATGTCTGTAACCACTAGGGGTCGTTTATCGTTGGGTTTTTTGTCTATGTTTTGGCGCAGTTGTGGTACAATGCTGTTTTGTGACTTTCCATTGTGCCAGATGAGCGTAGGACGCGCAGGGCCCCTGTGACATAGACGCTGCTTGTCCCAAATCCATTATTTGCATAGACTGGTTCTCCCAATACGACTGAATTCATGATTTGCAATTTGGTGTAAATTTCTGTTTTGGGGCAAACTTATGCCAGTCCCCGCCCTGGTCTATGTTGAGGCTTATGATGTTTTTTTTTGTGACTTTTCTTGCGATTTTTGTATTAAGTCGATAATATGTGATCCAAAAGACTTTTTATTGAAGGACTCTGCTACTTTATGTTGTATGGTTATGTCATCCTGTGTTAACCATAAATTCACTTACTGGTATTTTGCTAATCTGCGACCAATTACTTAATGACCCCACCCTCCTGTGTTGACCACACCCATCTGGGTGGACCCCACCTACAATATAAGGCCACTTTTAAAACATTTTTCCAGGGCCACTTTTTTTTTCCAGTCCGCCCTGCTCGTCTTCCATGTTGGATTATGCACTGGGGGATACAAAGGAGGGCAGAAATGAGCGCACCTGCTGCACAAAAACATTCAGAAAGAGAGGGAAACAAGGCAAGACTGTCCAGGTCCTGCTCCTTACGTGTTCGGAAATGTGCAGTGACCTTTCATCTTTCTCTTGGATCCAACTACAGCAGGTAAGTCCCTGAAGTCATGTGGAGAAGGGATGATAATCAGAGTGTAGGATGAGCTGCTGCCCCCCCCCCTCCTCTGCGCATCCTGTATATATATGTATACATAGGGAGAGTGTAGACACTGGGACATACTTTTGCATATTGCTAACACTTGGATCATTTGCCCCAATCCGGCAATTTTCACATGTGACAAGTCACCGGCTGCGTTTATTTCTATAATCGCTGTGCGGCAGCCTGAGGGACAGAAGCCTTTGGATGTATCCTGCGGTGAATATGCCCAAGCGCCAGCTTATGATATATGTCCCCCACTCTGTGGCTTAACTAGAAGCTGATGGGCCCCAGTGCAAAGTCTGTGCCAGGCCCCCGACTACAATGTTTGGTTTATAGTAAAAGTCTTTTCATATGGGAAAGTGACACCATAAGAGCCCCCTAAACCTCCTGGGCCCGGGTGCGATCGCAACCTCTGCACCCCCTTAAGTTATGCCCCTGCCCCCACTGTGTGTATGGGCTTATATGTAAGGAAAGCTGTTAGGAAAGAGGAGATTTTATATGTAAGTCACAGTTAATAAGAAGACGGGTGGAGTTTCTTACCTCTGTAATCCTCTATACACAGGGAAGATTTCCAGGGATTTCTACATTCTCTGATATTTTTATTTGCAATTGATAATATTAATCATAATCCTGACATCTTACCCAATATTACACTGGGATACAATGTCTATGACTCGTGTCTAGATGGACAAGTGGCGGTCAGCCGTGTGTTACATCTTCTGTCTGGTCCAGATAAGGTGATACCTAATTACTCCTGTCCGGGGCGTGGCCAGCTGGCTGGTGTCATTGGAGACCACTACTCATCTACCACTATTCCCGCAGCACAGATCCTGGGACTATACGGATATCCTCAGGTACTGGATTATCTATTGGTACCAGCAGGTGCCCCATACATGAAGCTTTTGTGCCCCCGTCCACCCCAATCCCAGCGCGCACATTACTGATACCACTGTGACCCATATGACAATGTCACACACACTAGGAGGTTAGTCAGTGACTACAGCACAGATCCTGGGACTATACGGATATCCTCAGGTACTGGATACTGCAGTCATTATCTATTGGTACCAGAAGGTGCCCCATACAGGAAGCTTTTGTGCCCCCGTCCACCCCAATCCCAGCGCACACATTACTGATCACCACTGTGACCCATATGACAATGTCACACACAGGGCCGATTCTGGCCTATTTGCTGCCTGAGGCGGAAAATGAAATGACGCCTCCCCCCCCCCCCAAAAAAAAAGCCTAACCCCTGGTCTCCTATTGCTTTTGGCTACTTCAATCTGATCAGAAAAACGCTGTCAACCTTACTAACAATTGATAACAATTAGTGGCATTTAGTACCTAAGTGATAATGTTGAAGGTGACTTCCGTACGACTTCTCCCAACCATGGTTTATCACTGTTGAAATCACAGCCAGATGTATTCAGCTCTGTGCAGCACATCTCCACACTGTGCCTATAAAATACCACAGTCACTTACAGTATGTCACCTGGATAACAGTGCTTCTAAAATATGTATACCCCTCACATCACAACTGACCACACTGTCCCCCATATATAGAACATACACGGTGTGGCCCTCCTAAAGTATTATAGCATACAGGCAGTCCCCGGGGTTACGTACAAGATCGGTTCTGTAGGTTTGTTTTTAAGTAGATTTTTTATGTTAGTCTAAACTGTATATTTTACTATTGTAGTCCCGGACAAATTTTTTTTGGTCTCTATGACAATTGGATTTTAAAAATGTTGTGTTGTCATCAGAACCAGGAGTAACACTAAAGCTTCATTACAGACACCGGTGATAACTGTTACAGCTGATTATTGTAGCCTAGGACTAAAGTAAATAAAATTACCAACATCCACGGGTCCGTTTGTAACTAGGGGTAGTCTGTAAGTCGGGTGTGCTTAAGTAGGGGACTGTTTGTATACTAGATTCCCCCTGAATAAATTAATTTTCCAACATAAAGCCCTCACGAATAAATTCAAGTATTTACAGCACCCCCTGCTATTATATATACAGGGTTCCCCTAAACTGATTAGATATATATACATCATATACAGAACCCTTAATTAATATATAGCCCCCTAACGCTTCATTCCCATAAAACATTTGCATTGTGTTTTGAAATCTAAAAAAATATATTGTACAAAACTCATCACCACATATACATAAAAGTTAATTATATAAGCAATAGCATTTGTGTCCCTTTTTACATTAGTATTGAACATTAACAAAGCTTTTACTTATCAGATGCATAAGTGTCAAAAAACAGTCCTAATATATGTGACCGCAACCTCAATAATATATTGTCATTGTATTAATATACATCCCACTATTTACATAAAGCGCCAGCATCATTAATATATATATATATATATATATATATATATAGCCCCCTCTAATTTACAAACATATACTATAATTAAAGAGTGCCACCTTAATGTATAGCACCCCATATCCACTCACTCCCCAGATAAATTATATTTTGGCACCTGTTCCACTCAGTATAATTGTATAGAGCCCCCTATATTCAGATAACCCTAGTTTAAGTTCTGTCCCTATAGACAGATTCAGCCCCCCCAGTGTAATTACATACAGTACCCCATAACCACCAGTTTCATTCAGATATGGCCACATATACAGCCCCTTACCCAGTTTACTCACACACTGTACCCCTTAAACATCCCTCCTACTCCCCCAGTTTGATTAAAACCCGGACTCCAAATGCAGCTTTCTCCCTCCCTAGTTTCATTATGCACAGCCCTAAACATGTTGAACATGGCCAGCAGAAGGAAAAAAAGAAACGAATACTCACCTGTGTTTCCCTGGTCCCGGCTCCGTGCAGGAACACAGGCTGCAAGTGATGACGTTATCACACGCCGCCTGGATCCTCCACGGGAATAGAGCTCACCTGAGTTATAGAGCTGCCGCTGGCACGTCTATGGCATCTGTGTATGCAGAGCGGCGCAGCGTCAATCTGTCTATCTACCCCGCTCTGTATACACAGACTCCATAGACGTGCCAGCGGCAGCTCTATTACTCAGGTGAGCGATTCGGGCAGCCGTCCGAATCACCCACATTATGAACGGCAATTATGCCGCTTCCTTCGGTGGCTTGTCATCTGCCTCCTGAAGCAGGATTTTCATCCCGCCTCATGGCAGATGCGGCCCTGGTCACACACACTAGGAGGTTAGTCAGTGACTACAGCACAGATCCTGGGACTATACGGATATCCTCAGGTACTGGCCTTTGTCTCTTAGTACAAGTGTCATGTGATTGGAGTGGGATGTGAGTACTATAAATTATAGTTATGTGATGATGTATATACTTTAAAAGTTCAGCTTAGCTTTCCCCATGGCCTATACTACTGTGCAATGTGGAAATCCCGCTCTTGATGTCAAGCAATTTAAAATTTTATTTCACATTACACAAAACATCTAGTAGTTAAGGACATGTCAGTTAAGGCATTTCTGACATAGACCATGTCCTTAAAGGGGTATTCCAGGAATAAACATAATTCTTAATCAAAAGGGTCATTACAATGTAAAAAACTAGTATGTAATTAGTTTTTGTTTAAAATTTTGCCTCCCTTAATATTTTTCTTCTAACATTCACTATAATGAATAATTAAAATGCTACTGGCCGTTTAATCAGTCCATTAATTTTGTCCTTGTGGTTAAGCCACAGGACTGAAGATGGCCGCTGGTCACATGTCCACATCACATGTCCTGCACCCGCCTGGGCCAGTCATGTGATCATCACTAAGTTTGGCTGTAGCGGGTTGGTTGCAGTGCATCCAGTATGGCCGGGGTGCAGTGAGACATCATCTCAGTGAGGTGATGTGCAGTGATGGCAGTGATTACACATCATTACTATGGTAACAGAGCAGGAGAGTCTGTTATATCATCACTGTTATATCATGGGTTTTGCAGCCAGATCTTGTTGCAGTGAGCTCTGCAGAGTTTTGTGGCACATTACCTTTAAAAAAGCATCAGAAAAGCGAGTGTGTGAGCTTGGTGGCGAGTGTGCATTGATCCGAAGTGTGTGACTTACGTTTAAGGGATTTAAGTTTGAGGGGCTTTAGAAGGTAACTGCTGTATTTTGTATTACTTTGACGGTAAATTCTTCTTTCTGTGCATATTTCTATTGTAATCCCCATTAGAACAATGGACTCCATAAGTGGCATTGCTACACGGTGTACATCCTGTGCCATGTATGCTTTCCTTGAACAGCCGTTAGAGGGGTATATACTGCTGTGTGGGATGTGTGAGGGGTATATACTGCTGTGTGGGATGTGTGAGGGGGGTATGTACTGCTGTGTGGTATGTGTGAAAATTGCTCATCTGGAAGCCCAGATTCTGGATCTAAATGAGCAAGTTTCAAGGCTGCGGGCAATTGATAATATGGAGCGAAGTTTGTTGCTCCTGGAGCACAAACTCTCTAGGGAAGATGGGTGGGGGGAGGGAAGTATGGAGGTGCAGAGTGAGGGGGCAGATGGGTGTGGGGAGGGAAGTATGGAGGTGCAGAGTGAGGGGGCAGATGCGTGTGAGGAGGGAAGTATGGAGGTGCAGAGTGAGGGGGCAGCTAGTTGGGTAACATGTAGAAGGCGGGGTAGAGGGAAGAGTTGTAGGGAGTCTAGTCCTGATCTGGTGCACCCCAATAAGTTTGCCAGGCTGGCGGATGAGGGGGATATCAGCTCTGGGGTAGCAATGCTGCAGCAAGACGTGGCCTCTAGCAACCAGGGGAATGTCTGCTCCAGTAATAAGGGTAATGGGAGCACAGGCAAGGTCAGACAGGTGCTGCTAGTGGGAGATTCGATTATTAGGGGAACAGACAGGGCAATCTGTCACAAAGACCATGCATACCGAACAGTGTGTTGTTTGCCGGGTGCTCGGGTTTGGCATGTTGCGGATCGGGTTGACAGATTACTGGGAGGGGATGGTGAGGAACCAGCGGTCATGGTCCACATTGGCACTAATGACAAAGTAACAGGGAGGTGGAAGGTCCTTAAAAATGATTTCAGGGATTTAGGCCATAAGCTCAGGGCAAGGACCTCAAAGGTAGTTTTCTCCGAAATACTGCCTGTACCACGTGCCACACCAGAAAGGCAGCGGGAGATCAAGGAGGTAAATAAGTGGCTCAAAAGTTGGTGTAGGAAGGAGGGTTTTGGGTTCATGGAGAACTGGGCTGACTTTTCTGTCGGCTACAGGCTCTACAGTAGGGATGGGCTGCACCTCAATGGGGAGGGGGCCGCTGTTTTGGGGGAAAAATGGCTAGAAGGTTGGAGGAGTGTTTAAACTAGAGACCTGGGGGGAGGGCAACTACACTGGTGCAGGGCAAATAGACAGAGAGCTGGGAAGAGTCATAGTCCATGGGGGAGGAAGGGGGGCTGGAATGAGATTGGGGAATAAGGACAAAAGGAATACGGACAGGGAAAACCATATAAAGTGCATGTACACAAATGCCAGAAGCCTCACAAACAAAATGGAGGACCTGGAAGTCTTGATGTTGGAGCGGAAATCTGATATAGTGGGTATCAGCGAGACATGGCTGGACAGTAGCTATGACTGGGCTGTTACTATAGACGGTTATAGTCTTTTTAGAAAGGATCGTATAAATAGACAAGGAGGAGGGGTTTGTTTATATGTGAATTCTTGCCTCAAGCCCGTCCTGCGAGATGACATCAGTAACGCAAATGCAAATGTGGAGTCCCTATGGGTGGAGATAAGGGGAGGGAAAAAGAATAATAAAATATTACTAGGGGTTTGTTATAAGGCTCCAAATATAATGGAGGCAACAGAGGAAATGCTGATAAGTGAAATGGATGTGGCTTAAAAGCCCAAGGAAGTACTTATCATGGGGGACTTCAATTACCCAGATATTGACTGGGGGGCAGAAACATGCAGGTCCTTCAAAGGTAGCAGGTTCTTGTCAACAACAAAAGACAATTACCTGTCGCAAATAGTCCTGGAGCCAACAAGAGGGGGGGCACTGCTGGACCTTATCCTAACCAACAGACCTGATAGGGTATCAAAACTACAGGTTGGGGGGGAACCTGGGGAATAGTGATCATAATATCATTGATTTTGTATTACACTTTACTAAGAGCATCAGGGAAGGGGCAACCAACACTCTAAACTTCAGGAGGGCAAATTTTCAGCAACTAAGGGAAGACCTTAAAGGCATAGACTGGGATAATGTTCTCAAAGACAAAAGCCCCCCCCAAAAATGGGACTTTTTCTGATATATTCTGAAAAAGTCCTGTGAGAAACACATACCTTATGGGAAAAAGCATAAAAGGAACAAGAAAAAGCCAATGTGGCTAACTAGTCTTGTAAGGAAAGCAATAAGCGAGAAAGATAAAGCGTTTAAGGTGCTAAAACGTGAAGGTAGCAATGAGGCATTACAGGATTATAGAGAGAAAAATAAATCCTGTAAAAAGCAGATAAAGGTTGCAAAAATAGAGACTGAGAGAAAAATTGCTTTTCAAGTATATAAATGATAAGAAACTAAAAACAGAGAGTGTGGGCCCCCTTAGAAATAACATGGGGGTCATGGTGGAAGGAGATGAGGAAAGGGCCAATCTACTGAATGTCGCCTTCTCAACTGTCTTTACCCAGGAAAATCCCCTGGTGGAAGACACAATGAGGAATAATGTAAATTCTTTTTGGAATGTCAACAGTTTAACCCAGGAAGAGGTACGGCGCCGCCTCGCAACCACTAAGATAGATAAATCACCGGGGCCAGATGGCATACACCCCCGGGTTCTGCATGAACTATGTACCGTGATAGACAGACCGTTATTTTTAATATTTGAAGATTCACTGAGGACTGGTTATGTTCCACAGGAATGGCGCATAGCAAATGTGGTACCGATATACAAAAAAGGATCAAATAGCGATCCTGGAAACTACAGACCCGTGAGTCTAACTTCTGTGGTGGGGAAAATATTTGAGGGGTTTGTTAGAGATGCTATCCTGGAGTATCTCACTGTGCACAACCTTATAACCCAGCGTCAGCATGGGTTTATGAGAGATCGGTCCTGTCAGACTAATCTGATTGGTTTCTACGAGGAGGTAAGTTCAAGACTGGATCTGGGGGACGCTGTGGATGTTGTATATCTGGACTTTTCAAAAACATTTGACACTGTGCCACATAAAAGGTTGGTATATAAAATGAGACTGCTGGGAATAGGAGAAAATCTGTGTATTTGGGTAAGTAATTGGCTTAGTGATAGAAAACAGAGGGTCGTCATTAAAGGCACATTCTCAGATTGGGTTGATGTTACCAGTGGAGTGCCACAGGGGTCAGTATTGGGGCCACTTCTTTTTAATATTTTTATTAATGACCTTGTAGTGGGTTTACACAGTCAAGTTTCAATCTTTGCAGATGATACTAAGCTGTGTAAAGTAATAAATACTGAGGTTGATAGTTTAGCATTACAGAGGGATTTGGTGGATGAGATTTGGAGAAATGGTTGATGAGATTTAATGTAGATAAATGTAAAGTTATGCACTTGGGCCATGGAAACAAAAAGTATAATTATGTTCTAAACGGTCAATTACTTAGTAAAACTGGAGCTGAAAAGGACTTGGGGGTATTGGTGGATGGTAAACTTAATTTTAGTGACCAGAGCCAGGCAGCTGCTGCTAAAGCAAATAAAATTATGGGATGTTTCGAGAGAGGAATAGATTCTCATGATAAAGACATAGTTTTTCCCTTATACAAATCCCTGGTCAGACCACACATGGAATATTGTGTACAGTTTTGGGCACCAGTGTATAAAAAGGATATAGTAGAGCTGGAACGGGTGCAGAGGAGAGCAACCAGGATTATTAGGGGAATGGGGGGATTAGAATACACTGACAGATTACAAAATTTGGGATTATTCAGTTTAGAAAAAAGACGACTGAGAGGAGACCTCATTACAATGTACAAATACCTGAACAGACAGTACAAGGATCTCTCTTTTTATACCTCGGCCTGTGACCAGGACAAGGGGGCATCCTCTGCGCCTAGAGGAGAGGCGATTTTACCATCAACATAGGCAAAGGTTCTTTACTGTACGAGCAGTGAGACTGTGAAACTCTCTGCCGCAGGAGGTTGTTATGGCGGACTCTATGTACATGTTCAAGAGAGGCCTGGATGCCTTTCTGGAGAGGAAAAATATCACGGGTTATGGGGATAAAACATTTATTTAATTCTTAAAGGTTGGACTTGATGGACTTGCGTCTTTTTCCAACCTTATATACTATGATACTATGATCACTGGGAGCAGAGCTTGTGAAGGGGGAGGAGTTACTGAGAACTGATAGATCATGGGAGTTGTAGTATCCTGTGGTGATAAGTCCACCTACTTTAGAGAGGTCAACAATGTTGCTAATCATGAAATCAAACTTAAACTTCATTTTGTGATAAATGGCTTTGAGTTTTTCTGTATTCATTTATTTATAGCTTTTAGGTTTTTGTATCAGACATTCAGTTTCCGAGCATATCCCTTTAATCATGACTAGAATCAGGAGCAGCTGAATAAACCTATAAGCCTGTGAGTAGTGCAGTGAGTAATCAGTGTATCCAATATACAAATGTCTATAAAAGAATTTTCATAATGTGATCATAAAATAACAACACCCCCGCCCCTCTCCACAGGGATACATGGCGCACGGCGCCGTATGCCCTGAAAAATATACGCCCCCCTTGCGGTCGTGTGAATCCAGCCTTAATCAAATTATTCCAAGAATTCTATGGAACAAGTATCACATCCACATCACATGTAAGGGCTTCTTACTGACCATCAATAGCTCAACAAGAACTTAATCACGTGTGCCGACAGGACTGAAGGCATGACCAATAAAAGAAACGATAATTCATAAATATTTACTTTAGTAGAAAAACAATAGGAAGGAAAAGACATTGGATACCAGCACAGAATCCTTAATTGTCGTAGAAAAAATTGATGTAATGAACCTAATGAAGGGTAATTAATAAAGACATAAAAATGGGGTTTCCCACGTGGGCAATCACATTTAATTTAATTCATCTGCCAACTGCATACATTTCATCAAACGGATTCCTCTGCCATATACGGTATATACTTGTGTATAAGATGAGTTTTTAAGCACAAAAAATTTGCTGAAAAACCTTCCCTCAGCTTATACACAGGTCAATAAAAAATAAACTTACATACTCACCTTCAGCCACCCCTGATGCTTCGTGCGGCTCCTCTTCTGTCTTCTCTATGCTGTAACAGCCGGCAGAGGTGTGGCCAATCCTTGATGACCTCCCTGATTTCCCACAATTCCATTCACAAGGCTCTGCTCACCCCACTGCTACACGAGAGATCTCTGCCTGTTTGTCAGCTCTCCAGAATATTCCAGGAGGGACAATAAGGCCCAGGACATAGTCCTTTCTATTTGAGTATCTCCTGGTGATTTATACCTGTGGTAAGTCATACTTTGACAGGGGACCTAGTGGTGGGTGTCATGACACCACCGTCTAGGTCGATAGGGAGACTATCCCGGACTTCCCCACTTTGTCCAGCCTCCTCCTTGTCCAGTTTCACAAGAGCGTTGTGTATGACCTCAGACTCCAGTATTAGATAAATGACAAAAAACTTGCCCATGTGATATTGCCATTACACAACTTAGTAACCATGGAATAAAGAAATCATGTCACATTGATTTGTAATTTCCTTTATTCCATCATCTTATAATATTATGCATATGGTGACTACGGATGAGAAAGTCAGTCAAGATTCGCTTTGCTTATGATTTGTTGTATGATTCCATTCAGGTCTGAATTTCATCAGAAGAACCAATTTGGCTTTAATTGTTTTAAAAATTGTTACATCCTGTTTGGCCTCTATAACACAGGTTTTTAAAAAAATATATAGTTTTGTTTATTATTTAAAATTTTCACAAAATTTTGCTAAAAAAATATTAATGGAAGTATACGAGAAATGGCACACACTGACACTAATGGAAACCATTAAAACTACATGGAAGGCAAAGCAAAACAGAAAACATAAGGATTAGATTCAGAGCCTGAAAATCTGGTGCAGGGGCCTCCTGCCTTCAAAACAACAAGGATGTTTCAGCCACTTGTTCTAGAGGATAAGCTGGACAGTTGGACCATTGCAGAACATCTATAATAAGTAAGAAACTCGAGTGGTAACTGCTGTGGTTTGCTGAAGTATGATGGGCTTGACGGAAGCTAATCTGAGAGGTGACCACCCATTGTGGTCAGTCAACTTCTTCTGCTGTTCAAACTGAAGTCCCTGGCAATGCTGCTAAAACACCAGTGGAATTATTGTAATTTCTCCTGTGTCTTGTAGATCAGCTATGGAGCCAGCGACCCCTCGTTATCTGATAGACTCCTCTATCCACACGTCTTCCGAACAGTCCAAAGTAGCCACACCCACAATATGGTGATCATTGAGCTGTTGAAGTATTTTGGCTGGACCTGGGTCGGGATTTTAGTATCAGATGATGATAACGGAGAGAGAGAACTGCAGATACTGACAAAGTACATGAGAGAGAACGGGATCTGTGCCGCCTTCACCATAAAAGCTACAGATGAGAATTCCAAATACAATGAGAGGATTTTACATTTTTTAAGGAATCCACAAATCAGTGTCATTATAATGTGTGGGACCTTCTCCAGTTATGGAGCTGATTTTCTTGGTTACTTTAAGTCTGTATTAGAGAACAGAACCCTCATCCTTCCACCATCCTGGGTCTCCAATTCTGTTATTCCAGAGTATAAGTACACAGATGTGAGTGGGAGTCTCGCAGTGGACCTTTCATCACAACATTTTCCAGGAGTAGAAGATTTTCTGAATAACTACAAGAAACTCCCATCCATATTTCATAATGGATTCTTCTTAAAAATATTAGAATTTGTTACAGGAAACAAGAATAAAAATTCCTCCATTGTATTTGTTATTAAACATAAGCGATATAACTCCTCCTCCAAGTATAGAATATCAAATATAAGGAATTACCTCTCCTCCGGGGTGACCCCACGATTGTATGAGGCAGTAGAAATCCTGGCAAAGTCTCTACATGAAATGTTCTTACATATAAAAGACAAATATAAAGAAAACCCAATAACTGGACTTGTACAATACACAGGGAAGTTACAGCGCTACATACAGAGGATGAAGAATTCCCGGGACCCAATGTCTCCTTCATATTACTTTACTGACCAGGGGGAAGCTCTACATCCATATAAGATCATGAATAAGATGTTTGTAGATGAGGCCACAGGGGACGGGGAAGTAGGAAATTTTACCCCATGGGCTGTCAGTGGTCAGAAGCTTTACATAAATCCCCAGTCTATAACCTGGAGACACACACAGGAGGTAAGTTATGTATAATGATTATGTAAAGCTTTCATAATACAGATAACATATGGAATTCCTTACTGAATTCATTGCATTATCCTCCAAATAAATATGTTTTTATATTTCGTTTTGTTTTTAATGAGAACTTTAAATTACAATTTTTTCTTTTCTAACCATAAATGCAGCACAGAGATGCAGAAAAATACAAATGATAAAATGTGTAACAATAAAACCTTTACATCCCCTAACCGGGGCGGGTTATCACATGATTGATCCTGGTTCTCCGCAGAAGCCCCAATATACACAACCCTAAAAGACAAGTCCCTCACTCATCAGAAGGGTAAAGTGACTCAAAAGCCTGATTCACCCTGTCCCCAATAATAGGGCACATTGCCCTTGGCACTGACCCAGCTGCAATGCGCAAGCCCAGAACATCAAACTGCCCTCCCCATGTTTTTTCAAATGTAGCCAGTCCTTTTCTTCATAACAATATGCAGAAAATTATACAGAAAATTACTTATTCTGGCCTTATTTTCTCACATAGTAGGCTGAGAAGGCCTCATCCAATGTAAAGGTAGTTTTTTGTTTCGAGGTACAAAGCCGTTGCATACCAGTCATGACTGGGCCATTAAGAGAGGGATTAGACAGTAAAGCATAATCTGGAATCCAGATCAATATGAAAAGCTTTTTAACAAAAATCAGGACATTTTTCCAGGATTGTTCCAATTCCCTACAGGACTAAAACATGGGCATCAGCTTCTCACCCAAATCCGCTCACCCAGGGCAGCTAAAATCTACCTGAACCGTGTTTCTAATCACCTGGCCCCAAACTAAGAATCGATGTGATTCGAAACGTGTTATTATGGATTAATACTGACTGCAGCTCAGCTTTACTCTGTGGGAAGGCATTCCACATCTGTAAGGAATTAGAGTCAGCTTTTTGTCTCCCTTTTTCTTTTCAACAAAGGTACCACCATCACCCAAGAAAAAAATGCAACAGCATATAACACATGTGGTGCACAAAAATGCTTGTCTCCCGATAAAAACCAAAATACACGAAGCAGGGGAATACCAACAAATATGAATGTAAAATATAAGCTTTATTGATAAATATGGAAGAAATCTAAAATACATATATCCAATGAAGTTAGGGAAGGAAAAAGTGACTACTGCATGTGGTGTAAGCCATGAAAATTCCCCATACACTTGTATGTGAAGGCCTGAAACCAGCGTTGCTGCCCAACGTTCATTTCGGAGGAAACTCCTTTGTCAGGGGGATGGCACTGATCTCTAGGGGAAGGGACAAATGGAGAGCTCTAGCCAATCACAGGTGTTAACTTATCAGACGCGAGACCGAACGACAGCGCCCAAACTGAGAGTCCTCGGAAGTGGACTAGAATCGCGTCACCGAGGTCTCCAGTGTGGGTGGTGCTAAGACGGCCATCGTGAGATCACTATGTGTGGCTGGGATAAGTATCCATAGTGATCAGACGCTGTCAATCAAGAGTTGCAGAAGCTGAAAATCAGACAAGTATCTACAATACAAATGAGATATTATAAACCATGACAAAAAGAAAAAGTTATTTTTTCAGCTCACCAAACATAGCAGATGGAAAAAAAAATTGCAAAAAAACATTGTGAATAAGATATGCAGGCAGTCCCCGGATTACGTACAAGATAGTTTCCCTAGGTTTGTTCTTAATTTATATTTTATAATTGTAGCTCCAGACAAAAAAATGTTTTGCCCTAGTGACAATTGGAGTTTCAACATTTTTTGCTGTGATGGGACCATGGATTATCAATAAAAATTCCGGTGCCAGGTGTTGGCTAATATCATCTTCTGCAGTGGTCCAGTTGGTCCACTACCCCTGGAGCCTGACAGATAGATCCGGTCATGGACCCGCAAAGGTCCTGCTGTCTAAACTGGCTGATCTTACCAACGTTGTGGTCCTTCAGTCCCAGCAGATTGTCGCACAGGTTGAACAGCTTGGTCAAGTCACCGCGATGTTGCAGCAACTAATGGCTACTCAGCAACAGAGTCAAGTTGCGGTGGCTCCTCCTGCTCCTCCAGTTTGCCTGCCTGCCACTGAACCTAGGCTGAGACTCTCCATGCCATCAAAGTACGATGGGGACCCCAAGTTGTGCAGGGGCTTTATCACCTAGTCCTCCTTGAAATGGTCTCAGGTAACATTTATCATCAGCCTCCTCTCCGCACAGGCCCTGGCATGGGCTACTGCTGACATCACCTCCTTTTTTGTCTTTGAGGAATCAGTACAGGCATCTTAAGCTTAGACTGCACTGCTGAACCTGCATCTAGGGGACTCTTCCGTTGGTGACTATGTGGTTCAATTCTGTACCTTGGCCTCTGACCTAACTAAAAATTAAAGATGCGCTGTCTGCATGTGTCCTGCTGTATACTCTGAGTGAACTCATCTCCCTGGCCACTCGGATTTATATCCGGTTCATGGTGTACTCTAAGGAACAGCGTCTTAAGCAAGCGCAAGTCTGGTGCTGACGTTTGCCTCGCTTGGCTCCCTCCTTCCAAAGCCCACTTCAACCTCCTGCTGTCACTTCTGTAGAAGAACCAATACAGGTGGACAGAGCCCGATTTTTGCCTCAGGAATGCTCCAGACAATGTCAGCAGGACCTCTGTATCGTGCAAGTCCGGAACATTTCATTGGGGCTTGTCCTGTTTACTCTCAGTGTCTGGAAAATGCCCCATCTAGGGTTCTTGGGAAAAGCCTACCTAGGTGAGAGGAAAAGTCCACATCTGAACATTCCCATGCTCCTCGGCTCTTCAACCATGTGATCCGCCTCGAAATGCCCCTGGTCATCTCCTCGGTCTGTGGTCAAAATCCTCTCCGATCCGGTACCGCACAGAGCCCTTGTTCAGAGACTGTCTTTCTATGTGCTGCCTAACTCCACCTCGTCCCTCCTGTTAGGTCTTCTGTGGTTGCATCTCCACGCCCAATGCCAGTCTTGATGTATGGAGGTTCCTCATCCAGTACCTGTCATGGTCTCTTCTCTGGTCTCCAAGCCTCTGGAGGGTCTCCCAGCTTGCAATCAGGAATTTTCTGATGTCTTTTCAAAGAAGCAAGCGGAGACTTTGCTCCTCTACCGTCCCTACGACTACCCTGTTAATCTGCTGCTGGGTATGTCTCCTCCTCGAGGTCGGGTGTACCATGTCTCTCTGCCGGAAACCGCATCCATGTCGGACTTTATCAAAGAGAACCTGCAAAGCGGGATCATATGTAAATACTCTTCTCCGGCTGGTGCAGGCTTCTTCTTTGTGACCAAGAAGAATGGGTCACTCCATCCTTGTATCGACTACCGCAGTTTTCTGATGTCTTTTCAAAGAAGCAAGCAGAGACTTTGCTCCTGTACCGTCCCTACGACTACCCTGTTAATCTGCTGCTGGGTATGTCTCCTCCTCGAGGTCGGGTGTACCATGTCTCTCTGCCGGAAACCGCATCCATGTCGGACTTTATCAAAGAGAACCTGCAAAGCGGGATCATATGTAAATACTCTTCTCCGGCTGGTGCAGGCTTCTTCTTTGTGACCAAGAAGAATGGGTCACTCCATCCTTGTATCGACTACCGCCTTCTTAACAAGTTCACTGTTAAGAACTGCTATCCTTTGCCATTGATCACTGTGATGTTTGACTGCCTACATGGAGACAAGTTATTTTCCAAACTGGACCTTCATGGGGCCAACAACCTCATCCATATCAATTCCATAACAATTGATAACAATTGTGATGGGCACTTTGAGTACCTGTTTATGCCATTCTTACTTTGTAACGCACCAGCCATCTTTCAGGAATTTGTCAATGACATCTTCAGGGACTTGCTATACACCTGTGTCATGGTTTATCTAGACGATATACTGGTAATTTCTGTAGACCTTCCCATCGAGCCTATGTGCATCAAGTCCTCAGTCGCCTAAGAGCCAATCACCTCTACGCTAAACTCGTTCCATCAAAAGAGCCTACCCTTCCTTGGCTACATTATTTCTAACAGGGGTCTACAAATGGATCCTGCTAAGTTGTCTGCGGTTCTTCAATGACCACACCCAGAAGGACTACATGCAATACAGAGATTCCTGGGCTTTGCAAACTATTACCCGCAGTTTATCCCCCCCATTTCTCCACTCTGGTATCTCCCATCATGGCACTCACTTGTGGCTTTTTCTCTAGGACTTCCTCCTCCGCAGAGAGGAATTAGTCCATAGGAGATAGAGAACTTCTGGCCATCAAACTTTCCCTGGAAGTGTGGCGATATGTTCTGGAGGGAGCTCACCATCCGGTCTGTGTATATACAGATCATAAAAATCTCCTGTATCTCCAGACAGCCCAACATCTTAACCCCTGACAAGCCCGTTAGTCACTCTTCTTTTCACATTTCAACCTGCTGATCCACTTCCGTCCTGCGGAGAAGAATATCAAGGCTGATGCCCTTTCCCGTGCCTCTGATGTCATTGGAGAAGAGCCGGTCCCTCGGCATATTATTTCTCCTGAACAACTGGTTGTTGCTGCTCCAGTGGTACTTTGGCAGGTTTCCCCTGGCAAGACATATGTCCGATCTGCACTGCAAAAGAGGATATTGTCTTGGGGACAATGTTTGTGTTTGGTTGTGCACCTTGGGGTGCAGCTCTCCGTGGCCCTTATCTCCGTTACTACTGGTGCCTGACCTGGTCAAAGATGTTCGGGATTTTGTGGGTTCCTGCACTTCCTGTGCCCATAATAAGACTTCACGCCTTAAACTGGCTAGCCGGCTGCTTCTGTTGCCGATACCCAGTCACCCGTGGTAGCAGGTGGCAATGGACTTTGTCACAGACCTTCCACCTTCCTATGGCAATACTGTCACCTGCGTGGTGACTGACTGGTTTTCCAAGATGTCCCATTTTGTTTCTCTTCCAGGTCTCCCGTCTGCTCCAAGCCTTGTTAGTTTTTTCTTTCATCACATCTTCTGGCTTCATGGACTTCCTCAACACATCGTTTCTGATTGAGGGGTTCAGTTCATGCCCAAGCTGTGGGGATCCTTGTGTAACAATAATCCAGTAGAATAAAAACTCTTTTGTGACCGGAGCTCAAAAACAAAAAAGACGATCCATGCACGTTTCCTCCTTATTTGTGCACCAAACACAAGGGATCACTTTCAGGGATAAGTCACCATTCAGACCAGAAACCGTCAATATTTTCACTCCTGTCCTAGTCTCCTCCACTCACTGCATATAAGAGACATATCCAGACATAGTGTAGACAGTTTCAAACTTTTAAAACTTTTATTTCCAGGATTGGCGGGCAAGGATTGGCGTCCTCGTGGAGTTATTTGTGATATGCGCATTTTTTATCTACATATTTGAGTAGAACTGGAAATAAAAGTTTTGAAAGTTTGAAACTGTCTACAGAATGGTGACTTATCCCTGAAAGTGATCCCTTGTGTTTGGTGCACAAATAAGGAGGAAACGTGCATGGATCGTTATTTTCGTTTTTGAGCTCCGGTCACAAAAGAGTTTTTATTCTACTGGATTATTGAATAGTGGATGTTTGCTGGATCCATCTAGGACCGTTAAGGACAGCTCATAAGAGAGAAGGTGCAGCACCACACAATCCTTGTGTAACAAGCTGCAAGTAAATGTGGAGTTTTCTTCTGCTTATCACCCGCAATTGAATGGTCAAGAGGAGGGGATGAGGCAAACTTTGGGCTGTTATCTCCGCCATTTCATCTCTGCCCAACAGGATAGCTGGTCCAATTTGTTGTCATGGGTTGAGTTCTCATATAACTTCCTTGAGCGTGGGTCTTCTGGGGCAGCTCCTTTCTTTGTTGTCTATGGACGAATTACTCACCCACCTCTTCCTATGTCCATTCCTTAGGATGCAGTAGAAGAGTTGATACAGGACCTCAAATCAATCCTAAAACCGATTTGGGGAACTCGGCAGTTTCTCCTACGGGCCTCTGCCCGCACCAAAATCCAGGCTGATAAAAAACTTAGGTCTCCTCCTGTCTTCTCTATGGGTGACAAGGTGTGGCTATCTTCCAGATAGATCCAGCTTAAAATCCCTAGCTACAAGCTTGGTCCACATTTTCTATGTCCTTTGTAGGTGGTGAAGCGCACATTCTGCGCCATATAAACTCCGCCTTCCTCCAACTATGCGCATCTCAAACTCCTTCCATGTCTCCCTCCTGAAACCTGTCATCTTGAACTGCTTTTCTCAGCAACCTCCTCCTGCTCCAGAGACTGACTCCACTGACATCTACGAGGTCAAAGAGGTACTGGACATGAAAAACTTCCCAACCTTGCTTACCTCCCCACCTTCCTGCTCCCATCCCGGCTTCCCAGTGCACAGGTGCCTGTTCCCTAGGGCACACGCCGGCACTTGCAAATTTAAAGGCCAGCGCACCACTGATTGGCGAAGGCCACTTCCAGGGATTCCTTTAAAAGCCGGCTCCTCCCAGCATCCCCTGCCAGATCTTTACGCTCATATGCCTCAGAAAAAGCATTTGCCTGCGACTAGTTCCCATGTAGTGACCCCAGACCTGTTCCTGATGCCGCTTCTCTACTGCAAGCCCTGACCTCCTGCTCTGACCTTGAACTGTTGCCACCTGTATTGACCTACTGCCTGTCTCCGACACAAGATTATCTGCCAACTTTGTACCTTGACTGGCACCGCTTTGCGGCGGGCTCTGGTGAAAAAGGGGTGCCATATAGACTCCAGTCCAAGGTGTCAGCTTTAGTCATTGTCTGCAGTGGTCCAGGGGGTTCACACAGCCTTACTCACAGCTGCTGCAAAACATCATAATACAAACCTCAGTTTCTACTGAACCTCATTTTACACACCTCAGCTGCTGTAGAATTTCATAGTACACACCGCAGGTGCTACAGAAAATCATTATACACACCTCAGCTATGGCAGCACATAGTTATACACAACTCTTCTGTTGCATAACATTAAAATAAACATCACAACTGCTGCAGAACATCACATTTCACACCTCAACAATTACTGAACCTGCTACAGGACCGCATAATAGACACCTCAGCTACTATAGAACATCGACATGCTCACATCATCTTCAGAAGATCACAAAAGACATCTCTCCCTAATATAGATTTCTGACCTGCAAATCCTAAGTAACTTTGCCCTTCCAAGGAGTATGATCCAGCAGTCCCTACATTATAAACATCCTAGTCCTTTGTTGCCTCTCTCACCTTCACTTGGTCAGTGCACTCCCTCTTTTTCTACAGTCCTGGCAGCCTCAGGAAGACACACCCCTTCACCCAGGAAGCACCACCCCCATAACCGGTATGGTCCCTCTCCCTTCCTGCTGCTAATAGTATGAAGGATCATACAGGGAGACTGCACAACGTTAGACTCAGCAGTATTGGTGTCCTCAGAACACAGAGACTGCTGATTATGTGGCAGGAGGCAGAGACGCCTAGATGGTTGGGGCCCTCTCCTGCTGCTGTTGTGGGCCCTGGGGCTCATGTCATGGGGGCCCTTCCTATAATCTCACCCATGCTGTTTTAAATGGAGGGCTAACAAGACTATGGGGGTCATTTACTAAGGGCCCGATTCGCGTTTTCCCGACGTGTTACCCGAATATTTCCGATTTGCGCCGATTTCCCCTGAATTGCCCCGGGATTTTGGCGCACGCGATCGGATTGTGATGCATCGGCGCTGGCATGCACGCTACGGAAATCGGGGGGCATGGCCGAACTAAAACCCAACGGATTCAGAAAAACCGCCACATTTTTTAAAAAAAATCTGTCGCGGAGCTTGCGCTTACCTTCACTCAGCCCGGCTCGGTGAACTCCAGCGCGTTCCGATGCTTTTCAGCACAGCAGCGCCACCTGGTGGACGACGGAGGAACTACCTTAATAAATCCTGGCCGGACCCGAATCCAGCGCAGAGAACGCGCCGCTGGATCGCGAATGGACCGGGTAAGTAAATCTGCCCCTATATCTACTATTTCTAGTATATAAGGCCTGACATGCACTAAATTGTATTGCATCTCATTAACTTGGAGCACTAAGGTGCAGGGGCTTCTATATGGCTGAAGGAATCCTTTCGCTGCACAGAGATATTCTGATGAATCAATGTAATACAAATGAATAGTAAGCACTGCACCCCGACAAAGACGCCCGTGAGAATATAAATCTTCTGTAGCCCACACTCCCAGGTCATCTCATTACTTAAATATCTGCATTTGTTATTCTGGTAAAGGTTCTGGTCTTTCCCCTGAGATCCCAGTCTCCCGCTGCTCAGATCCGTGTTTACCTGGAAGCAGGAAGAAGCCAAGAGCCACAACTCACATCTGCTGCTATGACTGCGCCCCATGTTCAGAGGGAGAGATCTCCAATATCACAGGTATTTTGGACCATGCATAGAGCCAGTATATACTCAGTAAAGGTTGTTTTCACACTTCATCCCTATTACAATTTGCTTGTTTCTCTATAATCATAATGATATTGTGGCTGAATGATGAAATAATACACTAGGCAAGTTCTATAATCACCATCGTACTCACATATACTGAAATAGCGCTGCACACTCACTTCTATATACTTCCTGTACATGTATGTAACCTTATATAACTGCTGTGCAATCCTTATATACACTATGACCCATATCCCCTGTGCCCAATGCTATATGTTACTCCATCAGTCTGGTGCACCGTAAAAAATAAAAAAATTAAGCTCCTAAGGACTTTCCATCCCTCCAGTGCTTAAAGGGAAATAGGAATCATTACCAACAGCATCAACGTTTTACTTCATTTTAGCTTTATAGAATATTTCAAAAACATTTAGAAGGTATCCTATCCAGTTTATGACCCCTCACATGGATTGTGTCTTTGGATTTCAGACATTTGCAACAAAAAGTCAAAAAAAAAAGCCAAATATTGTACCTGTCAGAACAGTAAAAGCTTGGCTAAAAAAAGACCAACCAAAAGTCTCAGTTATACAATAAAAAAGAAAAAACTAAGATATGTGTCCCCCACTGATTATTTAGGAGCAGAACAGAATGAAATCATTGTACTAACACTGGGTAGTGTATGATAGCCTGGGATTACCACAGGAAAGCTGAGAACATAGATAGAGGGGGTAACGGCTCTATGGCTGACCCAGCCTTAAGCCTTAAGGCTTAAAGGTGGCATGGAAAGGTCCGGCCAGATCTCCTCCTTCCAATTACAGGAAGGGTGCACCATTTTGTAAAAGCCCAATCTGCAGGACATTACAGATACTGTTAACATGTAATATGTTATGTGATATTTCTGCAGATGCCGACAACTGTATACAATGTGAAAGTGATGAATGGCCGAATGAGGAGAGAGACCGATGTCTCCCCAAAGTGATTCATCTCTTACCAGAATGACCCAATGGCTTCTGTATTCTCCTGTCTCTCGCTCTTCGGATGTCTTGTGACCGGCTCCATATTCACAATATTTATTTCCTACCGGGACACTCCTATTGTTAAAGCTAATAACCGGAACCTGAGTTACCTCCTCCTGGTCTCCATCTTCCTCAGCTTCCTCTCTGTCTTCTAGTTTCTTGGTCGTCCCAGTGATGTCACTTGTAGATTACGCGAAACCAGTTTTGGAGTTTTCTTCTCAGTTGCCGTCTCTTCACTTCTCGCCAAGACTGTGATGGTTTGTGTTGCTTTTAAGTCCACCAAGCCTGGAAGCCCCTGGAGAAGATGGCTGAGTGTGAAGCTGCCCTACACCATAGTGTTGTTGTGTTCATCCATACAAGTTGTCATCTGTGTTATCTGGTTGTCTATTTCTCCCCCATTCCAGGACCTGGACACTCAGTCTTCTCCTGGGAAGATCATCATTCAGTGTAATGAGGGGTCAGATATCTGCTTCTACTCCATGTTGGGTTATATGGGGCTCCTGGCAGCGGGCAGCTTTCTTCTGGCTTTCATGGTGAGGACATTACCGGACAGTTTTAATGAGGCCAAGTACATCACCTTCAGCATGCTGCTGTTCTGCAGTGTCTGGATCTCCATGATCCCGGCTTATCTGAGCACCAGAGGGAAATACATGGTGGCTGTGGAGATATTTGCAGTAATGGCTTCCAGTGCTGGACTCTTAGGTTGTGTGTTTTTCCCAAAATGTTTTATCATTTTATTTAGATCTGAAATGAACACAAAAACTGATCTGCTGGGGAGAAGGAAGGAATAGATTTTTTACTGTTATTTCTGGTTTAGGATTTCAAACATTCTCTTGCTCCACCAACCAATATTAATATTTCCCAAGATCTTGATCATATCCTGTTACAAAGAGAATTTTGCAATATTTGAATCCAAGAATAATAAACCGTTCTGGATTTCTGCATTAGTAAAGTATAAAAACTAATTACACAAGAACCAACTTCACTTGTTCTGAGGCTAAAATGTATTAATATTTAATGTTCTTATAAAACCCTTTTTTGCACACACATTGTTGGCATGAAGATCATGTTTTTGTTCCTAAATGAGTAACTGGACATCTCCTACAGCATTATTGATACATTGTATATTCCAGGTCTGAGTAACATCACCAAGAAACCAGAAAGGTACAAAATCCAACCTATAGGTTAGAGAATGTGATAGAGTAATAATATGTTACTTACGTTTCTTTCCCAAGGATTTTTACTAATGGATGAGATCTCTTACTAAACTGACACTTTTACAATTCCCTTCATCATAAAGACTCCCTGATGTAGCAGCTATAACATCCATGATTACAACATGACAGTGTGACAGAAAACGTGAGACTATAAGTGCAACTGGTGGAGGTATTACTGGAGGAATTTCCATCCCACATTGGGGACTCAGTGGCAGCAGGGGCAAAAGCAGCAACTCAGAAGGGAGGGTGAGCATGACCACAGCGTGTAACACCCTGTTCAATTCAAAGCAACATCCACCAGTGCCACCACCAGATATGGTACATATTACCAGGAATCAGACTGTAATCACTTGTTAACGGGCATTCAAGGAAGAACATGATTTACATGGTGGATGAGTCTCAGATTACAAGTCTGTTGGTAATGGGTGTCCCTTCTGTTCAATTTCTGGGTTGGTAAATTTGACATGTGACCAGAGCTACTTTAGAGGTGCTGGCTAGAGATGAGCGAGCACTAAAATGCTCGGGTGCTCGTTATTCGAGACGAACTTTTCCCGATGCTCGAGTGCTCGTCTCGAATAACGAGCCCCATTGAAGTCAATGGGAGACTCGAGCATTTTTCAAGGGGACCAAGGCTCTGCACAGGGAAGCTTGGCCAAACACCTGGGAACCTCAGAAAAGGATGGAAACACCACGGAAATGGACAGGAAACAGCAGGGGCAGCAAGCATGGATGCCTCTGAGGCTGCCTAATCTTGGGATGGAGCTGGCGGTCCGCTGCCAGGCGAGCTTTCGCCTGTCCAAGCCCCTGTCTCTCGGCTCCTCCCCACCCAAAATGAGCCTGGGGGCCAGAAGCGTTTACTTTGAAAAAATCATAATTTTCAAAGCAGGCCGGGTCGTTTGAATATTTCACCTAGGAATAATGGAATAGCATAGTGGTTCTATTTTTAATTGTTTTTTCGGAAATGGTTCCATGATTAAGAGCGACAGTATGGGGCATCCATATTGCGCTGCTATGATTGCAACTTCAGGTCTCCAGCATGGCGGCGACAGATGGCCTGAGTTCCACTATGTATCTGGTGAAACACCTGAAAATTCTGCCTGACACAGCTCGTTTGATAAGGGGACGATGTATGGAGGCAGTGAAGTAGTAGTAGATTAAAGGTGCTGTAGTTAAAACTATGTTAGTTGGATCTTGGGATGGAGCTGGCGGTCCGCTGCCAGGCGAGCTTTCGCCAATCCAAGCCCCTGTCTCTAGGCTACTCCCCAAACAGCACTTCTAAGAACCTTTTGTATAAGATCAAGTGTAGTAGTGTTCTTATAAGTTTGGGATATGGCGGGTGAGGGAAATGTAAACAGATGCGCAAGAAGCGCTGAAGTCATATAGGTAAATGATAAAAGTTTGCCAGTATATTTTGTGGATTACACAGCAGGGTGGCGACAAAGTTAACAAGTTTGATGTGGAAGCCATGAAAACAATCCAAAATTCTGCCAGACACAGCTCGTTTGATAAAGGGACCATGTATGGAGGCAGCTATATGGACGACTTTTGAAGGCAGCTATGGCGATGACGTGTGGAGGTAGCAATGGAGACAACGTGCGGAGGCAGCTAAAAAGACGACGTGTGGAGGCTGCTATGGAGACAATTTAATTTGGATAGTGCCTGTATGTGGCAGTCCAAAAAAGTTTTAAAACCAGAGGAGCAGGTAGGTGGTCCTCCAGAAAAATTAAATAGATTGAGTGCCTGTATGTGGCACTCCCAAAAATTGTTTAAAACAGAGGACCGGGCAGGTGGCCCTCCAGAAAAATTAAATACATAGAGTACTATAGCTAGAGCCAGTTGGCCCTGGCAAAAAAAGCCTGTTTCCTCTGCTTTAGTGTACAAAGAGGAGGAGAAGGAGGACAA
The DNA here is from genome assembly GCA_019512145.1 of Engystomops pustulosus. Lineage (NCBI taxonomy): Eukaryota > Metazoa > Chordata > Amphibia > Anura > Leptodactylidae > Engystomops > Engystomops pustulosus. Next base: position 2,045,769 of record CM033641.1, read on the forward strand.
TGAGGAGGAGGAGTGCATACATTATTCAGGTTGAGCTTCTTTCACCTGGTGCAGAATGGAAATTCTGAGAAATCCAGGCTTTATTCATCTTGATAAGCGTCAGCCTATCAGCGCTGTCAGTCGACAGGCGTGTACGCTTATCTGTGATGATGCCACCAGCTGCACTGAAAACCCGCTCGGACAACACGCTAGCGGCAGGGCAGGAAAGAACCTCCAAGGCGTACCGCGCAAGTTCGTGCCACATGTCCAGCTTTGAAACCCAGTAGTTGTAGGGAGCTGTGTGATCATTTAGGACGATGGTATGGTCAGCTACGTACTCCCTCACCATCTTTCTGTAAAGATCAGCCCTACTCTGCCGAGACTGGGGACAGGTGACAGTGTCTTGCTGGGGTGACATAAAGCTGGCAAAAGCCTTGTAAAGCGTACCCCTGCCAGTGCTGGACAAGCTGCCTGCTCGCCTACTCTCCCTCGCTACTTGTCCCGCAGAACTACGCACTCTGCCGCTAGCGCTGTCAGAAGGGAAATACTGTTTCAGCTTGTGCACCAGGGCCTGCTGGTATTCATGCATTCTCACACTCCTTTCCTCTACAGGGATGAGAGTGGAAAGATTTTGCTTGTACCGTGGGTCCAGGAGAATGAATACCCAGTAATCGGTGCTGGAATAAATTCTTTGAACGCGAGGGTCACGGGATAGGCAACCTAGCATGAAATCTGCCATATGCGTCAGAGTCCCAACGCGCAAGAATTCACTCCCCTCACTGGCCTGACTCTCCATTTCCTCCTCCTCCAACTCCTCTTCTTCTGCCCATACACGCTGAACAATGGTCCCCTCTTCTGTCTCGCCAACATTCTCCTCCTCTTCCTCCTCATCCTCCTCCACCTCCTCCGATATGCGCTGAGAAACAGACCGGAGGGTGCTTTGGCTATCAACAAGGGAATCTTCTTCCCCCATATCTTGTGACGAGCGCAAAGCTTCCAACTTCATGCTGACCAGAGAGTTTTTCAACAGGCCAAGCAGCGGGATGGTGAGGCTGATGATGGTGGCATCGCCACTGACCATCTGTGTTGACTCCTCAAAGTTACTAACGCTATCCCTGCAGCAGCAGCAGCAGCTCTCTCCCTAGCGGCATCCAGAAAGTGAATGATCCGAGCAGCGCGGGCAGGGGCTAGTCTATTCCAGGGTCACCTGATCAGGCAAGCCAACCACTGCTTTCAACGTTTAAGGGTACCACGTCTTGCTGGGTGGAGTGCAGAGTCTCCTGGCTTGTGATTGGCTCTGTTTCTGGCCGCCAAAAATCACAAAGGCGGGAGATGCCATTTTCTCGAGCTGGCGAAATACTCGTCCAAGCAACGAGCAGTTTCGAGTACGCTAATGCTTGAACGAGCATCAAGCATCTGTAGTGCTGGCCTATCCTGTGGCATCTTTGTACAGCACTACTGGGGGTTTCATCACCAACAAAAGGATCCACCTATACAAAAATGTATACATTCCTGCATTCATTAAGATGAGCTACATGGTGAATCCCACAGACTTGGCTATGCCATAAGCTGGTTAAAGTGTAGGTTTCCTCCCCCTATACTTACACCACCACATCAACCTCTAAATCCTCCTTCTCCTCCCTTTAGACCTTTGATGCTTGTATTTAATTATTATTTTATTTATTTTTAATTTTTCTTATGTCTTGATAATATATTATTATTTTATTTCTTTACCCAAACCATATTTTGAGGGCAATTGCACCCTTCAGTAATGAATGGATCTGGATGCCTATTGTTTCTTCTATGACAGTGAGAGGAGGTGCCAGGGTCTTCCCATTGCGTCTTTTATGACAGTGATATGATGGACCTAATTTCCAATAGGCCCCATGTGACATTGATGGCTCAGTGGTGGTTACAGATGACTATGCTCCCCTCCTGGAGAACAGACATTTTGCATGCTATTCACTATTATGTGCGGTTCTATGATCCACATATTAATGCACACTAATCAGTATGATGAGCATTTCTATTATCCATATAATAATGTACCATATTTACAATGATGAACAGTTCTGTGATTCATGTATTAATGCACACTATTCACAATGATCATCACTTGTATTATATGCTATCCACTTTTTTGAGCACTGCTATTATTCCTTTATTAATGCACGCTACTGACTTTGATGATTGCTTCTATTATTCATATATTAATCCACATTAATCGCTAAAATGAGCCTTTTATCATCCATGTATTAACCCCTTAACGCTGAAGCCACTTTTCACCTTCCTGACACGGCCCATTTTTTAAAATCTGACATGTGTCTATTTAAGTGGTTATAACTTTGGAACGCTTTAACATATCCAGTTGATTTTGAGATTGTTTTTTCGTGACACATTGTACTTCATGCTGGTTGAGAAATTTAATCAATATATTTAGTATTTATTTATGAAATAAATGGAAATTTGGCAAAAATTTTGAGAAAAACAATGTTTTCCAAATTCAAAATTTTCTACTTTTTGGAAAGTGGGTCATATCACTAAAATAACTTGATAACTAACATTTTCCATATGTCTGCTTTAACTTGGCATCATTTTTCAAACATCTTTTCCTTTATTTAGGATGTTAGGAGGCTTATAACTTTAGGTGCAATTTTTCAGATTTTCACAAAAATCATCAAAACCTACTTTTGGAGGGTCAATTTAGTTAGAAGTGACTTTATAAGGCCTACATGACAGAAAACCCCCACAAATTACACCATTTTAGAAACTACACCCCTCAAAATATTCAAAACAACCTTTGGGAATTTTGTTAACCCTTTGAGCGTTTCATGAGGGTGAAAGATAAATGAAAGTGAAATTAGAGAAATGTAATTTTATCTCACTATAGATTCATTGAACACTAAAATTTGCACCTTCACAATGGGTTAAAAAGGAAAATGCATTTTACAATGTTGAGGGCAATTCCTCCTGAGTATGCCAATACCCATTTGGTCACTGTACCCTGCTGTACGGGCTCAGGGGGGCACTTGGAATGGAAAGAGCGTTGTTTCGTTTTTGCAGGGCAAATATGGCTGAAAAAGTTTTCATGTGTCAGGATGCATTTGGAGAGCCATAATGGTACCAAAACAGAGAAAAGCCCCAACATGAGACACCATTTTGGAAAGTACACCCCTTGGAGAGTTTAGCAGCGTGTAATTTGTGTATTTTCCCCAACAGGTGTTTGATTCAATTAGGCCCCAAAAGTGAAAAAAGGTGAACATTTTCTCAAAAAAGTCACTTTTACCCCAAATTTTTGTAAGCCACAAGGGATAAAAGATAAAACAACCCCATAAATGTGTAAAACTATTTCTCCTAAGCACAGAACTGCACCACTTTTGCATATAAAGTGTTGTATGGGTGCACAGTAGGGCTCAGAAGGGAAAGAGGGGCTTTGGCCTTTTAGAAGCCAGATTTGACAATCATCCTTTACATGTGTCAGGATGCATTTGGAGAGCCCTAGTGGTACCAAAACAGAGGGGAACCCCAACAAGTGTCACCATTTTGGAAAGTGCACCCTTTGGAGAATTCAGCAAGGTGTGATATGTGTATTTTCCCCTACAGGTGTTTGCTTCAATAAGGTCCCTAAAAGGAAAAAAGTGAACATTTTCCCAAAAAAGTCACTTTTATGGCTAATTTTTGTATCCCATAAGGCATTAAAGATGAAACAACCCCAAAAAATGTGTACTAGCATTTCTCCCGAGTATAAAATTGCCCCACACATGCAAATAAAATGTTGTATGGGTACGCAGTGAAGCTCAGAAGGGAAAGAGGGGCATTGGCCTTTTAGAAGCCAAATTTGACAGACATCCTTTACATGTGTCAGCATGCATTTAGAGAGCCGTAGTGGTACCAAAACAGAGCGGAACCCCAACAAGTATCACCATTTTGGAAAGCACACCCCTTAGAGAATTTAGCAAGGTGTAATATGTGTATTTGTCCGTAAAGGTGTTTGATTTAATTAGGACTTAAATAGATAAAAGGTGAACATTTTCCTATAAAGGTCATTTTACTCCTAATTTTATATAGCCACAAGGGATAAAAAAATGTAATAACCCCTCAAAATGTCTAAACCTATTTCTCTCAAGTGTAGAAGTACCCCACATGTGTATATAAAATGTTGTATGGGCGCACAGTAAAAGGAAAGGGGAATGTTTGCCTTTTAGAAGCCAGATTTGACAGAAATGTTTGACATGCATTTGGAGAACCCTAGTGGTATAAAACAGATAAGAATCCGAAAAGTGACCCTAATCTTTGAATGCACACCCCTTAGAGAATTTTGCAATGTGTAATATATGTATTTGCCCCTACAGGTGAATGATCCAATTAGGCCCTAATCATTAAAAAGGTGAAAATTTTCCTATAAATGTCACTTTACCTCTAATTTTTGTAAGCCACAAGGGATAATATATTAAATAACCCCAAAAAGGTGTAAAACTATTTCTCCCGAGTGTAGAAGTACCCCACATGTGCATATAAAATGCTTTATGGACGCACAGTAGAGGAAAAGAGGAATGTTTGTCTTTTAGAGGCCAAATTTGCAAGAAATCCTTCACATGTGTCAGGATGCATTTGGAGAGCCGTAGTGGTACCAAAACAGAGGAAAACCCGAAAAGTGACCCTAATTGTTGAATGTACACCCCTTGGGGAATTTAGCAAGGTGTAATATGTGGTGTAGTGTAATACACGTGGTGAAATGAGCATTTTGAACATATAGGTGGTTTCCAAATATGATGTGCAATGGAGTCCAAGATGGAAATTTCAATTATTTCTGGAAAGTTCAGTGCCCGTTATGTGGCGCCCCTTATGAAATAATGGAGGGGTGTAGGGAGCAACAGGAAATAACAGTTGTTACAATTATTCATTTTACCGAAATTAATTCACAATAGGTTGGGCGTGAATTGTGAATGTCTAGTGTATAAGGAGGTAGAATATACCAGGGGACCAACTAAACTTTTGTCACTCTGGAGTTGTCGCAGGTCTCTTAGTAGTATATAGTGTCCATCCTTAGTATATAGTGTTCAATCACTTAGAATAGTGTCCATCCTTAGTTATTATAGTGTCCCTCCTTAGTATATCGTGTCCATCCTTCGTGTATAGTGGTCCATCTAAACTCCTCTTTTGGAACAGACTCTTTATTGAGTCCTATCATTAGAAGCAGCAGAATTCACCGGGAAAATGCTGTCCTGGCAAAACACAGAAACATCTAAACCAGAGGTACTGGGGCCCCGTCCTTCTTGTCCCAATATTAGTTTCCTAATATCTTTCTCTTGAAAACGGAGAAATGATACGGCAGGACATGCACATTGGAACAGCTCGTAAGAGTTGTACAGCATCATCTGAACAATGTGCACAGCCAGCGCTTTTCTTCGTTTTAGTAGGGAAATTATCGCCAAGTGTTGCTCTTATTCACCTTAGCGATGCCCATTGTGACGAATATTGCTGCTTTTGGCTGGACCAAATCGACCAGCCAATAGCGGCAAACATGGACAGAGGGGGGCAACAAAACCCCTCTGGACCGCAAGGCACAATTGGTGGCTTTCAGGAACAGCCGCCACCCTGCCCCGATCACCGTGTCTACAGACATAGTGACCGGTATTACTGACGTCATAAGTAAATTCGCTGCTATTGGCTCGTCTGAATTGATGAGCCAATAGCAGCGATAATAAACTGGGGTTGTGTGGGGGGAACGTAACCCTTCTGGTCCATGGGGCAGGATGGATGGCTGTCAGGAACAGCTGCCGTCTTACCCCAATCAGTGAACAGCCGCCGTCTTACCCTGACCGGTGTTGTAAAGTCACTACTCGCCGCACCGTTCTATAACAACGCTCGTTGGGAATAGGCTATACAATCTTTATTTATTTTTTAAGCAATTTAGACAAATAAGGGCTTATTTTTTGTGAGACGAGATGCACTGTAAAAAAAACTTAATTTTAGTGGGTTTTTAGCTTATTGAAGCAATTTTATTAACTTTTTACGTGTGGAGGAAAATAAAATCATCAATTCTTGTTTTGGATTTTTAGCATTTTTTTGGGGGGTTGTTCCCTGTAGCATAACAATAATATATTATCTTTATTCTACGGATCACTACGATTACGGTGATACCTCATTTATATAGTTTTATTTTTATTTTTCCAATTTTATTGAAGGAAAACTAGAATAGAAAAAATTGCATTTGTTTTAGTATTGCCATTTTTATAGCGGCATAATTATAGTATTTTTTGGTTTACGGAGCTGGTTGTAAGCTTTTTTTTTGCGTGACAAGTTGCTCTTTTTATTGGTATCATTTTGGTGCTTGTAACTTTTTCGGATCACTTTTTAGAACATTTTTTGTAAAGCAATTTGATAAAAAGTTTTAATTTTTGGCAAGTTTTTGGGTTTTTTTTTTTACCATGTTCACCGAGCGGGTCCAATTATGATTAGGATTTATTGTACAGATTGTTACGGACGCAGCGATACCAAATAAGTGGGGTTTTTTCGTGATTTAGTGTTTTTTATACTTTATTACTTGTGTAAAGGGAAATGTGGTGTTTGGGGGGACTTTCACTTTCTTTTATTATTTATTTTTACTGTAAAAAACCTTTATTTATTTATTTTTACTTTTTTTACAGGTAATTACATCTAAGCTTGAACAAGTGATCTTCTGATCACTTGTTCAAGCTTTTTTACAGATTACACAGTGCAATACAGATGTATTGCACTGTGTAATGTAAGACACTGAGCATGCTGCGCATGCCCAGTGTCTTACAGCCGGGTCCTGCCAGAAGGCACGGACCCGGCTTCCGGATCAAGATCTTGCAGCCCCGGGCACCGGCAGTCCCGGGGCTGCGATCTGAGCAGCGGACCCCCCCGGTACGCGCCGCGGGGGGGTCCGATTCAGGTAATATAGACATTTAAATGCCTCTAACACGCCGCGGTCAGCGCGACCGCGGCGTGTTAGGGGTTAACACCCGCGATCGGAGAAATCTCCGATCGCGGGTGTTAGAGGCGGATGTCAGCTATAATATATAGCCGACACCCGCAGCTTCTGGCGCCGGCTCCGTTCAGGAGCCGGCGCCAGAAGCTTGACGTAATAGTACTGCATTTTGCGGGAACGCACCTCCCGCGATGCAGTACTATTACGTCAAATGTCGGGAAGGGGTTAATACACATTTATCACTATGATGAGCACAAATATTAATGCACACTAAATCACTATGATGAGCACTTTTAGTATCTACATATTAATGCACGCTTTTCACTATGATGAGCAATTCTTATCAATAAATTCACTATGATGAGCACTTCTATGATCCAAATTTTAAAGGGGTTGTCCAAGATTCAGTAAAAATAGCAAGGTAACCGGGGGACACTTTACTTACCTCCTCTGGTGCTCCTGGTGTCCTGGTGCCCCTTGGTGCTGTGTGCCTGTTTGTTTATATACACACAGCAGCTCAGTGCCAACAACTTCCGTCCTACTGCCTCATTAAGAATGTCTACATTGGCTGTGTATAGGCAAATCTTTTTGTCTGAGATAAAATAACTGAAAAAACTTGTTGATAGGACACTTGCCACACATTTGGCCAGAACCTTTAAGGCATCGAGGGCAATTTTTGGCCATATGTCCACTTTTTGACCATGCTAACCCTCACTTCCAAGATCTGGCTGTTTTCCCAACAGCTTTGGCGATTTCCTCTTCTCCTATAATCTTGACTTGTATCCAAGGATATCTAGAGTGAGTCAGCTGGGATGTGACCTCCTTAGGCTAGATCTAGCAGCATCTCCCTATCCTGTCTCAGCATTCAGCAATAATGTCATGTGCCAGGGTGACATCATCTAAGGTCCCTTAGCTTTCTAATATTAGAAAACTGTACCCCATGCATATTTCTGATCACATGAAATCACAGAATCCATGGAGGATGCAGAGAGTCACACAACATTACTGCTGAATGCTGAAAACTAGCTACTGAATTCAGTCCCAGGAGACCATACCCCATCTGACTTGCTCTATATATTCCTGGATAACACACACAATTATTAAGTTAATTTATGGGGATCTAATGGAAATATGTTTTAGCTAAAACAAGGGTGTCAGTTAGTTAATAGGGTTCTATGGAAACCTATCACTAGCTGCATTTTCCCTTAAAAGAGAAGAATCTCTACTTCATATGATTCTAAGGTTTGTGTTTCTAGGTACCAGGGAAACAGAAGTATTTATGCTTAAAGTGAGAATTTTAGGTGCAATTTTAAAAAAAATATATATAAAAATCACTCCTGATGGCACAGTTAATATATCCAGTTTCCTGGCACATAGAAACACAATGTTAGATTTACTATATACGATACTCCTCTTTTAGAAGAAGAAAGTGAGATTCTAGGTACTACAGATCCGAAGTTAAAGCCCTCCGAAGTGTTCATCCTCTCCAGATTATTAGCCAGCAGATTATAGGGATAATTTGGAGGGATCTGCACAGAGGACACGCTCACACCTCACTGATAATGTAAATATCGACTTCATATATTGCTGAATTTTGATAAGGGATCAAATTAAACTAATGTTCATGTTATTAACCCTTTTCTACACAGAACTCTAAGAACACACTTGTTCTGATATATAGAGATGGTTATTTAGGCAAATTTTAGAGATACAATGGATATTTCATTCACTTCACCTAAAATGGCTACATATTAACACTGCAACTCAAAACATACCCAAAAAGTTATATGTAACATGAAAAACGCACATTCCTGGATAAAGTTTTTATTTCAATTTAAGAGTAGATGTAAATCTTTACGACAAATCTTTTCATTTTCACATATCTTGGTTTTTGTCTTTTCAGCCTCTCCTGCCTCCAGCTGATGTCTAATCTGTTACCAGCCAGTAGCCAAATGATTTCCTTTATCCCATCTCCTGATTGTCCCTCTTAAAGATCTCATGACCCGACTGACCTGGGATGTCACTATATTAAGGTTTTGTAAACTATGAAAACATTACGCTACAGTAAATAATTCATGGGAACCAGACACATTAATATGTGCAGTAATTAGAAGGTCCCGACACTCATCAGCCGCCCTTCCAATCTCACTTGTGATTGGTGATTTCTGCAGTAATGCTACAGAGTGTTATATTCTGATTGGATAATGTATCGCTGATTCAATTAGACTTTTTGCATATAACCTGTCCCTGTGATGGCTGTAGGGGGGGGGGGGTCTGACCTATTGGACAGAATCCTCACATATGCAATAAACACACTGAAAAAAATGGCGTGTCCTGATCTATGGGAGACTGAGAAGTTTATACAATACACGGAGGCGTCTGCCCGGTGCAGTGATAGGATCTTGTCTCCTTCTTCCTCATCGTCTTTATTCTCTTAGCTGAGAACAACTTAAATAAAGTGGGAAAATATTCCAATTCCTTTTTGGGTAAAGGTCATTAGCGTCTCCTCTACATCTATCAGCGTCTACAAACTACTGTACAACATCCACACACAACCCCACAGCCTCATAGATGTATTGCTCATCTGTTCTAATATGTGTGAGGAGTAGAATAATTTGTTCTTCACTTAGTTATTATTGTGTCACAGTAATTCCCAATATCTGAGCACATTGAGGGTAGTAGTTGTATGTTCACCATATCCTGAGAGTATTTTATTCATTATTAAATTCTTCTTTGATTTATGTATTTTCCTTTTTAGGTTGTGTGCCATGTTTAGTGGGTGGATACAACTTAGCCCCGCCCTCTCTATTCACATGTCTTCAAGTCATGGTGGAGGATCGGGTCTGGATGTGTTGCTTCCATACCACATATTGATCAGCTCAACTCAACTCATAATTCTGAATTGATAGTTCCATGGGGCTTAAGTACTAAGGGTCACAGATCACACTTTCGCGACTGTTAATGTTTTGGATTGGTATTTAACTGGGGATTGTTGTCACACACGATTGGATTGTGGCGCTACTGGCGGTTTATGTGACAGAAAATCAGGGGTGGGGCATCGGATGAGTGTGGGATTTAAGTTTCAAATTGTGTTGCAAGACAATTCACGTTACATACACCAGGATCGTGAACTCCGGGTACCCTGAGAGGGGAGAAGTGCAGAAGCAGGATCTAGTGAATCGTGGCAGAGTGCAATTCTGGTTGGACAAATCACTTTCGGGGAAACTACATGAATGGAAGTCGTGAAAAGCTACTCCAGATGTTTCTTTTATAAGATTGTGCATCAAAAATTATACACACAGCCATTATCCACACCTAGTTGACTTGGCCCCAGGCACTTCAAACAATGGTTGCAACGGGAATAGACCTCAGACATCCTGCACTCAGTCTCTCCCCTGGTCCCAGCAAACATTTGGCCCCCGGACTTCATAGTTTATATGGTTAAAAAAAGACACATGTCCGGCTAGTTTAACCAAGGAAGGGAAGGGATTGGATGAGGTTTTATGGAAACATCAATGTTATTTAGATGGTAAAAGGCATCTAGACCCTCTTAAAGCTCTCTCGCTGTCCCTGCTGTGACCAGCGCCTGAGCTCTCTGCTGTCCCTGCTGGACCAGACCTGAGCTCTCTGTGTTCCCTGCTGTGACCAGCGCCTGAGCTCGACTATTCCACAGATTCACAGTTCTCATAGTAAAAAAGCCCTGTCGCATCGGTGAATAAACCTTGTTTTCTCCAGATGGAGACAGGCCCCCTCGTCTTTGATTTGATTTAATCTGAAACAATTACCACCATATTTTTTACGGACCATTCATAATTTTATAAATAAATCAGGTCCCTCGTAGTCGTCTCTTTTCCAGATATTATAGATAGACTTCCAGTTGTTTTAATCTTTCTCATAAAGGCCACGATGCCCCTTATCATTTTTTTGAATCGTTGAACCCTTCGAGCTCCAGGGCCTCCTTTTATAGATGGGGAGCCCAGGACTGGACAGAATATCCCAGGTGAGGCAGAACCAATGCCTGTACAGAGTAGTATTACATCCCTATCCCCAGGGTCCAGACCCTTTTTGAACATGACAAGATCTATGGCTTTTGTTAGGCAGAGCAGCTACTAGTACCCAGGTCCTTCCAACTAGAGACTCTCCCAGATTACCCCCAAGGACATAGTTGCCTGTGGATTATTAAGCCCAGGTGCGTTAACCTTACATTTATTCCACACTGAACCTCATTTGCCAAGTGGATGACCAAACACTCATTTCCAAGTCACCCTGCAGCCTATGAACATCCTCCATAGACTGTATTACACTACACAGCTTGTACTACTCCCCCCATCCTCCATAGACTGTATTACACTACACAGCTTGTACTACTCCCCCATCCTCCATAGACTGTATTACACTACACAGCTTGTACTACTCCCCCCCCCATCTCCTAGATGTATTATCTACAACAGCGTGTACAAGTACTCCTATCCTCCATGACTGTATACATACACAGCTGTCGAGTACTTACCTCTCCATGACTTATTACATACACAGCTTGTACGAGTAATCCCATCCTCCATAGACTGTATTACAACTACACAGCTCTTGTACCTACTACTCCCTCCTCCATAGACTGTATTACAACTACACAGCTTGGAATCTCTTTTAAGAATAGACAACAGTGCTATTAATTCCTACCTCTATATCATTAATAAAATATATAAATAGTAGTGGGCCAAGCACAGAAACCCTGGGGTCCACCACATAACTGGTGAACCAATATGTGTAGGAATAATTGACCAAAACTCTCTAGATACGATCCTTTAGCCAGTTTTCAATCCACTGCAAATGATTCCTACAAACATTAGACCTTATTTTACACATCAGGCGTCTATGAGGGACACAATATCCCAGCGGCTCCTCCATCCAGGCATCTGCTCACCTCTTCAAAGAAGCAGATCAGGTTGGTCTGACAACTTCTATCCTTAGTAAACCTTGCTGGCTGTCACTTATTATACATACTCCTGTATATAGTCTTTTATAACCCTTCCAGTATTTTCCCTACAATGGAAGTTTAAGCTTACAGGCCTGTAATTGCCGTGGTAAAGTATCGGTGTATTTTAAAATTGGCACAAAAATTGGTCTTGCCCCAGTCACTTGGCACCATACAGAGATTAGGGAATCCTGAGATTTTAGACAGCGGTACACCAATAGCAAACAGTTCTTAAGAAATCTGGGGGTAAACCCATCTGGTCCAGGAGCCTTGTACAAATTGGGGCACATTTTACTTACCCAGTTCTGTCGCAATCCCCGATCTGGATGTCCGATGAGAATTAAGTCCGGCACGATTCATTCAGATTGTGTGCCGATTTCCTGATGTGTCACTCCACGCTTAGGTCCGCCGGGTTCACCATCTTCTTCGAGTGTATGTGAGCGCATTCGTGCGACATAATTGAATTTAAATCTGCGCTTAGTCGAATCAGTCAGGTTGTCCGACGCACACCCTCGATTTGTGTCGCATGTGAAAGCGGCGCGATTGCCGCCAAAATCCTGCGAAAAACCTGTTAATGCGGCACAAATGTAACTAGCTGGGAAGGAAATCGCTGGAAATGTGACCATTGATTTTATGAGCTTAGATTGGATATGCAGTTTAGACAACACAAAAGATAATACACAACTATAAAAGAGATACAGAGGTTAATTCTAACCTAAACACATATCTATAAACTAACACCACATTAAACTAAAAAAATAGGGATCAAGTACACATTACACTCTATTTTAGAAATAAATAAATAACCTTTATTAATTACATCATATGATAACATGTATATGTATAAAAGGATGGCTACAGGAGAGACACAAGATTGTACAGACCAGGTAACACAGTACACAGGAAGTCAATATTTCATTGTAAAGGTCAATATAGTAACATCCATAAAGGTATGCAACAACAATATATAAGCGCATCCAACGCACAGCTGTTCCACCCGGACAGTACATATAAAATAACTTTGTAGTGCGTATTGGGCAAACATAATGTACGTCTGTGAGGCGGATCATCTGTGGACCATAATTACCAGCCGTTTGAGCGTTGAGGGGGCTCAAATGCCAGGTACCCTCCCCCTTTTAGGCTTAGAAGATGCTCTTTCCACAAAATGGCTCCTACCCCTTGCATCAATGGGCAATAAAACAGTCTGTTACATCTTACTTGATGGCTCCTTCCCACTCTTTGATGATTTCCAACAACAATTCCCCAGGTCCAACTTTATCTGGTACTCTCAAATCAAAACCAATTATATAAAACTTTTTAAAAAAAGGCCCTTTTGACAAAAATCTAACATGGTTCGAAGAACTTCTGACCACAACTGCTCCGCTTTCCAAACTGACATCCACCATTTACAAAAAATGAATAGACCTGGACAGCACTTCCAATCCACAATACTTTGCAGCATGGGAAAAGGAGCTACAGAAACACCTCAAACCCGAGGAAATCAAACATATTCTTAAAACCAGCTGTGGCCCCTCAAAATGCATCACCATGCAAGAAACAAACTTCAAACTCACATTGAGATGGTACAAAGCACCCTGCACCCTACACAAGTTCAATAGCACCATCCCAGATACCTGCTGGAGATGAGACTCTGATATTGGTTCATACTCTCCTATATGGGGGGAGTATTAAAAAAAATAAAACTTTTCCGGTCCGAAGTGGACTTCATAAACCATAGAATCTGCCCAAAGGCCCCACACATCATTCCTAAACTCCTATTCCTAAAGATCAGTACGAATTCACACACCAAAAATCAACCCAGTAAGTTTTTCTATCTCCTCCTACTAATGGCCAAATCCCTTATCCTACTCCTCTAGAAACAACCTAGCCCCCCCTTCTATAAGACAATGGGGCATATTTTCTGTATGAAAGTCAGAATATATCTATTTTCCATGGCAACCAATCACAGCTCAGCTTTCATTTTAACAGTGCTCATGAATATATTAAAGGGGAGATTGGTTTGAGATTGGTTGCCATGGGCAACTAGAAATATTCTGACTTTCAGACAGCTTGATAAAATCGCTCAACAAAATCGCTCAATTAGCTATATTGGAAGAACTTAGCGCTTATCTGGTTAGGCCCCACTCATCCATCCCCCATACCAATATATAGCACCTAAGATAGGCCGACTAGGCTTCACTTGAGTCCTCTTTCTCCTCCTGATTTCATTATGTATCCCCATGTACATCGACATTTTTACTGTCATTTGTATTTCATTCCTAATGTTATCTAGAGCATAAAAAAGGTAATTTGCTTCATCTGTTTTATCTTATTCATGTTAACCAGCAATGTTATATGTATATTATATTGAAGTTTTGTAACTGCAATTTAAAATGAAAAAATAAATATAAAGATTTTAAAAACAAATAATTCTTCAAGATTACAGTCATCCACATGTTGAGGTGGTTCAACTTCAATATGTGGATGATTTACTCCTGTGTGCCCTGACAAAACCTGCATGTTATGAAGCTACAGTCTCATTGCTTCTCACAGATAAAGGTTGCAAAGCATCTACATATAAACTAAAGTTTTTCAAATAAAAAGTCATATTTCTGGGTCATGGTATTTCAGCTGGAGCCCACCATCTGACTGATGAGAAAAATAATGGTTTTATACTGGGTATGCAGTTGTCACACAACATGAGCTAATAAAAGCACAACCCTCCCCATATATCAGCTCAGGAGGCAGGGTGGAAAGCACTGAAACGCTTAGAGTCTAAAGGTAAAAGGTGCAACATATATACCGATTTGAGATATGCTTTCGGAGTGTGTCATGACTATGGCCCTATATGGAAAGCTAGGGGCCTTTTATATGCACAGGTACCCTAGTTAAACATGGTGACCTCATTACCCAACTAATGGATGCATTTCTGCTCCCAGAGAAAGTTTTTGTTTTAAAAATAAAGGCGCATACAAAGCTTAGCATCCCTGAGGCAATTATAAGGAAAAATTTGTGGTAAATATGAAACCATTGATTTAAGTATCTTGCAGAATCTGACTCTGCAAGCCACCAGGGAAGAGTGAAGAGTCTGGCTCAGATCATCTTTGCATATTAGCTATGTTTAGAGCCTCCAGAATAAGCTTGCATCTGTGCATAACCTCTTAAGGACGCAGCCAATTTGCATATTAAGGTTCAGTCTATTTTTTTTTTATCTGACCAGCGTCTCTTTGTGTTGTAATAACTTTTTAACACTTAACCTGATCTTACCTATCTAACTTATCTGACACCAGATGACTCCATTTTCCCAACTGAGACTCCAATTAATTTGAAAAGGTGTCACCAGAATTTTCTGCCAATTTTGCGATAGTTACATTAAACCTTCTAGCACTTCCGTGACCATCGGGGCTGGCATTGTTTGGAATAAAGGTGCAACAATAAATGCCAATATTTTACAGACCCCTTCTCTTTCTGCTAGCAGCATTTCCAATGCCATCCTATTTTGCCATGTCATCTATGTTGGTGCAATTTTCCTAGCTATTTCCTTAATTGCTTGTGTAATTTATAAATCTTTGTTGATCCAGTCTACATTTTTGTTTACTGTAATTCACCAGAAGAGAGTTGATTTTTAACCCTGGAGCTATTTGATTCCTTACTTATATCTCATTGGGAACCCCTCTTGGAACTCTAGTAATGTCTATATATATCTTTGGGTCAAAGGATACACCTGCTGCTGATAGTCTATGTAGATGATATACATCCATCTGTCCCTTCTGTATTTCTTCTGAGGAGATTATCTGGAAGGGCATAAGCACCTGCGTTAGAGTTCAATTCCCAGCCCAACTAACTGGTAACCTAGGTCTAAGGTTCATGTCTCCACAGATCCACCATACATCTGTTCTTGCCAAAGTTTGATTAAGGAACCATTGTGTTTCATCTCCATGTTTATCCTCATTCAGCAGAGTAGTATGACTACACAAATCTTTGGTTAATTTACCCACTTGTTTCCATTCCCAAGTTCTTTGGAAGCAGGTAAAGTTCCCTGGTTATGCTATTACTCGTGGGGGCACCTGTATTTTCTCTGGAAGGTGGGTGTATATTTGATAAGAGAATGCCTCTGGGGCAATTAAACCCACAAAGTCTGTTGCCAACAGAGTGTTCCAGTAAAAAAAAAGGGAAAAAGGAGGAACAGGTGACATGTAAGATGGTTCATGATTTAAGAGCCATTAATAATTCCACTGAACTGCTTACTCCAATAGTTCTAAATTCACACACCAATCTAGTTCAAATACCAGCTACCTCAGTATATTTTACCGTAATCTACCTTGCAAATGCCTTTTCCTGGTGCCTTTGCACCCAGGTTGCCAATATTTGTTTCCTTTCAATTTTGAGGAATGAAAATATACTTGGATGCTACTACCACAAGGGGCACACAGCTCTTAAGGAAAATTGGAGACGATGTGTGATAACTGCATACTCAGTACAGTATTATACAACATGAGCTAATAAAAGCACAACCCTCCCCAATTATTAGCACAGGAGGTGGAGTTGAAGGCACTGATTAAAGCACTTAGAGAGTAAAAAAAAGGCGCAACATATATACCGATTCAAGATATGCTTTCGGAGTGTGTCATGACTATAGCCCTTTATACAATGCTAGGGGCTTCCTTACATCCACAGTTACCCCAGTTAACATGGTGACCTCTAGAGATGGGCAAATCAATTCTACTGAAATGGAATTTGGTTGGAACTTCAGGAAAACTTCAGTTCTGCACGAATCCGAAGTTTACAGTGATTCATGGGACCAAATTTTTTTCCCCTTTATTAGCAAAATGGCCATGAGCACAATGTGTTACATGGGGCAGAGAACTCTTGGAAGAAGAAAGGAACACCCTGTGTAGACATGTAAGCCAATCAGCGACCGGCAGGCTTATCTGATGTCACAGCCCTATAAAAACAGATGGCTATTTGCAATTCACACTGCATATGCTGTCTCTAGCGTCAAGCTGCTTGTACTATGTAGCTGCTGGAGTGATTTTTTCTCAAAGTCCAGGGTGTCAGTTTTTGGGGTTCTGTATTCCCAAAATGTAAATTCTTTTTTGTTGCTAAAGTAGACATCAAGAAATACGTGTCAAATCCACATAGTGTGACATTGTCCATCATTTGTCAGGTCTGACCAGGGGATTCCTGGCAGTCATCACTCACATACTACTGCCACGGCTGCTGTGGGAGATGGGGGGGGGTAAGAGCAGTAGCAGCTCCATCTGCAGCAGCGTAATTCTGTAGTCCGTAATGAGCAGCTTTCTTCACCCACCTAGTGAGGAGGGTAACCACCACCAGCAGCAGCAGGACTTGGACAGCACTTTATCACCCCAGTTAGCAGATCCCCTGGAATACTGGGCAGCCAAACTTGATGTGTGTCCACAACTTGCGGTGTTTGCAGTAGAGAAGTGTTAAATATTAGAGATCTACAATATTCATTAGTATTAGACTATGAAGAGTTAAAGTGATAGCACCCTGCTGACATGCACAGTCTGTGTTTGCAAGGTATGAGCTACTGTACATTGCATTAAGCCTAAATATATAGAAACACCATATATAGGGACACAGAAAATCCAACACTACAAGACACACCTCTACTTTTACTATATATGACACAGACAATGTCATGGCGGCTGGTATGACGAGGCTAGAGCAGCTAGGCCAGCAGGACATCTCTCACTACTGAAACTCTTGTGATCTCATGTCTCGGATGTCTCTCACAGAAATATGGACACACACACTCAACAGGTGGATAAAGATATATGAAGAGCTACTAGAGAAGATGGAAGCCTCCCGGCCATCACCAGAACATATTCTCAAGGAAAGACTGACTGACATGGACACGTGGCTGATAACCTATGCAAGTATCTTGTATCCTGGATTCTGCAACCTGGATGATGGCAATAAAGGAAACTTTTTATAAGAATTACCCTGAGTCCTTCTGGTGTCACCCAAGTGACGTATTTTGGGTTTGACATCATAAAGTATAGTTATCTGTATCAAATTACATTTAACAATACAAAGGGAGACATGTCAAAAGAAAAGAGTTCAGCTCACCTCCTCCGATCTTTCCTGGTGTAAAGTAGCCACACCTCGAAACCTCAGGTCCACAAATTGCTATAGAAAGGCATCCAGCACACACGGGGATCAATTCTCACAACACTTTATTCTTTAAAAGCATATCGTAGTGACAGTAGTAACAAAATCTTGACAATGATTAAGCTACTCTAGCGAAACGCGTAGGTCGTTGGACCTGTGCCCACACTTGGTTTTTAAGCCTGCATCACTGTCAAGATTTTGTTGCTACTGTCACTACGATATGCTTTTAAAGAATAAAGTGTTGTGAGAATCGATCCCCACGTGTGCTGGATGCCTTTCTATAGGAAGGGGGGACATGTATCATAGTTTTGTCTCTGTGGTGAATTTTTGAGACATTTGGCGGCTCTATTTTGAGCCTTATGTATGATCCTGTCTTTTTACTTGTGATACATGTTCAGTTTTTCCTATCCTGGCAGGCGCAAATTTTGGCTGCTTTTTAAAACTTTTTGTTGCAAATGTCTCAAATCCACATTGACACAAGCCATGTGAGGGGGTTATATGCAGGAGTGGACACTACTGTTAATTTGGTATTTGAGGCTGTGTCCTGCATTTTTGGACACTGTTATCACTCCCCAGGGAGGTGATGACATATGAGGCTGCGGTTACACATTGCATTTTGATTGCGTTTTGAAACCCATTACAACAGCTTAGGAGGTGATTTGCCTAATTACATTACTGTTAACATTTGCATTTACAAAACACAGAGTAAACACAATGTAAACACATGCGTTAATGTCGTGTTTATATTGCGTTAAAGAATTTTAGAATAACTTTAATTTTTTTATTATATTCCATACTTTAAGTAGTTACCAGTTTTTATTTTTTGTATTTTGCATAGAAATTTTGATCTTGAGCATCACTAATCCTTTCTGCTTTCTTTTTTTAAACCTTTCTGAGTAAGAACAGTTTCTCCTACAGGCACCCCTTTTATAGTGTGTTCTAGATGGCAGGATGTGCCATGCAGGATAGCATTTCCTGCTACGGGTTTCCTATAAGTCTTTACAGCTACACACCCATCTTTCAGTGTCAACGTCAAATCCAAAATAAAATTAAAGGAAACCTACCACCACAGATTTACTTATTAAGGTAGATGCTGTAGTAGGTTCCATCTACTGGGTGTGGAGGAATTGGAGCTGAGGCTATGCTGTGCAGCTACTCCACGTCCCAGTAGCCTCTTTGATCCTCCTAATTAGACATTTTTGAAGCTGCGCTCACTCGTCTGCATAGCCAGAGTTCTGTGCATGCGCAGAACACAGGCCAGCGGCTGGGCGTTCTCGGCTCCAAAGCCGGAGCTACAGCGCATGTGCAGAACTCTGGCTTTGCGTTGCGGATGAGTGTGCGTAGCTCCTTGTAGCTGCATGCTGAAGATGTCTGGGTAGGAGGATCAATGGAGCATGGAGTAGCCGCGCTGTGTAGCCTCAGCTCTGGCTACTCCATACACAAGTAGATTCTTTAGGAAATTTGCATATTACCGTATTTAAAGATTAGAAAAGATAGAGGGGAGTAAATGATTATCCCTAAAAACATTACATGCATCTACCACTGGATCTACTTTAATAGGTAGATCCGTACTGGTAGATTTCCTTTAATATATCTCTATTAAAAAAGTATTATCTGAGCAAATAACATAACTTTCCTCCCACCATGCAACGTAGAGGTTAGCTAGCGACGGGGAAAACGTAGCCCCCATCACAGTTCTCATTGCAGATGAAAAAATTAGAAAGTAAAAGATACTGTAACAAGCAGGTTATTTTTTGTGTCTCTTGAATGACATGTGCGTCTGTCTAAATGATAAGACACAGATATTATTGGTAGTTTATGAGGGATACACATGTACAACAATTTAATATCACCGGAATCCAGATGGAGCTTTGCCCTGGTTTCAATTCATACATAAAACATAATATACACTCACCGGCCACTTTATTAGGTACACCATGCTAGTAACGGGTTGGACCCCCTTTTGCCTTCAGAACTGCCTCAATTCTTCGTGGCATAGATACAACAAGGTGCTGGAAGCTCCTCAGAGATTTTGGTCCCATATTGACATGATGGATCACACAGTTTGCCGCAGATTTGTCGGCTGCACATCCATGATGCGAATTCCCGTTCCACCACATCCCAAAGATGATCTGGTGACTGTGGAGGCCATTTGAGGTCCAGTGACCTCATTGTCATGTTTCAAGAAAACCAGTCTGAGATTG
This sequence comes from Engystomops pustulosus, assembly GCA_019512145.1. NCBI lineage: Eukaryota > Metazoa > Chordata > Amphibia > Anura > Leptodactylidae > Engystomops > Engystomops pustulosus. The sequence continues at coordinate 2,066,020 of CM033641.1, forward strand.
ATTCCAGATTTATGACATGGCGCATTATCCTGCTGAAAGTAGCCATCAGGTACATTGTGGTCATAAAGGGATGGACATGGTCAGCAACAATACTCAGGTAGGCTGTGGCGTTGCAACGATGCTCAATTGGTACCAAGGGGCCCAAAGAGTGCCAAGAAAATATTCCCCACACCATGACACCACCACCACCAGCCTGAACCGTTGATACAAGGCAGGATGGATCCATGCTTTCATGTTGTTGACGCCAAATTCTGACCCTACCATCCGAATGTCGCAGCAGAAATCGAGACTCATCAGACCAGGCAACGTTTTTCAATCTTCTACTGTCCAATTTCGATGAGCTTGTGCAAATTGTAGCCTCAGTTTCCTGTTCTTAGCTGAAAGGAGTGGCACCCGGTGTAGTCTTCTGCTGCTGTAGCCCATCTGCCTCATAGTCGGACGTACTGTGCATTCAGAGATGCTCTTCTGCCTACCTTGGTTGTAACGGGTGGCGATTTGAGTCACTGTTGCCTTTCTATCAGCTTGAACCAGTCTGCCCATTTTCCTCTCACCTCTGGCATCAACAAGGCATTTCCGCCCACAGAACTGCCGCTCACTGGATGTTTTTTCTTTTTCGGACCATTCTCTGTAAACCCTAGAGATGGTTGTGTGTGAAAATCCCAGTAGATCAGCAGTTTCTGAAATACTCAGACCAGCCCTTCTGGCACCAACATGCCACGTTCAAAGGCATCAAATCACCTTTCTTCCCCATACTGATGCTCGGGAGAACTGCAGGAGATTGTCTTGTCCATGTCTACATGCCTAAATGCACTGAGTTGCCTCCATGTGATTGGCTGATTAGAAATTTAGTGTTAACGAGCAGTTGGACAGGTGTACCCAATAAAGTGACAGGTGAGTGTATGCTTGCTGTCTCTTAGATAACCGAAACATCAAGACATCAAAGGCTGTAGCCAAGCCACAAGCCATTCCCCAAGTCTCTCATGTAAAGAACCTATGCCAGCCAAGCTTCCTCCACCATTCAAGTATTCGTATAGCTTAGTATCCAGTATGTTTAAAAATACACAGTCCGACAATAATCATTCCAATTCTTGTCCAAAGCTATTTGCAAGATTTGATCTTAACAATTCATATGTACAGTCCGAGGCTAGTAAAGCTTCATTCAATTTGATATACTGGTTGGTATAGAGAATAACCACATTAACCCCTCCATTGACCTCTAAACAACCTCAGATTGGACATGTTTCTTCTCATATGTTCTACTGTCCAAGTGCACTACTGAAAAAAATCTCTTCTTTCTGTCTAAAGTGAAAAAATAAGGACAGTAGGAAAAATTATAGGGACAGGTTCCAGGCGGGGTGATGGTCGTATAGGACCACCCCCCTTAAGGTCCAATAGGGATTCCTGCCATCTGTGAGGGTTATCTTAGGATTCTGTTCAGTGCCTACCCTATGCCACCCTAAAGTTCCTCATGGCACTGTCTGATCTTTGTTTTCTTGCATACTTTTCCATACTTTGGTTTTTCACATACCCGGCGATGCCTTTGTTGCTTTTTGTAATTTGCCTATGTACTTAATGACTCACCGCATGGCTTTTATGCTGATTTGCCATTTGCAGTGAATATACTATTTCCTCACGTAATCATTACGGCCATAGCAGTATGGAGTTTTACGTCACTGTGCACCTTTTTAGAATATAGTAGGTAGATCTCACTGCACATGTGCTGAGGAAGCCGGATTCTATGGGGGAGATTTATCATTAGGCAGGATTTTGAGCAGTTGCCTATGTGTTAGACTGGAAGGTTTCCACCAGTCTGATTTATAATCCGGTGTATGTGCAGTGTTAGACGCCTTCTGATGTGACTGTTTCTGATCACCTGTGTGTCCTCTATGCGAATAGACTGCACCAGTCGCACGCATGTTTAACATCGGCTCAATTTCTGCTTTCTTGCAATGTTTTTGCACAGGAAATTCCCAGACACTTCAAACATAAAATTGAGCACAAACTTCCCGGTGTAATAGCAATGGACCCACATACAGCACCTCCTATGTGGTGTAGTTTTGCGCTTAAATTTACGTTCTTTTGAAAATTCTCAGTTGATAAATGTGTGTTGCACACTCTGTGGTGTATTTTTTTCGCCATTGCATGACTTTATAATTTTTTCTCACTAAAAAAACGCAAAAAGAGTGAAAATTTGTGACTCTGCATAGAAGCTGCATAGGACTAATTATCTCCCCTTATGTGCCTGTAAGAATGGTTCAATCATTAACCAATGATAATTTGTGTTTTATGGCTTTAAATCCTGTTCTGCCTGAGATTCGTTATTGGTTGGCAGCCTGGAATACCGCCCAGAGGGAAAGGTAATGTGTAATCCCTCTGGGTGAAGGTCCAGATCTTTCTTAGACATGGCCTGCAGAGAATGTAGCCTGCTGCTGCTGTGTCCACCTGAGGGTAATCTCCCTTCTTCAGTCCTGCATCTCTACAGAGTAGTTAACTTTCTGCCCAAGCATCTTCTATCTTCTCCAGCCTCAAGTTCCTGAAAATGGGCTGTGAACTTCCATACCGGACTGCATCCAACCAGCGTCAGATCTGGCAGATAAGACCACTACCAGAGCCCATTACTGTTGTCTTCATTTAAAGAGACTGTGAGTTTGCTGGCTTCCCTGGATGTGTGATCCCTGGCTGCCATTAAAATCATGGGCCTCCTCTCTGCCATCTACATGGGGATCCAGTCATCACGCATACACAAGGAGTACCATATGGGGAATCCTCATTGTATTGCAACCCCCACCTCTTCATGCATCCCCTCATTGGCCCTGCCCACTAAGGATGAGGCCTGTTCCACCTGAACCAAGTAACGGTCACCAGTATAACGCTAGGCTGTACTTCTGCCAGCCACTCAGGTACTGGGGAGTCCATCTGCTAAGAAAGAAGGAGGTCATGGTCAACAGCAGTAATGGTGCCTGAATCATGATGGGTTTGGAAGTGTATTTCCTTTAATGAGAATCTGTTTACAGAGCTGAGGAATATGAATGTGCAGAAAAGAAAGAAACCTTTACATCAGAAGGAAAGCTGGAAATGGTTAATTCTACTTCTTCATCACGTTCTACATTTATCCAGTGTAAAGACTGATGAGGACACAATCACCGGGGAGCAGATCCAGAATGATGTGAGATGAGATCAGACAATGTAAAATATATCCCATCATCCTGTATAAGAAGAGGGGAGATGATAGCAGTCACCAGGGTGGCCCTGATCCTGGGAGATACTGTCTCGTTTCACCATCACACCGTGCACAGAAGATTCTTCCATCATCATCTTATTCCTACAAGGAGATGTTCAGTCTTATTCCTCTTCTGTTTCTTCTGTGGATCTCTTTAAAATATTTAGTTTGGAATCTTAAAATAAGAGAAGTTTTTGATGCTTTACAGGAGCGATACCAGGATGGAGACCTCATCATCAGTGCCCTGCTCACCATAAATCAGTATACAGCACCAAACCTGAGAGAAAATGGAACAGCTCTACAATGTGCAGAGTAAGTCCTGAATACATGATTGTACCATACATGAGAGAAGTGATGAGAAAAGTGTAAGGTTTACAGACATAGCCCCTCTGGTCACCCCATACACTACAAGCACTCTGTATAATATCACCAGTAATACATGATGAGGCTACAGACATAGCTCCTCCCATCTCTCCATACACTACAAGCCTCTGTATAATATCACCAGTAATACATGATGAGGCTACAGACATAGCTCCCCTGATGTCTCCATACACTACAAGCCTCTGTATAATATCACCAGTAATACATGATGGGGCTACAGACATAGCTCCTCCCATCTCTCCATACACTACAAGCCTCTGTATAATATCACCAGTAATACATGATGAGGCTACAGACATAGCTCCTCCCTCTCTTCATACACTACAAGCCTCTGTATAATATCACCAGTAATACATGATGAGGCTACAGACACAGCTCCTCCCATCTCTCCATACACTACAAGCCTCTGTATAATGTCACCAGTAATACATGATGAGGCTACAGACATAGCTCCTCCCATCCCTCCATACACTACAAGCCTCTGTGTAATGTCACCAGTAATACATGATGAGGCTACAGACATAGCTCCCCTGATGTCTCCATACACCACAAGCCTCTGTGTAATGTCACCAGTAATGCATGATGGGGCTACAGACATAGCTCCTCCCATCTCTCCATACACTACGAGCCTCTGTATAATATCACCAGTAATACATGATGAGACTACAGACATAGCTCCTCCCATATCCCATACACGTCTACAAGCCTCTGTATAATATCACCAGTAATACATGATGAGGCTACAGACATAGCTCCTCCCATCTCTCCATACACTACAAGCCTCTGTATAATATCACCAGTAATACATGATGAGGCTACAGACACAGCTCCTCCCATCTCTCCATACACTACAAGCCTCTGTATAATGTCACCAGTAATACATGATGAGACTACAGACATAGCTCCTCCCATCCCTCCATACACTACAAGCCTCTGTGTAATGTCACCAGTAATACATGATGAGGCTACAGACATAGCTCCCCTGATGTCTCCATACACCACAAGCCTCTGTGTAATGTCACCAGTAATGCATGATGGGGCTACAGACATAGCTCCTCCCATCTCTCCATACACTACGAGCCTCTGTATAATATCACCAGTAATACATGATGAGACTACAGACATAGCTCCTCCCATCTCTCCATACACTACAAGCCTCTGTATAATATCACCAGTAATACATGATGGGGCTACAGACATAGCTCCTCCCAATATCTCTACACTACAATCATCTGTAAATATCACCAGTAATACATGATGGGGTTACAGACATAGCTCCTCCCATCTCTCCATACACTACAAGCCTCTGTATATGTCACCAGTAATACATGATAGGCTACAGACATAGCTCCTCCCTCTCTCCATACACTACAAGCCTCTGTATAATATCACCAGTAATACATGATGAGGCTACAGACATAGCTCCTCCCATCTCTCCATACACTACAAGCCTCTGTATAATATCACCAGTAATACATGATGAGGCTACAGACATAGTTACTCCGCTCTCCATATAAGTCACTATTGGGACAGATGTGGATTTGTAGTGGAGACCAATAAGCCTTTACTCATCGCTTTATATTTCTTCATCTCCAGGACACAAATTAAGGGGATAATAAATAGTCTAATTTTCCTCTTTGCCATTGAAAATATTAACTGAAACCCTGACATCTTACCCAATATTACACTGGGATTCCATGTCTATGACTCGTGTCTAGATGGACGAGTGGCGGTCAGCCGTGTGTTACATCTTCTGTCTGGTCCAGATAAGGTGATACCTAATTACTCCTGTCCGGGGCGTGGCCAGCTGGCTGGTGTCATTGGAGACCACTACTCATCTACCACTATTCCTGCAGCACAGATCTTGGGACTATACGGATATCCTCAGGTACTGGATGCTTTACTCACTGGACTGAATTTATCACATTGTACTTTTTACCTAATATTTACAACATTTGTTTAAAATAAAGAGCGGAGAGATTGTGGTTGGAGAAGGTGCTTTCAGGATCAGGAGTAGTGGAACAACTCAACCACCGCAGTCGATGACGTAAGCTGACAAATTGGGACAAGAGTCTAAGTGGAATCCAATTTTCAGCAGAGCCCGCTGCAAAGCATGTTGGCCTTGTTGTGGCGCAGTACCACCAGGTAGCTCCACAGGCTCAACTTTGTCTGTGGTGGCGGCCATGACGAAACACAGACTCATAAGGCAAACTTGTGACAGGGACAGGCAGGAGGTCGAAACAGGCAGCATGAGATCAGAGTCGGGGACGTAGCGGTAGGTCAGGACAGGCAGCACAGGATCAGAGTCAATAATGGAAATGGGGTCACAATCGGAATTCAGAATACAAACAAAGGGCATTAAACAAGTTTTCTCTTAGGGCTGTGAGGCACAAAGAGCCAGCAGGGGACACAGGAAGGGTCAGACAGCCAGAGCCAATTAGCGGTGTACTGGCCCTTTAAACTCTACAGAGCCAGCATGCACACGCCCTAGGGCGTAGGAGACACCGCTGGAACCCAGCGAGGTAGGATAGGCAGAGGGGCACATGGAGGCACACAGGTGCGCCTGCGACTAGAGACATGGGTGGCAGGGGCACCCTTGACAGGTGCCTTATGTATAGTATCAGCACAATAGGGACTTAAGATGCCTGAGCTTTTAGGACTTCCATAAAGTTAAGGGGATTTGAATGGCAAAGAGGCACAAGGAGGTACGTCTATTAATTGATTACACACCATATGCTGCTATGGCCTGAATTAACAGCTACGCTATGCATGTTTCACTACACATCACCTAAATGAAGTTGGCCACTTCAATAAAAAAACTCATCCATCGCCTGGAGGGAGGCTTACAAACAATTTTTAAACTTACCACAGTCCAGCGGTCCCTGGTGCATCTTCATTCTTCTTTGTCTTCGTGGCCAGTATCCCTCTGTTAGGAGGAATGGCAGATCCTTCTCACATCATTTGAGTCTGCTTCTCTATCTTGCACCTAAGTGGAAGGGGGGCTGCTGTGCTGGGGAAGAAGATCCTAGCAGGGGTGGTATTTAAACTAGGATCGGGGGAGGAGGAAAAGGAAGATACTGAAGGGGTAGACAGGTCAGAGAGGGGGCAGGTTATGTTGGTGGGTGGTGAGGTGGGCGGTGTATGTGGGACCAAGGCGGTGGATAAGGAGATCCACAAGTTGCAGAACAGTGGTGAGGATATATGTACCAGTAAAATTACTTTAAATCAGACAAATAACTGTGGAAAATTAAATTGTATGTTCACAAATGCCAGAAGTATAACAGGCAAAATGGGCGAGCTTGAGGCTCTGATATTAGAGGAACAGTTATATGTTGTTGGTGTAGTAGAGACATGGCTTGATGCATCGCATGATTGGGTTGTTAATATTCAAGGTTTTACACTCTTTCGGAAAGACAGGGCAAATAGGAGGGGAGGTGGTGTATGTCTGTATGTCAGAAGAGACTTAAAAGCGATTGTGAATGAGTCAGTGGTCTCAGAGTGTGAGGAGGCTGAAACATTGTGGGTTGAAATTCAAAGCCAAGAGAGCTTTGAGAAAATTATTTTTGGTGTAATTTATAGACCCCCTAACATCTCTGAGGAAATAGAGGGTCACCTACATAAACAGATGGAGCGGGCTGCACAGGAGGGGACCGTAGTGATAATGGGAGACTTTAACTTTCCAAATATAAATTGGGGTCAGGGCTCGTCTTCATCTGTGAAGGGGAGACATTTTATGAACATTCTTCAGGATAATTTTATGGTGCAGCTTGTAGAAGATCCCACAAGAGGTGACGCATTGTTGGACCTTGTGATTTCTAACAATGAGGAGATTGTCCGAAATGTCAGTATCCGGGAACCCCTTGGGAACAGCGATCATAATATAATTATTTTCTTCTTAAACTTTAAAAAGCAGAAACAGGTGGTAAAATCGAAAACTTTGAATTTTAAGAGGGCTAATTTCCAAAAATTCAGGGCTGCAATACAGGATGTAGACTTGGACCAGATTCTGTCACATGATGATACTAATGTTAAATGGGAGAAATTCAAATCCTGGGTTTTTATACTTCTAAATTTATTCCAATAGGTAACAAGTATAGACAGGCTAGATTACACCCCACGTGGCTTACAGCTACAGTTAAAAGGGCAATTAATGAGAAAAAGAGGGCATTTAAAAAATATAAATCTGACGGGTCACCAGAGGCTTTCAATACTTACAAAAAACTTACCAAAATCTGTAAAAAAGAAATCAAATCAGCCAAAATACAAAATGAAAGACAGGTGGCTAAAGATAGCAAAACAAATCCCAAGAAATTTTTTAGGTATATCAATGCAAAAAAAATGGGTCAGAACAGGTTGGACCCCTTTATTCTGAAAATGGGGCATCGGTGACTGGAGACCAAGAGAAGGCGGAGTTACTTAATAGGTTTTTTAGCTCCGTTTATACAATAGAAGAGAGAACTTCTGACTTGGGTGGTGCCAGTGCGGGTCATGCACCCTGTAATATACTAGACTGGCTATTTCAACTCTCTATACCCCAGACGCTGGAGCACGAGAGGATATGCAGCACATCATCCCCTTATCAAACGAGCTGTGTCAGGCAGAATTTTCAGGTGTTTCACCAGATACATAGTGGAACTCGGCCTATCTGTCGCCGCCATGCTGGAGACCTGAAGTTGCAGTCATAGCAGCGCAATATGAATGCCCCATACTGTAGCTCTTAATCATGGAAGTCGTCTCCATGGCTGCCTCCACATGTTGTCCCCTTATCAAAAGAGCTAATTTTTCGGGTGTTTCACCAGATACGTTATGGAACTTGGTCACTATGTCGCCACCATGCTGTGTTATCGACTAAATATACCGTCAACCTTTTGTTCACATAGGAAATCATTTCACCTCCTTTGGTGAAACCTGAGTCCATTTAGGGTATGTCGCCATGAGACTCTCTAGCCTGCCACTGCTGCCGCTGCCTCTGCATGCCGTCCCCTATAGTGTCAGGGTCAACTCGTTACTCGAAACGAGCACTCGAGCATCGGGAAAAGTTCGTCTCGAATAACGAGTACCCGAGCATTTTAGTGCTCGCTCATCTCTACATGTAACATAAAAACACTATGTAAGGCACAGAAAAAAAATCAACTAGGAGCGATATGGGTCTATAAGAGTCTGGCAACTGCGCATCTTTCCCCTCCTTAGGGATCACTACAATTGCAGCTTCATAACATGAGGCCGGCAAACGTCCAGTATCAAAACATTCTTTCAGAGTTTCCCACCATTGCGGTAACAAAACATCCCCATATTCCTTCAGGATCTCAGTCGGCAATCCATCCATGCCAGGGGCTTTCTCATTTGCCATACCAGCAACTGCTTGCTCCAGATCTTCCAGTGTAATGGGTCCCTCCAAAATCTCCCTTGCCTCCGGGCTCAAGAGTGGCATACGGATCTCCCCTAGAAAACTCTCCAACTGTTCTGCAGTATAATCTACTCTAGTGGTATATTTTTTTTTTTTTTTTTTTTTTTTTTTTTTTTTTTTTTTTTCTGTTCCTTCTACCAGATTTCCGCTTTCCTCCCTGAGGCCATAAACATATGCTCTTTCTGTTCTTGCCCGCGCCATTTTGGCTAGCAACCTCCCAGTTTGTTCCCCTTCCGCATAAAATTGTTCTTTTAAGAACATACGCTTATTATCTGCCTGTTGGAGCATGTGGGTTGTTAACTGGTCCTGCGCTTCTGTCCATACCCTTTCCGCCTCATGAGTATTAGACATGATATAGTTCTCCTCCGCTCTCACCACTTTTTCCCTTAATTCAGCCCCTATCTGCCTAGACCTAGTCTTCACTCTTTTGATCTCCCTGCCTATAATGTTTCTCAATTCCATCTTTACAGCATCCCATAGAATAGCTCTCGGTACCGACCCCTCATTAAACTCAATATATTCCCTCAGGTGATGCTTTGTTACTCCCCCATCTATTAATTTCAGCCAAAAGGCATTCAAACGCCAACCACACTGTCTTTGCCCATCCCTCCGCCCACACCCCACTTTCAGCAATAGGGCCGAATGGTCGGACAACATTCTCGGCTGGTATTCAATATCCAACACCACAGGAATCACTCCATCAGATCCCAGTATCATGTCAATGCGGGACAATGACTCATGCGTAGATGACCTACATGAATACTGTCGTACTCCCGGGTTCCTTTCCCGCCACAAGTCGTGGAGCCCAATTTCCGTGCACCATCTCCCCAGGGATGTCATACCCCGTCTTTGCCCACCAGCGTCTGTGAACCTATCCATCTCGCTGTCCATAACTTGATTAAAATCGCCCATTATGAGCAAAGGGACATCAGGTAATGCCGATAGACGCTCCAATAAATTTCGGAGCGGCACACATGAGAATGGCGGGGGTATGTACACCACTACCACTATGCATTCCCACCTATATATATTGCAGTGCACACCCACAAATGATGAGTGTAATGTAAATGGTAATGTCGCATTGATTAATAAGCTCACCCCCCTAGAATAAGAAGTGTGGAACGCATGATAGCTATGACTAATCCAGGATCTGTCAAGTACATTAACTGTGTCCCTTGTGAGATGCGTCTCCTGCAGCCCTATCACTGAAACTGCTTTCTCTTTTGCATACTGGAGTATCACTCTCCTTTTATTGGCATTTCCCAGGCCCTGTATATTCCAGGACAGGCAATTAAACACTTCTCCCATGGCAGTCTATTATCTCTCTCCTCCTCCCCTGTGCTAGGCCCACCTTCTCCTCTATTATGCCACTTACCCCTTCGCTATATGCAGCATTTCTAAGTTCAGACCTTAACCTATCCCCCCTTACCCTTCCCACAACAAGTAACAATAAACCTCCCCTCCGCAGAGGGTCTGGGCTATTAGTTTGCATCCTAGCCAGTAGGATAAACTGCTCCCACCCGCAAGACACTGAGCGTTCGTTCTCTATGTTATTTACAACAAAAATTGACCAAAATCCCAGCGTCTGACACAAAAATAGCAACATATACATTTCCTATAAAGTAGACAAAGTATGCGGGTGGTGCACAGCTTGTTCAACCAGATGGATGCATTCAAATGAAGACAATAGAGAGCGGCACTCACCCAGGAATCTTCTTTATTCAGTTACTGCATAGGACAGGGAGGTGCAGCACAAGAAAGGCTTCGGCGACGGGCCGTTTCGCGCACTCCTGCGCTTCGTCTAGCCGTATGAGGGACGCCGGTGGAGTCGGGGTTTTAACCGTCCTCCCTCTGACGTCACTCATAAAGAGATCATGTGATCAAAGGAATCATGTGATCGGGAAACAAGGGGGTGTGTATGTGTGTGTGCAAAAGTGTAGGCGGCGCCCGCACAGGACCGTCAGCTGACCAGTCAAGTTACGGACGTCGCCGGCAGGCACAATCCCTCAAGCCGATCTACCCATGAAGAACCCGATCATGAGCAAGTGACACTATGAAATTCAAATGAAGACAATAGAAAGCGGCACTCACCCAAAAAGCTTCTTTATTCAGTTACTGCATAGGACAGGGAGGTGCAGCACAAGAAATGCTTCGGCGACGGGCCGTTTCGCGCACTCCTGCGCTTCGTCTAGCCGTATGAGGGACGCCGGTGGAGTCGGGGTTTTAAACCGTCCTCCCTCTGACGTCACTCATAGAAAGATCATGTGATCAAAGGAATCATGTGATCGGGAAACAAGGGGGCGTGTATGTGTGTGTGCAAAGGTGTAGGCGGCGCCCGCACAGGACCGTCAGCTGACCAGTCAAGTTACGGACGTCGCCGACGGGCACAATCCCTCAAGCCGCTGTGTATACCAAAAACAAGGAAAAGTGAAACAAGAAACGGCAAGTTGCACATAATCCTAATGACATCACATAATTAAAAACAATCTTCTATACAGTGTGGTATATCAAAAGGTTGCAGGGTGCAAGTCAGCTTGCTCCATATCTCTCTTCTAGCACCTAGTACGTCTACAGGAAAACTGCCATGTCGTTTTTATCATTTAGTCCTACTGGACCTTCTGCTTCTGTCTTGAGGATCCATCTAGCCTCGCACCGGAGGAGCTCTCTATGTCTATCTCCTCCGTTGGTATTAACTGTTACTCTTTCTATTCCCGCAAAAGACAGCGCATCAGGGTTACCTGCATGCGCTGTGTGCACATGTTGTATCAATCTAGGTTTTTTTCTCTTTTTTCAGCTTGTGGGTGTGGCGGTGAGATACCCCACCTTCTTTTTAATATGTAGTAAGACATTTAGCATCTAGCACTTTACTTGACACAAAACACATTGGTGTCACATAATAGCTGCTTGACATGACACACATGCGCTAGCACTTTATTAGTACTTACATCTATGACATGTACATTGTTATTTATTGTTGTTCACTTGTAATAAAGTTTTTTATGATGCAATATGCTAATTACGGGGGTGGGAACCAATGTATCATGTGATCACTTTTGTTTGGTATATATGTATGATGTTCACTCTTGTTATTTGGCTTGAAAAAGACTCCAAGCGAGTCGAAACGTTGCTGTACTTTGCTGTACCTCTTAAAAAGCATGAATAAAGAAAACCACTTTTTTCAGTTATAATTGGAGTGCTGCCACTCTCTTGCTACATATCTATCTATCTATCTATCTATCTATCTAATTCCAAAAACAGGCAGCACTCCAGGATAGTGATCAAACGATGGGGTGTCTTTATTCCATGTGCACATGGAATAAGACACCCCATCGTTTTGATCCCTATATGGAGTGCTGCTTGTTTTTGGAATATATACTAAAGACGCTCTAGCCAGAGGGTCAAGGACTTTGCACCCAACCAAGTTGCTGTGCTGCTCTGGACTTTCCAACATTTATCTATCTATCTATCTTATCTATCTATCATCATCTATCTATCTATCTATCTATCTATCTACTATCTATCTATCTATCTATCTATCTACTATCCTATCTATCCAGAGGCCGCATCTGCATGGGCGAGATGAAAATCTCGCTTCAGGCGGCAGAATGCGGGTCCCTGTACAGGGCGGCGAAATTCGCCGCTCTAAAGTGGGCGATTCGGGCGTCCATTAACGCCCGAATCGCCCACCGACTAAATAAATCGCGCCTGTCTCTTTAAGACACAGGCGCGATTTATATGCGGAGCGACGCAGCGCCTTTCCGGCAGCTGCGTCGCTCCGTTCTAAGCAGTGACACAGGCGTCATGACGTCACGCGCCTGTGTCACTGTGCGGAGCCGGGGCTCACAGGAGAGCCGCGTGAACACCGGAGCCGCGCCGAGGGAGCAGCTGCCTGCAGGTGAGTATGATTTTTATTATTTTTCATGTATTTAATTAATTGTGGCTAATAATTAATACTGCGGGGGGGGGGGGGGGCGCTATATATATCATATGGGGCCAGAATTATTTTAAACTGGGGGGGGGGGGGAACGATCATGGAATGCTATGTATTTTATTTGGGGCTATAATTTTTATTACTGGGGGGATGCAATATATTTTTATATTATTGGGGCTATACGTAATATTTTATACTGGGGGGAATGTATATATACTATTTGGGGCTATGATTGTTTATACTGGGGGGATGCTATAGATATTATATGGGCCAAATTATTTTATACTAGGGGGGGGGGGGGTTCTTATTTTATTTTGGGATTGGGGTTATAATATTTATACTGGGGGGGGGGCTATATATATTATTTGGGGCTATAATTATTTTTACTGGGGGGGATGCTATAGATATTATTTGGGGCTATAATTATTTTATATGGGGGGGATGCTATAGATATTATTTGGGGCTATAATTATTTATACTGGGGGGTGATGCTATATATATTATTTGGGGCTATATTATTTTATACTGGGGGGGATGCTATATATATATTATTTGGGGTATAATTATTTTATACTGGGGGGGGGATGCTATAATATATTTGGGGCTATATTATTTATACTGGGGGGTGACTATAGATATTATTTGGGGCTATAATTATTTTATACTGGGGGGGATGCTATATATATATTATTTGGGGCTATATTATTTTATACTGGGGGGGGATGCTATAGATATTATTTGGGGCTATATTATTTATACTGGGGGGGATTGTTATAATTATAGGGCAGAATCATTTTATACTGGGGGGTGCTGTATATATTATATATACAGTATATTACTAAGTATATTACTAAGCTGGGGGGGGGGGCTGTATATCGGGTACAGTATATTACTAAGCTGTGGGGCTGTATATGGGATACAGTATATTACTAAGCTGTGGGGCTGTATATGGGATACAGTATATTACTAAGCTGTGGGGCTGTATATGGGATACAGTATATTACTAAGCTGGGGCTGTATATGGGGTACAGTATATTACTAAGCTGGGGGGCTGTATATCGGGTACAGTATATTACTAAGCTGGGGATGTATATGGGGTACAGTATATTACTAAGCTGGGGGGAGTGTATATGGGATCAGTATATACTAAGCTGGGGCGTATATGGGATACAGTATATTACTAAGCTGGGGGGCTGTATATGCGGGTACAGTATATTACTTAGTGCAGGGCTGTATATGGGATACAGTATATACTAAGCTGCAGGGGCTGTATATGGGACAGTATTATACTAAGCTGCAGGTGCTGTTATGGGTAAGTACAGTATATTACTAGATGGGGGGCTGTATATGGGATACAGTATATTACTAAGCTGGGGGGATGTAATGGATACAGTATATTACTAAGCTGCAGGGTGTATATGGGATACAGATATTACTAAGCTGCGGGGGGCTGTATATGGGATACAGTATATTACTAAGCTGGGGGCTGTATATGGGATACAGTATATTACTAAGCTGCAGGGGCTGTATATGGGATACAGTATATACTAAGCTGCAGGGGGCTGTATGGGATACAGTAATATACTAAGCTGGGGGGCTGTATATGGGTTCAGTATATTACTAAGCTGGGGGGCTGTAGGGATACAGTATACTACTAAGCTGGGGGCTGGATATGGGATCAGTATATTACTAAGCTGGGGGCTGTATATCGGGTACAGTATATTACTAAGCTGGGGCTGTATATGGGATACAGTATATTACTAAGCTGGGGCTGTAATCGGGTACAGTTATTACTAGCTGCAGGGGCTGTATATGGGATACGTATATACTAAGCGGAGGGGACTGTATGTGGGCAAGATTTATCCCTATATAATGAAGGGATGTGTTATATGTGGGGTAGCGTGCGGTCAGTTGTGTTATGAGGGGTAATATTATTTAGGAGCGCAGTGTTGTTTTCCAGGTGACTTTATACTGTAAGTGACTGGGTATTTTTAGGGAGCCGCGGTGGAGATGCTGCACGACGAGCGAAGATATCCGGCCGTGAATTCAGCAGGATACTTCATGGATTGGAGAACCCGGAATAAAGTCCTCCTGATGGAAGAGATTGTCATCTATAAGGTACTAGATGCCACTAATGACTCTCAGATCCTGTAGTCAGTCACACAGTGTCAGGGAGCTGTCTGTAGGGTTGTTACTTGTTAGTAAAGTTTAAGGATTTACTTAACAGGGAGTGGGGGGGGGCAGCATTTTAATATTCGCCTCAGGCAGCAAATATGCTAGAATCGGCCCTGTATCTATCTATCTATCAATCAATCAGTCTATCTATCTATCTATCTATCTATCTATCTATCTATCTATCTATCTATCTATCTCATATCTATCTATCTATCTATCTACTCGATATATCCATCTATCTATCTATCTATCTCCTATCTATCATCTATCTATCTATCTACTATATCTATCATCTATCTAACCTTCCATCTATTGTAGATGTTTACCTCTGCATTGTACAAGCATGGCATCAGTTTTGAAAGCAAAAGCAACTAAATGTATTCACTCTTCCACCTTCACCCGCTACTTAACTGATTTGCGATAAGACAAGGCCAGAGGCCAAAGACTAATTCCTATCTTTAACCTAAATAAAACGTGGAAAAACTAATCTGTGTAGCCTTAAGTATTGAGTATTGGTTTACCATTAAGATAGGCCTGAGATCTATTGATATTGGCATCTAGTTCCCTAACCAGAAGGATATTTTAATAAAATATTAGTTACTGGTAAATCCAAATTGAGAAGAAGTACTGAGCAATATTTCCCGGAGCTCACCTGAATCTACTTCTTTGTAAAAATGTTTCTTTATGGGCTAATTTAAAGTTTTACATTATCAAAAATATGTAAAAAATTCCGAAAATGTATATCTATATTTTGGTTCCTCTCGATGTCTTTACATCTGCATTGTTTTATACTCTGTTCTTATGTTTGCATTTAGTTAACTGTATTCTTCTGCTTTGTCATGGCCGTCTCTGCTGTTGTTGTGTTCAGGCCAGTTACAGTAAATGTTTTTTCATCTATTGCCAGCTATTTGTTTCTAGCCTGTATTAATCCTACATATAGCTGCTGTAATGTTTATATGTCTATGACCAGGTATATTAATGTTATGTCTGGGTACACACACCTTGTTATCAGTAGCCTATGTTTGTCCTTTTCATATAATAGGCCGGTTTCTGACCAGCTTTATTGTTCTTCTGTTTGTATACTTATTACATGACCAGTAATGTGTCCTGGCCTAGTGTAGTGTTCTTATGTTGATTCGTGCATTGCTTGTTTCCTGGCCAGCTATGGTGTCCTTGTTCGCCTATGGTGTCCCTTTCTAGACCATCTACATGTGTTATAACTACAGTATGTGACCACTTATAGTTAAGTTAGATCTTGACCTACTGAATTGTACTTAAAGTGCTGTTGTGGTCCATAGGCACTATGTACAGGCTGTGTCATGTACCGCAAAAATAAAAAGAAGGAAAAAAAATGCAAAGGTCGCTGTCTGTACTCACACCAAGCCGGTAATAAATAGGTCTCATTGTGCTACTCATTTATTTAATGTCCTCATTATGCTGTGTTGCAAACTACTTCATGATCCATTAGCAAATCTCTTTTTCATCAAACTCTAGCGGAGGTTTCCTCGGAGGTAGAAATAGATGGTGAGAGAGCAAAGGCCTGTCTGGGACATTGATCAGCGCTGAGATCTTTATCAGCCAAGGCAGAGTCACGAGCTGCAAGAGAGCAGCCCAATTGAAATTAATCAGACAAAGCCGCCTAAGGGCGGACAAACGCTGTGACCTATTAAATGGCCCGTGATCAATCATGTCCCTTTTCATCAGCTGCGAACCTTCAGAATTAATCACAGATCATTCATCACCTTGTAAAAGTCTTTTTTTTTCCCCACCTGTATCGTAAGGCTGACTATTAAGTAATTACGGGACGTTGGGCTCGTGAACAGTGTGATCTATGGCTACTCATATGGTTATCGGATTAAAGCCCTATTATCAGTTTATTAAAAGAAAAGGGTTGAAGGCTGTGAAACACTACATTGCTAAAGAAGAGCTATAAACATGATTGTGAACCTAGACTTAAGGAGTAGCGTTGATAGGGTCTTATACTAGGTATCCGATGTTTAGGATAGAAGTTGAAATAGAATTTTTGAAGTGTCTAATGTATCACATAGAAGCAAGAAAAAAGTGCTCTGGAGAACTCTTTTTTTGAAGGACCAAAAAATATTGAAAACCGTAAGCCGGGGTACAGAGAAACAGAGGGGTGCAACTCAACCCTAGTGTGATTCAAACTGTTCTAAGTAGGTGCGCTTGATTCTCGCCTTATTCAGATGAATACCGTTTTTCCGGGCCATTAGGCCGTAACGGACTATAAGCGCATAGAGTCCGCACCTTATATATGGATAATTCCATATATAGGCACGGATAAGGCGCAGGTCGGGGGGGTCCGGGCGAACTCCGGGGGGTGGCAGAGCGGAGACCGACCGGAGGAGACCGACCGGAGCGGAGACCGAGAGTGAGCGGGGAAGGGGGTCCCTTCAGGTGGAGGATGGCAGCGGACCCTACTTACTAGGTCCCCGCTACCGGAAACAGCAGATCTCCGTAGAACTGCACACCGCTGGAGATCTGCTGTCTCGGTCTCCGGTAGCGGGGACCTATAAGTAGGGTCCGCTGCCATCCATACATAGGCGCACCGACTATAAGGCCACTTTGGATTCTAAGGAAATCCTAGGTTGTGTTCCACCTTATAGTCCGGAAAATACGGTAATCTTCTTACATGATCATAATGGGTAGCCGGTCCATCAACGCTACTCGAGTGTGGGAGTTGTATGTGGATGGGGTTCTAGGGCCCAGTTGATGTTAGGTGCAGAATCTGGCACGCCAAAGACTTTTGACTCTGGTCTTACTATATTAAAGGGCCAAATAATTATTGTGTCTGTGCCAGTTTTTTTGTCTAAGTTTGCATTAAAAAGTGTCTTTCTGTGTCGGTGTCATTTTTGCCCACACTTTAGAAACTGTGCAACTAAAGGGTAGGGTAGTGCTTATTTTAGTTTGAGACACAATAAGGAACATTCAATGAGGGCCGTGCACCAGTTTTCTATCGGACTTTTCCATTCTCTTTAGTGCAAACTGCTTGCACAGGTATTAAGAAGCATCTGCACCACATTTGTGTCACCACAGCTACCCTTTTGTGGTGCGGCGTGCACGTGCTTCATGTGACAATTTAGGGGGCATCCCAGTGCTAAGTGGACTATGCCCAAGATTTAACATGCAAAGTCCGACAGAAATATGTCACACGCCCCATGTGAAAGGTGCCAAAAAAAGTGGTGCACTGTGGGAGTATACAAGGGCGCAGATGGATCATGCGAACAGGTGCCAGAAATCATGAATCTGTGGTGCCCACTGCACAATTCAGGTAAACTGCATTTATTGCAGTTGCCACTGTTGTTAGTAAAGTGCCCCAATAATGTCTAGAAAGCGACACAATTGTGTCACACACAGTAGAAAAGTAGTGTGCACACTTTCCTAAATCAGTGCCTTTTGCGCTGAATTATTGAACAGTGTGCGCAACAGTACCGTCATGAGAAACACATTAACAACTAGAATTTAACATTGTGTAGATGAAGAGAGAGGAATATTACCGGTTGTGATATTTGGAGATTGTTTTTACATAACAGACAAATTATATAAAAAGGCAAAGTTCCAAATCCTGGTGGATAAGAACATCGAACTAGAGATGAGCGAACTCGATCGTCCGAGCTGATGCTCGCGTCGAGCATTAGGGTACTCGAAAACTGCTCGTTATGACGAATACTCGCTACCTCGCTCGAGAAAAGGCAGCTCCCGCCTTTTGCTTTTTGGCGGCCAGAAACAGAGCCAATCACAAGCCAGGAGATCGTGCACATCCCACCAGCATGACGTGGTACCCTTACACGTCGATAGCAGGTTGGCTGGCCAGATCAGGTGACCCTGGGATAGAACTAGCCGCTGGCCCCGCGCTGGATCATTCTGTCTCTGGATGCCGTAGGGAGAGAGCTGCGCTGGTCAGGGAAAGCGTTAGGGTGTTCTATTAGCTTACTGTTAGGCAGGAGTGATTCTCAAAGAACCAACAGCCCTTCTTAGGGCTACAATAACGTTCTACTTTTTTTATTTTAATTTGCATCATTACCATTTTGTGAGGAATTAGCGGGGGACTTGCTACCGTTTTGTTTAGCCTACAGTAGCGTTCTATTATTTGATTTCTGGTTGATCTGCTGGTGGCTGTAGTTTCTGCAGTGCATGTGTACTTGCAATTCTGAGCATTTGAGTGAGACTTGCGACCGCTGTGTTCTGCGGCTAGTGGCACACATATCCATAGCAAGACCGAAGTGGGAAAATTCAGTAGGGTTGGATTTCTATTAGTGCAATAACTCAGGTCATCTCATCTGGCATAGTAGGTGCTGCCTTTGATACTTGGCTAGAAAATAAGCCATAGAGAATACAACAGCTTCTTGAAGCCTACAGTAGCGTTCTATATATTTGATTTCTGGTTGATTGCTGGTGGCTGTAGTTTCTGCACGTGCATGTACTTGTCCATTCTGAGCAATTTGTAGTGAGATTGCGACCGCTGTGTTCTGCGCTTAGTGGCGCACATATCCATAGCAAAGGCCGAAGGGGAAAATTCGATAGGGGTTGGATTTTCTATTAGGCAATAACTCAGTGTCATCTCACTGGCATCGTAGTGTGCTTCCTTTGATACTTGGCTAGAAATAGCCATAGGAGAATACAAACGCTTTTTTGAGCCTACAGTAGCGTTCTATATTTGATTTCTGGTTGATCTGCTGGTGGCTGTAGTTTCTGCAGTGCATGTACTTGCCAATTCTGAGCAATTTGTAGTGAGACTTGCGACACGCCGCTGTGTTCTGCGCTTAGTGGCGCACAATCCATAGCAAAGGCCAAGTGGAAATTCAGTAGGGGTTGGATTTCTATTAGGCAATAACCAGTGTCATCTCATCTGGCATAGTAGTGTGCTTCCTTTGATACTTGGCTAGAAAATAGCCATAGGATAATACAAAAGCTTCTTGAAGCCTACAGTATCGTTCTATATATTGATTCTGTTGTGATCTGCTGGTGGCTAGTTTGTATTTCTGCAGGGATGACTTGCCAATTCTGAGCAATTTGTAGTGAGACTTGCGACCGCTGGTTCTGCGCTTAGTGGCGCACATATCCATAGCAAGCCGAAGTGCCAAATTCAGTAGGGTTGGATTTCTATTAGGCAATAACTCAGTGTCATCTCATCTTGGCTATAGGTGTGCTTCCTTTGTATTGGCGAAAATAAGCCATAGGAGAATAAAACAGCTTCTTGAAGCGCTACAGTAGCGTTCTATATATTTGATTTCTGGTTGATTCTGCTGGTGGCTGTAGTTTCTGCAGGCATGTACTTGCCAATTCGAGCATTTGTAGATGAGCTTGCGACCGCTGTTCTGCGCTTAGTGGCGCACATTCCATAGCAAAGGCCCGAAGTGGAAAATTCAGTAGTAGGGTGGATTTCTATTGCAATAACTCAGTGTCAATCTCATCGGCAGTAGTGTGCTTCGTTGATACTTGGCTAGAAAATAGCATCAGGAGAATACAAACGCTTCTTGAGCCTACAGTAGCGTTCTATATATTTGATTTCTGGTTGATCTGTGGTGGTGGACTGTGTGTTTGTTGGTCTGCAGTGCATGTACTTGCCAATCTGAGCATTTGTAGTGAGACTTGCGACCCGCTGTTTTCTGCGCTTAGTGGCGCACATATCCATACAAAGGCCGAGAGGGGAAAATTCAGTAGGGTGGATTTCTCATTAGGCAATAACTCAGTGTCATTCATCTGGCATAGTAGTAGTGTGCTTCCTTTGATACTTGGCTAGAAAAAGCCATAGGAGAATAAAAACAGCCATCTTAAGCCCTACAGTACGTTCTATATAGTGATTTCTGGTTGATCTGCTGGTGGCGGTAGTTTCTGCAGTGCATGTACTTGCCAATTCTGACAATTGTAGTAGAGACTTGCGACCGCCGTGTTCTGCGCTTATGGCGCACATATCCATAGAAAGGCCGAAGTGGGAAAATTCAGTAGGGGTTGGATTATTAGGCACTAACTCAGTGTATCTCATCTGGCATAGTAGTGTGCTTCCTGATACGGCTGAAAGGGAAAATGCCATAGCATAGGATAGATTGTTTGGTTTTAAAAACTCAAAAAAAACAAAAAACACAAAAAAAAAAAAAAAAACAAAAAAAAAAAAAAAAAGAAGTAAAAAAAAAAAAAGTTATAACTCTCATTTTAAAAATGAACCCGAGGGCTAGGGGTAGAGGACGAGGGCGGGGACGTGGACGGTCCCAATAACTGCAGGGGTCAGAGGGTGCCGTGGTCCTGGGCGGGGGAGACACCACCTGCTGATGAGAGAGCAGGGGAACGCCCGCAGAGCTACAATCCTAGGTTCAGTCTGAAGTACGGGACTCGTGGTAGAGCACTGTTGAGGGCCAGAACAGTGCGAACAGGTGATTTCGTGATTGCGACAATGCTTCGAGCATTTGCCACCACCATCGTCTCCACGCAGTCACCCATGTCAGAAAAATCCCCACTCCTCCAGCTCCTGCACCTCACTCTCCCCCCCAGTTCTGCCCCCTCCCAGGAAAATTTGCCATTTGAACCGCATACTCTGAGGAACGTCGTGGACCCTTCCCACGTCACAAACCATTGTACCGTTGCTGTGAGCAATCTTCCGATGCCCAGGTTTTCCACCAGTCACAGTCTGTGGGATGGATACCTTCTTGACGTAGTGAGAGTGGGTAAAGAGGTGTCCGACGATGAGAGACACCACGGGTTTTGTCAGGTCAGGGAAGTGGGGGCAGAAGTCCGGGGGAGCAGAACTGAGGGATCGGAGGATGATGAGGTGACAGACCCAAGCTGGGTTGAGAGCCGGGGGTGGTGAACACAGTGCTGTCTGAGACGGTGGAGGAGTAGCCCTCGACCTGAACAGGTTGAAGAGGCCGTGGTGGGCCAGACGAGAGGCAGGGCCAAGAGCTGGTGCATCGCGCCACTGTCAACTAGTGAAGCTCCCGTGGTGAGGGCTCTTGCGGCGAGGGCTAGATCTTCAGAAGTGTGGAGGTTCTTTAAGGAAACCACCGGATGACCGACGGACTGGTGTGCAATATTTGCCAAACCAGCTCAGCAGGGTTCCACCACTACTAGCTTAAACTACACCAGTAGCGCGAGGCATATGAATGCTAATCACCCCACTCAGTGGCAACACGCCCGTTCACCTCCGGCCGTGCACACCACTGCTCCTCCCCTGTGTACGCCGCTAGTCAGCCCGCCTGCACGGACCCTGGCACAAAAAGCCCACGTCGCCTCCCGATCCTCCACAGCATCCACCATCGTTCAGACTCTCCATACCCAGAACCGCTGGAGCGGAAACGCAATATATTGCACCACCCGCACGCCAAGCCTTAATGTTGCAATACTCCAAAAATTGCTTAATCTGGAGATGTGCCCTATAGGCTAGTGGAGACCGAGGCCTTTCGCAACCGCATGGCGGCGGTCAACGACCCTCGGTATTGCGGTCCCCAGCCGCCACTACTTTTCCGATGCTCCGTCCCAGCCTGCACCAGCACCGTGTCATAAACATCATCCGTGCCTGACCAACGCCGTTCTGACAAGGTCCACCTGATCCACGGACACGGACCGAGTGCTGCCGGGCGGGTCCAATAATACGCTGACGGACACATGGTTATACTTGGTTGGAGGCTGCGGACGGTCTGACCTGGGGCTGCTCTATACTGCCGACGCACGAGGATGTGCGGGGTCCTACCTCGTTCCAGGTGGTTTCGGGCCTCGACTATGCATCATCCTCCTCCACCCTCCGCTCCACCTCCTCCACGAAACTCACCATCAGCGTGGGCAATGGCGCATCAGTCGGTAGCCTCTAGGCACAGAAGCATCTTCCTTT
>CM033641.1:2089832-2173578 GCA_019512145.1 Engystomops pustulosus
ATCTGTGGCGGCCACCCCTGAACTCTGAAGTCCAGGATGGTTTGTGTGACAACGGCACGTAACCTGGTGGCGGCTACTGCAACTCCAGGGACTCCGACACATGGACACGCATGTGACTCATAGTTCAGCGTTCATCAAGACATACCCCAATCTTCTGGATTTGCCCAAGAATGTGAGCCGCATCTGTGCGATTTCAAGGAAGTCCCAGCACCAGATGCTGCCACTCTTCAAGTCAAGCGCACGCCGCCTACCAACTTCCCGCATCACCGACTGTTTTGCTGACGTGGCCCACGAGGGGAATTCAAGCATAACCATGTTATTTCCAGAGTTTACCAGCAGCGCAAGCGATTGTAGACTGCCGTGTCAAAACTTCCACCAGAAACTGGTAGTCAGGTCAGTCAGCTTCCCCAATCTACAATGAGGACGTGGACGTGGATGTCTGATATCTGTGGAGGTGCTGAGTAAACTTGAGGATGTCAACACAGATGGTTCAGTACGATGTCCGCAATCATCAGCCTGCACATCCGCTGCTGGCCTGTTCAAAAACTCTCTGGTCAGCTGAAGTGAAGTCGGAAGCTTGCCGCTCGGCACAGAGTACTGGGGGAAGAAGATTCCCCTTGTTGATAGCCAAAGCACCCTTAGTCTGTTTGCTCAGCCAGTATCGGTAGGGGTGGAGGAGGATGAGGAGGAGAGGAGGAGATGTTGGGAGACAGAAGAGGGGACCATTGTTCAGTCCTTCACTGTTTCAGCATGTAGGGCAGAAGAAGTAGGAGTGGAGGAGTTGGAGAGGCAGGAAATGGGCAGTCAGCCAGTGAGGTGAGTGCATTCTTGCGCGTTCGGACTCTCGTCAACATATGGCAGGATTCAGGCTATTGTGCTGCCTATCCCGTGACCCTCGCGCTTCAAAGAATTATTCCAGCACCGATTATGGTGATCAATCTCTGGACCCACGGTATACAAGCAAAATCTTCCACTCATCATCCCTGGAGAGGAAAGGATTGTGAGGAATGCATGACGATACCCGCAGGCCCTGGTTGCACAAGCTGCAACAGTATTCCCTTCTGACAACACTAGGCAGATTGCGTATTCTGTGGGACAGTAGGAGGGAGGAGTAGGGCGAGCAAGCAAGCTTTCCAGCACTGGCCGGGGGTGACGCTTTACAAAAGGCCGTTGCCAGTTTTATTGGTCACCCAGCAAGACACTGTCACCTTGTCACCATGTCAAGGCAGAGAGGGCTGATCTTTACCAGAAAGATGGTGGAGGGAGTACGTAGCTGACCATACCACGGTCCTGAAATTGATCACACAGCTCCCTACAACTACTGGTGTTTCAAAGCCGGGACATGGTGGGCACGAACTGGCGATGTAGCCTTGGAGGTTTTGCGCTGCCCTGCCAGCTGGTGTTGTTCCAGAGGCGTTTCAGGGCAGCTGTGGCGATCATCCACCGATAACGTGCACGCCTGTCGACTGAACAGCGCTACAGGCTGACCTCTTAATCAAGATTGAATAAAAGCCTGGTTTTTCCCTCCGGATTTTCATTTCTCCGACAGGAGAAGAACTCAACCTGAATAATGTTTAGCACTCCTCTCCTCTTGTCCTCCTTCTCCTCTCTTGTACACTAAAGCCAGAGGGAATGGTCTATTTTTTGCCAGGGGCCTAGAGTCGGATGGCCACGGCTCTAGCTATAGTACTCTATGTATTTAATTTTCTGGAGGGCCACTACCCGGGTCCTCTGTTTTAAGCAA
This sequence comes from Engystomops pustulosus, assembly GCA_019512145.1. Taxonomy (NCBI): domain Eukaryota; kingdom Metazoa; phylum Chordata; class Amphibia; order Anura; family Leptodactylidae; genus Engystomops; species Engystomops pustulosus. The sequence continues at coordinate 2,091,577 of CM033641.1, forward strand.
TTTTTTGGGAGTGCCACATACAGGCACGCAATCTATTTAATTTTCTGGAGGACCACCTACCTGCTCCTCTGGTTTGACAACTTTTTTGACTGCACATACAGGCACTCAATTTTTAATTTTTATGGAGGACACCAACCCTCTCTGGTTTGAAAACTTTTGACGCCAAATACGGAACTATCCAAATTAAATTCCATAGCAGCTCCAAATGTCGTCTTCTTAGCTTGCCTCACACGTTGTCTCCATTGCTACTCCACACATCATCGCCATAGCTGCCTCCAAAAGTCGTCCATATAGCTGCCTCCATACCTGGTCTCCTTAGCAAACGAAACTGTTGTAGGCAGAAGTTTGGGTTGTTTCATGGATTCCACATCAAACTTGTTAACTTTGCTGCCACCCTGCTGTGTAATCCACAAAATATACTGGCAAACTTTATCATTTACCGATATTATTTCAGCGCGTTCTTGCGCATATTGTTAACATCCCTCACCCGCCATATCCCAAACTTATAAGAACGCTACTTGTTCACTTGATCTTATACAAAAGGTTCTTAGAAGTGTGTTTGTGTGAGTAGCCTAGAGACAGGGGCTGGATTGGCGAAAGCTCGACTGGCAGCGGACGCCAGCTCCATCTCAGATCCAAATAAAATAGTTTTAACTGCAGCACCTTTAATCTACTACTAGTTCACGCTCCATACATCGTCCCCTTATCAAACGAGCTGTGTCAGGCAGATTTGGGTTGTTTTCATGGATTCACATCAAACTGTTAACTTTGTCGCCACCCTGTGTGAATCCACCAAAATATACTGGCAAACTTTATCATTTACCCAATATATTTCAGCTGCTTCTTGCGCATCTGTTTACATTCCGCTCACCCGCCATATCCTAAACTATAAGAAAGCTACTACACTTGATCTTATACAAAGGTTTTAGAAGTGCTGTTTGGGGAGTAGCCTAGAGACAGGGGTTGGATTGGCGAAAGCTCGCCTGGCAGCAAAGCGCCAGCTCCATCTCAAGATCCAACTAACATAGTTTTAACTGCAGCACCTTTCATCTACTACTAGTTCACTGCCTCCATACATCGTCCCCTTATCAAAGAGCTGGTGTCGGCAGAATTTTCAGGTGTTTCACCAGATACATAGTGGAACTCGGCCCATCTGTCGCCGCCATGGCGAGACCTGAAGTTGCAATCATAGCAGCGCAATAGGATGCCCCATACTGTCGCTCTTAATCATGGAACCATGTCCGTAATAAAAACAATTAAAAATAGAACCACTATGCTATTCCATTATTCCTAGGTGAAATATTTCAACGACCCGGCGATTTGAAAATTATAATTTTTCAAAGTAAACGCTTCTGGCCCCAAGCCCATTTTGGTGGGGAGGAGCCGAGAGACAGGGGTGGACAGGCGAAAGCTCGCCTGGCAGTGGACCGCCACTCCATCCCAAGATTAGGCAGCCTCAGAGGCATCCAGCATGCTGCCCCTGCTGTTTCCTTCCATTTTGCCTCCACGATCCTCAACAGCGTCCACCAATATCTCATTTCAACTCTCTATACCCCAGACGCGGAGCACGGAGGAATGCAGCACATCATCCCTTATCAAACGAGCTGTTGTCAGGCAGAATTTCAGGGTTGTCAACAGATAATAGTGGAACTCGGCCTATCTGTCGCGCCATGTGCGAGACCTGAGTTGCAGTCATAGCAGGCCAATATGAATGCCCCATACTGTAGCTCTTAATCATGGAAGTCGTCTCCATGGCTGCACTCCACATGTTGTCCCCTTATCAAAAGAGCTAATTTTCGGGTGTTTCACCAGAGTACGTTATGGACTTGGTAACTATGTCGCCAACCATGCTGTGTTATCGACTAAATATACCGTCAACCTTTTGGTCACATTGGAAATCATTTCACCTCCTTTGGTGTGATAAACCTGAGTCACATTTAGGGTAGTCGCATGAGACTCTCTAGCCTCCACTGTGCCGCTGCTCTGCATTGCCGTCCCCTATAGTGTCAGGGTCAATTATTGGATGTTTTAGATGCTATCTAGCCTCATTCGGTCACTCGTCATGGCCATGCTGTGTGCCCATAATTTTGGCATAATGGTGCGATTACAGCCGCGAGGCATCCATGCATGCTGCCCCTGGGTTTCCTGTCCATTTCCGTGGTGTTTTCCATCCCTTTTTCTGAGGTCCCAGGTGTTGGCCAAGCTTCTTGTGCAGAGCTTGGTCCCCTTGAAAAATGCTCGAGTCTCCCACTGACTTCATGGGCTCGTTATTCGAGACGAGCTCTCGAGCATAGGGAAAAGTTCGTCTCGAATAACGAGTACCCGAGCATTTTAGTGCTCGCTCATCTCTACATGTAATCTAACCGATGAAAGGTCCGGTGGGTGGCTGAATAATATGTGTAATCTTGGCTATCTGTGTTGAGAAGTCTCCACGTATTTGTTATATTGAGTGATTTAAGTGCTTTTATCACTTTTACTATTTTCCTCTGTGAAGGGCTATTCCCCCTGCTGGAGTCTAGTTCGGGATTAAGTGTCAGATTTAAGTCCCCTCCTACTATGAGAGCGCCTACTGCAAATTCCCTTAGTATTCCCAATGTTTGGGCAGTCCACTGGTGTTGTTTGATATTAGGGGCATATAGGTTCGCTATTGTTACCTGTTCTTCTCCTAAAGAGATATCGCCCTTCAGTATCTTTTAGTTCCGAAGTAATTTTAAGTGGAAGAGATTTACTAAAAGCTATACTGACTCCACTAGCTGCCTTTAAATATGTGGAGTGGAACCATGTCGCATAGTCCCTAGTTGGTATATTGGGAATTTTGTTATTTTTAAAATGTGTTTCCTGAAGCAGTGTAATCGATGCTTTTTGTCTCTTTAATAATTTCAACACTTGGCTCCTTTTTTGTGGCGTGTTAAATCCCCTTACATTGTGTGATGCTATAACCAAATCAATCGTGACCATATCAAGCACAGCTGAATGCCCATTTCTCTCACCCTACTAATGTGCAATTGACTAAACCTTTTCAATGGGAAGCACATAAATTGGTAGCTAGAGGGGAACTGATATCTATTGGGTCTTATGTACAGAAATGCCGTAGGAAACGTTTGGACACACTCCCCAGACCCCCCTTGTCTTTTGGCATCTGTAGCTTTTCCAGCCGGATCCTTGGGATCCCTTTCTTCCATACTAAATCCCTAAACAGGCATATGGAACCTACGGAACCAGTATTAGGGAATCCACACTGGGGCATTGGTGTAAGGCATACAAAGTTGGGGCATCAGGACCATTTTTACCAGGTTAGCACGGGCCTAGTGCAGACAGGGGTAGTTTATTCCAAATCACTATACGTGCTCGCAGTTCGTAGGAGGAGCCAGATTAATTCAATAAAGTCCGTGACAGTTCGTAGTAATATGGAGTCAGATAAGGTGAATTTATCCCCTACCGAGATTTCTCCCCCCTGTACCTGCGTATGGGTACTAGAAGTCAGAGGCATCACTGACAGAGTTCGCCCAGTTAAACGCAGTCCTGAGTAGCCCCCAAATCTAGCAAAATATTCCACCCACTGGTATTGCTGCCTTGCATCTGAGAGGAATAGCAATACATCATCTGCATATAGGGCTATACGTTTCTCCCCTCCATTATAACTGGATCCCTTTATATCCTGATGCTGCCGACCATACATGCTAACGGCTCTATTGCAAGAGCGAACAGCAGCGGCGAGAGCGGACACCCCTGTCTTGTGCCCCGCTGTAAATAGAATCTATCCGACCATTCCCTTCACTCTCAGTCTAGCTGATGGCGCTACATACATCAACTGCACCCATTTAATGAAATTAGGGCCAAACCCCAATTTATTAAGCACAGCCCACAAGTAACCCCATTCACAGTCAAAAGCTTTCGTGGCATCTAAAGAAAAACCACTGCCGCATGTTCTCTATCCGCCGTTGTAGCTTGCAAGTTAAGATACAACCTTCTAAGATTAATGGCGGGGACTTAGATGGGATAATCCAGACTGGTCACTATGCACTACTGAACCCACACACCGAACTCAGTCTAGTCGCCAGCACCTTGCCAATATTTAATATCAGACGTGAGGAGCGAATGGGTCTATAAGAGTCTGGCAACTGCGCATCTTTCCCCTCCTTAGGGATCACTACAATTGCAGCTTCATAACATGAGGCCGGCAAACGTCCAGTATCAAAACATTCTTTCAGAGTTTCCCCACCATGCGGTAACAAAACACCCCATTCCTTCAGGATCTCAGTCGGCAATCCATCCATGCACAGGGCTTTCTCATTTGCCATACCAGCAACTGCTTGCTCCGATCTTCAGTGTAATGGGTCCCTCAAAATCTCCCTTGCCTCCGGGCTCAAGAGTGGCATACGGATCTCCCCTAGAAAACTCTCCAACTGTTCTGCGGTATAATCTACTCTAGTAGTATATATGTCTTATAGAAATCCGCAAAAACTCTAGAACCCCTTCTGTTCCTTCTACCAGATTTCCGCTTTCCTCCCTGAGGCCATAAACATATGCCTTTCTGTCCTTGCCCGGCCCATTTTGGCTAGCAACCTCCCAGTTTGTTCCACCTTCCGCAAAATTGTTCTTTTAAGAACATACGCTTATTATCTTTCTTTGGAGCATGTGGGTTGTTAACTGGTCCTGCGTTCTGTCCATATCTTTCCGCCTCGTGAAGTAGACAGATATAGTTCTCCTCCGCTCTCACCACTTTTCCCTTAAGTCAGCCCTATCTGCTAGACCTAGTTTCACATTTTGATTTCCCTGCCTATAATATTTCTCAATTCCATCTTACAGCACCCATAGAATAGCTCTCGGTACCGACCCCTCATTAAACTCAATATATCCCTCAGGTGATGTCTGTGACTCCCCCATCTATAATTTCAGCCAAAAGGCATTCAAACGCCAACCACACTGTCTTTGCCCATCCCTCGCCCACAACCCCACTTTCAGCAATAGGGCCGAATTGTCGGGCAGCATTCTTGGCTGGCATTCAATATCCAACACCACAGGAATCACTCCATCGATCCCAGATAATGTCAATGCGGGACAATGACTCATGCGTAGATGACCTACATGAATACTGTCGTACTCCCGGGTTCCTTTCCCGCCACAAGTCGTGGAGCCCAATTTCCGTGCACCATCTCCCCAGGGATGTCATACCCTGTCTTTGCCCACCAGCGTCTGTGAACCTATCCATCTCACTGTCCATAACTTGATTAAAATCGCCCATTATGAGCAAAGGGACATCAGGTAATAAAACAAGAAAAACGCTGGGGACCGGCAAGTCTCCCAGCGAGATGTCGGCACTGCCAGACCAAGAGTATAAGTAATTGATGGCTTTGGGGCACAGGCACAGTGCTAACGGGCTTGATTAAACCAAAGTATACGGGTGGTGCACAGCTTGTTCAACCAGATGGATGCATTCAAATGAAGACAATAGAGAGCGGCACTCACCCAGAAATCTTCTTTATTCAGTTACTGCATAGGACAGGGAGGTGCAGCACAAGAAAGGCTTCGGCGACGGGCCGTTTCGCGCACTCCTGCGCTTCGTCTAGCCGTATGAGGGACGCCGGTGGAGTTGGGTTTTAACCGTCCTCCCTCTGACGTCACTCATAGAGAGTCATGTGATCAAAGGAATCAGTGATCGGGAAACAAGGGGGGTGTAGTGTGTGTGCAAAGGTGTAGGCGGCGCCCGCACAGGACCGTCAGCTGACCAGTCAAGTTCAGGACGTCGCCGACGGGCACAATCCCTCAAGCCGCTGTGTATACCAGAAACAAGGAAAAGTGAAACAAGAAACGGCAAGTTGCACATAATCCTAAGACCCACATAATTAAAACAATATTCTATACAGTGTGGTATATCAAAAGGTTGCAGGGTGCAAGTCAGCTGCTCCAATCTCTCTTTAGCACCTAATACGTCTACAGGAAAACTGCCATGTCGTTTTTATCATTTAGTCCTACTGGACCTTCTGCTTCTGTCTTGAGGATCCATCTAGCCTCGCACCGGAGGAGCTCTCTATGTCTATCTCCTCCGTTGGTATTAACTGTTACTCTTTCTATTCCCGCAAAAGACAGTGCATCAGGGTTACCTGCATGCGTGTGTGCACATGTTGTATCAATCTAGGGGAACCTTTCCCTGTGATGATGAGCGATGGGTGCTCCCTAAACCAATGTAAAGAGGTCTAATAGTTTTTCCTACGTAGAATCGTCACATGGGCAAAAAACAACATAGACTACGTAATCGGTTTTGCAACTAATAAAATGCTACAGTAGTTGTGACTCCTCCTATCCTGAGAGTCTTCCCTTAAATGGAATTTACAAAAATTACAATGGTGACATGGAAAATTACCTTGTGGGCTCGCTTTGTCTAACCATGTGGTTTTATCGTCTCCGAATCTACTTTAACTAGAAGGTTTTAAGAGTGGGGTTCCGTCTGAAAGCTATCATGGGTCTATTGACCGTGAGTGTTTTAAGCTTCTAATATATTCCAGTTTTTGGATGGCCTTACGGATATTATTTTCATTGGGTCCGAAATCGAAGGTGAATGTAAATCTATCCTTCTGTATTTTTATATTATTCCGACCCCGTGTATTAGTTGCCTCCTCTCAGCCTCGACGCCCTTTCAAAGGCCTTTCCAATAAGTCATCGGGGTACCCTCTGGTTCTTGTCTATCCCTCAGTTCCACCGCTTGTTTTAAAAAGGATTCGTCTGTATCATTGATACGCTCAAGCAGACGAACTGACCATAGGGATGGCTCTCTTGACGTGATCTGGATGGGCACTATGTAATGTAATATGCATTGGTGGCTGTGGACTTACGAAACCCACTCCTAGAAGTGATCATGCAATGCGTCCACTTGAACATCTAAAAATTCCAGATGTGTATTGCCGAAAACGCTAGTAAACGCATATTCATTTTGTTCCCCTCATTAAGGTAGTCTACAAAATTATTGAATTCCTGCTCAGATCCGGACAGGCCATGAACACGTCGTCCACGTACCTTAAATAAGTGTGTATGTGTTTGATAATGGATTGGCCGTATTGAGGATTTACCTACTTTCAAACACGGCCAAAAAAAATATTGGCAAAGGTACATGCGACCGGTGTGCCCATGGCCGTTCCTGTATCGGTTTAAACCATTGGTTATTGAACAGGAACGAGTTGTGTGTAAGGATGAACAGTAAGGCTTCTTGTACAAACCTATTAGAGCGTCACTTTGTTTTGTCTTACGTAGGACGAGGCAGATAGCCTCTACTCTCTGGTGTGGGATCTAGTGTAGAGACTTTCAACGTCAATGGATGTAAGCTTAAGGTCTCTCGCCAGGGGATACCTCTACGGCCCGTAAAAATGAATTAGTGTCTTTCAAATACGATGGAATATCGGCTAAGATAGGTCTAAGCAACCGTCCACAAATTGTGAAAGGATTCTGTCACCGAGCCGATCCCGCGACGATTGGTCGTCCGGGGGTCGAACGGTGATTTGTGAATCTTGGGGAGAGAAATACCACGAGGGTTTTTTGGGGAATTTAGGGAGCAACTTCTCGGCTGTTTTATCTGTTAATACCCCTTTCTCATGCCCGTCTCAGGACCGAGCGCAAGAGTGACAAATACGTAGATGTGGGGTCTCTGCCAACCGTATATAGGTAGAGGTGTCGTTAAGTTGCCTTTCGGCCTCTGCCACATAGTAGTCTACCTGCATGCACTATGTTTCCGCCCTTGTCGGCCGGCTTAATAACAAGGGATTTATCCTTTTTTAGTTTTTGCAGGGCCTTCCCCTCGGTGGACAGATTAGGGGCTGAGTGGGGATAATCAAGGCTTTCACTTCTCTACAGACCTGTTCGTAAAATATGTCGATGGAAGAGCCGGCGGCAAGGGAGGCAAAAGTGGATCGATACCACCTCTAAATTCGGAGATGTTGGAAACGTGATTTACCGGGGTGTTATGTGTGGGGTCGTCATATCCATCAATGAAAGTGTAGGTCAGACAAATTAAATCTGTGCTTTCAAGAGGGGAATTAATATGGAAGCCAATGGTCCTATACAGGGTGTTTCTCCTTCTAGTTTCCCTCATACGGTTTATCCCTAGAAATATGACATAAAAAACTTCCTTAATGCTATTTGCCTAATGGATTTATAAAGATCAATCTGAAATTGTACGAAATCAAAACTCCTAGGGTACTAAAATTCAAGCCCTTTGATAGGGCTGACAAACAGACATCGTCCAGAGTCGTTTTGGATAGATTTACAACGTTACAGTCCGAAGTTGGATTGGGACAAGGTTAGTGGGTGCTAACGAGGAAACTTCTTTCTTTTCTGGCTCGATCTCCATCTCCCTCTGCCTCTCCGGCACCTTCCCCTGATTCTGGTTGGTTCGTTCCCCCTAAAGGGGTTCCCGATGTCGGGAGTAAGGGTTCATCTTGCCGTCAGTTGTAATCGGGCCTCGTTCCTCGGAGCGCTAGAGTCTGATTCAGTCGTCCAAAAGTCTGTAGCACGGCGTTTGTTGGGTTTTTCGTTTTATGGGTTTCTTCGTTCGCCAACTAAAGATGCGACCCATTTCAAAATCGGTCTTATCACGCATGAACTATCACGTTTCTTTTCTTTAATCTCGCCTGTAATGGGACCAGCCTTTTTCCAATTTTTTGTAGAAGATGTCATTCTGCTTTTCGTAAGGCGGGTTCTCAACTCAATCTTAGCTCGTGCACTCTTAGCTCTTGCAGCACCAAGAAAGGCTTCGGCGGCACCCCTGTTCCTATGCAGGTAAAATGAAAAAGAGATTTCTGGGTGAGTGCCGCTCTCTATTGTCTTCATTTGAATGCATCCAACTGGTTGAACAAGCTGTGCACCACCCGTATACTTTGGTTTAATCAAGCCCGTTAGCACTGTGCCTGTGCCCCAAAGCCATCAATTACTTATACTCTTGGTCTGGCAGCGCCGACATCTCGCTGGGAGATTTGCCGGTCCCCGGCGTTTTTCTTGTTTTATTGACTTTGTGCATACTGTTGAGTCTGAGCACGCCGCAAGACCGTTATATTCAAGGAACTAGATGGAAATGGACACGAATCAGGAACCGGGCTGCAGCAACACTGCACTAAATATAGGCAGGGAGGATGCAAGCACATTCTTCGAACAGTGTGATCAAAAAGATGAGTTGCAAGTTTTAAGTACAAAAGCCTTGGAACAAAAAATCTCACATCTAGCAGAAAAAGAGATACGCCTCTTTTGGACTATCAAGTCCCTGAAAACCTACAACGAACACAATCGTGTTCCCAGAGGACTACGTCCATATAAAGAAGCATCACAGTACCAAGATGACCCCACTTTCTTGGAGAGATGGAATAGTATTCAACTTACCTGCTCCCTGGAACTCATGCGACTAGTACTTAGTAAAAACGAAGAAGATTATGAGCGTGTCACTTCCGACCTATGCAGAGCTAAGATTGAGTTGAGAACCCGCCTTACGGAAAAGCAGAATGACATCTTCTACAAAAAATTGGAAAAAAGGCTGGTCCCATTACAGGCGGAGATTAAAGAAAAGAAACGTGATAAGTTCATGCGTGATAAGACCGATTTTGAAATGGGTCGCATCTTTAGTTGGCGAACGAAGAAACCCATAAAACGAAACAAACCCAACAAACGCCGTGCTACAGACTTTTGGACGACTGAATCAGACTCTAGCAGCTCCGAGGAACGAGGCCCGATTACAACTGACGGCAGAGATGAACCCATTACTCCGACATCGGGAACCCCTTTAGGGGGAACGAACCGAGACGCAGAATCCGGAGGGGAAGGTGCCGGAAGAGGCAGAGGGAGATGGAGATCGAGCCAGAAAAGAAAGAAGGTTTCCTGGCGTTAGCACCCACTAACCTTGTCCCAGATCCAACTTCGGACTGTAACGTTGTAAATCTATCCAAAACGACTCTGGACGATGTCTGTTTGTCAGCCCTATCAAAGGGCTTGAATTTTAGTATCCCTAGGAGTTTTGATTTCGTACAATTTCAGATTGATCTTTATAAATCCATTAGGCAAATAGCATTAAGGAAGTTTTTTGATGTCAATATTTCTAGGGATAAACCGTATGAGGGAAAACTAGAAGGAGAAACACCCTGTATAGGACCATTGGGCTTCCATATTAATAGTCCCCTTGAAAGCACAGATTTAATTTGTCTGGACACATTACACGGTCTATTGATGGATAATGACGACCCCACACATAACACCCCGGTAAATCACGTTTCCAACATCTCCGAATTTAGAGGTGGTAATCGATCCACTTTTTGTCCTCCCTTGCCGGCCGGCTCTTCCATCGACATATTTTACGAACAGGTCTGTAGAGAAGTGAAAGCCTTGATTTATCCCACTCAGGCCCCTAATCTGTCCACCGAGGAGTGGAAGGCCCTGCAAAAACTAAAAAAGGATAAATCCCTTGTTATTAAGCCGGCCGACAAGGGCGGAAACATAGTGATCATGCAGGTAGACTACTATGTGGCAGAGGCCGAAAGGCAACTTAACGACACCTCTACCTATATACGGTTGGCAGGAGACCCCACATCTACGTATTTGTCACTCTTGCGCTCGGTCCTGAGACGGGCAGTGGAGAAAGGGGTATTAACAGATAAAACAGCCGAGAAGTTGCTCCCTAAATTCCCCAAAAAACCCTCGTGGTATTTTCTCCCCAAGATTCACAAATCACCGAGTCGACCCCCTGGACGACCAATCGTCGCGGGGATCGGCTCGGTGACAGAATCCTTGTCACAATTTGTGGACTGGTTGCTTAGACCTATCTTAGCCGATATTCCATCGTATTTGAAAGACACTAATTCATTTTTACGGGCCGTAGAGGGTATCCCCTGGCGAGAGGACCTTAAGCTTACATCCATTGACGTTGAAAGTCTCTACACTAGGATCCCACACCAGGAGGGAGTAGAGGCTATCTGCCTCGTCCTACGTAAGACAAACAAAAGTGACGCTCTAATAGAGTTTGTACGAGAAGCCTTACTGTTCATCCTTACACACAACTCGTTCCTGTTCAATAACCAATGGTTTAACCAGATTACAGGAACGGCCATGGGCACACCGGTCGCATGTACCTTTGCCAATATTTTTTTGGCCGTGTTTGAAAGTAGGTATATCCTCAATACGGCCAATCCATTTATCAAACACATACACACTTATTTAAGGTACGTGGACGACGTGTTCATGGCCTGGTCCGGATCTGAGCAGGAATTCAATAATTTTGTAGACTACCTTAATGAGGGGAACAAAATGAATATGCGTTTTACTAGCGTTTTCGGCAATACACATCTGGAATTTTTAGATGTTCAAGTGGACGCATTGCATGATCACATCCTAGTGAGTGGGTTTCGTAAGTCCACAGCCACCAATGCATTATTACATTACGATAGTGCCCATCCAGATCACGTCAAGAGAGCCATCCCTTATGGTCAGTTCGTCTGCTTGAGACGTATCAATGATACAGACGAATCCTTTTTAAAACAAGCGGTGGAACTGAGGGATAGACTAAGAACCAGAGGGTACCCCGATGACATTATTGGAAAGGCCTTTGAAAGGGCGTCGAGGCTAGAGAGGAGGCAACTAATACACGGGGGTCGGAATAATAATAAAAAATACGAGAAGGATAGATTTACATTCACCTTCGATTTCGGACCCAATGAAAATAATATCCGTAAGGCCATCCAGAAAAACTGGAATATATTAGAAAGGGACCCGGAGCTTAAAACACTCACGGTCAATAGACCCATGATAGCTTTCAGACGGAACCCCACTCTTAAGAACCTTCTAGTTAGAAGTAGATTCGGAGACGATAAAACCACATGGTTAGACAAAGCGAGCCCACAAGGTAATTTTCCATGTCACCATTGTAATTTTTGTAAATTCCATTTAAGGGACAAGACTCTCAGGATAGGAGGAGTCACAACTACTGTGAAGCATTTTATTAGTTGCAAAACCGATTACGTAGTCTATGTTGTTTTTTGCCCATGTAGACGATTCTACGTAGGAAAAACTATTAGACCTCTTTACATTAGGTTTAGGGAGCACCATCGCTCAGTCATCACAGGGAAAGGTTCCCCTAGATTGATACAACATGTGCACACAGCGCATGCAGGTAACCCTGATGCACTGTCTTTTGCGGGAATAGAAAGAGTAACAGTTAATACCAACGGAGGAGATAGACATAGAGAGCTCCTCCGGTGCGAGGCTAGATGGATCCTCAAGACAGAAGCAGAAGGTCCAGTAGGACTAAATGATAAAAACGACATGGCAGTTTTCCTGTAGACGTATTAGGTGCTAGAAGAGAGATATGGAGCAAGCTGACTTGCACCCTGCAACCTTTTGATATACCACACTGTATAGAATATTGTTTTTAATTATGTGATGTCATTAGGATTATGTGCAACTTGCCGTTTCTTGTTTCACTTTTCCTTGTTTCTGGTATACACAGCGGCTTGAGGGATTGTGCCCGTCGGCGACGTCCGTAACTTGACTGGTCAGCTGACGGTCCTGTGCGGGCGCCGCCTACACCTTTGCACACACACATACACACCCCCTTGTTTCCCGATCACATGATTCCTTTGATCACATGATCTCTCTATGAGTGACGTCAGAGGGAGGACGGTTAAAACCCCGACTCCACCGGCGTCCCTCATACGGCTAGACGAAGCGCAGGAGTGCGCGAAACGGCCCGTCGCCGAAGCCTTTCTTGTGCTGCACCTCCCTGTCCTATGCAGTAACTGAATAAAGAAGATTTCTGGGTGAGTGCCGCTCTCTATTGTCTTCATTTGAATGCGGACATCAGGTAATGCCGATAGACGCTCCAATAAATTTCGGAGCGGCGCAGAAGTGGGAGTCATGGCACATATCTGGTGGAATTGCCCGAAATTGCTCCCATTCTGGGAAAAAGTTATCCACTGGACGGGGATAATATGTAAATGCACTGTTCCAACATCGCCTAGCGTGATACTACTAGGCAAGCCCAGTCAGACGTTCTCATACAGGAGAAACTCTCTTGCACCCTTCCTAATCTCAGCCGCGAAACTGATTATACCGACTCTCTGGAAAACTCAGGAAACCCCTTTGATTTCCCAGTGGGTAGCTAAGGTCAATGAGATTTGTAGATTTGAAGAGCTGATACACTGGGAATTAGGGTCACGAGAAAAATTTATACGAATTTGGGGACCTTGGAAATCACTAGACCAACCTATTCACTAACTCTGCATAATTTAGGATCACCCAACTCTGTCTCTTTAAATAGGATTGTACTTTCTGTAACACCACCCACTCACGTGGATTTAGAGAAGCCACTTAAAGATATGGTAATGTCATATTCCAGTTACTAAAAATCATCTTATACATTATACATTCTAATGTTTGTTTGTGTTATACATTACAGTTATTATATTGAAGGTTTTTACCTTTCTGATCCCTAACCTATTTCCATTCCTTTTTCCACCCCTCTCTCCCATCCCCCCCCCCCCCTCAGTCTTCTTTTTACCCCTCCCTCAGATTCTGAACTGAAGGTCAGAGGAGTTATTAAGAATTAAGAGATATTCAAGAAATATTCCTTTGTCATTGCTTGTAATATGAAAAATAGGTACTATTGCTATAGTACGGAATGTTTCATGTTTAATATTTTGTACCTAATAAAAACAGTTTCAAAACAAAACAAAAATGGCACTCGCCAAGGCTGTCCGCTATCCCCAACCTTATTCATACTGATTATGGAGACCTTGCTCCAGGCACTTAGGCAACATCCGAACATCAAGGGACTAGACATTGATGGTACCACGCACCTAAACGCCGCATTTGCAGACGATTTATTATTGATGCTAACAAACCCACTTGTCTCTGTTAAACATGCTATTGAGGTCTTTGAGGCCTTTGGCTGGGTCACCAATTTTAAAATAAATTATTCAAAGTCAGAGGCCATGAATATTTCGGCCCCTCCATCTGTAATAAGAATGCTAAAGGAAACAACGCAATTCCGTTGGCAAAGCGAACAGCTCACATATTTAGGTATTCAGATCACTAAATCTGGAAAAGACCGATTTCAGGCCAACTACACTAAACTGATACGTCAGATCACAACACAACTTAACCGGTTATGGACCGGGCCCTTTCCTGCTTTTTTATTTTTACACGTAAAGAGCTGTGTGACAGCTTGTTTTCTGCGTAACAAATTGCACTTCATAATGATGGTATTAAATATTCCATGCCATGTACTCGGAAGCGGGAAAAAAATTCCAAATGCAATGAAAATGGTGAAAAAACGCATTTGCGCCATTTTCTTGTGGGCTTGGATATTACGTCTTTCATTGAGCACCCCAAATGACATGTCTACTTTATTCTTTGGGTCGGTACGATTAAGGGGATAAAATTTGTATAGGTTTTATAATGTTTTCATACATTTACAAAAATTAAAACCTCCTGTACAAAAATAATTTTTTTGATTTTGCCAACTTCTGGCGCTAATAACTTTTTTATACTATGGTGTACGGAGCTGTGGGTGGTGTCATTTTTTGCGAAATTTGATAATATGTTCAATGATATCATTTTTAGGACTGTACGACCTTTTGATCACTTTTTATAGATTTTTTTAGATTTTTCAAAATGGCAAAAAAGTGCCATTTTCGACTTTGGGCGCTATTTTCCGTTACGGGGTTAAACGCATTGAAAAACCATTATCATATTTTGATAGATCGGGCATTTTCGGACGCGTCTATACCTGATGTGTGTATGATTTTTACTGTTTATTTATATTTATGTCAGTTCTAGGGAAAGGGGGGTGATTTGAAATTTTAGGTTTTTTTATTATAATTTTTTTTTTTTAACTTTTTTTTATTTTTATTTATACTATTTTTCAGACTCCCTAGGGTACTTTAACCCTAGGTTGTCTGATCGATCCTATCATATACTGCCATACTACAGTATGGCATTATATGGGTATTTTCTTCCTCATTCATTACAATGTGCTATCAGCACATTGTAATGAAGGGGTTAAAACGAAATAGTCTCGGGTCTTCGGAAGACCCGAGGCTACCATGGAGATGGATCGCCGCCCCCAGATGACGTCACGGGGAGTGGCGATCCCAGGTAAGATGGCGGCGCCCATGCGCCGCTATCTGTTTGAGGCTGCCGCCAGCTTTGCCGGCAGCCCACGCTGTGAAAACGCCCTCGATCGGTGCTAGCACAGATCGCGGATGTTACCGGTAAGCCTTTGCTGCAATATGCAGCAAAGACTTACCGGCTATGGAGAGGGCTCAGCCCGTGAGCCCTCTCCATGCAGCGCGACGCGACCGCCGCCGTGAATACACGGCGGGCGGTCGCGAACCGGTTAAAGCTCCAGACATACCCTATGTTTCCTGGATGGGTCGTAAGAACCTACTAAAATCATTCATTATGCCTACTCTATTGTACGTAATGCAGATGGTGCCCATTGAATTACCTAACACATTGAAATCATTATTCCTTAACTTTTTGTGGCGAAACAAGAAGTCACGGATCAAACATGATAGACTTATTAAGAAAGAGAGCATGGGAGGCTTTGGATTACCTCACCCAGTAGCATATTATAGGGCAATACAAATAAGAAGGTGGGTGCAGTTATTCAACCCGGCATACGCAAGTCTAGGCACTGAATTAGAAGCAGCAACTAGAGATAGGCGAATTTGTTAAAATTTGTTTCGACCCGATTCGCCGAATTTTTCGAAAAAATTCGATTTGACCCGAATCGAATCAAAACGAATCACATTAAAAAACAGGCATTTCCTGGCTGCAGAGAGCCTGTAGGGTGTTGTAGAATGTTGTGCCATGCTTAAATATGCATAGGGAGCGTGGTTTGGTCTTCAAACAATGCTGTGTTTTAGTATGACACGCACACGCACTCTTAGAATCGCTTCACTCTACACTTCCATGAGCACTTACAGAGGCCAACTTCCCCAAATAAGCGAAGTGGGAATGCAGCCTGACAAGGTAACGTCTGTGCCAGCTTGAAAGGACTGAGCTGAGGGCCAAGATCCCACTATAACATCAATGAGTGCACTCTTTATACACTGAGTGGAACAATGATATAGTGTGTTGGTGGCATCAAAAGAAGCAGCAGCAGGAGCCCGCAGAGTGGCACAATGATATAGTGCGTTTGTGGCATCAGTAGCAGCAGCAACAGGAGCCTGCAGAGTGGCACAATGGTATAGTGTGAAGGTGGCATGAGTAGCAGCAGGAGCCCGCAGAGTGGCACAATGATATAGTGTGACCAGGAGAACCGCTGTCCACCCGTAATGTGGGAGAGGACTGACCTTTGTCAAGATTGAATCGGATTGGTTCGGGCAGGATTTCAACTCACCAATGCCCTAATGCATCAGTTTAGATTTCAGCCATGGACGCCCCTCCAAACGTTGAGAAATGAGTCGGCGGTTTAACTACCTGCCTAAGTACTGTTCTGAGGGGTGATGCCACCCGGGCACACGATGCCCACACATAATGCTGCTATTTGCACCATCGCCTCCTACATCATTTACCCAGGGATGGAATTTCCGCCCACCTGACACTAGATCAGGGGGGTGCCACGCTGAGCGTCTGACTGCTTTGTCGTTCTGACCGCCACCGGCCACACCGAGAGAGTTGTGCCATGCGGCCTCTGCGCTGGCTATAACCTTTCGCAACCATGTGAACCTGCAGCCCTTGCTGCTCAATCCAACCCTTCACACATATAAATTTGTGCCACTCTGGGCTCTGCTGCTACTGATGCCACCTTCACATCATCATTGTGCCACTCTGGGGCTTGCTGCTTGCTCGTTGATGCACACCAACACACTATATCATTGCTTTGCCACTTTGCCGTCTTGCTCTTCTGATTGCACCTTCACATTATATCATGGTGTAACTTCACGGCTCCTGCTGCTACTGATGCACCTTCACACTATAATCATTGTGCCACTCTGCGGCCTCCTGCTGCGGCCTGTTTATGGCCACCAACACCACTATATCATTGTGCCACTCTGTGAGATCAGGTGAGTGTACAGGTGAGTGTATAGGTGAGTGTATAGGTGAGTGTATAGATGAGTGTTCAGGTGAGTGTATAGTTGAGTGTATAGTTGAGTGTATAGGTGAGTGTATAGTTGAGTGTATAGATGAGTGTTCAGGTGAGTGTACAGATAAGTGTATAGGTGAGTGTATATGTGAGTGTATAGATGAGTGTACAGGTGAGTGTACAGGTGAGTGTACAGGTGAGTGTATAGGTGAGTATAAAGGTGAGTGTACAGGTGAGTGTACAGTTGAGTGTACAGGTGAGTGTAAAAAAAGTCCCATTTTGGGGGGGCTTTGTCCTTTGAGGCATTATCCCGCCAGGCTATCCGTTAATGTCTTCCTTAGTTGATGAAATTTTGCCCCTCCTGACTTTAAGAGTTGTTTGGTTGCGCCCCTTCACTAACGTGCTTAGTAAAGCGTAATACAAAATCAATGATATTATGCATAACTATTCCCCAGGTTCCCCCCAACCTGTAGTTTTGATACCTATCAGATCCTGTCGTAAGGATACGTCCAGCAGTGGCCCCCCCTCTTGTTGGCCCTCCAGTACTAGTTTGCGGCACAGGTAATTGTCTTTTGTTTGTGACAAGAACCTGCTACCTTTGAGGACCTCAGGTTTTGCCCCCCAGTCAATATCTGGTAATGAAGTCCTCCCCATTCGAATTACTTCACCCTGCTTTGGAAGCCGCTCCAGTTCACTTATTCAGCATTTCCTCTGTGCTCCATTATATTTGGAGCCTTAATAACAACCCCCTAGTAATATTTTATTATATCTTTTTCCCTCCTCTTATCTCCACCCAAGGGACTCTTCTCCACATGTTCTTTAACTGATGTCATCTGCGCAGGCGGGCTTGAGGCAAAATGCACATATAAACAAACCCCTCCCCCTTTTTTATTTATACGATCCTTTCTAAAAAACTTAACCAGCTATAGTAACAGCCCAGTCTAGCTCCTGTCCAGCCATGTCTCGCTGATACCCAATATCATATTTTTTCCGTTCCACATCAAGAGTTTCCAGTTCCTCCATTTTTTGTGAGGCTTCTTGGCATTTTGTACATACACTTTATAATGGGTTTTCCCTGTCCGTAGTTTCCTTTTGTCTTATTCCCCAATCTCATTCCACCCCCCTTCCTCCCCCATGGACTATGCTCTTCCCAGCTCTCTATGGACAAACACCGTCTATTTGCCCCTGCACAATGTGTAGTTGCCCTCCCCCCAGGTCTCTATTTAACACTCCTCCAACCTTCTAGCCATTTTTTCCCCTAAAACAGCAGCCCCCCCCCCTCCCCCAAAAAAATTGAGGTGGCGCCCATCCCTACTGTAGAGCCGGTAGCCCCAGAAAGTCCGCAGCCCGCGGTTCTCCATGAACCCACCCAACCCCTCCCTTCCTACAAACCACTTTTGAGCCACTTATTTACCTCCTTGAATCTCCCCGCTCCTTTTCTGGTGTGGCACGTGGTACAGGCATATCTATCCTCGGAGAAATTACCACCTTTGAGTCCTTGCCGGACTAATGGCCTAAGATCCTCTGAAAATCTTTTTAAGGACCTTCCCCTACCTGTTTCTATTGTCAGTAGTGCCATGTTGACCAGGCCGCTGTTCCTCACCAGCCCAGTCCCATCATCCACAACCCAACCCGATTCGCAACATGCCGAACCCCGAGCACCCGGCACACAACACACTGTTTCGGTCTTGCACGGTCTTTTGTGACGATGCCCTGTGTGTTCCCCTACCTATGGAATCTCCCCCCTACCAGCACCTGTCTGATGACCTTGTCCCTCTGTTCCCATTACCCTTCTTACTGGAGCAACATTCCCCTGGTTGCTAGAGACACAATCTTTCTGCACATTGTTGCTACCCCAGAGCTGAATATCCCCTCATCCGCCCCTGGCAAAACTTATTGGGGTGCACCAGCTCAGGACTAGACCTCTACAACCGCTTCCCGCTAACCCCGCCTTCTAACCTGTTACCACCCACTAGCTTCCCCCCCTCACTCGGCACCTCCATACTTTCCCTCCCCACACCCTCTTCCCCAGAGATTTGTGCTCCAGGAGCAGCAAACTTCTTCGTTCCATATTAATCAATTGCCCGCCGCCGCCTTGAAACTTGTCATTTAGATCCAGATCTGGGCTCAGTGAGCAATTTTTCACACACCCCCCACACAGTATTCCCCCTCGAACGGCTGTTTAATGAAAGCATAGCATGGTCACAGGATGTACAAACCGTGTTAGCAATGCCCCTTATGGAGTCCATTGTTCTAATGGGGATACATCTCCGAATTTAGAGGTGGTATCGATCCACTTTTTGTCCTCCCTGCGGCCGTCCTCTTCCATCGACATATTTTTACGAACAGGTGCCTGTGAGAATGAAGCCTTGATTTATCCCCCCTCATGGCCCTAATCTGTCCACCGAGGGAGTGGAAGGGGCCTGCAAAAAAAATAAAGAAAAACAACTCAAAAATGATAACCCTTGTTATTAAGCCGTCCCGACAGGGCGGAACATAGTGATCATGCAGTAGAACTACTATGTGGCCGAGGCCTGAAAGTCAACTTACGACACCTCTATACCTATATAACGGTTGGCAGGAGACCCCCATCTACGTATTTGTCACTACTTTTTCTTGCGCTCGGTCCTGAACGGGCAGTGGAGAAAAGTTTATTAACCGATAAAACAACACCGAGAATTTTTGCTCCCTAAATTCCCCAAAAAACCCTCGTGGTATTTCTCCCGCAAATTCACAAATCACCGAGTCGACCCCCTGGACGACCAAATCTTCGCGGGATCGCTCGGTGACATAATCCTTGTCACAATTTGTTGGACTGGTGCTTAGCCTATCTTAGCCCGATATCCATCCACTCGTATTTGAAAGACACTAATTTCATTTTTACGGGCCGTAGAGGGTACCCCCTGGCGAGAGACCTTAAGCTTCCATCCATTGACGTTGAAAGTCTCTACCCTAGGATCCCACACCAGGAGGGAGTAGAGGCTACCGTGCCTCGTCCTACGTAAGACAAACAAAAGTGACGCTCTAATAGAGTTTGTACGAGAAGCCTTACTGTTCATGCCTTACACACAACTTCGTTTCCTGTTCAATAACCAATGGTTAACGATTACAGGGAACGGCCATGGGCACACACCGGTCGCTGTAACCCTTTGCCAATATTTTTTTGGCCGTGTTTGAAAGTAGGTCTATCCTCAATACGGCCAATCCAATTTATCAAAACACAGACACACTTATTTAAGGTACGTGTACGACGTGTTCATGTCCTGGTTCCGGACTGAGCAGGAATTCAACTATTTTGTAGACCTACCCTTAATGAGGGTAACCAAATGAATATGCGTTTTACTAGGCGTTTTCGCAATACCATCTGGAATTTTAGATGTTCAAGTGGACGCCTTGCATGGATCACATCCTAGTGAGTGGGTTTTCGTAGTCCACGCCACCAATTGCTTATGACTTCGCCGATAGTGCCCATCAGATCACGTCAAGAGAGCCATCCTTATGGTCAGGTTTCGTCTGCTTGAGACTTTCAATGATACAGACGAATTCCTTTTTAAACAGCGGTGGAACTGAGGGATAGACTAGAACCAGAGGGTACCAACCCCCGATGACATTATTGAAAGGCCTTTGAAATGGCGTCGAGGCTAGAGATGAGGCAAACTATCAACGGGGTCGGAATAAAATAAAACTACGAGAAGGTATATATTTACATTCACCTTCGATTTCACGACCCATAAAATAATAATCCGTAGGCCATCAAAAACTGGAATATATTAAGAAGGGAACCCGGAGCTTAAACACTCACGCGTCACTAGCCATGTATCTTTAGACGAACCCCACTCTACGACCTTCTAGTTAGAAGTAGATTCGGAGACGATAAACCACATGGTTAGACAAGCGAAGCCCACAAGGTAATTTTCCATGTCACCATTGTAATTTTTGTAAATTCCATTTAAGGGACAAGAATCTCTCAGTATAAGGAGGAGTCCACAACTACTGTGAAGCATTTTATTAGTTGCGAACCCAAAACCGATGACGTAGTCTAAATGTTGTTTTTTTCCCATGTTATAAACATTCTACGTAGGAAAAATCTATTAGACCTCTTTTACACTTAGGTTTATTAGGGCGCACCATCGCTCATCATCACCGGTAAAGGTTCCCCTAGATTTGATCGCAACATGTGCACACACGCGCAGGCAGGTAACCCTGATCACTGGTCTTTTGCGTGAATAGAAAGAGTAACAGGTTTAATACCAACGTAGGAGATAGACCATAGAGAAGCTCCTCCTGTGCGAGGCTAGATGGATCCTCAAGACAGAACAGCAGGTCCAGTAGGATAAATATAAAAACCGGAAACCATGGCAGTTTTCCTGGAGCGTATTGGTGCTAGAAGAGAGATATGGAGCAAGTGACTTGCACCCTGCACAACCTTTTGATAAATCCCGACACACTGTATAGAATATTGTTTTTAATTATGTTGATGTCATTAGGATTAATGTGCAACTTTTGCCGTTTCTTGTTTCACTTTTTTCCTTGTTCTGGTATAGAACTACAGCGGCTTGAGGGCTTGTGGCCCGTCTGCGACGTCCGTAACTTGACTGGTCAGCTGACGTCCTGTGCGGGGCCGCCGCCTACACCTTTTGCACACACACTACACACCCCCTTGTTTTTCCCGCTCACATGATTCCTTGGATCACATGATCTCTCTATGAGTGGGACGTCAAGGGTGACGGTTTAAACCCCGACTCCACCGGCGTCCTCATACGGCTATACCGAAGCGCAGGAGTGCGCGAAACGGCCCTGTCGCCGAAGCCTTTTTTCTTGTGCGGCACCTCCCTGTCCTATGTCAGATCACTGATAAGAAGATTTTCTGGGTGAGTGCAGCTCTCTATTGTTGTCTTCATTTGAATGCGGACATCAGGTAAGGCCGATAGACTCTCCAATAAATTGCGAGCGGCACAATGAGAATGGCGGGGGTATGTACAGACACACTACCACTAATTCATTCCCACCTATATATTTGCAGTGCACACCCACAATCGGCCTTCAGGGTCAGAAAATGATGATTGTAATGTAAATGGTATGCCCTCATTGATTAATAAGCTCAACTCCCCCAAGAAGAAGCAGTGTGGAACGCATGATAGCTATTACTATATTCGCATGATCTGTCCAAGTAATTACTGTGGGTCCCTCGTGAGATGCGTCCCTGCAGCTTCACTGACTGCTTTCCTTTTGCATACTGGAGTATCACTCTCCTTTTTATTGGCCCATTTCCCAGGCCCCGTATAATGCCGGACAGCATTAAACACTTCTCCCATGGCAGTCTATTATCTCTCTCACTCCTCCCCTGTGCTAGGCCCACCTTCTCACTCTATTATGCACGTACCCCTTCGCTAGATTCAACATTTCTAAGTTCAGACCCTTAACCTATCCCCTTCCCCCCTTACCCTTCCCACAACATGTAACAAAAACCTCCCCTCCGCAGAGGGTCGGGGCTATTAGTTTGCATCCCTAGCCAGTATGGATAAACTGCTCCCACCCCAAGACCTGAGCGACGTTCTCTATGTATTTACAAAAACAAAAATTGACCAACATCCCAGCGTCTGACACAAAAATAGCAACATATACAGTTCCTAAATTAGAAAAATATTAAGTGAATTATAACAGTAACACGTAAACCATCATTCTCCGCCACTACAAACAATCAAGTGCCTCCATGTTCGGCATCCTCCAATCTGGGCACTGAGAATAGACAGGCCCCTTTCAAGAAGAGGTCAACATAAACGTAATAAACTGTAGCCTTCGCAAACACAGTCAGCAATAGGGTTCCCTCACACTTTGTTCCTCGATACATAGGGGCCACTCATCAATCTCCGTCTGGCCTCCCCCTCCTGTCTTCGCAGCGTTGCTCATGCGCTCACGCATTGAAGCGGCAGATCCTGGCGTATCAAGAATGTGTAGTTTCCAAGCCAGCAACCACCACACGTAACGGCAGGATTAGAGCATGGAATAGGAGACCCCCAGGCGCTCTCAACCGCTTCTTTATATCCCTGAAGTGGCAGTCCGCCTCGTCTGGACCTCCACCGAGAATCCTGAAAAAAGGACACTCCTCTCACGCACGCATTTTCGGAATGTCTCTTTATCCCGCGCTCGCCGCAGTATCTTGTCACGATCCTTATAATGCAACAGCTGTATAAGTACCGGCCTCGTGGTCCTGCCCGGTGGTCCCGGCCTGGTGGTACCCTATGTGCTCTTTCAACTACAAACAGCGGTGGTCCGATTTCTCCCGCCCAACTCCTCAAGCCCATTTTTCAAAGAAATCATCCGGGTTCTGCCCCTCCACTTTCCTCCGGCACCCCAACCGCCTAATATTATTCTCGCAACCTGGTTCTCAGTCCATCCGTTTTTTTTTGCTTGCAGAGCTAGTAGAGCTTGTGATTGCTCTCTTACCGCTTCCGCACCGGCGGTAACAACGCATCTTCTATTTCTTGTACTCCTCTATTCTCCACAGCCGTTTGTTTCTCTCAGCCATTTTAAATGCTATCATTGCGGAACAATCAATATTTCCTTCTTCAACTACCCCACTTGACCAGTTAACTGCAGTATTGCCGAGTATTAATACTCATAGCTCTCCCATACATCAGCCCTTTGGTTCAAAAACCTCCTCTTCTTCTATATCTTGGCTATGCCCTTGTGGCCTGCTCCTCCCTGGCCTCTTCCCCGGCATCTCCTCCTCACCTTCAGATTGCAGGTTTCTGACAATACCGCCCTACCTGACCCCCGGGAGCTTCCAGACTCTGTTTGTTGGACGGGATGTGCCACTCGATCCTGGTTGCCATGCGGTGCATAGCCACTCAGCTGGCTGCAGTGTCTGGGGCGCAGAGACTTCGCGAACTGCGCATCCTGCCGCTGGCCGCGCCATCTTGGCTCATTCTATCCCCCTGCTTTTCGGCCGTTTTCTGCCGTTTTGACACCCGCCGGTACCGCTGATCTTCCCGCTCCGTTGTGGCTATTTTTCAGCCGAATTCGGCGGCAGCTCCGTGCTGAACAGGATTCCGGTGGCGGAGCTTGGCTATCATACAGCCGCTTACATCCGCTGCTAGGCCACGCCCCTTTCAGGGAATTTTATGAAGAACTCTATAACCTACCAAACCCTAGGGACACCCATAGCAGAGAAGGAATTTGGGAGGGAAAACTTAACTCATTTCTGGAAAGATGTAAGTTACCCAGACTAGATTTTGAATTAGCATCTTCACTAACAACAAACCCTTCACCAGTGAAGAACTTGATACTACGAAGAAATAGGGGGGAAAAGGGGGTAAATAGATAGTCCACCTGTCCTACAATCCATTGCCCTCGGGAAGAGTCCAGGCCTGATGCCTACAATAGCCGACTACAAAAATTCAAACACATACTACTACTACTCCCCCACTTTACAGATCTATGTAATACGCTATTACAAGGTGAATCGCCTACTAAACAATCACGAGAAGCACACTAACAATATTGGCCCAAAGAGGGGTAAGGACCAAACCTATGTAGTAGCTACCGACCTATTTCATTATTGAACGGACCTAAGTGGCGGGCTAAAGCGCTAGCAAATAGAATACAAAACCTGTTTACCTAAGTTAATTGGGAAAGAACAAACTGGCTTTATTCTCGGCCGCCAAGGTAAGGATAATACATGTAGACTAGAGATGAGCGAACATGCTCGTCCGAGCTTGATGATGCTCGTTTCGAGCATTAGCGTACTCGAAACTGTCGTTGCTTCGGACGAATACTTCGGCCCGCTTCGAGAAACTGGCAGCTCCCCCGTTTTGCTTTTTGGCGGCCAGAAACAGAGCCACACAGCCAGGAGACTATCTGCACTCACACCCAGCCTGACGTGTACCCTTACACGTCGCTAGCAGTGGTTGCTGGCCATATCATGTGACCCTGGGATAGACTAGTAATCCGCTGCCCGCGCTGCTCGGATCATTCTGTGTCTGATGCCGCTAGGGAGAGAGCTGCTGCTGGTCAGGGAAAGTCGTTAGGGGTGCCATTAGCTTACTGTTAGGCAGGATGATTCTCCAAGAACCCAACATCCCTTCTTAGGCTAACATAACGTTCTAGTCTACTTTTTTTTTTTATTGGCATCTAGTACCATTGTGTTAGGAATTAGCCAGGGGGACTTGCTACCGTTGTTTTTAGCTCTTAGTGGCACACATATCCCCTCAAACACCAAGTGGGAAATTAGTAGGGGTTGGATTTCATTAGGCTCAGTCTGCCATTTTTCTTTTTTTTATTTTACGTTTATTTTGTTTAATAACTCAGGTCATCTCATCTGGCATAGTAGTGTGCTTTCATACTGGCTAGAAAATAGCCATAGGAAGAATCCAACGGCTTAACTCTACAGTAGCGTTATATATTTGATTTCTGGTTGATCTGCTGGTGGCTTTTACTTGATTCATGCATCTACTAGCCAATTGTGAGCCAAATTTGTAGTGAGACCTCGCGACCCCGCTGTGTTTTGCGCTTAGTGCCGCACATATCCATTGCAAAGGACCGAAGATGGGAAAATTTAGTAGGGGTTGGATTTTCAATTAGGCCACAGTCTGCCATTTGTCCTTTTTATTTTAACGTTTATTTTGTTTAATAACTCAGCGTCATCTCATCTGGCATAGTAGTGTGCTTTCATACTTGGCTGAAAAAATAGCCATAGGAGAATCCAAACGGCTTTCCCGCCTACAGTAGCGTTATATATATTGATTTCGGTTGATTGTCTGTGGCTGTACTTGCGCAGTGCATCTACTAGCCAATTGTGAGCAATTTGTAGTGAGACTTGCGGACCTGCGGTGTTTTTGCGTTAGTTACGCACATCTCCATTGCAAAGACCGAAGTGGGAACTTTAGTAGTGGTTGGATTTCAATTAGGCACAGTCGCCATTTGTCCTTTTTATTTTACTTTATTTTTTGTTTATAACTCAGTGTCATCTCATCTGGGGAATAGTAGTGGTGCTTTCATACTTGGCTAGAAAATAGCCATGTCAATAGGATAGCATTGTTTGGTTTTAAAAACTCACAAACCCAAAAAAAAAAAAAAACACAAAAAAAAGTTAAAAAAAAATAAAGCTATAACTCTTCATTTTAAATGTTTAAAACCCGAGGCTAGGGGTACGAGGACGAGGTGGGGACGTGGGCTCCAACTACTGCAGGGGTCAGAGGCCCGTGGTCCTGGCCGGGTGAGACACCCACCTGCTATGATGGAGCAGGACGCCGCAGAGCTACACTCCCTAGGTTCAATGGTCTGGAGTTACTACTGACTCGTGGTAGAGCACTGCTGATGCCATAACAGTCGCAAGGTGCTGGTCGTGATTGCTGACAATGCTTCGAGCACTTTGTCCACCAGTCAAGTCTTCCACGCCGTCCCCCATGTCACAGAAATCGCCATCCTCCACTCCTGCCCTCATCCTCCTCCTCCTCCCCCCCCCATTCTGCCTCCCCCACCCCTCCCATGAAAATTTGGCATTTTGAACCGGCATACTCTGAGGAACTGTTTTCTGGACCCTTCCCACAGTCACAAACTCACTTGTCCGTTGCCTGGCTGAGTCAATTTTCCTATGGCCCAGTTTTTCCACCAGTCACAGTATGTGGTGAGTGATGACCTTCTTGAGTAGTGGAAGTGTGTAAGATGTGTCCGAACGATGAGGAACACGGTTTGTCAGACGTGGGGAAGTTGTTTGTCAGGGCAGGAAGTCCGAGGGGGGAGCAGACTGAGGATCGGAGGATGATAGGTGACAGACCCAAGCTGGTTTTGAGAGCCGTGTGAACACAGTGCTTCTGAGACGGAGGATAGTCCCTCGACCAGAACAGGTTGGAAGAGGCAGTGGTGGGGCCAGACGGAGAGGCAGGGCCATAGCTGGTCATCAACGCCAAATTGGTGTCAACTAGTGAAGCCCCGTGGCCGAGGGCTCTTGCGCGAGGGCTAATCTTCAGAATTCTTGAGGTTTCGTTAAGGAAACACGCGGATGAACGCGACGGACTGTGGTGTGCACATTGCCAAACCAGGCTCAGCAGGGGGTTCCACAACCACTACTAGCTTACTACCACCAGTATTCGCAGAGAGCTAGAATGCTAACACCCTACTCAGCGGCACAGCCCGTTCACCTCCGGCGCGTTCACACCACTGCTCTCCCCTGTTGTCAGCTGATAGTCAGCCCCCTGCCCAGGACCCTGCCACAAAAACCCCATCGTCCGCCTCCACGATCCTCCACAGCAATCCCCAGCGTTCAGCCTCTCCATACCCAGCAGACGCTGGAGCGAAACGCAAATTTTCAACCCACCCTCACGCGCCAGCCCTTAATGTGTCACATCTCCAGATTGCTTATCCTGAGATCCTGCCCTATAGGCTAGTAGAGACCGAGCCTTCTGCACCTCATGGAAGGGAAAGGTGGACAGTGGAGAAAGGAGATGGATGATTAGTTTTACACGACGACGAGAAAGGGAGAAAGAGACTGGGGAAGGATCAATGGGAGAGAGAGGGTTGAAGGGGGAAGATGTGGGAAGCAAGGTAAGGAAAAGGTCCCTTACTTCTGCCGGAAGGTTCCCTCTTTCTTTTGTCTTCTAGAGGTTCCCCAGCCGCCACTCACTTTTTCCGTCGATGTGCCGTCCACCAGCCCTTGCCCCAGACGTGTCAACGCAACATCACCACCCCCTGCCCTGACCCAACGCCGTTTCTGACAACGGTCCACCTGACCACGGACACGTGGAAGAGTGGCTCCGGTCAGGGCCACTATATATCGCTGATGCACCCTTGGGTTAATTGTGGAGGCTGGGACCGAGTCTGACCTTGGGCTGTCATGATACTGTCCGACGCCGAGATTGCGGGCCTCCCTCGGTCCAGGTTTTTTCAGGCCTACTATGCCTCCTCCTCTCCCACCCCCTCCTCACCTCCTCCTCCGAACTACCATCCTTGGGCATCGGCGCCATCAGTCGGTATCTCTAGGCCAGCCGCAGTGCCGTTGCTAAGGCGACAGCAGCGGTGCTCAAACTGCTGAGCCTATGCGATAAAAGGGCACACCGCCCCAGATCTATTACAGGGCATCACGGCGCAGACTGATCTGTGGCGGGCACCCTGAACCTAAGCCAGGCATGGATTGTGTGTGACACGGCCGTAACCTGGTGGCCGGCCTGCAACTCGGCAGACTGACACATGTGCCATGCCCTGGCCCATGTGTTAACTCTGATAGTGTTCACAGCGATTCCTCAAGACATACCCCAAGCTGTCAGATTTGCTCACGAAGGTGCGCGGCATCTGTTCGCATTTCAGGAAGTCTCAGCACAGATGCTGCCACTCTCAGGGCAAGCGCAGGGCCGCCTCGCAACTGCCCGCTCACCGACGTTGTGTCGACGTGCCTCCGAGTGGAATTCAACACTGCCATGTTATCCAGGTTTTACCAGGCAGCGCACGGTCCAATTGTAGACTGCCAGATGTTCAACTTCCACCCAGAATGCGTAGTCAGGTCAGTCAGCCTTTCCTCAAGTCTACAATGAGGAAGTGGACGGTGTATGTCTGATATCTGTCAGGGTGCTGAGTAACTCTTTGAAGGAAGTCAACACACAAGAGGTCAGAGTGGCGAGTGCCGCCAACATCGCTCCACATCCCCTGCTGGCCTGTTAAAACTCTACTGATCAGCATGAAGTCGGAAAGCTTTGGCGCTCGCAAAGAGTACGGGGGAAAAGATGCCCCTGTGATAGCCAAGCACCTCTTAGGTCTGTTTCTCAGCGCATATCGGAGGAGATTGGATGAGGGATGAGGAAAGGAGAGATGTTGGGAGAACCAAGAGGGGAACATTGTCTGGAGTCCTATCACTGTTCAGCGTTATGGGCAGAAGAATATAGTGGAGTTGGAGTGTGGAGAAGGAAATGGACGTCAAGCCAGTGAGGGAGTGAACTTCTTACGCGTTGTACTCTGGCGCTTGGCAGATTTTATGCTAGGCTGGCCTATCCAGTGACCCTCGCTTCAAAGAATTATTCCAGCACGTTACTGGGTGTTCACATCTCCTGGAACCCACGTACAAGCAAATCTTCCACTCTCATCCCGCAAGAGGAAAGGAGTGGTGAGCATGCAGAATACAGCAGGGCCTGTTCCCAGCTGAAAGCAGTATTCCTCTGAACAGCGCTAGCGTGCCAGAGAGAGTCGTAGTTTCTGCGGGACAATACGAGGGAGAGGGTAGGGCGAGCAGGCAGCTCGTTCCAGCACTGGCAAGGGTAGCCTTTATTACAGGTTTTGCCCAGCTTTGTTGTCACCCCCAGCAAGACACTGTCACCTGTCCCCAGTCGTCTGGCAGTCGAGTATGGCTGATCTTTACAGAAAGGATGGTGAGGGAGTACGTAGCTGACCCATACCATCGTCCTAATGATCACACAGCTCCTACAACTACTGGGTTTCAAAGCGGGACAGTGCCCGAAACTGGCGTGTACGCATTGGAGGTTCTTGCCTGCCCTGCACGCTAGGCAATCTGGTCCGACGGGTTTTCAGTGGCAGCTGGTGTGGTCATCAACGATAAGGTACAACGCTGTCGACTGACGCGCTGCAGGCTGACGTTATGAAGATGAATAATTAAAGCCTGGACTTGCTCATATTTTCCAATCTCCACCAGGGTGAAGGAAGCTCACCCGAATAATTGATCCACTACCTCTCTCTCCTCAATTTTCCTCCGTTGTCGTCCTCTTTGTACAGTAAAGCAGAGGAACGGCTATTTTTGACAGGGCCCCTGGCTTCTAGCTATAGTACTTTATCATGATTAAATTGTCTGGAGGGGCCCACGACCCGGTCCTATGTTTTAAAACAATTTTTGGGGAGTGCCAGCAACAGGCCACTCAATCTATTCAATTTGTCTGGGGCACCTACCTGCTCCTAGCTCTGGTTTGAAAAACTTTTTGGGACTGCCCCATACCGCACTCAATCGATTCTATTTTTCTGGAGGGCCACCTACCTGCTCGCTCTGGTTTGAAAACTTTTTGGGACTGCCAACATACAGGCATCAATCTTTCTATTTTTCTGGCAGGGCCACCTACCTGTCCTCTGGTTTGAAAAAAATTTTTGGGATGCACATACAGGCACTATCCAATTAAATTTGTCTCATAGAAGCCGCTCCACACGTTTCCTCCATTGCCTGACCCCAAAAGTTCGTCCATCATGCTGCCTCCATACATCGTCCTTTATGCAAACGAGTGCTTGGTCAGCAGAAATTTGGGTTGTTTTCATGGATTCCACACAAATTTGTTAACTTTGTTGCACCCAGCTGGTGTTATCCACAAAATAATATAAAACTTTGATCATTTACACAATTATTATTTTCAGCGGCTTTCTTGCGCATTCGTTTTACATTCCCTATGCACCGCCATATCACCAAACTTATAGAAACTGCTACTACACTTGAGCTTATACAAAAGTTCTTAGAAGTGCTGTTGGGAGTAGCTAAGAGACAGGGGCTTGATTGGCGAAAGCTCGCTGCGTCTGCGGAGGCCAGCTCCTCCAAGATCCGGATACTCATATTTACTGGACAACCTAACTGCAGCAACCTTAATACTACTAACTAGTTCACTGCTCCATGATAATAATAATCATCTTATTTAATATAGCGCCATTCATATCCGTAGCGCTTTACAAATCATAGAAACAAATACAAATGTAATGTACCAAGCACAACATTCGTATGGAACACACAGGATGAGGTCCTGCTCGCCAGTAGCTTACGGTTTTATGAAGATGATGGGGTGTAACACGAAGTGTAAAAGCAATATTAATGTCAAGCCATTCTTCTTAGGAAAGAACAAAATATAAAATAAGGATTGCTGTCGCTTTTGACCCACTCAGCTCGTCATCTTATTATACCAGGGTCAGGGTGAATGGGACGCTTAAGAAGTTTGGTGCCTGTTGTTGCTGGATAACGAATGGGAGGACGACACAGGACGTGGTTATAGAAGAGTTAAAACTTCATGCCAGTTAATGGAGTGTTATAGGTTGCCTAAAGAACTGGGTTTTATCAAGCAACGTTTGAAACTTTGGGTTAGGCATTAGTCCTGATAGTCCATGGAGGGCTTCCATAGAATGTCGCGTCATAAGAAGATCTGGAGACGCGAGTGGGATCCGCCGCACTAGGTAGAGGTTAATCTAAGATCACTGGCGGAATAAGAGCACCGGGTGGGCGATATAGACTGAGAGAAGAGAGGAGAGGTAGGGGGGTGCAGCATTATACAGAGCTTATATGGATGAGGGTTGTATTATTTAAAAACTATTCGAAAGGAGGACTGGCAGCCAGTGCAGCTACTGCATGAACTGTAAGCATACATGTCCCCTTATTCAAACGAGCTGTGTTCAGGCAGAAAATTTTGGGTTGTTTTATGGCTTCCACAAGCAAATCTGTAACTTTGTCGCCAACCCTGCTGTGTAATCCACAAAAAATACTTGGGCAAACTTTGTATCATTACCGATTATTTCAGCGCTCTTGCGCATCTGTTTCATTTCCCCTCCCGCCATATCCTAAACTTAGAAGAACGCTACTACACGTGATTTATACAAAAGGTTTTAGAAGTGCTGTTTGGGGAAGAGTTGCTCTAGAGACAGGGCTTGGATGGCGAAAGCTGCCTGGCAGCGGAGCGCCAGCTCCATGCCAAGATCCAACAACATAGTTTTAACGCGGCAACCTTTAATCTACTACTAGTTCACGCCTCCATACATGGTCCCCTTATAAACGAGCTGTGTCAGGCCAGAATTTTGGGTTGTTTTCATGGCTTCCATTGTGTAACTTTGTCGCCACCACTGTGTGTAATCCACAAATATCCTGGCAAAACTTTGTATCACTGTAACCGATATGTATTTGAGCGCTTCTTGCTCAAGCCTCCTTAGTGTTCCTCTCTGCACCCACTTGGTTTGAAGCCTGAGTCCATTTAGGGTTATGTCGCCTGACACTCTCTATCCTGCCGCTGCTGCCTCGCATGCCGTCCGCTATGGGTCAGGGTCACATATTGGTGTTTTAGATGCTATCTATCTTCATTCTGTCACTCTGTTCATGGCCATATTCTGTGCCCATAATTTTGGCATATGGGTGCGATATGCAGCCTCACGAGGATCACATGCATGTGCCCCTGCTTGTTTCCTGTCCATTCCGTGGTGTTTCCATCCTTTTCTGAGTTCCCAGGTGTTTTGGCCAAACTTTCCATGTGCAGAGGCCTTGTTCCCCTTGAAAATATGCTCGAGTCTCCCATTGACTTCAATGGGTTCGGTTTCGAGACGAGACTCGAGCATCGGGAAAAGTTCGTCTCGAATAACGAGTACGCCGAGATTTTAGTGCTCGCCTCATCTCTAATTGTAGATATTAGTTAATAAGAAATAGCCTAAAAGTAGAAACTCCCCATGGTTCTTCTCGGCTCTGATGCCGAGAAGGCTTTGCTAGGGTAGTTTGGATCTCTAAGAGCAGTTTTGCATAAATTTGGACTACGCCCCCCTTCATCAACGGCATTTCTCCCTGGACGAGTACGCCTAGCGCATGTTCTAGCATATTAAGGGTAAAGGTTCATGTCTGGCCCATTCAATATTAGTAACGGAACCAGGCAGGTGTTCCCCTTTCCTCTTCCATCTCTTCATCCTGGTGATGGGAGGCTTTGATTAGGAGAATCAGCTAGAAACCAGGCATTCATGGCATTGAAGATAGGGCACAACTTCGAGCATAAAACTACAGCTTTCGAAGACGATTTCATAGTTAATCACCACTAACCCAAAACAATCTCTTTCGCTGATCACGGAAATCTATGAATTTGTAACCCTTGTCTACTTCAAGGTAAATTTTACAAGTCTGAATTTAAATATATCTACTGCACATTCACCTATTCGTTACTCAACAAGCTACAATAAAGGACTCCCCCTTCAATGGCCCAAAGAAAGCTACTAAATACAGGGATAGGATACAACTTTCAAGGTACCCCTGCTCAATTATAAACTAAACTACGTTCCACTAGTAAATGACTACAAAAACAGCTATACTGACCTAAGGAGACTTACATGTCCGGTGGGGAGAAAAGTCTGACGAAGATGTATATTGTCCCTAAATTACAGTAACCTGTTTGCAGACAGTAGTACCGATCTGTGCTCCCCAAATCTTTCTTTAAGCAAAATAATAAGCTATTCTCAGCTTTCTTCAAAATGGCAATAACAAAACTCCCTGTATCCGAAAGACTCTACTAACCCAACACCTCAAAAAAGGAAGGGATAGGGCTACCTGACATGGTCAACATTATCACGCCTGTCCAATATGCCAGGTGGATGTTGATACACAGACACCACAAACAGTTCCGTATACCAGATTATTAGAAAAATGAAATAGACCGTTAGGGCAAGAGCAAAGATTATGGGGTTTAAAAAAGTACCCCGTGCTCAACACATACATCGAAAAGTCTCCTACATAGTAGGCTTATACCTCAAGAGAAACTCTGGTGAGGAAAGTTTGCCATTACACTCAACACCACCCGTTATTACCATTTCGATTTGCTTCCAAAGTGGAATTTTCCGGAAAGAACGGATTTCCCACCCATATTGGCAACAGCTAATACTAAATTACCAACTGAAATCTTCTCCACAGACATGGAATACAGTGACTATCTACTTAAAAAAACAGGGCTCAGATAACCAACTTCACTGCATATACAGGACTTTCTCTCTAAACATGTAGCGGAATATAATCCCGAGCTAGAGTAAAAGACGTCATGCACATGGTGGAGAACCCTCGTGCCAGACAAAGAAACCCCTAGAAAAGAAATTACTTTCTTCCACATACAACTCCATACAAGGTCTCTACACAGTAATAAACAGTTGTTAATAAAATGGTGAGAGGAAACTGCAAGAGAGTTTTACAAGAGGATACATTAAACCACTATTAAAAACCTCAAATGGTTTCTCAGGGTGCATTAGGGGCCCGTGGAAAACCACTATAAATTATTTCCGTGTGGTACAAGACCCCTAAATGGCTTAATGGATTAACCCACGAAACACAGCTCTTGCTGGATATGGGTAAACGAGAAGTGGGTAATAATGGCATTATCTGGTGGAGTGCCTGAACTGCTCCGTTCGGGAAAAAGTTATCCACTGGCCGTGGATAATATCGTAAATGCACTGTTCCATACACGCCTAGTGTGAATACTAGGCAAGCCCAGTCAGACGTTCTCAATACAGGAGAAACTCTCTGCACCCTTCCTAATCTAGCTTGAACTCTGATTATACCGACTCTCTGGGGGAAAAAAAACTCCAGGAAACCCCTTGATTTCCCAGTGGTAGCTAAGGTCAATGAGATTTGTAGATTTGAAGAGCTGTACACGGGAATTAGGTCACGAGAAAAATTATGCGATGTGGGGACCTTGGAAATCACTAGACCAACCTATTCACTAACTCTGCATAATTTAGGATCACCCACTCTGTCTCTTACATAGGATTGTACTTTCTGTAACAACACCCACTCACGTGGATTTAGAGAAGCCACCTAAATATGGTATGGTCATATTCCAGTTACTAAAATCATTCTTACGTTATACATCAAGTTTTTTGTTGTGTTATACATTACAGTTATTATATTGAAGGTTTCCATCCATTCCTTTTTTCCACCCCTCTCTCCTCCTCCCCCCCTCCGACCCCCCCCCTTAGTCTCTTTTTACCCACTCCCTCAGATTCTGAACTAAAGGTCAGAGAATTTATAAAGAATTAAAGATTTCAAGAAATATTCCTTTGTCATTGCTTGTAATATGAAAACTAGGTAATATTGCTATAGTACGAATGTCATCATGTTTAATATTTGTACCAATAAAACAGTTTCAAAACAAAAGCAAAAATGGCACTCGCCAAGGCTGTCCGCTACCCCCAACCTTATTCATACTGATTATGGAGACCTGCTCCAGGCACTTAGGCAACATCCGAACATAAGGGACTAGACATTGAGGGTAACCACGCACCTAAACGCCCATTGCGGACGATTATATTGATGCTAACAACCCACTTGTCCTGTTAAACATGTTATTGAGGTTCTTTGAGGCCTTGACAAGGTCACCAATTTTAAAATAAATTATTCAAAGTCAGAGGCCATGAATATTCGGCCCCTCCATCTGTATAAGAATGCTAAGGAACAGAACGCAATTTTCCGTTGGCAAACAACAGATCACATATTTAGGTATTCAGATCACTAATCTGAAAAGACCTATTTCAGGCCAACACACAACCCAACTTAAAGCTCTAGACATACCCTATCTTTCCTGGATGGGTCGTAAACCCTACTAAAACATTCATTATGCCTACTCTATTGTACGTAATGCAGATGGTGCCCATTGAATTATCTAACTCATTGAACATCATTATTCCTTAACTTTTGTGGTGAAACAAGAAGTCACGATCAAACATCAGACTTTAGAAAGAGAGCATGGGAGGCCTTTTGATTACCTGACCCCAGTAGCATATTATAGGGCAATAACAAATAAAGGTGGGTGCAGTTATTCAACCCTCTACGCCTAGTTAGGCACTGAATTAGAAGCAGCAACTAGAGATGGGCGAATTTGTTTAAAATCGTTGTGACCCGGTTGCCGAATTTTTCGAAAAAATTTGATTCGACCCGAATCGTATCAAACGAATCACGTTAAAAACAGGCGTTTCTGGTTGCAGAGAACCTGTAGGGTGTTGTAGAGTGGTGTGCCATGCTTAAATTAGCATAGGGACGTGGTTTGGTCTTCAAACAATGTCGTGTTTTAGTTATGACACGCACTGACAGCCACGCCGCTCTTAGAATCCGCTTCACTCTTCACTTCCATGTGCACTTACATAGGCCAACTTCCCCAATAAGCGAGCGGAACAGCAGCCTGACAAGGTAACGTCTGTGCCGTCCTCGAAGGCTGAGCTGAGGGCCAAGAATCCCCTATAACTCACAAGTACTCTTTTTACACTGAGTGGAACAATGATATAGTGTGTTGGTGCATCAAAAGCAGGGCAGCAGCAGGAAGCCCGCAGAGTGGCACAATGATTAGTGTGTTGGTGGCATCCAGTAGCAGCAGCACAGGAGCTTGCAGGTGGCACAATGGATAGTGTGAAGGTGCATCAGTAGCAGCAGCAGCAGCAGCAGAGCCCGCAGTGCACAATGATATAGTGTGTTGGTGGCATCAAATCAAAGCCGCATGACCGCCAGAGAGCGGCACATGATATGAGTGTGAAGGTGGCTCATTAGCAGCAGGAGCCCGCAGATTGCACCTGATAAGGTGAAGGTGGCATCAGAAGGAGCAAGAGCAGCAGAGTGGCACAATGATATAGTGTGTTGGTGGCATCAAAGCAGCAGCAGGAGCCCTCAGATTGGCACAATGATATAGTGCGTTGGTGGCATCAGTACAGCAGCAGCCAGAGCCTGCGAGTGGCACAATGGTATAGTGTGAAGGGCATCAGTACCGCAGGAGCCCGCAGAGTTGCACCATGATATAATGTGAAGGTGGCATCAGAAGGAGCAAGAGCTGCAGCTTGGCACAATGATATAGTGTGTTGGTGGCATCAAAAGCAGCAGCAGCCCTCACAGTTGGCACAATGAATATAGTGCATTGAAGGCTCAGTACAGCAGCAGCAGGAGCCTGCAGAGTGGCACAATGGTATAGTGTGAAGGTGGCATAAGTAGCCGCAGAGCCCCAGAGTTGGCACAATGATGTATGTGTTGGTGGCATCAAAGCCGCAGTAGGAGCCGCATGAGTGGCACAATGAATAGTGTTGAAGGTGGCATCAGAAGCAGCAGGAGCCCGCAGATTGGCACAATGATATAGTTGGAGGTTGGATTCAAAGCAGCGGAGCCTGCAGAGTGCACCATGATATAGTGTGGAGTGGCGACAATTCCAGTCCCTGGTAAGATGTAGGAGGCAGATGGGGTGCAACTAGCGACGATGTGTGGCATCAGGCAGGTGGCAGCATCAGAACAGTAGCTGAGGCAGGTAGTTAGAACCCCGACTCCATTTCTCAACGTGTTGAGGAGGGCGTCATGGCTGATCTAAACTGATGCATTAGGCATGGTAGTTGAAATCCTGGCCGATCCAAACCTGATTTCATCTTGACAAAGGTCAGTCTCTCCACGTTACGGGTGGACAAACGGGTTCTCCTGGGGGTAACGATGGCCCCCACTGCCTGAACACCGCTCTGATGGCCACACCTACTGGCCGGGCAGGACAGCTTCTCTACTGCAAAACTCCGCAAGTTGCCGGCCACCATCAAGTTTGCGGCCCAGTAGTCCATGGTATCCTCTCACCTCAGGTGGTAAATTGCTGTCCAAGTAGGCCACCCACCTTCTGGTGCAGGGTCTGCTAATGGTCCTGCTGCTGCTGCCGTGGCGGCTACCCTCCTCACTAGGCGGGTGAGGAATTGCTCATTAAGGAATCCAGACTTAAGCGACTGTTGATGGAACTGCTACTGCTCCTACTCCCCAGCTCCCCCACGCACCGTAGTATAGTACTGACATGACTGCCAGGAATCCCCCGGTCAGACCTGAGAGAGGATGGACATGGCGCACATAGGCATCGGCAACTGTGTCTCACGTATTTTCTCGATAGTATGCCAGTTGTGTCCTTCCTCTCAGCAGCAGGAAAAAAGTCACCCATTTTGGACCGGTAGCGGGGGTCCAAGAGGTGGAGAGCCAAAAGTCATCCCTATGCCGGATGTTGACTATTCGGCTGTCACATTTTAGGCAAGCAGCATGCTGCAGCCCATCTGCGCAGTGACTCTGAGGGATTCCCGTCTCCATATCCATAGTATAAAACTGCCACGTTGCTTCTGGGTCATCTGCCTCATCTTCTACCCCTCCGATGCTCCTGCTCCTCCTCTCCTGTCACCTGAGTAGAAAACCACAAATTGCACCAGACCTCTGCTTGTGCTCAATGTCCACCTCCTCCTCCTCCTCCAGTTCAGCCCCCCACCGGATTCCATGTGGCCATGAGATGTAGTCTCCACTTCTCTCCCGTGCCCTGACAGACGATTTTTGCAGCATGAGTTCCAGGACATGAAGCAGTGTTATGACGTTATCTATCCCGCAGTCCGGCGACTGACAAATAACGTGGGCCTCTTCAAAAGGCCTGAGCAAACGGCAGGCATGAGCTGCCAGTGGCTGACATCAAAGTTACACAGGGGAGTACTATGGTCCGCTTGCATCATCACAAATCATTAATGGTTTTCTCTGTTGATACAGGTGGTCTAACATATGGAGGCTGGAATTCCAACAGGTGGAACATCGCATATCAGACTATGTGTGTGGTAGGCCGTTCTGGCGCTGCAACTTGAGAGAGGTGTGCTTGCTTGTGAAGAATGGCTGAAGTGCGTGCACAGTGTCCTGGCCAATTTGTAGAATGTCTTGCAGATGGTTGTAAGACTTCAAGAAAACTTGTTGACTACAGATTGCACACGCATGGCGCACGGACATCTCTCCTCGGTGCAGCGCGGACACCATGTTCTTCCATTGTGTGTCACCATGGTTCCGATTTTTAGTTGTCACGCAGGAAAGCCACACTTGATTTCTCTTTTCATGACGCGGAGCAAGTTCTCCCCTGTGTGACTTCCTCGCCAGGCAAACCAGGTGTAGAACTGGCGTGACACCGCTGTGCCCTGCACATGTATGATGGAGCAGCACTTGTGGAGGCTGAGGGTGTGGGTGGAGAAGGAGGAGGAGGAGGAGGACACTGCCAGAACATCAGTTTGACAACGTGGAGGAGAAAGCGCGTCTCTTGTTGAAGTTGTTTGGTGTGGCTGGGGGGAAGCAATTCACCCGTGGGTGCCGTAAAGGAATATACTGGCCCTGACCATAATTACAGCTCCACACGTCCGCGCTGGCCTTGCACCTTGGAAGAAACTGATAGCTCAAGGACTGGCCCACCTTCTGTTGTACATATTGGTGAAGGGCTGGCACAGCATTTTGGAAAAAAAATTGCGGCCTGGAACTCTCCACCTCGGTTCGGCACAAGCCATTAGTTCTCTGAATAGGGTGAGAGCCCACGACTTGGAATGGAGAGACTGCAGTCCACAACTTCGACAAGACACAGTCAGCTTCTGCACCTTGGGATGGCTGGATGCATAGAGTTGTCTTTTTGTAATTGCCTTGCTCAATGACTCTTAGCGAGGAGCCGGAGCATCTGGACCCGTAGATGATGTCAAAGACAAACAGCTCCCTTCGGCAAGGTGCTGGAAGCCTTGACTTTGAACAGCATTGTGGGCCACTAGTGGTGCTGCTGCTGTTGCTGCGCCTGCAGGTATGACCGTATCTGACACCCGTTGTCTCCTAGGCCATTGGGATGGTGACGCTGCAATGTTGGCGCAGGGCCGTGGTGCCCAAGGTTAGCTCCCTCCTGGCCACACTTCACTTTCTGCCCGCAGATACGACAAATACCACGCTCGGCTTCCTCCTCTTATTTGGGCCTGCGAATCGGGATTTGTACCCCTCGGACGTTTGGCTCCCGTCCTCCACTGCTGCCACCCTGCTACTCACAGCCACAAGTAGTGACTTGCTGCCTGCTCCGCAAGATGACAAACTCTCTTCGTCGCCCGACGAGATGAATCCCTCTCTTCACCCGGCTCCCAAGTGCGATCGCTACATCATCGTCAATTTGCATTTTCCGTCACTGCTATCTCTCCTCACCGGTGTCATATGCACAGCCTGCCTACTGCAGGAAAGCAGCAGAAGTCTGCCCACCTCTTCCCTGCAAAGCAGCTGCTGACTGTCCTCAAACACTCGTCCTCGCTGATAGTGGCACGGAGCCAGACCACCCTCTGCTGCGAAAGGAACAGGACAGAGCCTGGTGAGGACAGGTAGGGCAGCTGACCTGCTCCTGGGCCATGCCAACTAATGTTGTATCAAGGAACCTACAGACTCTTGGCTGGGGTAGTCAGATGTTATATTTGAGGGAATTGGATGATTAGTCAACCATTCAACAACCTTTTTGTTCTTGATCACACACCTGCCACTAGATGACAAGCGCAGTTTCTGGCCTCACAGAGTCACCCCTGCTGCGACATCCCCTTACTCCTGCTCCACCTCTGCCTGCTCCACCTGCCACCTTTCTGTCTGACATAGTGGTTTAGAAACTACTGTGATTTAACACGTTAAATCTTGGCTGTAAACTAGAGCCCCCAAAAAGGTTTACAATGTCCGTTATACAGATACCCCACAACTGACAGTGTAATTCAGCGAAAATCACTGTAATAACTACGTGGATTTGACAATTATCTGGCTGTAAACTGGAGCCCCCCCCAAAGGTATTACACGTCCTTTATACAGATACCCCACAACTGACGTGTAATTTCAGCACAATCACTGTATAAACTCGTGGATTTCACAAGTAAATCTGCTGTAAACTAGAGTCCCCAAAAGGTATTCCAATAGCAGCAGCTGGACGCTACAACATGAAGTTGAAGTGCTGAGACACGGTTCGCACAATCACAAACCCTTCAACCCTCCCTGTCCCCTTGATCGTACTGTTATAGTTACCCAACAAATCTTGGCGACCCCCAAAAAACCACCTATCAATATACTAGTCCAGGGCTGCCAAACTAACGATAACCCTAAGGTGGCTCAATCCTGACCCACCCACATAAAGAACTGGCTGACCAAGTAGATAGCTTGTAAGGATGGAGGAATTGGCTCACTGGGAGTCCCAGAACCACCACAAATCTCAAGATTTGGGACCGTGTTCTAAATTTTGGACAAGGATTGCTAATGTTTTGCTGTCAGCAGTCTGTTGGCTGGCCAGCCTTTCAAACACAGGAGCATAGGAGTAGGGAATTACCAAGGAATATTACTTTTACAAGCACTAAGAAGTCAGAACATACTCTACCCCACACCTCATCTTAGCAGCTTCCCTCCATAACAACAAGACATAAACAACCAGTTGTTCTGTTTTGGTTATCGAACTAAATGTTTATTAACTTGTTTGTTACCAATTTATCCCCCCCCCCTTTTTCCCTGCCTATACCCGTCCTATATACCCACCCCGACAGGCACAAATAAGAGCTGGAGTGAAGAACTAGAAGGACTTTACCCTTACAACACCCCCATCTCCCCCCCCCCTTCCTCCACCTTCCCACTCTACCCCAACACCTCTCCACACGTGCTTTAGTAAATATGCTTATGTCTATTACTCTTTTGTAAAGTCCGCTCCTCAACAAATTGTAACTTGTAATTATGTGCTTGTCATTGTACTTGAATTTCAACTTAATAAATATTTAAAACCCCCCCCCAAAAAAAAAAGAAATAACATATATCTTTCACATTCCAGATGTTCCGAATACTCCTAACTAGAGCGGGAGACACGCGCGCACACCTGGAAAGTGAAGAATATTGTCATTTCAAAATATCAGTAAACATCTGAATATTTTATTCTGCACTGTTCTTTAATGTCTATTTATTTGAAAAATGCTGCGAGTCCCCATTGACTTTATGGGGTTCGTTATCGATACAAGCACTCGCATCGGGATAAGTTTGTCTCGAATACGAGCACCCGAACATTTTAGTGCTCGCTCATCTCTAATCCTAACATAAATTTCTTCCGCAATTTGTGATTTTACAGGGCTCTCAATGAGAGAATTGGGGTGTGTGGACATGGAGGTTGCAGTGGCCCAGGGACGAGAGGTAAATCGCCTACCCACGCTTTGGATGCCCCGCCCCAGCCCACCATAGTGATCTTTGACCACACATCACTATCACTGAAACAGGCATTGTATACTACCACTGCCTCCTTCATCACTGTGCCGGCCCATGAGGCTGACGCGCTTGCTTTGAGGGGAGCCCGGGTCATAGAGGATGTGGCCTGAAGCATTGACTCATGCCTGGACAGAAGTGCCTTAAGTGGGAGGAACATGCTGCAACAGGTGAGTATTTTTTTTTGTTTCTACCACCCCCCCCCCCCAACCCCCCACCCCCCCCCCCCCCCCACTTCCCCCCCCCCCCCCCCCCCCCCAACCACCCACCCCCTCCCCGCCCCCCCCCCCCCCGCCCCCCCCCAGCAACCCTCCCCCCCACCCCCCCCCCCCCCCCCCCCCCCCCCCCCCCTCCACCCCCCACCCACCCTCCCCCCTCCCCCACCGCCACCACCCCCTCCCCCCCTTTTCTCCTTTTTTTAACTGTGCTTCTGGGTCATGTTTAGGGGTACTATATACTGCTGGGGGCATATGTGGGGCTACTTATAACGGATGGGCTTGTGTGGGGGCACTATATACTGCTGGGCTTGTGTGGGGGCCACTATATACTAATGGGCTTGTGTGGGGGCCACTATATACTGCTGGGGATACTATATACTGCTGGGCCACATGTGGAGATTACTGTTTGGGGCACATGTTGGGGACACTATCCACTATATACTGCTGGGGCATGTGTGGGGCCACTATATACTGCTGGGGCATGTGTGGGGGTTACTATATATGCTACTGCTGGAAGCATGTGTGGGGGCCACTATATACTGCTGGGCATGTTGGGGTTACTATATACTGCTGGAGCATGTATGGGGCCACTTATACTGCTGGGGCATTTGTGGGGGCCACTATATACTGATGGCGCATGGTGGTGGCCACTATATACTGCTGGGGCATGTGTGGTGGCCACTATAACTGCTGGGGCACATTTTGGGACAATATCCACTATATACTGCTGGGGCATGTGTGGGGGCCACTATATACTGCTGGGGCTGTGTGTTGCCACTATATATTGCTGAGGCATGTGTGGGGGCACTATATACTGCTGGGGCAGTGTTGGGGGCCACTATATACTGCTGGGGCATGGTGTGGGGGCACTATATACTGCTTGGGTATGTGTGGGGGGCCACTATATACTGCTGGGGCAATGTGTGGGGCCACTATATACTGCTGGGCTGTGTGGGGGGCCACTATATACTGTTGGGTAGTGTGTGGGGCCACTATATCATGCTGGCTGTTGGTGGCCACTATATACTGCTGGCGCATGTGTGGGGCCACTATATACTGCCTATGAGTCCAAATGATTAAATGAAGAATGGTATTTTAATTCTCTTTTGAAGATACGGATGCAAGAATATATATTTTGAATGTGTAAGTTTAGGGCATTACTACTTTGTTGAACTTTATGACAATTGGCGTCTATTGAAGTGTATCCGGCAGCTTTTTATGACATCCTGGAGTTTTCCAGCCTGATACACCTGATCTGAAGACTTCAAAGGACTGTTTTAAATATCCTGAACTCTCCCCCTCATTAACACTTTTCCAATCCCTTGAATGACCCTGGGTGGACTAATTAATGAATGGGAGGTTCTGAAACCCGAACTAAACAGAGATCTCATAAAACAATATGAGATAAAGGAAATAGGGTTTCACTCTATGGGGCTGCCGACAAGCTGGGGGGTGTCCATATTTCTCTTACCTCCCCGGATTCGGAATTTCTTTAAATCGTAAGTTTCTGTTATTTTCTTCTCTCCCTTTTTATATTCTATATCTCTTTTTGCCTGTGTGTGTCATTTTATTTTTTGTAACATCATTTTAATTTTTAACATCTTTTTTGATGCACTGACACCTTTTGTAATTAAAGCCTTACTGTTAAATTTTGGTCCCTGTATGCTCTGCGAACTCTTACACCACCCTTGTAAAGTGTGGTTGCTGTGTGACTGCTAGAGTGCGAGGTTTCATGTCTAGTTGTGTAACAAGGTGTCGCTAGAGAGCTGAGTGTTCATGTCTAGTGGGTGTAAGGTGTCTGCTAGAGAGCTAGTGTTCATGTCTAATGTTATGTAACAAGGTGTTCAGCTAGAGAGCTGAGTTTTTCATGTCTAGTGTGGTAACAAGTGACTGCTACAGAGCTGAGCTTGCATGT
The DNA here is from genome assembly GCA_019512145.1 of Engystomops pustulosus. Taxonomy (NCBI): domain Eukaryota; kingdom Metazoa; phylum Chordata; class Amphibia; order Anura; family Leptodactylidae; genus Engystomops; species Engystomops pustulosus. Next base: position 2,135,484 of record CM033641.1, read on the forward strand.
CTAGTGGTGTAACAAGGTTTCAGCTAGAGAGCTGAGTGTTCTATCTAGTGTGTAACAGTGTCTGCTAGATGTTGAGTGTGCATGTTCTAGTGGTGTAACAAGGTCTGCTCTAGAGAGCTGTGTGGTTCAATGTCTATTGGTGCAACAGGTGGGGTCTCTGCTAAGCTGAGTGTTATGTCTAGTGGTGTACCAGGTGACTGCTAGAGAGCTGATTCGTGCATGTCGTGGTGTGACCCAAGGTGCTGTAGAGAGATGAGTGTTTCATGTCTAGTGGTGTAACAAGGTGAACTGGAAGATCTTGAGTGTTCACTTTATCGTGGTGTAACAACGGTTGTCGCTGCAGAGAGCTGAGTGTTCTGTCTATGGGTGTACACAAGGTGACTGCTAGAGAGCTGAGTGTTCATGTCCAGTGGTGTAACAAGTGAGCTAAGATCTGAGTGTTCATTTCCTATGTGTGTAAACAAGTGGGACTGCTAGAGAGCTGAGCTTTGCATGTCTAGTGGTGTCAACAAGGTGTCTGCTAGAGACTGAGTGTTCATTGTCTAGTGGTGTAACAAGATGACTGCTAGTAGAGCTGAGCGTGCATGTCTAGTGGTGTAACAAGGTGAACTGGACAGATTTTGCAGCATGAGTTCCAGGACATGAAGCAGTGGTATGACGTTATTCATCCCGCAGTCCTGGCGACTGACAAATAACGTGGCCTCTTCAAAAGGCCTGAGCAAACGGCAGGCATGAGCTGCCAGTGGCTGACATCAAAGTTACACAGGGGAGTACTATGGTCCGCTTGCATCATCACAAAATCATTAATGGCTTTTCTCTGTTGATACAGGTGGTCTAACATATGGAGGCTGGAATTCCAACAGGTGGAAACATCGCATATCAGACTATGTTGTGGTAGGCCGTTCTGGCGCTGCAACTTGATGAGGGTGTGCTTGGCTTTGTAAGAATGGCTGAAGTGCGTGCACAGTGTCCTGGCCATTTGTAGAATGTCTTGCAGATGGTTGTAAGACTTCAAGAACTTGTTGACTACCAGATTGCACACGCATGGCGCACGGAACATCTCTCCTCGGTGCAGCGCGGACACCATGTTCTTCCCATTGTGTGTCACCATGGTTCCGATTTTTAGTTGTCACGGAGAAAGCCACACATTGATTTCTTCTTTCATGACGCGGAGCAGTTCCTCCCCTGTGTGACTTCCATCGCCCAGGCAAACCAGGTGTAGAACTGCGTGACACCGCTGTGCCCTGCACATGTGTTATGATGGAGCAGCACTTGTGGAGGCTGAGGTGGTGGTGGAGAAGGAGGAGGAGGAGGCGGACACTGGCGCAGGAACAGCAGTTTGACAACGTGGAGGAGAAAGCGCCGTCTCTTGTTGAAGTTGTTTGGTGTGGCTGGGCGGGAAGCACATTCACCCAGTGGGCCGTAAAGGACATATACTGGCCCTGACCATAATTACAGCTCCACACGTCCGCGCTGCCGTGCACCTTGGAAGAAACTGATAAGCTCAAGGACTGGCCCACCTTCTGTTGTACATATTGGTGAAGGGCTGGCACAGCATTTTTGGAAAAAAAATTGCGGCCTGGAACTCTCCACCTCGGTTCGGCACAAGCCATTAGTTCTCTGAAGGGTGCAGAGACCACGACTTGGAATGGGAGAGACTGCAGTACCAACAACTTCGACAAGAGCACAGTCAGCTTCTGCACCTTGGGATGGCTGGATGCATAGAGTTGTCTTTTTGTAATTGCCTTGCTCAATGACTGCGTAGCGAGGAGCAGGAGCATCTGGACCCGTAGATGATGTCAAAGACAAACAGCTCCCTTCGGCAGAGGTGCTGGAGCCTTGACTTGCTGAAACAGCATGTGGGCCACTAGGTGCTGCTGCTGTTGCTGCGCCTGCAGGATGGACCGTATCTGACACCCGTTTCTCCTAGGCCATTGGATGGTGACGCTGCATGTTGGCGCAGGGCCGTGGTGCCAAGGTTAGCTCCCTGGCCACACTTCACTTTCTGCCCGCAGATACGACAAATACCCACGCTCGGCTCCTCCTCTTATTTGGGCCTGCGAATCGGGATTTGTACCCCTCGGACGTTTGGCTCCCGTCCTCGCACTGCTGCCACCCTGCTGACTCACAGCCACAGTAGTGACTTGCTGCCTGCTCCGCAAGATGACACTCTCTTCGCCCGACGATGATGAATCCCCTGCTTCACCCGGCTCCCAAGTGCGATCAGCTACATCATCGTCAATTTGCATTTTCCGGTCACTGCTACTCTCCTCACCGGTGTCAGTATGCACAGCCTGCCTACTGCAGGAAGCAGCAGAAGTCTGCCCCACCTCTTCACTGCAAAGCAGCTGCTGACTGTCCTCAAACACTTCGTCCTCGCTGAATAGTGGCACGGAGCCCAGACCACCCTCTGGCTGCAGGAAAGGAACAGGACAGAGCCTGGTTGAGGACAGGTAAGGGCAGCTGACCTGCTCCTGGGCCATGCCAACTAATTGTTGTATCAGAGGAACCTACAGACTCTTGGCTGGGGTAGTCAGATGTTATATTTGAGGAATTGGATGACCTAGTCAACCATTCAACAACCTTTGTGTTCTTGATCAACACACTGCCACTAGATGACAACGGCAGTTCTGGCCTCACAGAGTCACCCCTGCTGCGACATCCCCTTACTCTGCTGCCACCTCTGCCTGCTCCACCTGCCACCTTTCTGTCTGACATAGTGGTTTATAAACTACGTGGATTTAACACGTAAATCTGGCTGTAAACTAGAGCCCCCAAAAGGTATTACAATGTCCGTTATACAGATACCCCACAACTGACAGTGTAATTTCAGCGAAAATCACTGTATAAACTACGTGGATTTGACAATTAATCTGGCTGTAAACTGGAGCCCCCCAAAAGGTATTACAATGTCCGTTATACAGATACCCCACAACTGACAGTGTAATTTCAGCACAAATCACTGTATAAACTACGTGGATTTCACAAGTAAATCTGGCTGTAAACTAGAGTCCCCAAAAGGTATTACAATAGCAGCAGCTGGACGCTACAACATGAAGTGTGAAGTGCTGAGACACGGTTCGCAAAATCACAAACACTTCAACCTCCCTGTCCCCTGAATCAGTACTGTTATAGTTACCCAACAAATCTTGGCGACCCCCAAAAAACCACCTATCAATATACCTAGTCCAGGCTGCCAAACTAACGATACCCCCTAAGTGGCTCAATCCTGACCCACCCACAATAAAAGACTGGCTGACCAGAGTAGATAGCTTGTATAGGATGGAGGAATTGGCTCACTGGGAGTCCAGAACACACCACAAATTCTCAAAGATTTGGGAGCCGTGGTCTAAATTTTGGGACAAGGATTGCTAATGTTGGCTGTCAGCAGTCTGTTGAGCTGGCCAGCCTTTCAAACACAGGGAGCATAGGAGTAGGGAAGTACCAAAGGATTACTTTTATATAGCACTAAGAAAGTCAGACATAACTCATACCCCACACCTCATCTTAGCAGCTTCCATCCATAACAACGACATAAACAACCAGTTGTTCTGTTTTTGGTTATACGAACTAAATGTTATTAACTTGTTTGTTACCAAATTTATCCCCCCCCCCCCTTTTTTCCTGCCTATACCCAGTCCTATACCCCACCCGACAGGCACAAATAAGAGCTTGAGTGAAGAACTAGAAGGACTTTACCCTTACAACCCCCATCTCCCCCCCCCCTTCCTCCACCTTCCCACTCCTACCCCAACCCTCTCCACAGCGTGCTTTAGTAAATATGCTTATGTCTATTACTCTTATTGTAAAGGTACGCTCCTGCAACAAAATTGTAAATTGTAATTTATGATGACTTGTCATTGTACTTGAATTTCAACTTAATAAAATATTTTAAAACCCCCCCCAAAAAAAAAAAAGAAATAACAATATTCTTCACATTCCAGATGTTCCGAATATCTCCTAACTTAGCGGGAGACACGCGCGCACACCTGGAAAGTGAAGAATAGTGTCATTTCATAAATATCAGTAAACATCTGGAATATTTTATTCTGCACTGTTCTTTTAATGTTCTATTTTATTTTGAAAAATGCTCGAGTCTCCCATTGACTTTAATGGGGTTCGTTATTCGATACAAGCACTCGAGCATCGGGATAAGTTTGTCTCGAATAACGAGCACCCGAGCATTTTAGTGCTCGCTCATCTCTAATCCTAACAATAAATTTCTGCGCAATAGTGTGATTATTACAGGGCTCTCAATGAGAGAAGTTGGGGGTGTGGACATGGAGGTTGCAGTGGCCCAGGGACGAGAGGTAAGCGCCTACCCACGCTTTGGATGCCGCCCCAGCCCACCATAGTGATCTTTAGACACACACATCACTAATCACTGGAAGCAGGCAGTGATACTACCACTGCCTTCATCCACTGTCCGGCCCAGGAGCTGACGCCGCTGCTTAGGGGAGGCACCTGGGTCATAGAGAGGATGTGGCCTAAGCAATGACGTCAGTGCCTGGGACAGAAGTGCCTTTAAGTGTGGAGGAAGCAGCTGCAAGCAGGTGAGTATTTTTTTTTCTCCTTTTTTTAACTGTGCTTCTGGGTCATGTTTAGGGGTACTATATACTGCTGGGGCATATGTGGGGGCTACTTTATACTGATGGGCTTGTGTGGGGGCCACTATATACTGCTGGGCTTGTGTGGGGGCCACTATATACTAATGGGCTTGTGTGGGGGACACTATATACTGCTGGGGATACTATATACTGCTGGGCCACATGTGGAGATTACTGTTTGGGGCACATGTTGGGGACACTATCCACTATATACTGCTGGGGCATGTTTTCGAATCCATGAGAATACACAGATTTCCTGGGTGCTGAGAGCCTGTAGGGGTAGGTGTGTCGAAGTTTGTGCCATGCGTAAAATGCATAGGGAGCGTGGGTTGGTCTTCAACAATTGTGTTTTCGGAGTAGAATGCACATGAAGCCGCGCTCTTAGAATCGTTCACTTTTACTTCCATGTGCACTTATATAGGCCACTTCCCCAAAATAGGAAGTAGGCGAACGTCCGCCTGACAAGGGTAACGTCTATGCCAAGCTCGAAAAGGCTGAGCTGAGGGCAAGATTCACCACATAACATCACGAGGCCATACTTATAATCCTGACAGCCACATAGCACCACCCCTTGAGGAAAGGCCTTAGCGCGCACGAAAGTGTTGGGGACAGACCCGGGGACATACCGGTCACCCTTAAATTACAGTTTAGATCATGAAATACCGGGGGGTGCAGATAGCCAGAAATTTCAGAGCTGACAAACTGAACTGTCCCCCTCTATAGGAAAATAGAAAGGTCTCATCAAAGTATTCAATATTGCACTCATCTCATGTGATGTAAGAAAACAATTTACAGAAGAATGACTTATATCCCCCAAAATTTTTTGCATATCATGCCAATTGATTCCATGTTTGCCGGCTATCCAACTACATTGGGCCTATCACTCTGAACCCACGTAAAAATAGAGATTGCAATAGCCTTAGCTTCTCTCGTTATGGGCTGCCCCTTCATTCCTCAAAGACCATAGGTTTCTAAAATGTCTCACACCCAATGAGCTCAGACGGATGTGCTCTTCCCTCTTAACCTCACCCCTGCTAGATTCTCGTTACACATCATCTTCGGTAGAGATCACTCATCATTTCGGTTGGATGCTGTGGAGAATCCCTGCAGCTACTTGTGTCGGCCCTACAGAACAAACAGCTCTAACAGATTGATGCTATCAGTCACCATTGAATTCCTTATTCAAGTTTTATCATTTTGGTGGCTAAAGGGCAACAGGAAGCCAAACCTCACAGGACTGTTGAAGAAACTTCATCATCCATTGAGTGGAGAACCTGAGTAGGTTGTGTTTCCTCAAACCCCGGACACCCAAACGTTCATAGGTGTAAATAGGAAAGGGTCAGAGAAGAAAAACATTTTGAGACATCACCAGATTCTCTCCTGTGTTATGTTTACAGGAACTGCCTAGTTGAACAGTGTCCAATAATATTCAAAATATATTCATCCTTACTTCATAGTTTCCGGTTATAATAACTCATTCACATGAAAAACATCGCCCTTATATTGCGTACAAAATAATATAGCTGCAGACCATAGTCATGTGAGTATAAATACTTCAGCAATTCCCTCAGTAAATTTCTTGTGATCAGCAACGACTTATGTGTAAAACATGATGTACACCGGTGTTCCCGCGACCATATGCGGGTGCGGGACCTCATGCCATCTTCTCTGCTGGTGCGTGCACGCGTTTTTACCTGTCCGGCTCCTATCCGACTCCCTCGGCCATGCGAGTTCCGTACTTCCAGTAGAGGTGCAGCCGCCTCTATCCTGCACACCTGTGGTTCTTGTGCTAATGGCCATTGAGAAGCTGTTATTGTGATTAATTCCCAGTGTATGACCACCGTTGTGACCTCGGACCTGACCCCGACGTCCTCCGCTGCCTACGACTTGCGACATTTACTGCTCCGTCCCCGACTTTGATCTACGAGAGATTGAACTTGCAGTTCCTGTACCTCGTAGTCAGGACAAGTCACTGTGGAAGCTCGGCCTGGTGGCACCTCGCCGCACCAAGACCATCCTGCTTTCCGGTAGGCTTGGTGAAGAACTGGTGACACTAGATATCCCGTCCAGGCATTCGGCTGGTCACGGTGGTCCAGGGTGTTCACTAACCCAAAGCCTTGACAGTAAGATCCGGCCATGAAACCTGCAAGGTGCCGCCTTCAAGATTGGCGTCTTATCAGTGTTGTGTCCAGCAGTCCAGCGAACTTTACAAGGAGAACAGCTGGTCACGTACCCAGCCATGCTCACAGCTGCTAGCCATGCAGCATTCAGGTCCAGACTCCTGTGGACTGCTCCAAGAACTTCTTGTGCTACCCCGGCTGTTACCTTCTGGCTTGAACCAAGGTTACTTAGACTCTCCATGCCTGGACAAGATAGATAGGGGAACCCAAGCGTGCATACATCAATCAAAGCTATGGCATCACAAGTTTGTATGAACGCTCCAAGTGGAATTCATTGTCACTGGGACAGAGGCGATCCAGTCACGGCTACTCCAACACAGCCATTTCTGGCAAGAATGTACAGACGTGTATGAAGAGCCCACATGATATTCCTACAGCTGAAATGCGCTGGTAAAACCTGCGCCAAGGGGACTTGTACGTAGGAGAGGTTTCTGTGCGGTTTTCCGTCCCTGTTCTCTGCACTATCTCGGAAAGTTGAGGCCCTGTCTGCAACCATTAAAAAAGGGACTTCACCTCAAGTCAAGGAGATTGGCCGCATGTGACCTGCCATCCCTCTGAGTAGCGTATCACACAAGCCACCCGGATTGAGTGCGGTCATGGAACATGATGAGGAGTACGTCACGAGTTTCCTAACAAGCCCTACCTCGATGTCTTTCCGCCTGGATCTCTGGCCTTCCAAAGGACGCTACAGCCTACGGACGCACTGAATGCTGCAAGCAGGAGCCTAGTGCGGTGGACAAGCCCGATCTCTGCCCTCCACAGAGATCGGCGATCAGTCAGCGGAGTTCGACCTTGTGCTGCGCCGCTTTATTTGGTGTGCTCTTCCCGAGACTGATTGGACAGCACCCCTGAAGCACGAGGAATGCTCAGCACCTAGGGTTCTTGGAAAAAGCGTTCCCTAGGTGTGAGCAAAGTTCTCCCAAATATGAACATTCCGGTTGGGCTCCTCAGTCTTGGCACCAGCACTTCAGATGCAGGTCTCAGGCTTTCTTGAACTCATTCTGCGGGGGGGAATGGGTTCTCCTGGTATATCATTCGGTGCTTTCCGCGATCAAGCAGCCCCTCTGTCATGTCCTGGTCACGACTCAGCTAGGGGAGCACGCTCTGGCTGTAGTGAAATGTTAAAGGGACAGTGTGCATGGCTGACAGTTTCAGAAGACGTAGGCCTTGCTTTGTCTCTTTTACACCCGCGATCTTGAGAGAGAATTGGTAGTATCCCTATGATTGTCTCCTGTGCCTCGCTCTCCGAGTTGGACCGGCGACTACCCTCTTTCCGCTCCGGCTACATGTAACGCCATGCAGACTGGTTCTTGTTGGTACACCTTCCTGTATTGACCCGTTGTCATAGACTACCCTGACGCTTGCTTCTGCAGCTTGATTCGCTCCCGTCACCGTCTTTGATCTTGCACATGCGTCCTGACAACATGGTACGACCTGAGATGCTGCCGTCCCGACGCCGCCACTGCTCGGATTGCCATCTGCCGACAGGATCAAGGAGCTGTCTGTTGACACCCCGACCTATGTGCTCGGGTCAGGTGAGTAGCGCCGCCACCAAGGTCACACTGTAGATCCGATCCTGACCACATACCGTTGAGTCGGCCCATGATCATAGTGTATGCACGGCGCCCAGATGAGTTGTACTCGAGCAGGAACAAGCTGGCTACTGTAATTAGACCACTCTTCCGGAGTCCGCTAGCTTGTGCAGTCGTCTTCAGAAAATTAGTCGAGATCCGAGCTATATCGTGCTCTAGAACGTCATTGGTCCCATCTTAGTATCACCTGTAAGCTTCCATTGCTAATCCTCGCTTGACTAATGAAATCTGAAGAGATATATGCTGATGGGAGCTACCATTGGTCGTTTGGACCCCATCCTTCCTAAGGTCCACAACTGTACACACTTTACCCATGGCTGCTGGAAACGAGTAAACTTCACGCTAATGCACACATGTCAATTCAATCACAAGAATGTTCTCGATCGCTACTTGCAACGTTCACGACTAGCAGAGCGTGTCCAGGATTAGAGCTGTCACACGTAGTGCGAGGAATCGGGGCAGGTAGGGGTAGACTCTGCTTATGGGTACACTTTTGCAGCTTACGCACTCAGAGATACGAGTCAGTTCATACTTAGAAGCGAATCCGTCGACGTAGCATTATGTAACAAACAAGGAATCAGCCAAAAAATGTACGTGCCACTACGGACACCATCCAAATGAAAAAGTACAGTGAGAGCAACAGCTTGAACACGAGTGGGTACCATCTGATAAAGTGTCAACCAGTGATAGCAATACGCCGGTCGATGTTCTCGTGCACCAGTGAGACGAGCTTACATTGTCGCAGTACAGTGTACCGCAGGAACGCAAGCCGAGGGTGGAGACAGACGACTTGGCAGCCCTAAGTGTTGCCCTTTTGGACACAACATCCCGGGGACCCGACTTCGGGCAGCACCAGGGGGCCGCACTATTTCCGCTCCGGGACCAACTTCCTTAAGCCACACCCGTGGGACAAGCAAATTGGCCCGGTAGGGGACCACGACATCGGGCAGCACCACGGGGGGGACAAAGACATTTTGCCTGCGGGACCCCAGACATGGGCAGCCACCAAGGGGGACACAGGAATTTGCCACGGGGGCACGTGGGACACAGGGACACACATTCCGGGGAACAGACCATGGGCGCACCACGGGGGAACAGACATTTGCCCGGGGGACACGACCAATGGGCAGCAGACCAACGGGGGACACAGACATTGCCCGGGGACACAGACATGGGCAGCACCACGGGGGGCCACAGATTGTGCCGGGGGACCCAGCATTCGGGCAGCACCACGGGGGACACGGACATTTGCCCGGGGGACACATACATCGGCAGCACCACGGCGGACCACAGACGATTTGCCCGGGGGCACAGAAATCGGGCCCTGCACCACGGGGACACAGAAAACCATTTGCCGGGGGGACAACAGCATGGAGCAGGGGACAAAGCAGCGGACACCGCGGGGAACAAGGAGGCACGACATTTGCCCGGAGGGCAGATTCGGGGACCACGGGGGAACAGACATTCGGGGGACGCATGCTAGCACAGGGGGACACAGACTCGGGCACCCAGGGGGACACAGAACATCGGGCAGCCCGGGGGACACAAGACATGGGAGCCCGGGGGGAACAGACATACGGCAGCCGGGGCACACAGACATCGGGCCAAGCAACACGGGGGACACAGACATCGGGCAGCCGGGCCGGGCGGGACACAGACAATTCAGGCAGGGACCGGGGGAAACACGACATCGGGCAGCGCGGGGGACACCAGGACAGTCGGAAGCCGGGGGCACAGACATACGGGCAGCCCAGGGGGGACACAGACAGTCGGGCAAGCCGGGGGACACAGACATCGGGCAGCCAGGGGACACAGACATGGCGCGGGGACACAACATCGACCCGGGGGACACAGACATCGGGCAGCCGCGGGGCAACACCTGGCCACGGTGGAAAGACAAAGGGCAGCCCGGGGGACACAGACTCGGGAGCCCGGGGGACAAGACATCGGGCAGGGCCGGGGGACACCAGAATCGGGCAGCCCGGGGGACACAGAATCGGCAGAACGGGGGACAAAGACATCGGGGCAGCACGGGGGAACAGACAAGGGACCCGGGGGACACAGACTCGGCAAGCCGAGGGACCACAGTAATAGGGCAGCCGGGGGACACAGGACATCGGCAGCCAGCGGGGGACACAGACATCCGGGCGCCCGGGGGACACAGGACACGGGACCAGCCACGCAGGGGACACGACATCGGGCAGCCGGGGGACACAGGGCAATCGGGCAGCCGGGGGAGACGTCAGTGGAAAGAAGAGCACGGGATCCCGGGACGAGACGGATCTCCCGACATAAGTAGCAGATGTGCAGAACATCGTAATCTATTCTTCACTGCGTTTTCACTAAATCATTCCTGTGGTTCACTGTTTATTCTATTCTTCACTGTTTTCAAATCTCGTTTAACTTGTTGGGGAGATATATACGCAGGGAAACAGGAAGAATAGATTGGCAGATGTTTGCTCATCTGCTAACTTATCAGAAGGACATTCGTTCCGTAATTAACCACATTGGATTATCACGAACCATGGTCCCTTTGAAAAAATGGTCGGGTCTCCAGTGCCTTCAATGGGGCTCGTTTTCGAGACGAGCCACTCGAGCTCTGGAAAGTTCGTCGTAGAATAACGAGCACCCGAGCATTTTAGTGTCGCTCATTATTAGTCACCACTAAACAACTAACCCGATGATCCTATAGCAAAAATCTGTTGTCACGGCCGAGGACGATGCGCCTCGTGCACGGGACTTGGTGCGACCGTACAGGTTTAATTTAGCCTACTCAAAACTTGCGCTACTTCACTCAGGAACCTCTCATTACAGCTTCAGCACTCCAGCACCAGCCGCTGCCACCACTTATTACATTTTATAACACATACACTCTGCTTTTCTGCAGCACCTGTTACACCCACTAAAATGAACATCAGCTCTCTAGCAGTACCTTGTACACCACAGACGGAACACTCAGCTCTCTACAGTCACCTGTTACACCACAGACATGAACACTAAGCTCTCTAGCAGACACCTGGTTACACACTAGAGAAGAACATCAATACTCTCGCAGCAGTCACCTTGTTCTTACCACTAGACATGAACACTCAGCTCTCTACCAGTCACTTGTTAACACCACTAGACCTGCACGATCAGCTCTCTAGCAGTCACCTTGTTCACCACTAGACATGAACACTCAGCTCTCTAGACAGACCCTTGTTGCACCATTAACATGCAACACACGCTCTTCTAGAGGACCACTTGTTACACACTAGACAGCACACTCAAAATTCTAGAGGACACTTGTTTACACCACTAGACATGCACGCTCAGCTCTCTAGCAGTCACCGTTGTACACCACTAGACATGAAACATCAGCTCTCTAGCAGACCCTTGTTGCATCCACTAGCCAGGAACACACAAGCTCTCTAGCAGACACACTGTGCTTACAACAACTAGACATGCCCCCACCACTCAACTCTCTAGCGACACCTTGTTACACCATAGACATGGCACGCTCAGCTCTCTAGCAGTCACCTTGTTACACCACTAGACATTGAACACCAGCTCTCTAGCAGGACACCTGTTGCCACACTAGACATGGAAACACACAGCTCTCTAGCAGGAAACCTTGTTACACCACTAGACATGCACACTCAACTCTAGCAGACACCTTGTTAACCACTACAACATCAGCCTAAGCATTTGAAACACTGCATGATCTACTTAGAGTACCTGGTGTACACACATAACATGAACACTCAGCTCTCAGCAGTCAACTGTTACACCACTAGACATGAACACTCAGCTGCTAGCATACCTGGTTCCAACTACGAACCTTGCGTATACAGTCACTAGTTACATATCGGCTGAACACTCGCTTCTAGCAGACACCTTGTTACACCAGTGACATGAACACTAAGCTCTCTAGCAGTCACCTTGTACACATAGACAAGAAACACTCAGCTATCTACCAGTCACACTTGTTATACACCACTAGACATGCAACGCTACAGCATCTCATAGCCAGTCACTCTTGTTAAACCACTAGACATGAAACATCAGCTCGATTAGGCAGACACCTGTTGCACCACTAGCATGCAGCTCAGCTCTCCTAGCAGTCCATTGTTTACCACACTCAGGGACATGAACACTCAGCTCTCTAGCATCCCATTGCACCACCACTAGACATGCACTCAGCTCTCTAGCAGTCACCTTGTTTACACCATAGAATTGAACACTCAGTCTCTCTAGCAGGACACCGTTACACCACTATACATGGAACACTCAGGTCTTACCAGTTCACCTTGTTACACCACTAGACATGAACACTCAGGCTCTCTACCAGTGCCCTTGCTTACACATAGAATGCACGATCAGCTTATAGCAGTCACCTTGTTACACCACTAGACATAACACTCAGCTTCTAGCAGAACCACCCCTTGTTGAACACCTAGACATGAACACACAGATCTCTAAGCAGACACCTGTTACACCACTAGACATGCCACATCAACTATTAGCAGACACTTGTTACACCACTAGACTAGGAACCACTCCAGCTCTCTAGCTGAACCTTGTTACCCACTAGACTGCAAGCTTCAGCTCTCTAGAGTCACCTGTTACACAAGAATGCAACACTCAGCTCTCTAGTGACACCTTGTTACATCACTTGACATGAAACAATCAGCTCTCAGCAGAACCACTTGTACACCACTCGAATGAAAACACTCAGGCTCTCTAGCTGACAACTTGTTACACAACTAGACATGAAACTCAGCATTAGCAGTCACACGCTAACCACACTTACAGGGGGTAAGAGTTCGCAGAGCATACAGGAGACCAAAATTAAAGTAGGGGTTTAATTACAACAAGGGTTCAGTGCATCAAAAAGATGTTAAAAATAAAATGATTGTTTCAAAAAAAAAAACAAGGGACAAGGCAAAAGAGATAAATATAAAAAGGAAGAAAATAACAGAAACTTACGATTTAAAGAATTCCTGAATCCGGGGAGGTAAGAGAAAATGGAACACCCCCAGCTTGTCGGCAGCCCCATAGAGTGAAACCTATTTCCTTATCTCATATTGTTTTATGAGATCTCTGTTTTAGTTCGGGTTTCAGAACCTCCCATTCATTAATTAGTCCACAGGGTCATTCAGGATTGGTACAAAGTGTGAATGAGGGGGAGAGTTCAGGAATATTAAAAAGTCCTTGAAGTCTTCAGATCAGAGTTTATCAGGCTGAAAAACTCCAGGATGTCATAAAAAGCTGCCGGACACTCAATAGCGCCAATTGTCATAAAGTTCAACAAAGTAGTAATTGCCTAAACTTACACATTCAAAATAATATTTCTTGACATCCGGTATCGTAAAAAGAAATTAAAATACCATTCTTCATTTAATCCATTGGATCATAGCAGTATATAGTGGCCCCCACACATGCGCCAGCAGTATATAGTGGCCACCACATTGCCCAGCAGTATATAGTGGCCCCACACATACCCCAACAGTATATAGTGGCCCCCACATGCCCCAGCAGTATATAGTGGCCCCACACATGCCCCAGCAGTATATTAGTGGCCCCCCACACATACCCAAGCAGTATATAGTGCCCCACACATGCCCCAGCAGTATAGTGGCCCCCACACATGCCCAGCAGTATATAGTGCCCCACACATGCCTCAGAATATTAGTGGCAACCACACATGCCCCAGCGTATAGTGGGCCCACCACACATGCCCCAGCAGTATATATGTGGATAGTGTCCCCAACATGTGCCCCCGCATATATAGTGGCCACCACCACATGCCCCACAGTATATAGTGGCCACCACACATGCGCCATCAGTATAGTGGCCCCACACATGCCCCAGCAGTATATGTGGCCCCCATACAGCTCCCAGTATATAGTAACCCCCACACATGCCCCCGCAGTATATAGTGGCCCCCCAACATGCTCCAGACAGCATATTAGTAACCCCCACACATGCCCCAGCAGATATTAGTGGCCCCCATTGTGGGGGGCCACTTATACGCTGGGGCATGTGTGGTTGCCACTATATTTGCTGAGGCATGTGTGGGGCACTATATACTGCTGGCATGTGTGGGGGCCACTATACTGCTGGGGCATGTTGGGGGGGGCACTATATACTGCTTGGGTATGTGTGTGGGCCACTATATACTGCTGGGCATTGTGGGGGCCACTATATACTGCTGGGGCAGTGTGTGGGGGCCATCATATACTGTTGGGGTATGTGTGGGGCCACTATATACTGCTGGGGCATGTGGTGGGTCCACTATATACTGCTGGGCCTGTGTGGGGGCCACTATATACTGCTATGAGCCAAAGGATTAAATGAAAATGGTATTTTAATGTCCTTTTTACGATACCGATGTCAAGGAAATATTATTTTGAATGTGTAAGTTTAGGCAATTACTACTTTGTTGAACTTTATGACAATTGGCGTCTATTGAAGTGTCCGGCAGCTTTTTATGACATCCTGGAGTTTTTCAGCCTGATAAACTCTGATCTGAAGACTTCAAGGACTTTTTAATAATATGCCTGAACTCTCCCCCTCATTCCACGTTGTGTCCAATCCTGAATGACCCGTGGACTAATTAATGAATGGGAGGTTCTGAAACCCGAACTAAAACGAGATCTCATCAAAAATATGAATAACAGGAAAGTAGGTTCACTCTATGGGGGCTGCCGACAAGCTGGGGGTGTTCCATATTCTCTTCCTCCCCGGATTCGAGGTTCTTAAATCGTAAGTTTCTGTTATTTTCTCCTTTTTATATTTATCTCTTTGTGCCTGTGTTGTTCCTTTTTTTTGAACATCATTTTATTTTTAACATCTTTTTTTGATGCACGACCCTTTTGTAATAAAGCCCTCTACTTTAATTTTGGTCCCTGTATCTCTGCGAACTCTTACCCCCTGTAAATGTGGTTAGCTGTGTGACTGCTATGATGCGAGTTTCATGTCTAGTTGTGTAACAAGTGGTCAGCTAGAGAGCCTGAGTGTTTTCATGTCTCGAGTGGTGTACAAGTGGTGTCTGCTAGAGAGCTGGATTGTTTCATGTCTAAGTGTATGTAACAGGTGTCACTAGAGAGCCTGAGTGTGTCATTCTATGTGTAACAAGGTGAACTGCTAAGTAGCTGAGCTTGCAGGTCTAGTGGTGTAAAAGGTTCGCTAGAGAGCGTGAGTGTTCTAGTCTAGTGGTGTAACTAGGTGTCTGCTAGATAGTTGATGTGGCATGTCTAGTGGTGTAACGAGGTTCTGCTAGAGATCTTGTGTGTTCATGTCTATGGTCGCACAAGTGGGGTTCTGCTAAGAGCTGAGTGTTATGTCTAGTGGTGTACCAAGGTACTGCTAGAGAGCTGAGCTGCATTCTATTGTGTAAGCAAGGGACTGGTAGAGAGCCTGAGTGTTCATGTCTAGTGGTGTAACAAGGTGGAACTGGTAGAGACCTGAGTGTTCATGTATAGTGGTGTAACAGGTGTCCTGCTAGAGAGCTGAGTGTTCAATGTCTATGGTGTAACAAGGTGACTGCTAGAGAGCTGAGTGGTTCATGTCTAGTGGTGTGCACAAGGTGGATTGCTAGAGAGCTGAGTGTTCATGTCCTGAGTGTGTAACAATGGTGACTGCTAGAGAGCTGAGCTTGCATGCTAGTGGTGCAACACGGTGTCTGCCTAAGAGCTGATGTGTTTCATGTCTAGTGGTTTAACAAGGTGACTGGCTAAGACTGAGCGTTCATGTCTAGTGGTGTATAACAATGGTGACTGGTAGATAGCTGAGTGTTTCTTGTCTATGTGTACAAGGTGACTGCTAGAGAGCTTAGTGTTCATGTCTGGTGAACAGGTGTCTGAGAGCGAGTGTAAATGTCTGTGTACATGCCTAGAGAGCTGAGTGTTCATGTCGTAGTGGTGTAACAGTGACTGCTATATGAGACTGCAGTGTTCATGTCTAGTGGTGTAACACGGTGTACTGCTAGAGCTGAGTGTTCATGTCTAGTGGTTAAGGTTGACTGAAGAGTGTTTGTACTGTGTTCCCGTGACTTAAGAGCTGATGTTCATGTCTAGTGGTTTAACAAGGTGTCTGCTAGAGATTGAGTGTGCATGTCTAGTGGTGTAACAAGGTTCCTGCTAGAGAGCTGTGTGTTTCCATGTCTAGTGTGGCACACAGGTGTCTGCTAGAGAGCTGACGTGTTCATGTCAGTGGTGTAACAAGTGACTGCTAGAGAGCTGAGCGTGCCATGTCTAGTTGGTGTAACAAGGTGTCGCTAGAGAGTTGATTGGTGCATGTCTAGTGTGTAAGCCAGTGTCTGCTAGAGAGCTGTGTGTTCCATGGCTAGTGGATGCAACAGGTGTCTGCTAGAGAGCTGATGTTTCATGTCTAGTGGTGTACACAGGTGACTGCTAGAGAGCTGAGCGTGCATGTCTAGTGGTGTAACAGTGTCCTGCTAGATAGATTGTTAGTGTGCTGTCTAGTGGTGGTAACAAGGTGTCCTGCTAGAAGAGCGTGTGTTCATGTCTAGTTGGTGCAACAAGGGTCTTCTAGAGAGCTGAGTGTTCATGCTAGTGGTGTAACAAGGTGACTGCTAGAGAGCAGTTCGTGCATGGTCTAGTGGTGTTAACAAGTGACTGGTAGAGAGCTGAGTGTTCATGTCTAAGTTGTGTAACAAGGTGACTGCTCGAGCGAGCAGTATTGTTTATTCCTAGTTGTGTAAGACAGGTGTCTGCTAGAGAAGCTAGTGTTCCATGTCTGTGGTGTAACAGTGACTGCTAGAGAGCTGAGGTTCACGTCTCGTGGTGGTACAAGGACTGCTAGAGAGCTGATGTTCATTTCAGGTGTAACAGGTGACTGCAGAAAAGCAAGAGTGTATGTAGTATAAAAATGTAATAAGTGGTGCAGCGGGTCTGGTGCTGGAGTGCTGATAGCTGTATGAAGGGTCCTGAGTGAAAGTGAGCGCAGTTTTGAGTAGGCTAAAATTAACCGTTACGGTCGCACCCCAAGTCACGTGACGAGGCAGCAGCGTCCTCGCCGTGACAACAGATTTTTGCTATAGGATCATCGGTTAGTTAGTTAGTGGTAACTAGAGATGAGCGAGCACTAAAATGCTCGGGTGCTCGTTATTCGACAACTTTCCAGATGCTCGAGTGCTCTGTCTCGAATACGAGCCCCATTGAAGTCACTGGAGACCGACTCATTTTCAAAGGACCATGGTTGTGAATAAATGTGTTAATTAACGGAACGAATGTCCTTCTATAGTTAGGCAATGATAGGCAACATCTGCAATCTATTCTTCCTGGTTCCCTGCGTATATTATCTCCCAACAAGTTAAACGCAGATTGAAAACAGTGAAGAATAGAATCAAACAGTGAACACCAGGAATGATTTAGTGAAAACGCAGTGAAAATAGATTACAGATGTTCTGCACATCTGCACTTGTCGGGAGATCCTGTCTCCCGGGATCCTCTGCTCTTCTTCACTGAGTCTGCCCCCGTGCTGCCCGATTCCTGTGTCCCCCGGGCTGCCCGATGGTCGTGTCCCCCTGGCTGGTCCCGTGTCCTGTGTCCCCCGGCTGCCCGGATGTCTGTGTCCCCCCGGGCTCCGTGTCCTGTGTCCCCCGGCTGCCCTATTATCTGTGGCCCCTCGGGCTGCCCGAGTGTCTGTGTCCCCCGGCTCCCTATCTGTGTCCCCCGGCGGTTCTTCCCCGCATGTCTGTCCCCCGGGCTGCCCGATTCTGTGTCCCCCGGCTGCCCGTGTCTGTTGTCCCCGCTGCCGTCTGTCCCTCGGCTTCCCGATGTTCTGTGTCCCCCGGGCTGCCCGATGTCTGTGTCCCCCGGGCTGCCCGATGTCTGTTCCCCACCGGGCTGGCCCAGTCTGTGTGCCCCCTGGCGCCCGATGTCTGTGTCCCCCGTGTGGGCCCATGTCTGTGTCACCCCCGGCTGCCCGATGTCCTGTGTCCCCCGGTCTTGCGCCCGCTGCTGTGTCCCCCCGGGCTGCCGCTATGTCTGGCCGTTCCGCTTCCTGGTTCCCCGTGCCGTTGTATGTCCTGCTAGTCTTCGCCCGTGCCGGCTGCCCGATGTCTGTGTCCCCCTGTTGCTGGCCCATGTCTGTGTGCCCCTGGTCTGTTGCCCGGTCGATGTCTGTGTCCCCCGGGCTGCCCGATATGTCTGTGTCCCCCGGGCTCCCGATGTCGTGTCCCCCGTGCGATTGTGTCCCCGTGCTAGCCCGATGTCTGTGTCCCCCCTGCAAATGTCTGTTGTCCCCCGTGGTGGCTGCCCAATATTCTGGGGTCCCCCCCGTGGCAAATGGTTTTTCTGTGTCCTCCTGTGTCTGCCCGATGTTCTGTCCCCCGGCAAATGTCTTTGTCCCCGTGGTGCTGCCCGATGTCGTTGTCCCCCCCCGGGCAAATGTCTGTGTCCCCCGTGGTGCAGGCCCCGATTCTGTGCCCCGGGCACATGGGTACTGTGGTCCGCCCGTGGTGCTGCCGTATGTCTGTGTCCCCCGGGCAAATGTCTGTGTCCCCCGTGGTCTGCCCAATGTCTGTGTCCCCCGGGCAAATGCTGTCCCCGTGGGCGCCGCTTCTGTTCCGGCATGCCTTGCCCCTTGGTGTCATGTCTGTGTCCCCCGTGCAATCTGTCCCCTGGTTGCTGATCGTTTCCCGGCAAATGTCTTTGTCCCCCGTGTGTGCCGTGCTGGCCTAGGGCCATTTCTTTCCACGTGGTCGGCTTCGATGTCTGTGTCCCCGGGCAAATGTCTTGTGTCCCCCTGTGGCTGCTGCCCGATGTCTGTGTCCCCCGGGCAAATTCCTGTGTCCCCCGTTGGTGGCTGCCCATGTCCTGGGGTCCGCTAGGCAAAATGTCTTTGGTTCCCCCCCCCGTGGTGCTGCCCGGATGTCTGTGGTCCCACCCGGGCCAAATTTGGCCTTGTCGCCCCGGGTGGGTGGGCGTAAGGAAAAGGAGGGAGGGAAAAAGAGGCGGCAGGGGCAGAAGGGGATGAGGTACGTTGGTGTCCAAAAGGGGGCAGACGAGACAGAAGGGGCGTGCAAGAGTCGTCTGATGTCACCCTCGGCTTGGTGCTCCTGTCGGACAGACTGTGATCTGCGACTGTGCCTCGTCCTCAACCCTGAGTGCAGGGCGAGAACATGACGACGCGGCGCTAGCATCACGGGTTGCACACACAGCTCTTATGCCAGCAGTGGTGCCCAACATCAGTGATCAAGCTGTTGCTGCATCACTGTGACGTTGGTTATCACTTAAATGGATGCCGCTGTTGCGCCGTAGTGGCACGATACATTTTCTTGGGCTGATTCTCCTCTGTGTGTACATATCACGTGACGAGTTTTGCTTTCTAACGGGTAGAAATGCACTACGTACTCTGCGACAGGCGTAGCGCAAACGGTGAGGCACCAAACAACGCACCCCTCCTGCCCCGCCCGCACTACGTGTGACAGCTCTATATCGCTGGACAGCAGACTCTGGCGTAGTCGTGAACGTCTAGACAAAAGTAGCGATCGGAGAACAACTGTGCTGCATTGAACTCTGACAGTGGTGCACTCAGCGGGTGACACGTACCTCGGTTGCGCAGCACCCATCGGTGGGTACACTATGACAGTGGAGCACAATGGTGCACCTACTTTAGGTTTCACTTAGTGCGGAGACATTACACATAGCGAAGCTTACAGTGTGTGATACTACAGTCTATGAGGTGACCAAGGTGGACCAGTTATCCTAGGAGGCAGCAGCGATATCGAGGCTCGGATCTACGACTTAATGTTTCCGTGCGGGGTATACGACAGATCTCGTGCGACAGAGGGACTAGCGGGCACTGTCCGCGACACAGACGATCCCGGTAGATCGCTCTAGTGATTAACAGTACGTCGTCAGTCTTGTTCTGCTGCCATCGGAGTGACACACTACGACATCTGGTGCTGCCGGGTGCACTACATCCATACATGTGCATGGGGCACACTCACGGGGTATGTGGTCAGGCTCGCGGAGTCTACAGTGTGAACCTCCATGGTGGCGGCGGCTCTCACTCACAACTGACACGCGCCGCAGCAACATAGGACCGGGGTGGTCATACAGACTAGGCATGCCCTGTGATCTCTGTCATGGCAGAATGCGCCGACCGAGCAGATGGCGGCGTCGCTGGGGCAGCACTAGCGTCGTACCATTTGTCGCGCCGCATGTGCAGCCAAAGCGGGTGGTGACGAACAGCAGCAAGCGTCGGTAGTCTAGAGTGGTCAACGGAAGGTGGTAAAACAAGAACAGGCAAAGGCGGTGGACGTGAGCCGGAGGCGGAAAAGAAGAGCGATAGTCAAATGCCGGGTCCTCGAAACGAAGCAAGGTCCGGCAGCAGTCCGAGGTCACAACGGGAGATCAATACATAGGGGATACTACACAAGAACAACTTCTCCATCATTCACATAGATCCCGTCGGGTGTGTCAGAAAAGAGAGAACAGGAAGCAAGGCAGCTTAACAAGTCTTCTGAAAGCAGCTGCTGCCAGCCCATTAGCACACACTGTCACCTTTAACATTTCACGTACAGCCAGACGTAGCTCCCCTACTGATGTCGTGACCAGGACATGACACGAGGTGGCTGCTTAGACAGCGGAAAGGCACGATAACTGATATACCAGGAGACCCATTCCCCGCAGAATGTAGTTCAAGAAAGCCTTATACCTGCATCGAAGTGCGGTGTGCCAAGACTGAGGCAGCAAACCGGAATCTTCATATTTGGGAGAACGTTGGCTCACACCTAGGGACGCTTTTTCCAAGAACCCTAGGTGCTGAGCATTCCTCGTGCTGTCAGGGGGTTCTCAGTCGGGAGAAGCACACCAAATAACAGCTCGGACGCGCAGCATCACAGGTGGCCTGAGACATACCGCCATGATGAACTACGCCTGAATGCTCTGTGGCGGCTAGAGCACTCCGGGCTCTGTCCACCGGCCACTAGGACATCCTGCTGCAGCACAGTGCGGCCGTAGGCTGTAGCGTCCTTTGGAGGCAGGATCCAGGCGAGAAAGACATCGGTAAGGGCTTTTAGGAACTCGTGACGTAACTCCTCATCATGTTCATGACCGCACTCAATCCGGGTGGCTTGTGTGATACGACTACTCAGAGTTGATGGCAGGTCACAGCGGCCAATCTTCCTTGACTTGAGGTGATAGTCCCTTTTTAAATGTTGCAGACAGGGCCTCAACTTTCCAGATAGTGCAGAGACCAGGGTACGGAACCGCACAAAATCCTCTCCTACGTACCAGTCCCCTGGCGCAGGTTTTACCAGCGCAGTTTCAGCTTAGAAGATCATGTGGGCTCTTCATACACGGTCTGTAATTCTTGCCAGGAATGCTGTGTGAGTTAGCCGTGCTGGATCGCCTCTGTCCCATGACAAGAATTCCACTTTGGAGCGTTCATTACAAACTTTGATGCCATACTTTTGATGTGGAGTAATGGCACGCTTGGGTTCCCCTATCATCCTTGTCAGCATGGAGAGTCTAATCTTGGTTCAGGCAGAAGGTAACAAGCCGGGGTAGCCGAAGAAGTTTTCTGGAGCAGTCCACAGGAGGCTGACCGGATGCGCATGCAAGCAGCTGCTGAAGCATGGCGGTTACCTTGACCAGCTTTCTCTTGTAAAGTAATCGCTGGGACTGCTGGACACAACACTGATAAGATCGCCAATCTTGAAGGCGGCACCTTGCAGTTCATGGCCGGATCTTCTGTCAAGGCTTTGGGTTTAGTGAACACCCTGGACCACCGTGGACCAGCCGAAGCCTGGACGGAATCTACGTGTCACCAGTCTTCACCATAGCCTACCGGAAAGCGGATGGTCCTTGGTGCGCGAGGTGCCACCAGGTCGCTCCACAGGTGACTTGTCCTGGCTACGAGGTACAGTAACTGCATTCACTCTCGTAGATGCAAAGTCGGGGACGGAGCAGTAAAGTCAAGTCGGGGCAGCGGAGGAGCGAGTCGGGGTCAGTCCTGAGGTCACAACGGGTGGTCAATACCTGGGAATTACTCACAATAAACAGCTTACTCAATGGCCATTAGCACAACGAACCGAGCAGGTGTGCAGGAAGAGGCCGGCGTGCACTCTACCCCTAGGAGTATCGGAACTCGCATGGCGAGGAGTCGGATAGGAGCCGGTACAGGAAAAAGCGCTGTGCGACGCACCACAGATAGATAGGCATGAGGCCCCTACCGCGCATCTGGTCGCGGGAACACCGGTGACATCATGTTTTACGCTAAGTCGTTGCTGACTCACAAGAAATTACTGAGGGAGTTGCGAAGTATTTATACTCACATGGACTATGGTCTGCACTCTATATTATTTTGTACGCATTATAATGCGATGTTGTTTATGTGAATGAGTTATTATAACGGAAACTATGAAGTACACGGATGAATATATTTTGAATATTATTG
The DNA here is from genome assembly GCA_019512145.1 of Engystomops pustulosus. Taxonomy (NCBI): domain Eukaryota; kingdom Metazoa; phylum Chordata; class Amphibia; order Anura; family Leptodactylidae; genus Engystomops; species Engystomops pustulosus. Next base: position 2,158,278 of record CM033641.1, read on the forward strand.
GACACTGTTCAACTAGGCAGTTTCCTGTAAACATAACACAGGTAGAGAATCTGGTGATGTCCTCAAAATGTTTTTCTTCTCTGGACCCTTTTCCTATTTACCCTATGAACGTTGGGTGTCCGGGGTTTGAGGGACAAAAACCTACCTCAGGTTCTCCCTCAATGGAAGAGAAGTTTCTTCAACAGTCCTTGAGGTTTGGCTTCCTGTTGCCTTTGAGCCCCGAAAATGAATAAAACTTGAAATAAGGAATTCAATGTGAACTGATAGGCTCAATATGTTAGAGCTGGTTTTTCTGTAGGGCCGAAACAATGTGCTGCAGGGATCTCCCACAGCAATCCAACCTGAAATGATAGTGAGTCTCTACGAAGATGATGTGTACGAGAATCTAGCCGGGGTGAGGTAGAGGGATAGGAAGCACATCCGTCTGAGCTCATTGGGGTGTGAGACATTTTAGAAACCTATGGTCCTTTGAGATGAGGTGCAGCCATAAGCGAGAGAAGCTAGGCTATTGCATCTCTATTTTTACGTGGGTTCATAGTGATATGCCTCCAATGTAGTTGGATAGCTGGCAAACATGATGAATCAATTTGGCATGATAGCAAAATTGGGGATATAGAATTCCTTCTGTAAATTGTTTCTTACATCCATGAGATGAGTGCAATATGAATACTTTGATAAAGACCTTTCTATTTTCCTATAGAGGGGCTCAGTTCAGTTTGCAGATCTGAAATTTCGGCTATCTGCACCCCCCGGTATTTCATGATCTAAACTTAATTTAAAGGGTGCCCGGTGATGTCCCCGGGTCTTCCCACACGTTTCGGCGCGCTAAGCCTTTCTCAGGGGGTGGTGCTATGTGGCTGTTCAGGATATAATATGGCCCTCTGTGATGTTATAGTGTGAATCTTGCCCTCGCTCAGTCCTTTTCGAGCTGGCATAGACGTTACCTTGTCAGCTACGTTCCTTCTTCAGCTTAGTTTGGGGAAGTGGCCTATATAAGTGCACATGGAAGTTAGAGTGAAGCGATTCTAAGAGCGGCGGCTTCATGTGCATTCATCCGAAAACACAGATTGTTGAAGACCAAACCACGCTCCCTATGCATTTTAAGCATGGCACAACATTCTACAACACCCACAGCTCTCCCAACCACAGAAATACTTTGATTCGTCATGATTCGAAAAATTTGCCCAGCCTCTCGGGGCGTGTGCCCTGCAACCACTCTGACATATCAAGATGTAACAAGTGCAATTATCCCTATATCTCGTAAGTTTCGCCCAGTGGTGCTTTTTCCACCACTGTCCATTGTTTTTATTTGATTTTACATGTTTTTGTACATCTCTACAGTTTTTAGGTCGATTCTGGATAGAGGTGGATACAAGTGACATTCTCCATGGCTTGACCCGTGCAGTGACAACTACACTTAACATAGGATTTGAAAAATTAACCTGCTTAACATGTGCATCTTTTTTCCTTTGGGAACATCACTTACATCTTCATGGTTTTAGGTTACCATCCATTCCCAATGTGTGGGCGAGCTGCGCCCACGTGATTCAGCCTTGCCACAAATTCAGCATTATTTTCTCTTTTTCATTCTTGTGCATGTTTCTCTATTTTTTCACTTTTTGTCATTATCATGTGCCACCTCATTGGCTCCTCTACTCCTATGATATTTTATTATGTCACCGCGTAACAATACACTTATTCACTTTCAACAGTTCACATCACTTCAAGCTTTTCTACCATACTTCCTTTCTTCTTTTTCACACTTTTTTGTGTCATCATTTTCACCTTAGTCCCCACACAATTGTATTCATATATCTCACGTGTCATTTTTTCTTTTCATAGATATTTTTTCATTTTTTTCATTTTCCTGTGGTTCACTTTCTCACCTCATAATCAGCATTTTCATTTATTTTGTGTTCACACTACTCTCTTGTCTTGCGCACCAGCCTTGTACCACACATCCCCCGCATCAGTCCACTTTTTTACCTTCATCAATTTTTGGGACTAGTTGTTCTTTTATCAATCATTGTCACACACATCGGTCTGTCCCACACATCTTCGGTCACACCCATTTCTGTCACACACATCTTCTGTCACACACATCTTCTTTGTTAGTGTCCAAGTGTTTGTGGCTCAGTATTGGTTTTGATTCCGGAATCCATTTATAGTCCGTATCGCAGAAATATTCAGATCATTTTGGTATTTATTTTATAATTTTTTTCACCAAATTCTTATTTTCTGTTTATTTGAGAGCGTCAATTAGTTATATAATTTTAATTTAAATGATGTACTTCCAGTTTTTGCAATACATTCCTGAACCAGGGGGAGGCTGTATCCTTCGGTATACATGTACCACATATGCTTGACCTCTCTTCATGGCAGTCTCCCTCTTCAGAGATGGCGCCCATGATGGAAGTGCATGCTCGCCTCTCACTTTGGTCCTGGGTTGACGGATGTCATGCTGATGGACCGCTGGAATCGGATTCTGTCCGCTTCTTGTGACGCATCGTGCGCGGTACCTCGTTCCACCTCCAAAGGGGCGGCATTTAGGAATTTCACACACCAGGCAGGTAATTAACCAAAGAGTGTTGCATGGGACGAAAACGATTCAGCCATTGGCTGAGAGCCCTATTAATATCCCGAATATCCACATAGCACCACCCCTTGTGTTGGGAAAGACACCAGGGGACACAAACCATTGTTGGTATGTGAATTATAGCTCTTCATTTACATGACACTTCTAGTGTTATGGTTTTGATCCTAGAGTTTAGAGCTTTTAGATATAGTTTTACTTACGCACTTGTATGAGCCTTCTGGATCCATTTATTCCTTTGTTCTATATGATTTGTGATATGATACCCTGAACCTCCCTGCCATGGTGCAGTCCTATGAGTAGATATAAACCAGGTGGCTCCTTCAGTCATTATTTTATACGTGATTCCTCTGTGAGCCGCTCTCCTTTGTGGTAAGTCATTTAATTTTATGTAAATTGTAACGTTTTTAGAAACACCAACAAAGAGTATATATTTGAAATGTGAAAAGGATGTGGAGGTGACACAAGACTTACAGTCTATGAGATGAGGGGGTGACTAATAGCTTACAGCCTATGAGGATGAGGGGTGACCACCAAGAGCTTACAGCCTATGAGAAGGGGGTGAAACAAAGCTTACACCTTGAGGATGGAGGGGTGACCAAGAGCTTACAGTCTATGAGGATGATGGGTGAACACCAGAGCTTACAGTCTATAACGATGATGGGTGACACAGATTACAGGTCTATGAGGAGATGGGGTGACACAAGCGCTTCCAGTTTATTCGGATGAGGGGGACCCAGAGCTTACGTCTATAGGATGAGGGGTACACAAGAGCTTACAGTCTATGAGATGAGGGGTTGACCAGAGCTTACAGTCTCATGAGGATGAGGAGGTGACTCCAGGCTCAGTCTATGAGGATGAAGGGGGTCGACACAAAAGCTACAGTCTAGAGGATGAGGGTGAGACAGAGCTTACGTCTATGAGGATGAGCTGGGGGACACCAAGCTTACGTCTATGAGGATGAGGGGGGGAACAAACGCTTACATCTATGAGGATGAGGTTGACACAAGATCTTCCATCGATGAGGATGACGGGGTGAACAGAGCTTACAGTCTATGAGGATGAGGGGGACACAAGAGCTTACAGTCTATAGGATGAGGGAACACAAGAGCTTACAGTCTATAGGATGGAGGAGGAGACACAAGAGCTTACAGTCTAGAGGAAGAGGGGGGACACAAGAGCTTACATCTATAAGGATGAGGGTTTACCCGAAGATCTTACAGTCTAGAGATGAGGGGTTACACAATAGCTTACAGTCTATGAGGATGAGGGGGTGACACAGAGCTTACAGTCTATGAGGATTAATGGGTGACACAAGAGCTTACAGTCTATATGATGAGGGGGTGACACAAGATCTTACAGTCCTAGATGATTAGGGGGTACACAAGAGCTTACAGTCTATGAGGATGAGGTTGAGCACAAGAGCTTACAGTCCATAGGATGAGGGGAACCAGAGCTTACAGTCTTGAGGATGAGGGGTGACACAAGAGCTTACAGTCTATCAGGATGAGTGGGGGACAGAGAAGCTTACAGGCTATAGGATGAGGGGGACACAAGAGCTTACCGTCTATGAGGATGAGGAGGAGACACAAGAGCTTACAGTCCTATGAGGAGGAGGGGTGAACAAGAGCTTACATCTTGGGCTTAGGTGTGACACAAGCTTACAGTCCTAATGAGGGAGAGAGTGTACCCAAGACTTACAGTCTATGAGGATGAGGGTGAAACACAAGAAGCTTAACAGTCTATGATGATGAGGAGGTGACCCAGAGCTTACAGTGTATGAGGGATAATGGGTGACATGGGGGCCACTATATATCTGCTGGGGCATGTGTGGGGGTTACTATATCTGTCTGGAGCATGTGTGGGGGCCACTATATACTGCGGGGGCATGTGTGGGGGTTACTATAGTACTGCGGAGCATGTATGGGGGCCACATATACTGCTGGGGCATGTGTGGGGGCCACTATATTGATGGCGCATGTGTGGTGGCCACTATAATACTGCTGGGGCATGTGGTGGGTGCCACTATATACTGCGGGGGCACATTTTTGGGGACACATCCATATATACTGCTGGGGCATGTGTTGGTGCCACTATAGCTGGGCATGGTGTGCCACTAATATTCTGAGGCATGTGTGGGGGCACTATATACTGCTGGGGCATGTGTGGGGGCCACTATTACTGCTGGGGCATGTGTGGGGGCACTATATACTGCTTGGGTATGTGTGGGGGGCCACTAATATACTGCTGGGGCAATGTGTGGGGCCACTATATACTGCTGGGGGCTGTGGGGGGCCACATATACTGTTGGGGTATGTGTGGGGGCCACTATATACTGCTGGGCAATGTGGGTGGCCACTATATACTGCTGGCGCATGTGTGGGGGCCACTATATACTGCTCTATGAGTCCAAATGATTAAATGAAGAATGGTTTTTAATTCTTTTTTAAGATACCGGATGTCAAGAAATTAATTTTGAATGTGTAAGTTTAGGGCAATTACTACTTTGTTGAACTTTATGACAATTGGCGCTATTGAGTGATCCGGCAGCTTTTTATGACATCCTGGAGTTTTCAGCCTGATAAACTCTGATCTGAAGACTTCAAGGACTGTTTAAATATTCCTGAACTCTCCCCTCATTCCACTTTGTCCAATCCTTGAATGACCCTGTGGACTAATTAAGAATGGGAGGTTCTGAAACCCGAAACTAAACAGAGATCTCATAAAACAATATAGATAAGGAAATAGGGTTCACTCTATGGGGCTGCCGACAAGCTGGGGGGGTTCCATATTTCTCTTTACCTCCCCGGTTCAGGAATTCTTTAAATCGTAAGTTTCTGTTATTTTCTTCCCTTTTATATTTATCTCTTTTTGCCTTGTGTTGTCTGTTTTTTTGAAACAATCATTTTATTTTAACATCTTTTTGATGCACTGACCCTTGTTGTAATTAAAAGCCCTCTATTTAATTTTGGTCTCCTGTATGCTCTGCGAACTCTTACACCCCTGTAAAGTGTGGTTAGCTGTGTGACTGCTAGAGTGCTGAGTGTTCATGTCTAGTTGTGTAACAAGGTGTCAGCTAGAGAGCTGAGTGTTCATTCAGTGGTGTAAGTGGTGTCTACTGAGAGCTGATGTTTCATGTCTAGTTTATGTAACAGGTGTCAGCTAGAGAGCTGAGTTGTTCATTCTATGTGTAACAGGTGACTGCTAGAGAGCTGAGCTTGCATGTCTAGTGGTGTAACAAGGTTTCAGCTAGAGAGCTGAGTGGTTCTAGTCTAGTGGTGTAACAGTGTCTGCTAGAAGTTGAGTGTGCATGTTCTATGGTGTAACAAGGTGTCTGCTGCTAGAGAGCTGTGTGTTCAATGTCTATTGGTGCAACAAGGGGGGGGTTCTGCTAAGCTGAGGTGTTACTGTCTAGTGGTGTACACAGGTGACTGCTAGAGAGCTGATTCGTGCATGTCGTGGTGTGACCCAAGTGCCTGGTAGAGAGCTGAGTGTTTCATGTCTATGGTGTAACAGTATGGAAATATGGCATACGTGGTGAAAGTTCGAGGCCTGAGTGTTCTGTCTAGTGGGTGTACCAGGGTGACTGCTAGAGAGCTGAGTGTTCAATGTCAGTGGTGTAACAAGGTGACGCTAAGATCTGAGTGTCATGTCTAGTGGTGTAACAATGTGACTGCTAGAGAGCTGAGTTTCCATGTCCCTAGTTGTGTAGAACAAGGTGACTGCTAGAGACTGAGTGATTGTTTCACATTTCTAAGCTGAGTGTCATAGGTACAAGTGACTGCTAGAGAGCTGAGCGTCATGTCTAGTGGTGTAACAAGGTGACTGGTAGAGAGCTGAGTGTTTCATTTCTATGTGTACAAGGTGACTGCTAGAGAGCTTGTGTTCATGTCTACTGGTGTAACAAGGTGTCTGCTAGAAGCGAGTGTTAAATGTCTAGTGGTGTACCAAGGTGACGCTAGAGAGCTGAGTGTTCATGTCTAGTGGTGTAACAGTGACTGCTAGAGACTGAGTGTTCATGTCTAGTGTGTAACACGGTTACTGCTATAGGCTGAGAGTTCATGTCTAGTGGTTGTAAAAGGGACTGGCCTATAGAGCTGATGTTCTGTCTAGTGGTGTAACAAGGTGTCTGCTAGAGAGTTGAGTGTGCATGTCTAGTGGTGTAACAAGGTTTCCTGCTTGAGAGCTGTGTGTTTCCATGTCTAGTGTGCAACAGGTGTCTGCTAGAGAGCTGCGTGTTCATGTCTAGTGGTGTAACAAGGTGACTGCTAGAGAGCTGAGCGTGCATGTCTATTGGTGTAACAAGGTGTCGCTAGAGAGTTGATTGTGCATGTCTAGTTGTTGTAACAAGTTGTCTGCTAGAGAGCTGTGTGTTCTGGCTAGTGGTGCAACAAGGTGTCTGCTAGAGGAGCTGATGTTTCATGTCTAGTGGTGTAACAAGGTGACTGCTAGAGACTGTAGCGTGCATGTCTAGTGGTGTAAACATGTGTCCTGCTAGAGATTTTAGTGTGCTGTCTAGTGTTTAACAAGTGGTCTTCTAGAAGAGCGTGTGTTCATGTCTATTGGTGCAACAAGGGTCTGCTAGAGAGCTGAGTGTTCATGTCTAGTGGTGAACAAGGTGACTGCTAGAGATCTATTCGTGCAGGTCTAGTGGTGTAACAAGTGACTGGTAGAGAGCTGAGTGTTCATGTCTAGTGGTAAAACAAGGTGACTGCTAGCGAGCGTATTGTTTCATGTCCTAGTTGTGTAAACCAGGTGTCTGCTAGAGAAGCTGAGTGTTCATGTCTGTGGTGTAAAGGTGACTGTAAAGCTGAGTGTTCACGTCTCGTGGTGGTAACAAGGTGACTGCTAGAGAGCTGAGTGTTCATGTCTAGTGGTGTAACAAGGTGACTGCTAGAAAAGCAAGAGTGTATGTAGTTATAAATGTAATAAGTGGTGGCAGCGGTCTGGTGCTGGAGTGCTGAAGCTGTATGAGGTGTCCTGAGTGAAAGGTGAGCGCAAGTTTGAGTAGGCTAAATTAACCGTTACGGTCGCACCAAGTCCCGTGCACGAGGCGCACGTCCTCGCCGTGACAACAGATTTTTGCTATAGGATCATCGGTTAGTTAGTTTAGTGGTAACTAATATGAGCGAGCACTAAAATCTCGTGTCTCGTTATTCGATACACGTTTCCAGATGCTCGAGTGGCTCGTCTCGAATACGAGCCCCATTGAAGTCACTGGAGACCCGATCATTTTAAAGGACCAATGGTTCGTGATAAAATGTGGTTTAATTAACTGAACGAATGTCTTCTATAGTTAGGCAATGTAGGCAACATCTGCAATCTATTCTTCACTGGTTTCCCGCGTATATAATCTCCCAACAGTTAAACAGATGTGAAGAACAGTGAAGAATAGAATCAAACAGTGAACCCAGGATGATTTAGTGAAAACGCAGTGAAAATAGATTACAGATGTTCTGCACATCTGCGGACTTGTCGGGGATCTCTGTCTCTCCCGGGATCCTCTGCTCTTCTTTCACTGACGTCGCCCCCGTGCTGCCCGATTCTGTGTCCCCGGGCTGCCCGATGTCGTGTCCCCTTGGCTGCCCGTGTCCTGTGTCCCCCGGGCTGCCCGATGTCTGTGTCCCCCGGGCTGCCGTGTCTGTGTCCCCGGGCTGCCCGATTTCTGTGGCCCCTCGGGCTTCCCGATGTCTGTGTCCCCCGGCGTCCCTATGTCTGTTCCCCCGTGCTGCCGATGTCTTTGTCCCCCGTTCTGCCGATGTCTGTGCCCCTCGGGCTGCCCGAATTTCTGGTTGTCCCCCGGCCTGCCCGATGTCTGTTGTCCCCGGGCTGCCCGAGTCTGTGTCCCCCGGGCTTCCCGATTTCTGTGTCCCCGGGCTGCCCGATGTCTGTGTCCCCCGGGCTGCCCGATGTCTGTGTCCCCGGTCTGGCCCATGTCTGTGTCCCCCTGGCGCCCGATGTCTGTGTCCCCCGGGCCTGCCCGATGTCTGTGTCCCCCCTGGCTGCCCGATGTCTGTGTCCCCCGGTCTTGCCCGATGCTGTGTCCCCCGGGCTGCCCGATGTCGGTGTCCCCCGGTCTGCCTGAATGTCCTGTGTCCGCCCGGGCTGCCCGATGTCTGTGTCCCCCTGTGCTGGCCCTATTCTGTGTGCCCCTGGCTGCCCGATGTCTGTGTCCCCGGCTCCCTATGTCTTGTGTCCCCGGGCTTCCCGATGTCTTGTGTCCCCCTGGTGCCCGATTCTGTGTCCCCCTGGTGCTGCCCGATGTCTGTGTCCCCCCTGGCAAATGGTCTTTGTCCCCCGTGGTGCTGCCCTATGTCTGGTCCCCCTGGCAAATGGTTTTTTTTTCTGTGTCCCCGTGGTGCTGCCCGATGTTCTGTGCCCCCGGGCAAATCGTCTGTGTCCCCGTGGTGCTGCCCGATGTCTGTGTCCCCCGGGCAAATGTCCGGTGTCCCCCGTGGTGCTGCCCGATGGCTGTGTCCCCCGGGCACATGGGTACTGTGGTCCCCCCGTGGTGCTGCCTATGTCTGTGTCCCCGGGCAAATGTCTGTGTCCCCCGTGGTTCTGCCCGATTTTGTGTCCCCCGGGCAAATGTCTGTTCCCCCGTGGTGCTGCCGCATGGTCTGTTCCCCGGCCAATGCCCTGTGTCCCCCTTGGTGCTGCCCGATGTCTGTGTCCCCCCGTGCAAATTTCTGTGTCCCCCTTGGTTGCTGCCCTATGTCTGTTTCCCCCGGGCAAAATGTCTTTGTCCCCCGTGGTGCTGCCCGATGTCGTGGTCCCCTAGGGCCATTGTCTTTGTCCCACGTGGTGCTGGCTTCCCGATGTCTGTGTCCCCCGGGCAAATGTCCTGTGTCCCCCTTGGTGCTGCCCGATGTCTGTGTCCCCCGGGCAAATGTCTGTGTCCCCCCTTGGTGCTGCCCATGTCTGTCTCCGCCCTGCTGCCGTTCCTCGGTATCTTCCGACAAGTAAGTCAGTATGTGCCGAACATCTGTATCTATTCTTCACTGTGTTTTAACTTAAGTGATACCCCTGTGTTCACTGGTTCACTGTTTTTCTTCTATTCTTCATTGTTCTTCACTGTGTTTTTTAATAAATGCTCGATCGTCGAGCTGGAAATCCTCGTCCCATAATATAACTACTCGCTCATCTCTAGTGGTAACTCAAAATGTTTCCATTAATGCATGAAGTTCTACTACTGCCCGATTTCCTTAGTGTGTAGCCAATTGCACCTTTTTAATGTATCACTATTTTGTGATTGACATTGAATTTATTTTGATATGTTTAGTGTTTCCAGGAGATGGGTATAATAGCTTGTGTAGAGTGTGGTGGACCTTTCTGAGGAAGGATGGGGTGTCCCCCAAAATCTGTATGGCGTCTAGATTAGTGAGTAGTCTTTGCCTCCAGGTCAAGCCATGTGAGTTTATCTCTTCATGATTTATGTGTCAAGCGCAGGGTTAGTGGAACCCAATGACCACTGCTTACGATGACACAAGCCACACTGGGACCCGGGATGCTAAGTGCACCCGTCCTTCATCAGAATGGCCGTCAAAGCAGGATGGTTCTTGCTGTGGCGAAGTGCCACTAGGTCGTACCATTTGTCCCCAGATGGCAATCCAGGTCGGGTACAGGGAACAGCAGCAATCTCGTAGTCGTAATGGTCAATGGAAGTGGAAAGATGCAAAGAGCGGTGACGGGAGCAGAAGTCAAGCTGGCAGTAAGGAGCAAGGTCAAGGGTCAGGTCCTATGCACAACGGGAGATCAATACATGGGGATTACTCACAAGAACCAGCTTTCTCATGGCTTTCACATAGTATCCGGCAGGGTGTGCATGAAGAGGCAGGCTTAAATATTCTTCTGAAAAGGCCAGCCCCCAATTAGCTGCACACTGCCCTTAAATTGTACTAAAGCCAGAGCGTGCGCGCCCTAGGAGTCGTGACCAGGAAATGACGAGGGGCTGCTTGATGGAAACACCGAATGTATCCCAGGAGAACAGTTCCCCCCCCGCAGAAGAGTCAAGAAAGATGAGACCTGCATCTAAGTGCTGGTGCCAAGACTGAGGAGCCCCCCGGAATAGTCATATTTGGAGAACTTTTCTCACACCTAGGGAACGCTTTTTCCAAGAACCCTAGGTGCTGGCATTCCTAGACTTAGGGGTGCAGTGAAAGCCCCAATAAAGTCTTCGGGACAGGCACAATAAAGGCAGAGGTACCCCTGACATCGCCGGATCTCGTGGAGGGAGAGTCGGGCTTGTCCACCTGCATAGGTCCTCTTGCAGACATTAGTGCGTCCGTAGGCTGGAGCGTCCTTTGGAAGGCCAGAGCCAGGCGGAAAGACATCGAGGTAGGGCTTGTGGAAACTCGTGACGTACTCCTCATCATGTTCCATAACCGCACTTCAATCCGGGTGGCTTGTGTGATACGCGCTACTCAGAGGGATGGCAGGTCACGATCGGCCAATGCTCCTTGACTTGAGGTGAGAGTCCCTTTTTTAATGGGTGCAGACAGGGCCCACTTTCCGCAGAGAGTGCAGAGAACAGGGGACGGAAAACCGCAAGAATACTCCCTACGGACAAGTCCCCTTGCGCAGGTTTTACAGCGCATTTTCAGCTGAGGAATACATTGGGCTCTTCTACACGTCTGTACTTCTGCCAGTAAATGGCTGTGTTGGAGTAGCCGTGACTGGATCGCCTCTGTCCCAGGACAATGAATTCCACTTGGAGCGTTCAGTGACAAACTTGAGATGCCAATAAGTTGGATTGATTATGCACAGCTTGGGTCCCTATCTATACTTTCCAGGCATGGGAGTCTAAGGCTAAGCCTTGGTTCCAAAGCCAGAAGTAGACATCCGGGGTAGCAAAGAAGTTGCTTGAGAGTCACAGGAGTCTGGACGCTGAATGCTGCATGGCGTAGCACTGGCTGAGCCTGGCGTAACGTGACCCAGCTGTTCTCCCTTGTAAAGTTCGCTGGACTGCTGACCACAACGCTGATAAGACAGCCAATCTTGAAGGCGCACCTTGGCAGGTTTCATGGCCGGATCTTACTGTCAAGGCTTGGGTTAGTGAACACCCTGGCCACCGTGTACAACCGAATCCTGGGACGCGGATTCAAGTGTCACCCAGTTCTTCACCAGAGCCTACCATGAAGAGCAGGATGGTCTTGGTGCGGCGAGGTGCCACCAGGCCGAGGATCTTCCACATTGACTTGTCCATGATACAGACAGGAACTGCAAGGCAAATTCTCGTAGATTCAAAGTCGGGGACGGCAGAAATTCAGTCCTGGCAAGCGTAGGATCGAGGTCGGGGTCAGGTCCGAGGTCCCAACGGTTGGTCATACATGGCATTAATCACAAGAACACTTCTCAATGGCATTAGCACAAAGAACCACAGGTGTGCAGGATAAGGCGGCCTGCACCCTACGGAAGTCGGGAAACCTCCATGGCCGAGGGAGTCGAGATAGGAGCCGGGACAGGTAAAACGCGTGCAACGCACCAGCAGGAGAAGAGATGCATGAGTGATCCCGACCCGCAATAGGGTCGCGGTAACACCGGTGTACCATCATGTTTAACACAAAGTCGTTGCTGATTCACAAAAGACTTTACGATGGAATTTTTCTGAAGTTTTATACTCACATGACTATGGTCTGCAAGCTATATGATTTTACGGCAATATAAGGGCGATGTTTTTCTGTGCATGAAGTTATTATATCCGGGAACTATGAAGTAAAAGGATGAATATATTTTGAATATTATTGGACACTGTTCAACTAGCAGTTCCTGTAACATACACAGGGAGAATCTGTGGATGTCTCAAAATGTTTTTCTTCTCTGACCCTTTCTATTTACACCTATGAACGTTTGGGTGTCCAGGGTTTGAGGAAACACGAACCTACTCAGGTTCTCCATCAATGGATGATAAGTTCTTCAAAGTCTGTGAGGTTTGGCTTTCCTGTTGCCCTTTAGCCAAAAAATGACTAAACTTGACATAAGGGAATTCAAATGGGACTGATAGCATCAATCTGTTAAGAGCTTTTGTCTGTAGGGCCGACACAAGGTAGCTGCAGGGATGTCTCCACAGCATCCAACCGAAATGATTGGTGATCTCTACCTAAGATGATGTGTAAGAAATCTAAGCAGGGAGGTAGAGGTTAAGAGGGAAGCACTCCTTCTGAGCTCATGGGTGTGAGACATTTTAGAAACCTATGGGTCTTTGAGGAAATGAAGGGGCAGCCCATAACGAGAGAAGCTATAGCTATTGCCAATCTCTATTTTTATCGTGGGTTCACGGTGATAGGCACCATGTAGTTGGATAGCCGGCAAAACAATAGGATCAATTGCATGATATGCAAAAAATTTTGGGGGAGAAATATAAGTCTTTTTCTGTAAATTGTTTTCATATTACATCAATGAGATGATGCAATATTGAAACTTTGATGAGCCTTTCTATTTTCTAAAGAGAGGGGAGCAGTTCAGTTTGTACAGCTCTGAAATGTGTCTGGCTATCTGCACCCCAGGTATTTTATTGATCTAACTGAATTTTAAGGGTGACTGTATGTCCCCGGGTCTGTCCCCAACACTTTTCGTCGCGCGCTAAGGCCTTTCCTCAAGGGGTGGTGCTATGGTGGCTGTCAGGTATTACTAAGGGCACTCGTGATTTATCGTGGGATCTTGGCCCTCAGCTCAGCCTTTTCGAGCTTGCATAGACGTTACCACCTTGTCAGGCGGCGTTCGCCTAGCTTCTCTATTTTGGGGAAGTTGCCTATTAAGTGCACAGGAAGTGAAAAGTGAACGTTCTAAGACGCGCGCTTCATGTGCATGTCTACTAAACACACATTGTTGAAGACCAACCCCGCTCCCTATGCATATTACCATGGCACAAACTTCGACACACCTACCCCTACAGGCTCTCAGCACCCAGGAAATCTGTGTATTCTCATGGATTCGAAAATGGGGGCCACTATATACTGCTGGGGCATGTGTGGGGGCCACTATATACTGATGGCGCATGTGTGGTGGCCACTATATACTGCTGGGGCATGTGTGGTGGCCACTATATACTGCTGGGGCACATGTTGGGGACACTATCCACTATATACTGCTGGGGCATGTGTGGGGGCCACTATATACTGCTGGGGCATGTGTGGTTGCCACTATATATTGCTGAGGCATGTGTGGGGGCACTATATACTGCTGGGGCATGTGTGGGGGCCACTATATACTGCTGGGGCATGTGTGGGGGCACTATATACTGCTTGGGTATGTGTGGGGGCCACTATATACTGCTGGGGCATGTGTGGGGGCCACTATATACTGCTGGGGCATGTGTGGGGGCCACTATATACTGTTGGGGTATGTGTGGGGGCCACTATATACTGCTGGGGCATGTGTGGTGGCCACTATATACTGCTGGCGCATGTGTGGGGGCCACTATATACTGCTATGAGTCCAAATGGATTAAATGAAGAATGGTATTTTAATGTCTTTTTACGATAACGGATGTCAAGGAAATATTAATTTTGAATGTGTAAGTTTAGGGCAATTACTACTTTGTTGAACTTTATGACAATTGGCGTCTATTGAAGTGTCCGGCAGCTTTTTATGACATCCTGGAGTTTTTCAGCCTGATAAACTCTGATCTGAAGACTTCAAAGGACTGTTTAAATATTCCTGAACTCTCCCCCTCATTAACACTTTGTCCAATCCTGAATGACCCTGTGGACTAATTAATGAATGGGAGGTTCTGAAACCCGAACTAAACAGAGATCTCATAAAACAATATGAGATAAAGGAAATAGGGTTCACTCTATGGGGGCTGCCGGACAAGCTGGGGGTGTTCCATATTTCTCTTACCTCCCCGGATTCAGGAATTTCTTTAAATCGTAAGTTTCTGTTATTTTTCTCCCTTTTTATATTATATCTCTTTTGCCTTGTGTGTGTCATTTTATTTTGTAACATCATTTTATTTTTAACATCTTTTTTGATGCACTGAACACCTTTTTGTAATTAAAGCCCTTACTTTAATTTTGGTCCCTGTATGCTCTGCGAACTCTTACCCTTGTAAAGTGTGGTTAGCTGTGTGACTGCTAGAGTGCTGAGTGTTCATGTCTAGTTGTGTAACAAGGTGTCAGCTAGAGAGCTGAGTGTTCATGTCTAGTGGTGTAACAAGGTGTCTGCTAGAGAGCTGAGTGTTCATGTCTAGTGATGTAACAAGGTGTCAGCTAGAGAGCTGAGTGTTCATGTCTAGTGGTGTAACAAGGTGACTGCTAGAGAGCTGAGCTTGCATGTCTAGTGGTGCAACAAGGTGTCTGCTAGAGAGCTGAGTGTTCATGTCTAGTGGTGTAACAAGGTGACTGCTAGAGAGCTGAGCGTGCATGTCTAGTGGTGTAACAAGGTGACTGGTAGAGAGCTGAGTGTTCATGTCTAGTGGTGTAACAAGGTGACTGCTAGAGAGCTTAGTGTTCATGTCTACTGGTGTAACAAGGTGTCTGCTAGAGAGCTGAGTGTTCATGTCTAGTGGTGTAACAAGGTGACTGGAAAATGACTTTGCCCTAGGACACAGACATCGGCAGCACCACGGGGGAGCACAGACATTTGCCCGGGGACACAGACACTCGGAGCCACCACGGGGGACACGACATTTGCCCGGGGGACACCAGACATCGGCAGCACCACGGTGACACAGACATTTTGCCCGGGGGACACAGACATCGGGCAGCA
>CM033641.1:2173703-2204487 GCA_019512145.1 Engystomops pustulosus
CAGTTCACCTTGACCATATAACACCACTAGACTATGCACGCTCAGCTCTCTAGCAGTCACCTTGTTACACCACTAGACAATGAACACTCAGTTCTCTAGCAGACACCTTGTTGCACCACTAGACATGCAAACTCAGCTCTCTAGCAGTCACCTTGTTACACCATAGAATGAACACTCAGATCTATAGCCCCGTGGTGCTGCCCGATGTCTGTGTCCCCCGGGCAAATGTCTGTGTCCCCCGTGGTGCTGCCCGATGTCTGTCTCCCTGCTGCCGTTCCGCGCGTATCTTCCGACAGGTAAGCAGATGTGCCGAACATCTGTAATCTATTCTTCACTGTGTTTTTAACTTAAATGATCCTGTGTTCACTGTGTTCACTGTTTTTATTCTATTCTTCATTGTTCTTCACTGTGTTTTTTTAATTAAATGCTCGATCTCGAGCAGGGGAAATACTCGTCCATATATATACTCGCTCATCTCTAGTGGTAACTCAAAATGTTTCACATTAATGCATGAAGTTATACTACTGCCCGATTTCCTTTAGTGTGTAGCCAATTGCACCTTTTATGTATCACTATTTTGTGGATATTAACATTGAATTTATTTTGATATGTTTATAGTGTTTCCAGGAGGAGGGGTATAATTAGCTTGTGTAGAGGTGTGGTGGACATGTCTGAGGAAGGGAGGGGGTGTCCCCCAAAATCCTGTAATGCGTCTAGATTAGTGAGTAGTCTTTGCTCCAGGTCAAGCCATGTGAGTCTTATCTCTTCATGAATTTATGTGTCAAGGCTCAGGGTTAGTGAACCCAATGGACCACTGCATACGATGACACAAGCCGACACCTGGGACCGGAATCTAAGTGGCACCCGGTCTTCATCAGAATGGCCGCAAAGCAGGATGGTCTTGCTGTGGCGAAGTGCCACTAGGTCGTACCATTTGTCCCCGATGGCAGCCAAGGTCGGGGTACAGGAACAGCAGGCAATCTCGTAGTCGTAGATGGTCAAGGAAGGTGGAAAAGATGCAAAGTCGGGGACGGAGCAGAAGGTCAAGGCTGGCAGCGAAGGAGCAAGGTCAGGGTCAGGTCCGAGGTCACAACGGGAGATCAATACATGGGGATTACTCACAAGAAACAGCTTTCTCAATGGCATTAGCACATAGATCCGGCAGGGTGTGCAGGAAGAGGCAGGCTTAAATAGTCTTCTGAAAATGGCCAGCCCCAATTAGCGGCACACTGGCCCTTTAAATTTACTAAAGCCAGAGCGTGCGCGCCCTAGGAGTCGTGACCAAGGAAATGACGAGGGGCTGCTTGAGGGGAAACACCGGAATGTGATACCAGGAGACCAGTTCCCCGCAGAAATGGAGTTCAAGAAAGCTGAGACCTGCATCGAAGTGCGGGTGCCAAGACTGAGGAGCACCGGAATAGTCAAGTTTGGAGAAGCTTTGCTCACACCTAGGGACGCTTTTCCCAAGAACCCTAGGTGCTGGCATTTCCTAGACGTTAGGGGTGCAGTGGAAAGCCCCAATAAAGTGCTTCGGACAGGCACAATAAAGGCAGAGGTACCCCTGACGTCGCCTGGAATGCTCGTGGAGGGAGAGTCGGGCTCTGTCCACCTGCATAGGCTCCTCTGCAGACAGTGCGGCCGGAGGCTGGAGCGTCCTTTGGAAGGCAGGAGCCAGGCGAGAAAGACATCGAGGTAGGGCTTGTGGAAACTCGTGACGTAACTCCTCATCATGTTCCATGAACCGCACGTCAATCCGGGTGGCTTGTGTGATACGACTACTCAGAGTGGATGGCAGGTCACGAGCGGCCAATGCGTCCTTGACTTGAGGTGATAGTCCCTTTTTAAATGTTGCAGACAGGGCCGCAACTTTCCAGGAGAATGCAGAGACCAGGGTACGGAACCGCACAGAATACTCTCCTACGGACAAGTCCCCTTGGCGCAGGTTTTACAGCGCAGTTTCAGCTGAGGAAGATCATGTGGGCTCTTCATACACGGTCTGTAATTCTGCCAGTAATGCTGTGTGAGTAGCCGTGACTGGATCGCCTCTGTCCCATGACAATGAATTCCACTTTGGAGCGTTCAGTGACAAACTTTGATGCCATAAGTTGGATGTGAGTAATGCACAGCTTGGGGTCCCTATCATACTTGTCAGGCATGGAGAGTCTAAGCCTTGGTTCAGCAGAAGGTAGACAAGCCGGGGTAGCAGAAGAAGTTGCTGGAGCAGTCACAGGAGTCTGACGCTGATGCTGCATGGCAAGCAGCTGCTGAAGCATGGCGGTAACTTGACCCAGCTGTTCTCCTTGTAAAGTAATCTGCTGGGACTGCTGGACCACAACACTGATAAGATCAGCCAATCTTGAAGGCGGCACCTTGGCAGGGTTCATGGCCGGATCTTACTGTCAAGGCTTGGGGTTAGTGAACACCCTGGACCACCGTGGACAAGCCGAAGCCTGGGACCGGAATCTAAGTGTCACCCAGTCTTCACCAGAGCCTACCGGAAAGCAGGATGGTCTTGGTGCGGCGAGGTGCCACCAGGTCGCTCCACAGGTGACTTGTCCATGATACAGGTACAGGAACGGCAGGCAATCTCGTAGATGCAAAGTCGGGGACGGAGCAGAAAGTCAAGTCTGGCAGCGGAGGAGCGAGGTCGGGGTCAGGTCTGAGGTCACAACGGGTGGTCAATACATGGGAATTACTCACAAGAAACAGCTTACTCAATGGCATTAGCACAAAGAACCAGCAGGGTGTGCAGGAAGAGGCCGGCGTGCACCCTAGGAGTCGGGAACTCGCATGGCCGAGGGAGTCGAGATAGGAGCCGGGACAGGTAAAAAGCGCGGGCGACGCACCAGCAGGAGAAGAGAGGCATGAGTGAGTCCCCGACCCGCAATATGGGTCGCGGGAACACCGGTGACATCATGTTTACACTAAAGTCGTTGCTGATTCACAAAAGAAATTTACTGAGGGAATTTTCTGAAGTATTTATACTCACATGGACTATGGTCTGCAAGCTATATTATTTTGTACGGCATTATAAGGGCGATGTTGTTTATGTGAATGAAGGTATTATATACGGGAAACTATGAAGTAAAAGGATGAATATATTTTGAATATTATTGGACACTGTTCAACTATGCAGTTTCCTGTAAACATACACAGGTAGAGAATCTGTGTGATGTCCTCAAAATGTTTTTCTTCTCTGACCCTTTTCCTATTTACCTATGAACGTTTGGGTGTCCGAGGGTTTGAGGGAAACAAAGAACCTACCTCAGGTTCTCCATCAATGGAATGAGAAGTTCTTCAAAGTCTGTGAGGTTTGGCTTTCCTGTTGCCTTTAGCCAAGAAGAATGAATAAACTTGAAATAAAGGGAATTCAAATGGGACTGATAGGCATCAAATATGTTAAGAGCTGGTTTGTCTGTAGGGCCGAACAAGGTAGCTGCAGGGATGTCTCCCACAGCATCCAACCTGAAATGATATGGTGAGTCTCTACCTAAGATGATGTGTAAGAGAAATCTAGCAGGGAGGTAGAGGGATAGGGAAGCACATCCTTCTGAGCTCATGGGGTGTGAGACATTTTAGAAACCTATGGGTCTTTGAGGAATGAGGGGCAGCCATAAGCGAGAGAAGCTAGAGCTATTGCATCTCTATTTTTACGTGGGTTCACGAGTGATAGGCACCAATGTAGTTGGATAGCCTGGCAAAACAATGAGGATCAATTGCATGATATGCAAAAATTTGGGGGAGAATATAAGTCTTCTGTAAATTGTTTCATTACATCAATGAGATGAGTGCAATATTGAATACTTTGATGAGCCTTTCTATTTTCTAAAGAGAGGGGAGCAGTTCAGTTTGTACAGATCTGAAATGTGTCTGGCTATCTGCACCCCCAGGTATTTCAGTGATCTAAACTGAATTTTAAAGGGTGACTGTGATGTCCCCGGGTCTTCCCCAACACGTTTCGGCGCGCTAAGCCTTTCTCAAGGGGTGGTGCTATGTGGCTGTTCAGGATATTAATAGGGCACTCTGTGATGTTATAGTGGGATCTTGGCCCTCAGCTCAGTCCTTTTCGAGCTGGCATAGACGTTACCTTGTCAGGCTGCGTTCCTGCTTCGCTTATTTGGGGAAGTTGGCCTATGTAAGTGCACATGGAAGTGAAGAGTGAAGCGATTCTAAGAGCGGCGGCTGTCATGTGCATGTCATACTAAAACACAGCATTGTTTGAAGACCAAACCACGCTCCCTATGCATATTTAAGCATGGCACAACATTCTACAACACCCTACAGGCTCTCAGCACCCAGGAAATACTGTGATTCGTCATGATTCGAAAAATTTGCCCATCTCTATCGGGGAGTGTGCCCTGCAACCACGCTGACATATCAAGATGTAACAATGTGCAATTATCCCTATAGCTCAGTAAGTTTCTCCAAGTGGTGCTTTTTTGCCAACCACTGTCATTGTTTTTATTTGATTTTAATGGTTTTTACATCTCTACAGTTTAGGTCGAGTCGGGATAGGTGGTTACAAGTGAACATTCTACCATGGGCTTGACCCGTGCAGTGATCACTACACTTAACATAGGGATTTGAAAAATTACCTGCCTTAACATAGTGCATCTTTTTTCTTTGGGACATTCACTTACATCTTCATAGGTTTAGGTAACAGCCATTCCCAGATGTGTTGGAGAGCTGCCGGCCCCACGTGATTCAGCATTGCAGAAATTCAGTATTATTTTTACTTTCAATCTTTTTCATTTTTTCTCTATTTTTTCACTTTTTGTCATTATCATGTGCCACCTCATTGGCTCATCTACATCCTAATGATATTTATTATGGTCACGCATCGTAACAATACACTTATTCAACTTTCAACAATTTCACATCATTCAAGCTTTTCTATTATACATTCCTTTCTGCATTTTTCACACTTTTTTTGTGTCATCATGTTTCACCCTTAGTCCCCACACAATTTTATTCATATATTTCACTTTTTCATTTTTCTTTTCATAGATATTTTTTCATTTTTTCATTTTCATGTGGTTCACTTTTTCATCACCTCATATCAGCATTTTCATTTATTTTGTGTTCACACTACTCTCTTGTCTTGCTCACCAGCATTGTCACCACACATCCCCCGAATCAGTCCACTTTTTTACCTTCATCAATTTTTGGTGACATAGTTGTTTCTTTTATTCAAGTCATTGTCACACACATCTTCTGTCACACACATCTTCTGTCACACACATCTTCTGTCACACACATCTTCTGTGTTAGTGTCCAAGTGTTTTGGGGCCTCAGTATTTGTTATGAATTCCGGAATCCATTTATTATTCCTATCGTCAGAAATATTACAGATCATTTTTATTTATTTTATAATTTTTTCACCAAATTTTATTTTCTGTTTTATTCTGATGAGCGTCAATTAGTTATATAATTTTAATTTAAATGATGTACTTCTCAGTTTTGCAATACATGCTTCATGTGGCCATGAGATGTAGTCTCCACTTCTCCAGTGCCCTGACCAGACAGATTTTGCAGCATGAGTTCCAGGACATGAAGCAGTGGTATGACATTATTCATCCCGCAGTCCTGGCGACTGACAAATAACGTGGCCTCTTCAAAAGGCCTGAGCAAACGGCAGGCATGAGCTGCCAGTGGCTGACATCAAAGTTACACAGGGGAGTACTATGGTCCGCTTGCATCATCACAAAATCATTAATGGCTTTTCTCTGTTCATACAGGCGGTCTAACATATGGAGGCTGGAATTCCAACAGGTGGAAACATCGCATATCAGACTATGTTGTGGTAGGCCGTTCTGGAGGTGCAACTCGAGGAGGGTGTGATTGGCTTTGTAAGAATGGCTGAAGTGTGTGCACAGTGTCCTGGCAATTTTTAGAATGTCTTGCAGATGGGTGTAAGACTTCAGGAACTTGTTGACTACCAGATTGCACACGTGCGCCATGCAGGGCGCATGGACCATCTCTCCTCGGTGCAGCGCGGACACCATGTTCCTCCCATTGTCTGTCACCATGGTTCCGATTTTTAATTGTCACGGAGAAAGCCACACATTGATTTCTTCTTGCATGACGCAGAGCAGTTCCTCTCCTGTGTTACTTCATTCGCCCAGGCAAACCAGGTGTAGAACTGCGTGACACTGCTGTGCCCTGCACATGTGGTATGATGGAGCAGCACTTGTGGAGGCTGAGGTGGTGGTGGAGAAGGAGGAGGAGGAGGCGGACACTGGCGCAGGAGCAGCAGTTTGACAACATGGAGGAGAAAGCGCCGTCTCTTGTTGAAGTTGTTGGTGTGGCTGGGCAGGAAGCACATTCACCCAGTGGGCTGTAAAGGACATATACTGGCCCTGACCATAATTACAGCTCCACACATCTGCGCTGCCGTGCACCTTGGAAGAAACTGATAAGTTCAAGGACTGGCCCACCTTCTGTTGTACATATTGGTAAAGGGCTGGCACAGCATTTTTGGAAAAAAAATTGTGGCCTGGAACTCTCCACCTCGGTTCGGCACAGGCCACTCGTTCTCTGAAGGGTGCAGAGTCCACGACTTGGAAAGGGAGAGACTGCAGTACCAACAACTTCGACAAGAGCACGGTCAGCTTCTGCACCTTAGGATGGCTGGATGCATAGATTTGTCTTTTTGTAATCGCCTCGCTCAATGACTGCGTAGCGAGGAGCAGGAGCATCTGGACCGGTAGATGATGTCAAAGACAAACAGCTCCCTTCGGCAGAGGTGCTGGAGCCTTGACTTGCTGAAACAGCATGTGTGCCACTAGGTGCTGCTGCTGTTGCTGCGCCTGCAGGATGGACCGTATCTGACACCCGTTTCTCCCAGGCCATTGGATGGTGACGCTCCCTGGCCACACTTCACTTTCTGCCCGCAGATACTACATATACCCACGCTCGGCTCCTCTGGTGTCTTTACAAAAAACTGCCACACCGCTGAGGTGGTAATTTTACCACCAACACTCTGCACTGAGCGACTACTACCGCCGCTTCCTCGCTGAGCTCCTGTGCCACTGCTTATTTGGGCCTGCGAATCGGGATTTGTAGCCCACGGACGTTTGGCTCCCGTCCTCGCACTGCTGCCACCCTGCTGACTCACAGCCACAGTAGTGACTTGCTACCTGCTCCGCAAGCTGACACTCTCTTCGCCCGACGATGATGAATCCCCTGCTACACCCGGCTCCCAAGTGCTACATCATCGTCAATTTGCGTTTCCCGGTCACTGCTACTCTCCTCACCAATGTCAGTATGCACAGCCTGCCTACTGCAGGAAGCAGCGGAAGTCTGCCCCACTTCTTCACTGCAAAGCAGCTGCTGACTGTCCTCAAACACTTCGTCCTCGCTGAATAGTGGCGCGGAGCCCAGACCACCTAGTAGCTCTCTGGCTGCGGGAAAGGAACAGGACAGAGTCTGGTTGAGGACAGGTGAGGGCAGCTGACCTGCTCCTGGGCCATGCCAACTAATTGTTGTATCTGACGAACCCACGGACTGTTATATTTGAGGAATTAGATTACCTAGTCAACCATTCAACAACCTTTGTGTTGTTGATCAACACACTGCCACTAGATGACAACGGCAGTTCTGGCCTCACAGATTCACCCCTGCTGCGACATCCCCTTACTGTGCTGCCACCACTGCCTGCTCCACCTGCCACCTTTCTGTCTGACATAGTGGTTTATAAACTACGTGGATTTGATACGTAAATCTGGCTGTAAAGTAGAGCCCCCAAAAGGTATTACAATGTCCGTTATACAGATACCCCACAACTGACAGTGTAATTTCAGCGCAAATCACTGTATAAACTACGTGGATTTGACAAGTAAATCTGTCTGTAAACTAGAGTCCCCAAAAGGTATTACAATGTCCGTTGTACAGATAACCCACAACTGACAGCTCACTACTGCAGATGCATGAATGTCAAACAGATTTCTTCCTATTCGATTTTGTCACTAAATAGAACTGCTATTTGGGGTATACAGATTCCACTTAGAGAACAGCGAGGGATTGCAGCAAGAATCGCACAGCACAATAGCAGCAGCTGGACGCTACAACATGAAGTGTGAAGTGCTGAGATAGAAAATGGCTGGTTTTATAGGGCTGTGTGACATCACATAAGCCTGCCGGTCACTGATTGGCTTACAGGTCTGCAGATGTCATCGGGTGTGTTCCTTTCTCCTTCCCAGAGTTCTCTGCCCCATGTAACACGTTGTTCTCACGCCCATTTTGCAGAAACATGAGGGGGAAAAAAACAACTTTGTTCCCACAAATCAGCATAAACTTCGAAGTTAGAATCATTAGAATCGATTTGCCCATCTCTAGCAGCAACCCTCACCAGCCAATACTTAGCCAAACTATGGAACATTAAAACCCCAGGCAGTTGTACCATCCTACTTACGAGGGGAACAATCAAAGTAATTAAATGGGCTAGCGAACACTTGACAGCCCTTCATAACCCCCCCTCCTTTTTACCCAGCAACCTCCTACCTTTATACTTAAACCCCACAGCGAATCCTACTTCGAGTCTATGGAAACAGCTCCGTTAGACCCAGCTTCGTACCTTCCACAAAACTGACAATTCAGTCCTCATAAAAGAAAGTTTGACCCCTAGCACCCCATGTAATTTCTTACATGAGGCAGAACTCAGTATGCATAAGAGAGAACTACATAAAAAACATGTTGCGCTGAAAGATCCAACTTGACTAGAAAAATTGCTCTTGCAACCAACGTCCCAACCTAAACTAGTCTCAATCCTCTATGACATTATAGTATCATATATATATAATATATAATATATATATATAATATAGCGAGCACAAATATAACGCTGGGTCTATACAATAAAGAGGTTATGGTGTTTTCTGAATAGTGTTAGAATATCTACGTTATAAACAACATGATGAGCTCTGAATATCATCCGTCCATGTGATGTTAACAGTATGTGTTAACATATATTCAAATGTATTTAGTTCATCTTAGTATACATTTTCTCATGTGGCTGCACTAATAGCAGGTTTGTACACAAAGTAAATGATGTCCGAATGTTTATCTGTATACTCTGATGAACTAGCATGTTTTGTCATGGAAAGTATCTCTGCTGCCGTTATGTAAGGGTTAACTGATTACAAGCCAATTCACCTGGTCTTTTTCCTCCTCCTCTTTTTTAAGATGGAGGATCACAATGATTTTTTAGATCATGAATAAAGACGCAAGCACACTAGTCCGAAACGCGTAGATCTTTTCTTTTTTGGATGATATGCCAGGATGTGACCTTGCAATTTTAATATTTACAAAATAAAAATTCAAATATTTTTTTAAAGAAGATTCTGAGTGCTGGAATACCTTCGTTTCATTGTGCATCATTCAGTCAACCGGCAGGACTGCCTTTCCGTGCACCGAGAGCTAAGGAGGAATAGGACCTCGTCTATATTGAGGATGCAGCTTATGTGAGTGAGCGGTGGCTTTCTTTCTATTGATTCTTTTATATAATATTGTTTTATATATAATCTCAATTTCAAATCTGCACTACTCAAACTATCAGAAACAGCTTTTAGGAAGATTTTTAACCCCTTGAGATCTTCATAATAATTCAATCAAAATGGAGGTAAAATTTAGAATGGTCAAATTTTGTCGGTTATACGTTCATCTAGCCCTAAAATTTACCAATTTCCAAAAGATAAAAAGAGAAAATCCATCTTACAATTTGTTATGAAATTTCTCCTGAGTACAGAGACACCAGACATGTGGGCGTTACTTGTTGTATGGGCGCACAGCGAGGTGCAGGAGGGAAGAACGCCCTGCAGCTGTCTGTGTTGTGCATAGACATTGCCGCCCTTTTGTAGGCTGGATACAATACGGGGATACCATACTTAGATATTTTTTCTTAGGTTTTACTAACTTTCTCAAAATAAAACCTAACATGGGGGGAATAATCTGTTGTTTTTGCTTCACCGTCATCCAAGTGACATAACATTTTTCTTTTTTTGTCTACAGAGCTGGTTTATGGCTTGCTTTTTGCGGGACATGTAGTATTTTGCACCAGTATCATTGTGGAGTACAGTTATATTTTGATCACTTTTTACTGCATTTTTTGTGGGATTAAATAGGTAAAATCATAAATCTTGGCAGGTTTTTAACAGTTTTTTTTTACTTTTTATATAGCTGTATAGTATAGCTGTGTCAGTCTATGCATACTGTGCCTTTAAGATCCCATCACAGACCTCGGACCCCAGGACTGCCATTATAGCGATCGTCAATCCTGAAGACGGCATGGGGGGACCGATTGTGGCGCAGAGACCACCAGCAGGCAAGTTATATGCCGGGGTCGCACTGACCATGGCATTTAACAGGTTAAACATCCACAAACTGAGCACCCTCTCCCTGGAACACCCCTGTGATTTCCCATAATGCTGTTTTTCACCCTCCATCACCACTATGATGTTTGCCACTATGTTTGGTTTTTCCCCTTCATTTCATTCTGTCAAAGGGATGAAAGCTTCAGGATTGGATAGCAAAAGCAGGAGTGGATAACAGGAACACAGAGGACATGACAAGTTTCCATTTGATGCTCATCTCTATTCTGGATTCAACCTCTGTTTGGGCTTTTGCTTCAGCACACTGATGAATATTTGACGATTGAATGGAAGAGGGGGGACCATCGAAGAGGAAAAGAAAGAAGGTTTCCAAATGATCAGGGTTATGCCCAATTCAATTGCAAAATTACTGGCCGACATCCTCTGCACTTTCTTTTGTGGGGCTTTCACAGTATCGCATTTTAACAGGAAGGTTTTTTCTGTCATAATCTATGGAATTCATCGTGATGTCAGTTGAAAAAGCGTGCAACTCTGTGATGTTATAGTGGGATCTTGGCCTCAGCTCGGTTCTTTAGAGCTGGCACAGACGATAACTTGTTCGGCTTGCGTTCCCACTTAGCTTATTTGGGACGTTGGCTATGTAAGGTGTCATGGGGAGTGAGAGTGGGAAGCGAATTCTAGGAGTGGGGCTGTTGTCAGTGCGTTCATACTAAAAACACAGCATTGGTTGAAGACCAAAAACCACGCTTTCTCTATGGCATATTTAAGCATGGCACAATGTTCTACAACACCCTACAGGCTCTCTTGTAAGCAAGGAAATACCTTGTTTTTTAACGTGAAAAAAACAGTTTGATTCGATCTGCGAATTGGGACCAAAAAAACGGAATTTTAAACAAATTCGCTATCTTCTAATGGGCACCTTGTGGACATTCAAATAAAAATATATTAATACAGGCTTAGGACTGTAACAATATTTTTTTGCTTTGTTCTTTAATGTTGGTATGACATGTTTTTGGGCAAAAATGGTTGTACAGGCTGAAGCCCAACAAAGGTTGTTTAGTGTTGGCTGAACCTCTTTATACAGTATATTTGTAGAGTCAGGATTGTGTTCTTCAATGAATATGGTGCCCCTGCACTGCTTGATAAGGAGTGCACCACTTTTTTTGGGCACCTTTAAAATCGGTATGGTATTTTAAAACCACTCTTGTCATTCAAATTATTTTAATGGTCAATGGCATTCAGGGAGGTTCCCAAGAAGTACAAATGATGGTTTTCAAAATGAAGCAGAACAGAATTACACCGTTTATGGTCAACCAGATCAAACGGGTTATGAAGGTTTGTGTTTACCCCCGGAGTCTGTTGGTGTTGTACAAAACTCATCCGGAACTCCGAGAGTAAAATTGCATTAGTCACAATTTGATACAAGGGCAGCCAAATAACATTTCATTGGCTGAGTAAAGGATCCCACCTTCTATTCAGGAATGGAATGTAAAGTAGATCAGTTGAAGGTTAGAAGGAATTAAGTAATGGTGTGAATAGAACTTACAAATCTTTTAGTAGGATAAGGGAAAGCCCTGTTTTGAAAATTTAGAAAAGTAGTATTTGTATTATATGTTTAAATCTTTAGGCCAACAACCAACTCTCTTCGACTAAAATGAGTTGTGGTGTCATTTCTAATACTGTTTCTTTTCCCTTGTATGTTTTTGCCACTTGTTATCTTGTTTGTATTGGAAATGGGAAAGCTTGATGGTTCGATTTCGGTTTTTTATAATGACTTACGTATTTATATTTACTGCATAAAGCTTTCTTTGAATTCAAAAAAAAAAAAAAGGCTAACAGGGATTTTACCAAATAGGGTGGGCTGCACACCTCAATGGGTGGGTGCAGCTGTTTGGGGGGAGATGGGTTAGAAGGTTGGAGTTAGTGTTAAAACTAGAGAAGAATTGGGGGGGAGGGCAACTACAATTGTTGGAGGGCAAAATACTAAGTGTAGATAGGAGAGCTGGGAAGAGTCATAGTCCAATTGCTTTATATTTGAATCTTGCTCAAAGCCTGTCCTGCGAGTGGATTGACATACCGGTTGACGCAAATGAACAAATGAAAAATGTGAGGTTTGTCCTACGGGTGGGAGATAAGGGGGAGGAAAAAGATAATCAAATATTAATAGGGGTTTGGTTATATCAGGCTCCAAATATAATGGAGGAAGCAGGAGGAAATGCTGAAAGTGAAATGGAGGCGGCCCGTCTTTTTCAACGCAACAGGAGGAAAAGTAACTTATCAATGGGGGACTTCAACTAACCTTATATTGATGGGAGGCAAAAAACCTTGGCAGGGTCCTTCAAAGGTTAGTAGGTTTTTGTCGACAACAAAAGACCAATTTTACCCTGTCGCAAAACTAGTCCTGTGAGCCAACAAGGAGGGGGGGGGGGGGGGGCACTTTCTGGACCATTCCTAACCACCACACCTGACAGGGTATCAAAATTAACGGTTGGGGGCTGAACCTGGGTAATAGTGATCATAATATCATTGCATTTGTATACGCTTAACTATGAGAGTTAGTGGAGGGCAAACCAACACTTCTAAAACTTAAGGGAGGGCCAAAATTTTCACAACCTAAAGGGAAAACCGGGGGGGAGGCACCGGGGGGGGGGGTGGAAGGGGTAGGGGGGGGAGGGGGGGGCGGGGGGTGGGGGTTGGAAAGGGAGGGGAAGGGGGGGGGGGGGGGGGGGGGGGGGGGGGGGGGGGGGGGGGGGGGGGGGGGGGGGGGGGGGAGGGGGGGGGGGGGGGGGGGGTGGGGGGGGGGGGGGGTGGGGGGGGGGGGGGGGGGGGGGGGGTGGGGGAGGGGGGGGGGGGGAGGGGGGGGGGGAGGGGGGGGGGGGGGGAGGGGCGCCGGGGGGGGGGGGGTGGGGGGGGGAAGGGGGCGGGGGGGGGGGGGGGGAGGGGGGTCGAGGGGGGTGGGGGGAGGGGGGCGGTGGGGGGCGGGGGGGAGGGGGGGGGGTGGGGGGGGGGCTTGGGGGGGTACTTTATTGGGGGGGTGGGGAGTGGGGGCGGGGCGGGGTGGGGGGGGGGGTGGGGGGGGGGGGAGGGGGGGGGGGGGGGGGGGGTGGGGGGAGAGGGGGGGAGGGCGAGGGGGGAGGGGGGGGGGGGGGGGGGGGTGGGGGGGGAGGGGGGGGGGGGGGGGGGGGGGGGGCGGGGGGGGGGGGGGGGGGGGGTGGGGGAGGGGGGGGGGGGGGGGGGGGGAGGGGGGGTAGGGGGGGGGGGGGGGGGGGGGGGGGAGGGGGGGGGGGGGGGGGGCGAGGGAGGGGGGGGGGGGGGGAGGGGGGGGGGGGGGGGGCGGGGGCGTGAGGAGGGGGGGGGGGGGTGGGTGGGGGGGAGGTGGGGGGAGGGGGGGGGGGGGGGGGTGGGGGGGGGGGGGGGGGGGGGGGTGGTGGGGGAGGGGGGGGGGAGGGGTCGGGGGGCGGGGGGGATGGGGGGGGGGGAGGGGGGGGGGGGGGGGCGGGGGGGGGGGGGGGGGGGGGACGGTGGGGGGGGGGGGGGGCGGGAAGGGGGGGGGGTGGGTGGGTGGGCTGGTGGCTGGTAGGGGGATGTGTGAGAGGTGCGGGGGTGGACCACCAACGTCCTCACTTCTAGGGGAGCCATTAAAATCAGGACAATGTTCTCAAAGACCAAAAGCCCTCCCCCCCCCAAAATGGGGGAATTTTTATTATATTCTAAAAAAAATCCTGTGAGAAACACTTACTTATGGAAAAAGCATAAGAAGGAACAAGAAAAAAAGCCAAATGTGGCTAAAATAGTCTTGTAGGGAAGCAATAAGCGAGAAAGATAAGGCATTAGGTGCTAAAAAAACGTGAATGTTAGCGATAGCGATGAGGCATTACCCAGGATTGTAGAGAGAAAAAATACAATCTTTGTTAAAAGCAGGATTTAAAGGCCCGCCAAAAAAAAAAAATAGAACTGAGAGAACTATGCCAGGGGAGAGCAAAAAACAATCCAAAATTATTTCAAGTATATAAATAAAGGAAAACTAAAAACAGAGTGTGGGCCCTTCTGAGGAGAGTGAACATTGGGGGGGTCAGGTGGAAGGAAGATGGGGAAAGGGCAACATCTACGATTGTCGCCCTTCGCGAATATCTTTATTAAGGAAAATCCCCTGGGTGGAAGGACACACTGGCGGAATTGATGTAAAATTTCTATTTGGAATGTCAAGAGTTTTAAACCCCCCCAGGAAAGGAGAGGTACGGCGCCGCCCTCGACAACCAACTAAAGTGGCTAAATCACCGGGGCCAAAAACAGATAAGCATTTAAAACCCCCCAGGTTCGTTCTACATGAACTAGGTTAAACCGTGATTTTTAGACGTTATTTTATATTTGCAAGATTCCCTGAGGGAACTGGTGCATAGCAAATTTGGTACGGTACAATATACAATAACGATCAAAAAAAAAGGATCTGGAAAAGGAAAAAACTAAACCGACCTGTGAGTCTAACTTCTGTGGTGGGGAAAAAAAAAAATATTTAGGGGTTAGTTAGGGAAGATGCGAATCCTGGGGAGTATCTCCTGTGCATTAACGTTATAAAACCCAGCGTTCAACATGGGGTTTTATGAGAGATCGGTCTGCCAGGACTAATTTATGATTGGGCTTCTACGAGGAAGTAAGTTACCAACGGATGGGCTTGGGGGACGCTTGTGGTATGTGTATATCTGGAACTTTTTTAAGGCATTTGACACCGTTGCGCAAATTATAAAAGGTTGGACATAAAATGAGACTGCGGGAATAGGGAGAAAATCTGTGTAATTTGGGGTTAAAGTAATTGGCTTAGTGATTAGAAAAACAGAGGGTCGTTCATTAATGGCACATTCTCAGATTGGTTGATGGTTTACAACGTGGGTGGCCACAGGGGTCAGATATGTGACCACTTCTTTTTAAATATTGTATTACATGGGACCTTGTAGTTGGGTGTACACAAGTCAAGTTTAATATTTGCAGGATGATTAACTAAGCTGTGTTAAAAGTATAAATACCTGAGGTCGATAGCATTATTAGAGAGGGAATTTGTGGAAGCTTGAGGAGGCGGGGCGCCAGAGGAATGGTGATGGATGGTTTAAGGTAGATAAATGTAAAAGTATGCCCCTACGTTTTATTATTTACGTTTATTTATTAAATCCTGAAACTTTGGGAAAAGCCGCCGCAGGGTATGGGGGAAGCCGCCGCCGGTGGATCCGTGGCACCGGAGGGGTGAGGTATTTTTTTTTTAATTGAACTCGTGCATAAGCCGAAGTGAGGTTTCAGCTTTTTTGGCTTATACCACGAGTATATACGTGTAGTAGGAGATGAAATTGGGGGCAGAGGAGGAGAACCAAGATTATTAGGGAAATGGGTGGACTAGAATACAAGGAAACCAGATCCAAATTTGGGGATTATTCAGTTTAGAAAAAAAAAGACGGAATGAGGGGAGACCTCATTCAATCTACAAATACCCTGAAACGAAAACATACAAGGATCTCTCCATAAAGACTTTTTGTACCCTAGGGGCCTAGTTTCCAGGGACATGGGGGGGCATCCTCTACAAACCTAGAGGAGAGGAGGTTCTTACCATCACCATAGAACAGGGGCAAATCTCTACACCCCTAGGAGGAAGAGGAGGTTCTACCATCACCATAGAAAGGGGGGCTTCCTCTACACCTAGAGTAGAGGAGGTTCTACCATCACCATAGACCAGGGGGGTTATTCCTCTACACTAGAGGAGAGGAGGTGGCCAACCCACCACCTAGAAGTGGGGCAATCCTCTGCAGCCTAGAGGAGAGGAGGGGGTTCTAACCATCACCATAGAAAACGGGGCATCCTCTTAAACCTAGAGGGGCTTCGGTTTGGAGGTGTGACACAAGGGGCAGGTTTATACTCCGCATAGAAGAGGACAGTACACCCAATGTACAATATATCATATCATTGTCTCACAAATTATATCTGAATTAAAGAATCCTAAAAAATGTCATTAATATATAACATATACTAGATATATGAAACATTTCATTTATTTAATTCCTGAAAAAAACGTTGGGAGGCCGCCGCGGGGGATAGGGAGGCCGCCGGACGGTGGATCCGGGCACCACGGAGGGTGAGTAATATTTTTTTTTAACTTGGACCTCGTGGCATAAAGCCGATCAAAGTGAGGTTTTCCGGCTTTTGGCTATCACGAGTATATTACGGTAGTAGAGCTGAAATGGGTGCAGAGGAGAGCACCAAAGATTATTAGGGAAAGGGGTGGACAGAATACCAAGGACAGATTCCAAAAATGGGATATTCAGTTTAGAAAAAAAGACGACTGAGGGGGAGACTCATTACAATCTACAAAATAACCTGAACGACACAGTACAAAGGATCTATCCAAAGATCTTTTGTACCTAGGGGCCTGTTACCAGGACATGGGGGGGCATCTCTACACCTTGAGGGCGAGGAGGTTCTACCACACCATTAAGCACAGGGCAATGGCATCCTCTACATTATAGAGGGAAAGAGGGACAGGGTCTACCATCACCATAGATCAGGGGGGGGCTTCCTCTACAACTAGAGTAGAGGAGGTTCTACCATCACCCATAGAACAGGGGGCATCCTCTACACCTAGAGGAAAAGGAGGGTTATACCATCACCAAGAGAAAGTGGGCATCCTATACACCTAAGGAGGGAGGAGGGAGTTCTACCAATCACCATAGGACCACAGGGGGCAATCTCCTACGCCTAGGCGGGAGAGGCGGTTCTACCATCCACCCTAGAAAAACGGGCATTCCTCTACACCTAGAGCTCGGTTTGGAGGGTGGACCCAAGCGGCAGTTATACTCCGCATGAGAAGAAGAGACATACACCCAATGTTACAATATATCATTATTCATGTCTCACAATTATATCTGAATAATCTTTAAAAAAGTCATTAATATATATACATTTATACTATGATATATGAAAACATTCATTACCTTTTACCATTATGTAAAAATGTATGTGACCATTATAATATATTCTCAGACAAAAGGGAGGATTTTTTGGTGACGCCTGTGTCCACCACCGGTTTTTATTCCCCAAAAAAATCAAGGTGATTATAAAACAAAAGTTAGCCCCATCACCACCGCATGAGGCCCTCTTGTCCTGGAATAGCAGCTTTTCCAAATATTGGCTGGCTTAAAAATGCTTCCATTCAGGGATGTGGCAGAACCGGCGGAGAGGGCTTTAGAGAACCAACAGAATGTAAATTTCCAGACGCCACTTCTGTTTTTCCAGGGCAAGGCAGTCCCCACCCCTAAGGCCAACAGGTTGTAGGACAAAATGTGCCAAATGTGGAATGCTATTAGTTCCGGGAATGGCACAGCAACAACTGACATGTAGGGACCAATAAGCACAGGTAGGGAGATGCTTACATCTCTTAATGTCCACTGGTAGTTAATGTATGGACAAGCTGATCTCTGGATCATATTTTTTTCCCCAAAATCAGAATTTGACGAGACATCACTCCTTGCCTCCAGTTGGACTATTAACTAAAATTCCTCTTCTTTCTTGCTTTCTTTATCCAATCAGTGCCAGCACCCAACAGGATCCGTTTATTCAAAGTCCATGGGGGAAAACGGCAGCAGGCATGCTAAAAATCCCTAACTGGTCAAAAAGGGGACCACATCCCACCACCCCACAGCTGTTGGACTGGGAATTTCAGGAACAAACAGATGAGGGTTTTCTTCTACTTTTT
Organism: Engystomops pustulosus; assembly: GCA_019512145.1. Lineage (NCBI taxonomy): Eukaryota > Metazoa > Chordata > Amphibia > Anura > Leptodactylidae > Engystomops > Engystomops pustulosus. The sequence continues at coordinate 2,191,764 of CM033641.1, forward strand.
TAAACCGGTCAGGTTGGTTGTGCAACAAAAAACGGCCAGCAACCTTTGTGGCAGCTTTAGTCAGAAGCCAAGTTGACACACGTCAATATTCTGCATGGCTCAAGTGGTGGTGGCAAAGGTTCCTGACCAAACTACACAGACATTGCCGGTGATAGATGCTGCTTAGGAGTGTCTTCTGACGCTCTCATCCCTGTTTTACATTTTTGGTGTTCTCACCCCCTGGCTGCGCTCGCCCCATATGGTACAGCGGGAACTTGCCGGCGCCTTCTTTGCCCAGCCATCGCCTTCATATGTTTAAAGTATCACACTAGGTGGAATTTTTTTTTTTCCCACTATAAAAGCTTGGCATTCAGGACCGCCATTGGGGGATGTATATAAGGCCGACCTATATACGTCGGAGTGTGTCCCCCATAGGGCCGGCCAATGCGGCGCACGGGGCGCCGTATGGAGCGGTGCGGTTGCAGATAATTCGCTAGCAATGTACCGTTCTGGACCCGGGGAAAAGATAGAAAACATGTCCTATCTTCCACGGAATACGGCACCGTGCGCTTAGTTTTCCCTATAGGAGGATGGCGGGTGAGCAATGCTCCTCCTCTTCCGTGGATCCAAAAAGTGGGCCCACCGTTGCTACTGTATATGGCGGGGCACACATTTCATCTGCATTTTTAAGCCTAAACTATGCCAGGACAAAGGTGTTGTTTTCGCCGTTCGGCATGGGGGGAGAACGGTTAGATTCCAGCTTCAAACGCCCCAGGTGAGGTGAAACTGAAAAACAAACATTATACAGCAAAACACCCGATGAATATGAAGAGGACCCTCCAGCCCTTTTTCATAACCCTTTCCTCAGCAGGATGTTCAAAGCATCCAATGGCGGCCAAGGGGTTGTTAACTGCTGCACATTAAATTAATCTACAGTTCCAAGGACCCTTGCGGCTAGTTTTATGTCGGAACTTTGCAAGTTCTTTGGGGTGCAAAAAAACTACTTGCTAAAGGTTATTTTAGAAAGTGTGATGTTGGCGCCAATTTGTTGTTGGTATGGGGGGACCGTTTTTGTGGCGTGACTGCACACTATATTTTTATGTGGGCCCACATTTCTGCCCTCTGTTGGGGTTAGTGCAGGGGGCAACCAAGATTTCCATGAAGAAAACAGGCACCAAGAAATCCTGAATCTGGCCGCCCCTGCACTTCTACAAACAGGCAAAACTGGCATTATTAGTTACAGACTGCACCGTGTTCTTATAGTAAATGTGACCCATTATTGCTTTTAATTATATTTGTTTTATTGTTTACTTTAAGATTTTTGTTATGTTATTATTTCTTACCTTTACTTTCTTATTTTATTTTTTAACCATCTTTGGTTTTCCTGGAAAGTTTGAAAGGAATTCATATACACATGGTATCGGGACCTGAATTTTGACCCAATCTGTCATCTCTATTGAGGAATTGTTAGACTCTTACACGTACTGAATGTGAGCAGGAGATCAGTTTGTAAATATTGATGGATATTTATTTGGTCTTCTAGCCGGACTAGTACAATAAGAAAGGAGTCTGTGTACCAGGGCGGTGTGGAGAGAATAAAAATATGTTATAACACGACGGGCGGGGCTGGAAAATGTTAATTCTCTTCTTTCTTCTTCTCCTACATTTATCCAGTGTAAAGACGGTTGAGGGGCCACAATCACCGGGGAGCCAGATACAGGAATAATGTGAGATGAGATCAGACAATGTTAAAAAAATAAAATAAAAATTTATATTCCCATTCATCCTGTATAAAAGAAGAGGGGATTGAGATGGGGACAGATGGATAGCAGTCACAGAGGGGGCCCCTGAATTCCTGGGGAGCCGATTGTCTAATGTGTGTGTAACATCAATCGGAGCACCAGGAGATTGTCTCATCATCATCTTATTTCCTACAAGAGATGTTCAGTCCTCTTTCTTTTCTGCTGGCTTCTTCACTGGTTTTCCTTCCACAAGAATTAGGTGTGATCTTCAGGATAAGAAATGTTGTAGATTAATCTACATAACAATCACCAGGGGATGGGAGGCCTCATCATGGGGGGGCTGATAACAAATATAAATCTTCAACATAATCTAGATCTTCCATTCAGAATACTCCCAAGCTATGGTTGTGCAGTGTAAGTCCTTGGTCATTCTTGTTATATCATGTTTCGGTGATTAGTGTGAAAGAGGTCGTTGGTTTCGGGGGTCTTCCTTTCGGGACCCTCTGCAGACAGTCTCCTGGTTAACCTACCTGCAAGTTTGACGGCTTCTATTATGATCATCGATCATTGATTTATCAGGATGGGTGAGGTGGCTTACATTCACTCCCTGAGCCCTCACATCCCTCGTCAGATCATTTATCTGTCAACAGACCAACTTCATGTACAATACAGGCTGCGATCTGTTGGGGTCTTCGGAAGTGTTAGACCCCACAGTCTGATATTGGGGGCCTAGGTACCCATGGAACAGATCATTATCTATATAGAAAAGCTCTGATGGTGTAAATGACATATACAGGGGAGTGCCACAGGTACAGGGGGACATTCATTGTACAATTGTGAGCTGTAGGGGTTTTTTAGGATCCTATGAAATATGGAAGGCCGCTCAATCATGTTTGTTTTATCATCAGTTCATGTCACTTCCAAATCCTGATGTCTTGTCACATTCTCTGTATAATACGAGGCTGTTATATGGAAATGTAAGGGGAAGCTATTAGGGAGGTCAGGACTTAAGAGGCAACGGCACATACTTATTACTGTATTGTATATAGGTAAAATCTTGCAGTAATCTCTCATCTTCATGAGGTTTGTACTTTGTAGTACAGACATGTACTCTAGGCATTACTCATCTGGAGTGTGTCTTTAATCTTTATTCACAGGAAAAGTTTGGATGGGATTTCTAAATTCTCTGATTTTATTTCTTTGCTATTGATAATATTATTCATAATCCTGACATTTTACACAATATACAATGGGATACAACTTTTCTGACTCGTGTCAGCTGGACGAGTGGGCGGTTTTCAGCCGTATGTTTACATCTTCTGTATGCGTACAGATAAGGTGATACCTAATTAACTCCTGTCCGGGGGCGGCCCAGGGGGGCTGGGGTGGCTTCTTGTCATTGGGGTCAGTAACTCAATTCTACCACTATTTCCCGCAGCCAGATCCTGGGGGACTAACCGGATATCCTCGGTACTGGGATACTGCCGTCATTTACTAATGGTAACCAGCAGGTGCCCATACAGGGAAAGCTTTGTGCCCCCTTCCACCCCAAGTCCCAGACACACAGTACTGATGACCCACTGTGGGAACAACTATGAACAATGTCACACACATAGGAGGTTAGTCAGTGACTTCAGCACAGATCCTGGGGACTATACGGATATCCTCAGGTATGGATATGCAGGTCATAACCTATTGGTACCAGCAAGCAGGACCCAATACAGGAAAAGCTTTTTGTGCCCCCGTCCACCCCAATCCCACGCCACACATACTGGATCACCACTGTGACCAAGATGGAACAAATGTTCACCACACACTAGGCGGTTAGTCCCAGTTAGTGACTACAGCAACAGATTTCTGGGTAACTATAGGGATATCTCAGGTATGTGGATTGTGTAACGTCATGTCCAAAAAGTTTGAGGGAATTATTATAAATGTTAATTTTTACAAAGTCTACTGCAGTGATTTTCCAACCCTGTGTGCCGTGGTGGCACACTAGTGTGCCGCGACACATGGTTCGGGGGTTGTGGCCGCGGGCGAAAAAACATTTTTCCCCAAACTATGGTGCCCCCTTGTGGTTTGTTTTTCCCGGCAATGCGCAGGCGATGCGCAGTCACGGGCTTCTTACAAATGTAGGAGGGACGTGTAACAATAACAACCGATGCGCAAAAGCTTTGAACCTCGTGCGGGGACCCCAATGATGTCACCGAGGCGGAGCATCAGTTACTGAGAGCGGGAGAGGACTCCCCCCCGGCAATTGCCCCCGCACAAGGTAATGGCCCCACCAAAATAATGCTGAACTATATGAGGCTTATTGCCTGAGTATTAGAACTGTTGGCGGAATACTCAGTATGAGGCTGGTCCGTTTAGTACTCCAGCAGTATACTGCATTATTATAAAACCCAAAATGAAGAAATTGTTAAAATGAGAAATGCTATAGTCATGGAGGCTGGAGTACTAAAAGTAACAAGCTAATATGGCTGAGTATATGATGCTGGCACTGTAATCTGGCCTCATGGCCATATAGTAATTCTTTTTTTTCCAATTGTACCCCTTTATTGTGAAAAGTATATGGAGCCACATAATAATCAGCACCATATTACTAAAAACAGGGAGGAGAAAAAAACATGGAGAACTGTTGGAGGAAAGAGTTTGTTTGTGTATGTCTTTTTCCAACCATTCCTGGGCCAGGATATCCCCTTTTGTGTTTAATCGAAACCAAGGCCAGGTTCCCAATGGTGAGTAAAAATAAATTTAGAATCTATATATTATTAAACTATATGTATACATATGGACTGTTTTAGTTTGTCATTTTGGTTTGGTTGTGTTTGCCCCAGGATTTCTAAAGTATAAAAAAGTTGTGCCGCGGGGCTCAAAAGGTTTTGAAAATCACTGGTTCGACTGTGAAGGTTTTATAATTGGTTAATTTGCTACACTTCAGCAAATGTTAATAAAGGAGGCTGTGACGAGTGATTCAGATTCTTAAAACAGCAAATAATTTGCAAAGTCAATATTTGCCTTTAGAAAATGAAAAAAACTTTTTCCCCCAAAAAACCACATTTCAAACCATTCCATTGCAGGTGCCCTTAAAAGGAGCAGCTAACATGGTTTCAGTGATTGGCTCAAGTTAAAGTAACAAAGGTGTGGGTGTCAGTAACACAAGATGTGGGGTCAGGTAACCAACAGGTTGTGGTTGTCGGGTCTTTAAACACAGGTGTGGGGTGTCAGGTAACACAGGTTGTGGGTGTCATGGGGTAACACAGGTGGTCGGTTGTTCAGAGTGTTGTCAGGGTAAACACAGTGTGGGTGTCAGGTAAAACACACGTTTTGTGGGTGTCAGGAAAAACAACGTGGGTGGGTGTCAGGAAACACACGGGTGGTGGTGTCAGGGAAACACACGTGTGGGGTTGTCAGGTAAACCACACGTTGTGGGTTGTAGGGGTTAACAACAGGTGGGCGGGGGTCAGGTAACACAGCGGGGGTGGGTGTTGATAGGACAGGGCTGGAGATCAATGTCATGGAGTAAGTAAGTAATAAATCACACCATGGACACTTTCAAGAGGCTGGTGCTGGGGCATCATTGTTTCTCATTTATGTAACCATGGTTATCTCTAAAGAAAACATGTGCAGTCATTCATTTGCACTGGCCCCCACCCCAAAAACTGGCCAAACACGGGAAAGAGTTATCACAGCTAGAAAGGATTTGCACATCAGTCACCACTCTATCAAATAATCAAAGGAAGGGAATTTCAAGGGAAAGCGAGGTTCCATTGTTTCCAAAATAAAGGCTTCAAGGGGAGGGACCAAAAGAAAGGACCAAAAGCAAGCGCAGGGACTGTCTTTAACCCTCCCTTTCACAAACTGCGCCGTTACTAGTTAGACTGCGCAAAGGGCTGGTACCGGTGTTTGCATGGAGAGGGCTAGCGGGCCGAGCCCTCTCCATAGCGGTAAAGTCTTTGCTTGTATATAAAGGCTAGCCCGATTGCGGGTGTGTTTTCCCCCCCGGACGATTGCAAGGCTGGCAAATGGTTGCCGGCGGCTTTCCCCGTGCCATCTTTGGGGAGCGGCGATCCGTCGCCATTGTAGGCCTTGGGTCTTCCGGACAGAACGGAGAAGGCTTACTTTCGGTTTAACTTATTTATTAACAATTGTGCGATCAGCCCCTTTTTGAAAAAATATAAAAAAATCTAATAAAAAGTGCTCAAAAAAGATTGCACAGTCCTAAAAATTATAGCCAATGGATAATGCCATCAAAGTTGCCTGCAAAAAATGACACACCCAACCAAGCTTCCGTTAACACCCCAAAGTATGAAAAAAAGGTATGGCGCCAGGAAAAGAATTATGGAATAATGGCGCCACTGGAAAAATATTACATACCGTCACTATGAAGTGGCAATTTCATATTTCTTATTTGCAGAGAATAAGCCATCTTCACAGAGCTCATTTATGAGGAAAAATAAAAAAAGGTTATAAGATTTTTGAAGGTTGGTGAGTTGAAAAAAAATGGAAAAGTGAAAAAAAAACTTAAAAGGGCCCAAGTCGTTTTAAGGGGTTTAAAAAGTGTGCTCAGTTTTGGAGATGGACTCCCAGGGCATCACAGAGCTCAGGAAAAAATGGCAGGGGCAGCAGGGGGTGTTGAGGGAAATCTGGCACGGCACTGTGACACTGGCGGGAGGGACTTCCTGGAGCAAGGGGGGCCTGGTGTCCAGGAGGGCAGCACAGAAGCCGCTTCGCTCCAGAACCATCAGGACAGACGGATATTTTGCAGGAGGTGCAGGGAGGTGGGACGCTTGAGGACTGGGGGGAGGAACAGACGGAATGTTCTGCCAGGAGGTTGCAGGAGTGGACGGGCTTTTCGAAGACGGGGGGAAGGACAAGTCATGTTCTCTGAGGAATACCCTTTCCGGGTTGTGGGGGAGAAGGACAAAGGTGAGCGATGCCCCCAGTCCTGTCTCCTGCACCTGTAAAGGCCTCCTGCTCCCAACCATCCCCGGAAGCAAGTTTGGTGATAACATTGCCTTCTCCAGCATGATGGGGAGAGCACCGGCAATTTAAAGCAAAAAAGGGGCGAGAGAACTAAATGGGGAAGGAAAACAGAGAGATTCTGGGTCCACTGGGGCCTGGAAAACTCCCGGATCTTATCCCATTTGCGCAACTTGTGGTCAATCATCAAGAAGACGTCTTTGGGGGACAAAAAACAAAAAACCAAACAACCCATTGTGACCAAATGCAATAAGGCACGGCTATCAGTCAGGGATTGGTCCAGATCCAGAAGTAGCAGAAGTTTGATTAGGAGTAAGAATGGGTGATACAGGATTACAGCGCTGGGCCGGGGTCAGAAACGGGTCTTATCATTACAACCAAAATGGCAAAGTAATTCTGTTATTTCTTATGCATTCATGTCAAATTCACATCTATAACAAATGTTATACAATCTGGTATCCTCCGTATTGTACATGTCTGTATTTGCTATAACATCTCACCCCTCGCTGACCCTTCTCGGTCCTTCCTTCGTGTGAAATAAGTCTCATAGAGTAATTGTCTTAACAAGCTAAATCGGGCCTGGTCTTGGTATATACATAGTGGGATATGGGATACGTGCACCATGACGTTTGTTGCATAGAATATTATTTCTTGACTGAGGTAACAATGCAGGAAAACGATGGGCAGAAAAAAACCATTATGTTGGGCAATAACATTCTTTATATATATAAAATCTTCTTTATTGTTCTTTCTATTTAGCTATGATTGGTAAAATCTATTCCATCAGTTCTTTCCCGGCAGCACCAACTATCTACATCAATTGCCGACGCTTCATCACTCACCGTACACTCACCTGGACCCTTCACCTGTACACTCATCTTATGCAACTCATCTATACACTCATCAACCAAATCAACATACACTCAAATTATACCACCTCAACCTGTTTACCCTCACTGTACACTTCACCTCTCCACTCACCTACACTCACCTGTTACACTCCCCTGTACACTCCCCTATACCACTCACCTGTACACTCCACCTTATACTCCCCTATACACTCCCCTGTGCCACTCCACCCTGTACAGTACCTGTACACTCACTATACACTCACCATCTCCACTCACCATACACCTTCATCTGACACTCACCTGAACACTCATCTAACACTCAAACATAACACTCACCTATACACTCAACTTAATACACTCAAAAAATATACCATCAACTGGAACCCACGCATCTATTTACACCACTATACACTCACCAGAACCACTCACCTGTACACTCAACGAATTCCACTCACCTATACAACTCAACCTGAACACTCACATGTACACTCACCTATACACTCCACCTATACACTCACCTGTACACTCACCTGTAACACTCCACCCGGTTACACTCACCTATACACCTCACCTGTACACTCACCCTGTACACTCACATATACACTCACCTGTACACTCACCTGTAACACTCATAACCTGTACAACTCACCTGTTAAACTCCACCCTTATACATCTCACCGGTACACTCACCGTACACCTCCACATGAAACACCTTCTCACCACACTCTATTAATTTATGTAACAATTAATTAACAATCACAAAAAGTTTTGTTTTGTGAAGCAAGAAAAAAAAAAGACTTAAAATCACCCAGGCAGCCATATTCTTTCTTTCGTGCCACACAGAAATCATTGCTATCCTTAGTACTAATTCAGGGACATCCCTTCGCTCCCTCAACCACAATCCTTTTTAAGGGGGGGGGGGGTGGGGGGGGGGGGGAACCTTTGCACTCTCTGCTTTTTTAATGCTCAGTGTCCGAGTTATTGGACACAAGAGATGATTCGGGCCACCTCGCGATTGGATTGGTGCTGGGGGCCGGGGCATCATAAAACATGGTGGTTCAGCTGTAACTAACAGATGACACCCCCGTTTGTAACACCTGCGGTCGGAGGGTGCTCCAGTTGAGTTTTGTGGATGTTGTTTAAAACCTGGTTAAATTTGCATGGTAGTATACATTAGTGGGATATTGGATACTTGCACCATTGAGTCGTTTGGCATAGAATCTTATATTTTCTGGATGAGGTTAAATGGCCGGAACGATGGCAGGAACAACAAAACCATATGTTTGGCAATACATCTTTTATATAACTATAAAATCTTATAGTGTCTTCATTTGCTATGATTTTGGTAAACTATTTCCATCAGTTCTTTCCCGCAGCACCAAAATCTACAAGTCAATGGCGCGCTTCAAATCACTCAACCTGTAAAACTTCACCGTACACTCCCTGTACACTCATCTATACACTCATCTATACACTCATCTATACACTTCACATACACTCATAATTACACTCAACCTGTACAATCACCTGTACACTCACCTATACACTCACATATACACTCACCTGTACACTCACTGTACACTCAACCTATACCACTCACCTGTACACTCACCTGTACACTCATCTATACACTCAATATATAACAATCATCATTACACTACTATACAATCATCTATTACACTCAAACCTGTTACACTCAACCTGTACACCTAACTATACACTCAACATATACACTCACCTGTAAACTAACCCTGTACACTCACCTATACACTCACATGGTACCCAATCACCTTGATACTCAACCTAGACAAACTCACACCTTGTACACTCCCCTGTTACACTTACCTTGCTGTACACTCATCTATACACTCACATATACACGCACCTATACAATTATCTGTTACAACTCCACCTGAACACTCCATCTATACAATCAAATATACACTTCACCTATACACTAAAAAAATATACACTCCACACTAATACCACTGCCACCTGAACACTCATCTATACACCCACCATACACTCACCTATACACTCACCTGTACACTCAAAACTAGACACCACCATACACTCACCTGAACACTCACCTTTGGGGGGTACCCAACCTCACACTATACACTCAACTATACATCCACTGTAACACTCACCTGTACAATCACCTGTACACCTCACCTATACCAATCACCTGTACACTCACCTTGTACAACTCACCTATTACACTCACCTGTCAACTCACCTGTACACTCAACCTGTACACTCACCTATACAATCCACCCGTTAACACTCACCTGGTACACTTTCACTGAACACCTCTCACACCACTCTATTTGACTTTAATGTAACAATTAATAAACAGATCACCAAATGGGTTTTGTGAAGCAAGAAAATTAAACTATAAATCCTAGCACAGCATCTTCTTTCTTTCCACACAGGAAAATCCTGATATCCTTATTAATATTTCAGGGGGTGGGGGGAAATATCCCTTTCTGCTCACAAACCACAATTCCCTTTTAAGACCTTTTGCACTCTTCTGCTTGAATGCTCAGTGTAACGAGTTATTGGACCCAAAGAGAGATTCCGGCTCACCTCGATGATTTTGGTGTGGGGGCCGGGCATCATAAAACATGTTTGGGTGTCAGCTGTAAACTAACAGCTGGACACCCCAGTGAACCCCTGGCGGGGGGTCGGATCGGACCGCAGGTGTTACAACACTTGGGTAGTCCTGTTAGTTACAGCTGACACCACATGTTTTAATGATGCCCTGGCCCAGGCACCGATCTCCGAGGTGATCCGAGAATCATCTCTTTGCGCCATTAACCGGACTACTCGAGCAATTTAAAGTCAGGAGTCGACGGTCTTAAAAGGCGATTGTGGTTTGAGGCGCAGAGGATAGTTGAATATAACTAAGGATAGCCAGGATTTCTGGGTGGAAAAAGACGTGCTGCTGGGGATTTATAGTTTAGTTTCTTGCTTCACCAAACAACCTTTTGATTGCAGATGCTTATTAATGGATCCATTAAAGGTATAGAGTGGGGTTGGCAGCAGGTGTTCAAGGTGAGTGTATAAGGTGAGCTGTTACAGTGAGTGTATAGGTGAGGGGTACAGTGGATGTGACAGGGGAGGTGATCCAGTGAGTGGTATAGTGAGTGTACAGGTGAGTGATACAGGTGATTGTATAGTGAGTGTAACAGGTGAGTGGTACGGTGAGTGTCCAGGTGAGTGTTAGGTGATGTATAGGTGAGTGTACAGGTGAGTGTCAGCGTGAAGTGTGATAGTTGAGTGGTATAGTTTTAGTTGTTCATCAGGTGAGTGTAGAGGTGATTTATAAGTGATGTAATAGATGAGTGGTCAGGTGGTGTTATCGTTTTGTGTTAATGTTGATTGTATAGGTGATTGTATAGTTGAGTGTAGAGTGATTGTTCAGTGAGCTGTATCAGATATTGCGTATAGGTGATGTGTATTATTGTGACCGTGTAAATAAAGGGTCTACAGGTAAGTGGTATCAGTGAGTGTACAGGTGATGTATAAGGGGAGTAAACGGTGAGTGTTAGGAGCATGAGTGTCAAGGTGAGTGTTACATGTGGTACAGGTGAGTGCACATAAAAAGTGAGTGTATTAGCGTTGAGCCTGTAACAGTTTAACGCTGGAGCACGAGAGGATATGCAGCACATCATCCCCTTATCAAACGAGCTGTGTCAGGCAGAATTTTCAGGTGTTTCACCAGATACATAGTGGAACTCGGCCCATCTGTCACCATGCTGGAGACCTGAAGTTTTTGGCATAATGGTATGATTAAGCAGCCTCAGAGGCATCCATGCATGCTGCCCCTTCTGTTTCCTGTCCATTTCCGTGGTGTTTCCATCCTTTTCTGAGGTTCCCAGGTGTTTGGTCAAGCTTCCCTGTGCAGACCCTTGGTCCCCTTGAAAAATGCTCGAGTCTCCCATTGACTTCAATGGGGTTCGTTATTCGAGACGAGCACTCGAGCATCGGGAAAAGTTCGCCTCGAATAACGAGTAACCAAGCATTTTAGTGCTCGCTCATCTCTAATTGCAGAGTATAGCTGTGTCAGCCTATGCACACTGTGCCTTCAAGATCCGATCACAGACCTCGGACCCCAGGACTGCCATTATAGCGATCGTCAATCCTGAAGACGGCATGGGGGGACCGATTGTGGCACAGAGACCACCAGCAGGCAAGTTAAATGCCGCGGTCGTACTGACCATGGCATTTAACGGGTAAAACATCCACGAACTGAGCACCCTCCGACCGCAGGTGTTACACTGGGGTGTCAGCTGTTAGTTACAGCTGACACCACATGTTTTATGATGCTGGCCCAACCCCAATGTCCAGCTGAGCCGGAATCATCTCTTTGTCCAATAACTCGGACACTGAGCATTAAAGCAGAGAGTGCAAAGGTGTTAAAAGGGATTGTGGTTTGAGGAGCAGAAGGGATAATCTGAATATTAATAAGGATAGCAGGATTTCTGTGTGGAAAGAAAGCAGATGCTGCTGGGATTAATAGTTTATTTCTTGCTTCACAAAACAACTTTGTGAAATGTTATTATTGTTACATGAAGTATGGAGTGTGTGAGAGGTGTACAGGTGAGTGTATAGGTGAGTGTATAGATGAGTGTACAGGTGAGTGTACAGGTGAGTGTACAGGTGAGTGTACAGGTGAGTGTATAGGTGAGTGTACAGGTGAGTGTACAGGTGAGTGATGAAGCGCGGCATTGATGTACCGTATATACTCGAGTATAAGCCGATCCGAGTATAAGCCGAGACCCCTAATTTCAACACAAAAAACTGGGAAAACCTATTGACTCGAGTATAAGCCGAGGGTGGGAAATGCATTGGTTACAGCCTCCCAGTATATAGTCTGCCAGCCCCTGTAGCACACAGCCTGCCCAACCCCTGTAGTAGAAAAAAAAATAACACTGTACTCATCTTTCCGACGTCCCCCATAGGTCCTCTTCCTTCTCAGACATAAGAGGACCTACCGTTCACGTCAGAAAGGTGAGTTTTGTCTTTATTTTTTTAGTTGACTCGTGTATAAGCCGAGTTAGGGTTTTTGAGCACAAATTTTGTGCTGAAAAACTAGGCTTATACTCGAGTATATAAGGTAGATAGTTGGTGCTGCTGGAAAGACTGGTGGAATAGATTTGACGA
>CM033641.1:2204661-2283372 GCA_019512145.1 Engystomops pustulosus
TGAGTGTACAGGTGAGTGTATAGGTGAGTGTACAGGTGAGTGTACAGATGAGTGTACAGGTGACTGTACAGGTGAGTGTACAGGTGAGTGTACAGGTGAGTGTATAGGTGAATGTACAGGTGAGTGTACAGGTGAGTGTACAGGTGAGTGTATAGGTGAGTGTACAGGTGAGTGTATAGGTGAGTGTACAGGTGAGTGTACAGGTGAGTGTACAGGTGAGTGTACAGGTGAGTGATGAAGTGCGGCATTGATGTAGATAGTTGGTGCTGCTGGAAAGACTGGATGGAATAGATTTACCAATCATAGCAAATAGAAAGACAATAGAAGATTTATAGTTATATAATGATGTATAGACAAACATAATGGTTTTTCTGCCATCATTCCTGCATTGTACCTCATCAGAATATGATATTCTGTGCAAACTATCAATGAATGCAAGTATCCAATATCACCACTAAATGTATATACCAGAGACCAGGCCCTGATTTAGCTTGTACAACAATTACTCTATGAGACTTATCACATAAGGGAGGACCGAGAAGGGTCAGAGAAGGGTCAGATGTTATAGAGAGATACAGACATGTACAATACGAGGAATTACCAGATATATAACATTGTATAGATGGTGAGTGACATGAATGCAGAGAATACAGAATTACTTTGCATTTTGTGTAATGATAAGACCCGTCTGACCCCGGCCCAGCGCTGTAATCCTGTATCACCCATATTACTCAACTTCTGCACCAAATCCTGACTGATCGCCGTCCATTCCTGCACAATCACTGCTGCATTTTGTCACAATGCGTTGGTTTTTGTTTGTCCCCCGTCTCTTGGTGATTGACCACAAGTTCTCAATGGGATAAGATCTGGGGAGTTTCCAGGCCATGGACCCAGAATCTCTCTGTTTTCTTCCCGGAGCCATTTAGTTCTCCCCTTTGCTTTATGGCAGGTGCTCCATCATGCTGGAGAAGGCATTGCTCATCACCATCTGCTCCGGGACGGTTGGGAGCAGGAGGCTTTACAGGTGGCAGGAGACAATACTGGGGGCATCGCTCAACTTGTCTTCTCCCAACAATCGGAAAAGGGATTCATCAGAGACAATGCCTTTCCCCCAGTCCTCAGCGTCCACTCCCTGCACCTCCTGCAGAATATCCGTCTGTCCCCCAGTCCTCAGCGTCCACTCCCTGCACCTCCTGCAGAATATCCGTCTGTCCCTGATGGTTTCTGGAGAGAAGCGGCTTCTGTGCTGCCCTCCTGGACACCAGGCCTTGCTCCAGGAGTCTCCGCAGTGTCACAGTGCGTGCAGATGCCTCACACCTGCTGCTGCCATTCCTGAGCTCTGTGATGCTGGGAGCCCCATCCCCAAGCTGAGACACTTTTAACCCCTTAACGACTTGGCCCTTTTTAGTTTTTTCACTTCCATTTTTCACTCACCACCTTCAAAAATCTATAACTTTTTTATTTTTCCTCATAATGAGCTCTGTGATAGCTTATTTTCTGCAAAGAAGAAAATGAATTTGCACTTCATAGTGACGGTATTTAATATTCCCTGCCATGTACTGGAAAGCAGGAAAAAAATTCCAAATGCAGTGAAAATGGTGAAAAAACGCATTTGCGACGTTTTCTTGTGGGCTTGAATTTTACAGCTTTCACTGTGCGCCCCAAATGACAGGTCTATTTTATTCTTTGGGTCGTTACTATTACATGGATAACACATTTGTATAGGATTTATAATGTTTTCATACATTTACAAAAATTAAAACCTCCTGTACCAATTTTTTTTTTTTAATTTTGCCATCTTCTGGCACCAATAACTTTTTCATACTTTGGTGTACGGAGCTGTGGGTGGTGTCATTTTTTGAAACTTTTGATGGCATTTTCATTGCTATAATTTTTAGGACTGTGCAAACTTTTGATAACTTTTTATTGATTTTTTTATATTTTTCTAAATGGCTGATCGCACATTGTAATGAATGAGTTAAAACGAAGTAGCCTCGGGTCTTCGGAAGACCCGAGGCTACAATGGCGACGGATCGCCGCTCCCCGATTATGCCACGGGGAAGCCGCCGGCACCATGTGTTTCGGGGAAACACCCGCAATCGGTGCTAGCTATATACAGCAAAGACTTACCGGCTATGGAGAGGGCTCGGCCCGCAAGCCCTCTCCGTGCACCGGGACCCAGCTTGCGCAGTACTAGTACGGCGCAAGTCGGGAAGGGGTTAAGAGACAGTCCCTGCGCTTGCTGGTCCTTTTTGGGGGCGCCCTGGAGCCTTTTTGGTAACATTGGAGCCTCTCTCCTTGAATTCCTTGATGATGCGATAGATTGGTGACTGAGGTGCAATCTTTCTAGCTGCGATACTCTTCCCTGTTAGGCCAGTTTTGTGCAGTGCAATGATGACTGCACATGTTTCTTTAGAGATAACCATGGTTAACAGAAGAGAAACAATGATGCCAAGAACCAGCCTCCTTATAAAGTGTCCAGTGGTGTGATTCTTACTTAATCATGACAGATTGATCTCCAGCCCTGTCCTCATCAACACCCACCCCTGTGTTACCTGACACCCTCACCTGTGTTACCTGACACCCGCCCCTGTGTTACCCGACACCCGCCCCTGTGTTACCCGACACACCACCTTCAAAAATCTATAACTTTTTTATTTTTCCTCATAATGAGGTCTGTGTGATGGCTTATTCTCTGCAAATAAGAAATATGGAATTGCACTTCATTGTGACGGTATTTAATATTCCATGCCATGTACTGGAAAGCGGGGAAAAAATTCCAAATGCAGTGAAAATGGTGAAAAAACGCATTTGCGACGTTTTCTTGTGGGCTTGAATTTTACAGCTTTCACTGTGCGCCCCAAATGACAGGTCTACTTTATTCTTTGGGTCGTTACTATTACATGGATAACACATTTGTATAGGATTTATAATGTTTTCATACATTTACAAAAATTAAAACCTCCTGTACCAATTTTTTTTTTTTAATTTTGCCATCTTCTGGCGCCAATAACTTTTTCATACTTTGGTGTACGGAGCTTTGGGTGGTGTCATTTTTTGCAACTTTTGATGGCATTATCATTGCTATAATTTTTAGGACTGTGCAATCTTTTGATCACTTTTTATTGATTTTTTTATATTTTTCAAAATGGCTGATCGCACATTGTAATAAATAAGTTAAAACGAAGTAGCCTCGGGTCTTCGGAAGACCCAAGGCTATAATGTATCGCCGCTCCCCAATGATGTCACGGGGAAGCCGCCGGCACCATTGCCAGCTGCAATCGTCGGGGAAACACCCGCAATCGGTGCTAGCTATATACAGCAAAGACTTACCGGCTATGGAGAGGGCTCGGCCCGCGAGCCCTCTCCATGCACCGGGACCCAGCTTGCGCAGTACTAGTACGGCGCAAGTCAGAAAGGGGTTAAGAGACAGTCCCTGCACTTGCTGGTCCTTCTTGGGCGCCCTGGAGCCTTTTTGGAAACAATGGAACCTCTCTCCTTGAATTCCTTGATGATGTGATAGATTGGTGACTGAGGTGCAATCTTTCTCGCTGCGATACTCTTCCCTGTTTGGCCAGTTTTGTGCAGTGCAATGATGACTGCACATGTTTCTTTAGAGATAACCATGGGTAACAGAAGAGAAACAATGATGCCAAGCACCAGCCTCCTTGTAAAGTGTCCAGTGGTGTGATTATTACTTACTCATGACAGATTGATCTCCAGCTCTGTCCTCATCAACACCCACCCCTGTGTTACCTGACACCCTCACCTGTGTTACCCGACACCCACACGTGTGTTACCTGACACCCACACGTGTGTTACCTGACACCCACACGTGTGTTACCTGACACCCACACCTGTGTTACCTGACACCCACACCTGTGTTACCTGACACCCTCACCTGTGTTACCCGACACCCACACGTGTGATACCCGACACCCACACGTGTGTTACCTGACACCCACACGTGTGTTACCGACACCCACCACTGGGTTACCCTGACAACCCACCTGTGTTACCTGAACCCACACCTGTGTCTGTTACTTGAGCAATCAATGAAACCATGTTAGCTGCTCCTTTTAAGGCACCTGCAATGAAGTTGAAATGTGTTTTGGGGGAAAAAGTTCATTTTCTAGGCAAATATTGACTTTGCAATTATTTGCTGTTAAGCTGATCCCTCTTTATAACATTCTGAAGTGTATGCAAATTACCATTATAAAACCTGATACAGTAGACTTTGTAAAAATTAACATTTGTATCATTCTCAAAACTTTTGGACATGACTGTACACAATCCAATACCTGAGGATATCCCTATAGTCCCAGGATCTGTGCTGTAGTCACTGACTAACCTCCTAGTGTGTGTGACATTGCCATATGGGTCACAGTGGTAATTAGTAATGTGTGCGCTGGGATTGGGGTGGACGGGGGCACAAAAGCTTCCTGTATGGGGCACCTGCTGGTACCAATAGATAATGACTGCAGTGTCCAGTACCTGAGGATATCCGTATAGTCCCAGGATCTGTGCTGTAGTCACTGAATAACCTCTTAGTGTGTGTGACACTGTCATATGGGTCACAGTGGTGATCAGTAATGTGTGCGCTGGGATTGGGGTGGACGGGGGCACTAAAGCTTCCTGTATGGGGCACCAATAGATAATGACTGCAGTATCCAGTACCTGAGGATATCCGTATAGTCCCAGGATCTGTGCTGTAGTCACTGACTAACCTCCTAGTGTGTGTGACATAGTCATATGGGTCACAGTGGTGATCAGTAATGTGTGCGCTGGGATTGGGGTGGACGGGGGCACAAAAGCTTCCTGTATGAGGCACCTGCTGGTACCAATAGATAATGACTGTAGTATCCAGTACCTGAGGATATCCGTATAGTCCCAGGATCTGTGCTGTAGTCACTGACTAACCTCCTAGTGTGTGTGACATTGTCATATGGGTCACAGTGGTGATCATTAATGTGTGCCCTGGGATTGGGGTGGACGGGGGCACTAAAGCTTCCTGTATGGGGCACCTGCTGGTACCAATAGATAATGACTACAGTATGCAGTACCTGAGGATATCCCTATAGCCCCAGGATCTGTACTGTAGTCACTGACTAACCTCCTAGTGTGTGTGACATTGTCATATGGGTCACAGTGGTGATCAATAATGTGTGCGCTGGGATTGGGGTGGACGGGGGCACAAAAGCTTCCTGTATGGGGCACCTGCTGGTACCGATAGATAATGACTGCAGTATCCAGTACCTGAGGATATCCGTATAGTCCCAGGATCTGTACTGTAGTCACTGACTAACCTCCTAGTGTGTGTGACATTGTCATATGGGTCACAGTGGTGATGAGTAATGTGTGCGCTGGGATTGGGGTGGACGGGGGCACAAAAGCTTGCTTAGTAATATACTGTATCCCATATACAGCCCCCCAGCTTAGTAATATACTGTATCCCATATACAGCCCCCCAGCTTAGTAATATACTGTATCCTATATACATCCCCCCAGCTTAGTAATATACTGTATCCCATATTCATCATCCCTCCAATTCTAGGTGTAAGCATGCAGTCAGGACACAGTCTTATCTACACTCCTGCAAAGCCTGTGAAACGGTTAAATGCAAACTTGCTGGCAATAGACATATTGACAATTGTGCAAAACAAAGGAACGCACACTGGCTGTAGCAGCCCAATGGGTAGGTGACTTAAAGGTTCTAACGTTACAACCGTTGCATAGGAAAGGGCTACATGTGGTAGCAAGGGAAACACAAAGTTAAATGTCCATTTTCCTGTGGAGAAAAAGGCATAGGATTTGCAAACATTGGGGAATATTTATCAGGACCTCTGTGCATCGCCAGTGGCGCAGAGGCCCTGAAATAATCGCAAATGCTAGCGGAAGCCTCTTCATGTATCGGCTGCACGAGCGCCAGCGTATGATAAATATCCCTCAGAATGTCCTTTCCTGAAACTGAAAGGCATAAAGTGTAATAAAGTCAATGGGGCACATCTACTAAGGGTCTGCACAGCACATTTTCGTCAGGTTTCCCGACTTTTTCCATTTTGTGGCGCATTTAAATGGGTTTTTTGGTGCATGCAATCAGATTTTGGCGCAATTGCGCTGAATTTCATGCTACACAAATCTGGGCCGTGGTTGATGGACAACCTAACTGATTCGGACTGAGCGTTGGATTTAAAATTGAAATTGTGTCGCAAGACAAGCTCTTATATACACCGGGAAGAAGAAGGTGAACTCCGGCGGACCTGAGCAGGGAAGCGACACATGCAGGATCTCGGGCGCACAATCTTGAAGAATCGCGCCTGACTACATTCTCGTCGGACAACGCACCTCAGTGATCGCGACAGGACCAGGTAAGTAAATGTGCCCCAATATCTACTTTTCCTCTCTGAGTATGTGGCTAAGAGTCTCTCAGAAGGCTCTAAGGAAGAGAGCTCAACTTCTGGGTACAGCCCTTGATGTAGGGAAAAGTGCAGATAAAGGGTCTCCTCTTTCAGTGGAGGGAAAGAGTCCTTTAAAATTGTGGAGATTGGTGCTAACATAGCACATAACAATGGATGACAGTTCAAGGAAAGTCTCTTGACTGAGATAAATAAATAGGGATGAGTCTCAGGATAGTCTCTGACTCAGAGGTTATGAGGGACAAAGCCAAATTGGGAGTAACAGCAAAAACATCCTACTATTTATAATAGTAAAAGTACCTGTTAAGGACTACAGCCCATTAGGGTCCATTCTTGCTGGTCAAGAGCAATGGCTGCAGGCATGGGAGCCGAAACTGCAGCATGGACATCATCAGCCTGGGAGAAGAAAGCAGTGCTGAGATCCATCACCTGAAGACATCTGGTGGTAGAAACTGGAACTGCTGACATGGGACACCCAGGAGCTGGAGCTGGAACAGCAGGGAGGTCATCTGTGGCGATAAGCATCTCAGCAAAGAAAGGAGGCAGGCACTTCTCTGACTGACCTTCATTAGCTGGGGGTGCTTTAGAGCTTTAGACTGCTGGAGCTGTAACTTCTCCATTGCTGACGGCTGAAGGATTATGGTTACTGGACTGACCTGTAGTCATTGGGGGTGCTGTTGCACTGGCAGTGGGAACCTCCATAGCTGACAGGGCGTTCTCACTAGACAGCATGGGCCTCTTGACAGGTGGTCCTGGATACTCAGCAGGATGGTCAGCATCGTTAGCTAAGGGGTCAGGCCCCTTTAAGAGAGTCCCTTTTGTAACCGGGCCTCCTATGGGGCCTCCTATGGGATTGTACCCCAGCCGGAGTTATAGCAACAGTCACTGTTATATAGGACCTGGGGGCCATGGTACTCACATCCAAGGTGGTCCTCTGGAGGTCTGGAATCAGAGGAGGCAGCCGCTCTGGAGAATCCGCCATTGAAGACTGCGTACAGAAGACAGCAGTAAGCGGTGCAGCAGATGAAGGTGCCTGAGGCTCTGGGGAGACCATGCGACACTTGATTCCTCATTTAGGCGGCTGTACGGCATGTCAGCAGGACAGGAGACAGCATGTGGAGAAATCCAAGATGGCCAATTAACCTCTCTTATGCTGGATGGCAGCTGCGCTGACTCTGAGGTACCTCATGGGCTCTCACTGACGTTGCTGTGTGGGAGAGTTTTGCAGCAGGGGGCGGAGCTTGAATTCTTCCTGCCGGGAGCTGTGGCGGGCTGAATTTTCTCCTGCACCACAGCACTCTGAGGCAGAATTTGTGCAATTTTCATAGACGGCAGAGCTTACCAGAGAATACCTGAATGGCTGGCGGTTGCGGCCTAGGACGCGGGGATGTCACAGTGCTTGGTTTGGCAACCAGAGCACTGTCCTAAAGTCTGGCAGGTCTCCAGCAGTTGGTGTGTGCAAGAAATATGGAGGGAGAGGCTGATGTACTGAATCTCCCTGGGGCAACCCCTTAGTGTCTGTAGTATGAATGGGGAAGCCCCTTATGTTACAGCCGTGTTCAGGGACCAGACGGAGGCAATGTTGTGCAAAATAACTCTCAGTTCTTTATTCAATCAACTACAGGCAACGAATCAAACGATCTTCTACAGATGCCGGATCGTTAAAGAAGTCCGGATTACTGGAGTGGTCATGGAGAGTGATCCTCAGGAATAGATTCACCAGCCTGGTAGTAGGTGCAGGCTGGGATGTAGCTGTGTCCAGATGTGAAAGCTGCAGCTTTAATCCTGGATATTCTGTGTGAGGCACTAGAGGTGTGCGACACACGCTGTCTCTGGTAAGAGACCTTGCCCCTCCCTGACCAAGGGTTTTGTTATCAGGTGGTGCTCACTCTCCAATCACAATCCAGCTTACAGAATGGAACATCATTAGATAACAATATTAAATAGATTGAACCCTTGCCTGTCCAGGCAGTATCTACCACTGCTATGATGCAATATCCAGTGCTAGAACTGTCCAGAGGGTTCATGACAAGTTTGCAACTTCCCCCTTGCTATTGCATTGGCAGGGGTGTTGCATAAATATACACATCCCCCCAGTAAAAAACAAATCTGGCCCCCCTATAAACACATGTAGAAGCCCCACCGCTAACCCAATATATTAGTATTCGGGCCTTATATATATATGGCCATTTTATGAAAAAGCGTATATGAAAAATAATAAATTCAATACTTACCTCCTGGCTGGGTGCGCCCACGGCGCATGGCTCCCATCTTCTCGTGGCTCCTATGGCAGCTGCAGCTCCTGACGTCATCACCCGCCGCCTGTGTCCCTGCCAAGTACGGCGCGACACCACCAGCCTGAAAGGCGCTGCACCGCTCAGTATGTAGATCGCACCTGTGTCTTAAAGAGACATGTGTGATTAATTTATCTGGTGGGCGATTTGGGTGACAACAGGCACCCGAATCATCTACATTATAGCGGCAAAATGCCGCTCTTAAAGGGCTATGCATTCTGCCGTCTGAGGTGAGATTTTCATCTCACCTCATGGTAGATGCGGCCCTGACTGTAGGTGGGCCAGGGTTAGGAGAAAAAACAGAGAAACAAGATACTGCTTGGATATGTAAGAGTGTGTGAGAAGTGTACAAAGGTGAGTGAAGAAGTGAGGCATTGATGTGTATAGTTGGGACTGATGAAAAAACTGGATGGAATATTCCAATCATAGCAAATAGAAAGAAAACAGTAAAGATGTATAGACTAATAAAACTGTTATTTTTTCTGCCATCTTATCTGTATCCTGCCCTGTGTAACTGCAATGTATAACTGCATCATACTTATACAGACTGAATTATACCTCATCAACATATGATATTCTATACAAACTACCAATGGATGCAAGTATCCAATATCACCAATAAATGTATATACAAGAGACAAGGCCCTAATAAAGCTTGTAAAATAATTACTCTACGAGACTTATTACATGAGGGAGGAGAGAGCTGGGTCAGAATAGGGATATATCACATATTAGAGATAGACATATACAAAATATGGACTTTACAGATTTAGAACATTGTAAAGTTTGTGAGTGACATGAATGCAGAGTATACAGATTTAATTTTGTGTAATGATAAGACCCGTCTAACCTCAGTCCAGAACTGTAATCCTGTATCACCCATATTACACGCTGGACAATGTCTACACCATCCAGTACCTGAGGATATCCCTATAGTCCCAGGATCTGTGCTGTAGTCACTGACTAACCTCCTAGTGTGTGTGACATTGTCATATGGGTCACAGTGGTAATCAGTAATGTGTGCGCTGGGATTGGGGTGGACGGGGGCACAAAAGCTTCCTGTATGGGGCAGCTGCTGGTACCAATAGATAATGACTGCAGTATCCAGTACCTGAGGATATCCGTATAGTCCCAGGATCTGAGCTGTAGTCACTGACTAACCTCCTAGTGTGTGTGACATTGTCATATGGGTCACAGTGGTATCAGTAATGTGTGCGCTGGGATTGGGGTGGACGGGGGCACAAAAGCTTCCTGTATGGGGCACCTGCTGGTACCAATAGATAATGACTGCAGTATCCAGTACCTGAGGATATCCGTATAGTCCCAGGATCTGTGCTGCGGGAATAGTGGTAGATGAGTAGTGGTCTCCAATGACACCAGCCAGCTGGCCACGCCCCGGACAGGAGTAATTCGGTATCACCTTATCTGAACCAGACAGAAGATGTAACACACGGCTGACCGCCACTCGTCCATCTTGACACGAGGTCATAGAAAGTGTATCCGTGTAATATTGGGTAAGGATGTCGGGATTATGATTAATATTATTAATGGCAAGAGACAAAAAATCAGAAGGAACTGTTGACATCTCAATCAAACTGTTTCCTGGTGAATAAAGATAAAGACAAATCAAGTGAGGTAAGTGACTGGAGGACCTTCTGACTACACACCTCAGGAAGATGGATGAGATTACTGAAGATTTACCTATACAATACAGTAATACAGTATGTGCCCCTCTTCCTGACACTCCTAATAGCTTCCCCTTACATTTCCATTATAACAGCCTCGTATTTTACAGAGATTGTGACATCAGGGATGGAAAGTGACTGAAACGATGATAAAACACATGATGAGAGGCTCCATATCATAGGACCTACACCCATACAGCCACAATGTACATGAGTCCCCTGTACTGTGCACCCCCTGTATATGTGCATTTACACCATAAAGAGCTTTTCTATATAGATAATGAGCTGTCCCTGGACCCCCCCATATCAGACTGGGGGGTCTAACAATCCAGACCCCACAGATCAGCAGCTCTATTGTACATGAAGTGTCTGGTGACAGAGAACTGATCTGACGAGGGATGTGAGGGATCAGGGAGTGGATGTAACCACCTACACATCTGATATCAGTGATGATATAATAGGAGCCGTACACTGCATGTAGGTACCAGGAGACTGTCTGCAGAGGGTCCGAAAGGAGACCCCAGAAACACGAGCTCCTTTACACTACAGAACATGATATACAGAATGACAAGTACTTACATTGTACAACGTATATCTGGGAAGTATTTTGATGGAAGATCTAGATTATATGAAGATTTATATTTTGTTATCAGCCCCCCAATGATGAGGTCTCCATCCTGGTGAGTGTTATGTAGATTATCTACAACATTTCTTATCCTGAGATCACAAACTAATTCTGTGAAATGAAACCAGTGAAGAAGCAGCAGAAGAAAGAGACTGAACATCTCCTTGTAGGAATAAGATGATGATGGAACAATCTCCTGTGCACGATGTGATGGTGACATGAGACAGCGGCTCCCAGGATCAGGGCCACCCTGGTGACTGCTATCATCTCCCCTCTTCTTATACAGGATGATGGGATATATTTTACATTGTCTGATCTCATCTCACATCATTCTGGATCTGATCCCCGGTGATTGTGTCCTCATCCGTTTTTACACTGGATAAATGTAGGAGAAGAAGAAAGAAGAAGAATTAACCATTTCCAGCCGTCCTTGTGTTATACAGATTTATTCCTCTCCACAGTCCTGTACACAGACTCTTCTTATTGTACTAGTCCGGCCTAGGAAACCAAATATCCATCAGTATTTACACTGATCTCCTGCACATTCAGTAAAGTTGCAAGAGTCTTGACAATTCCTCAATAGAGATGAGCAGGTTGGTCAAAATTCAGGTTCGACAGGTGTATATGAATTCTTCAAACTTCAGGAAAAACCAAATGGTTTAGGGAAAATAAGAAAGTAAAGTAAGAAATAATAACATAACAAAAATCTATAACAGTAAACAATAAAAAAAAATATAATTAAAATCAATAATGGGTCACATTTACTAAGAACAGTGCAGTCTGTACTATATGCAGTTTGCCTGTGTAGAGTGCAGGGGGCGCCAGATTCAGGATTTCTGGTGCCTGTTCTCCATGAATCTGGTGCCCCCTGCACTGCCTCAACAGAGTGCAGAAATTTGTGCCACATAAAATATAGTGCAGTCACGCCACAAAACGGTCCCATACAACACAAATGTGGCACAGACACTACTTAAATACCTTCGCAAGTAGTTTGCACCTCAAAGAACTTGCAAAGTCCGACAGAAAACTAGCGCAAGGTCCTTGTAAATGTAGATTAATGTGCAGCAGTTAACCCCTTGCCGCATTTGGATGCTTTGAACATCCTGCTGAGGAAAGGGTGTATGAAAAGGGCTGAGTCCTCTTCATACTCATCGGGTGTTTGCTGTATAATGTTTCAACCCACCTGGGCGTTTGGAGCTGGAATCGAACCGTTCTCTGCTACTGCTGAAACACCCTTTCTGGCATAGTTAGGCTAAATGCAGACGAATGTGTGCCCGCCATACAGTAGCACGGTGGGCACACTTTGGATCCCGGAAGAGGAGGAGCATTGCTCAACCCGCCCCTCTCCATAGAGAAACATAGCACACGGTGCCGTATTCTGCGGAAAGATAGTACACGTTCTATCTTTTCCCCGGGTACATAACGGTACAGTGCCACACGTATGCTGCATCGCACCGCTCCATACGGCGCCGTGCGCCCATTGCCGGCCTATGGGGGACACACATCCGACGTATATAGGTCAGCCTTATATACGTCCCCCAAAGGCGGTCTGAATGCAGCTTTATAGTGGAATTCCACCTAGTTGATACTGTACATATGAGGCGATGGCTGGGCAGGCCAAAGTTCCTCTGCTGTACAGATAGGTGAGGAGCAGCAGGGTGAGAACACCAAAAATGTAAACAGGCGGCAGACACTCTAAGCAGCATCACCAGCAGGTCTGTGTAGTTGGTCAGGAACCTTTGCACCACCAACTTGAGCACATGCATAATATTGGACGTGTGTCAACTTGGCTCTGACTATAGCTGCTACAAGGTCCTGGCTGTTGTTGCACACCACCTGGCCGGGTTCAGTAGAAGAAAACACTCATCTGTTTGTTCCTGGATCCCAGTCCACAGCTTGTGGGTGGTGTGTGGTCTTTTGACTAGTTAGAGGATTTTTAGCATGGCCTGCTGCCGTTTTCCCATGACTTTGATAAAAGAGATCCTGTGGGTGCTGCACTGATTGGATAAAGAAGCAAAAGAAGAGGAAGTGTAGTAAGAGGCAACTGGAGGCAAGGAGTGATGTCTAGCAATTCTGATTGGGGGAAAAATATGATCCAGATATCAGCTGTCAATACATTAAACCAGTGGACTGTTAAGGAGATGTAGCATCTCTACCTGTGCTTATTGGTCTACATGTCAGTTGTGCTGTGCAATTCGGAACTAATAGCATCCCACAGTGCACATTTGTCTACAACCTGTTGGCTTAGGGTGGGGACTGCCTGCTGGAAACAGAAGTGGCGTCTGGAAATTACATTCTGTTGGCTTCTCTAAAGCTCTCCGTCTCCACCAGCCTGAATGGAAGCATTTTAAGGCCAGCAATTTGGAAATGCTGCTATTCAGGACCAGAGCTCATGCGTGTGATGGGCTAAACTTTTGTTTTATCACCTTGATTTTGGGGATAAAACTGTGTGGACAGGCGTCACATCCTCCTTTGTCTGAGAATATATATAATGGTACATACATTTTACATATGGTAAAATGTAGATGAAATGTTTCATATATCATTGTATAAATGTTATATATTAATGACATTTTAGACTATTCAGATATAATTGTGAGACATGATATGATATATTGTACATTGGGTGTATGTCTCTTCTATGCGGAGTATAACCTGCCCTTGTCACACCTCAAAACCAAAGCAGCTTCGGACCTCAGAGCCAGTATGGGAGACTGACAGTTATCATAGTATCATAGTATTTAAGGCCGGAAAAGTCCATGAACTCCAACCTTTAAGAGTTAAATCAATGTTTTATCCCCATAACCTGTGATATTTTTTCTCTTCAGAAATTCATCCAGGCCTCTCTTGAACATGTACATAGAGTCCACCATAACAACCTCCTGCCGCAGAGAGTTCCACAGTTTTACTGCTCTTACAGTAGAGAACCTTTATCTATTTTGATGGTAGAATCTCCTCTCCTCTAGGTGTAGAGGATGCCCCGTTTCTATGGTGATGGTAGAATCACCTCTCCTCTAGGTGTAGATGATGCCCCCTGTCTATGGTGACAGTAGAACCTCCTCTCCTCTAGGTGTACAGGATGCCCCCTGTCTATAGCGTGGCATTCGTCCTTATCAAATCTGTCCTAGGCCTCATGGAGGTATCACACCAGGGAGAAATACAATTATGGTCCCATGACAGAAGTACAACGTAGGTCACCAGGAATCACGGGTAAGGTTGTGTTTACCCCGGAGTCTGTTTGTTGCATACCGAAACTCTCACCACTGGACTCCGAGAGTAAGTGCATAGTCACAATCTTGATACAAGCAGCCAATACCTTCATTGGCTGAGTAGATCCACCTTCTCTTCATGAAATTGAGATGTAAAGTAGATCAATCTGAATGTTGAAGAATTAGTAATTTTGTTGAATAGAACTTACAAATCTGCTAGTAGGATAAGGGAGCCCTGTTTTAAATTTAGAAAGTATTCATGTATAAATTGTTTTTAATCTTTAGCACAACGCCTCTTCGACTACAAATTAGTTGTGGTTCCATTTGCTCAATCTGTTTCTTTCCCTGTATTTTTCTCGCAACTGTTATCCTTGTTGTATGTGCAATGGAAGCCTATTCAGTTGGTATACTTGACTTATGTTTATATTACTGCAATAAAGCTTTCTTTGACTTAAAAAAAGGCTACAGGCTTTTACAATCGGGATGGCTGTCACCTCAATGGAGAGGGTGCTATTGTTTTGGGAATGTTAGAAGGTTGAGTAGTGTTTACACGAGAGACTTGGTAGGGATTGCATACTACAACTTGTGGCAGTGCAAAAAGACCAGTGTCGATCAGAGCTGGAAGAGTCAGTGCCCATGTTTATAATGTTAATTCTTGGCCTCAAGCCTGTTCCTGCGAGATGACATCGGTGACGCAAATGAAAATGTGGAGTCCCTATGGTTTGGATATAAGGGGAGGGAAAAAGAATAGAATTTAGTGGAGTGGGCAACCACACTCTAACTGCAGGAGGGAGCAAATTTTCATCACTAGGAAACCCTTATAGCATACAACTCAGGACAATTTTCCAAAGACAAAAGCCGACCCCCCCCCCAAAATGGGATTTTCCTCACTATATTCCTAAAAAAAAATTCCTGTGAGAAACACATACTTTTATGGGAAAAACATAAGAGGGAACAAGACAACGCAAAGGGGCTTCAAATCTTCTTGTAATAATAGCCCCCAATAAGCGAGAAAGATAAGCATGAAAGTGTCTAAACCGTGAAGGTAGCGATGGGCATTACAGGATTATAGAGATAAAATTAAATCCTGTAAAAGCAGATAAAGGCCGCAAAATAGAGCCGAGAAATATTTGCACAGAGGAGAGCAAACAATCCCCAATTATTTTTCAAGTATATAGAATGATAAGAAAACTAAAAACAGAGTTGGTCCCTCTAGGAGTAACATGGGGGTCAATGTGGAAGGAATTCGCCTTTGGCGAATATCTTACAATAACAATACCCTTGTGGCAAGACACAATGAGGAATGATGTAAATCCTCTTGGATGTCAAAAGTTATTAACCCAGGAAGAGGTACGCGCCGCCTTCGCAAACCACTAATATTGATAAATCACCGGAGCCATGATAGCATACACCCCCAGGGTCTACATGAACTATGATCCTACGTGATAGCCCGTTATGTTTAATATTTGGAGATTCCCTGAGGACCTGGTGCCATAGCAAATGTTGTACGCAATATAATCACGGATCAAAAATTGCTCCTGGAAACTACAACCTTTGAGTCTTACTCTGTGGTGGGGAAAATATTTGAGGGGGTTAGTTAGGAGGATGCTATCCTGGAGTACTCACTAGTGGCTAACGTTATAACCCGCGTCAACTGGGTTTAATAGAGCTCGGTCCTTGCCCTCTATCTGATTGGCTTCTACGAGGAGTAAGTTACAACAGACTGATCTGGGGGAAGCGCTGGTGGATGTTAGGATCAGTGGATCCTCTGGCCACACCGCGGTAGATTTCACTAGCCAACCCCCGGACCGTAGCCCTAGCGGCACCCTGGTTTTCACCGAGCCCGCCGCAAAGCGGGTTGGACTTGCTGTCGGCAAGGAAACCACTAGGTCGTTCCCAGGTGGTGACTGCCCCGGTGCAGCCGAGGTCAGGTCCCTAAAGCGTATGAGCAAGCTCGTAGTCTGGGGTCGAGTCACGAGGGTCGGCAGGCCGGCAGAGGATGCAGACTTCAGGTTTCAAGTCCGTGTCAGCACATGAGGTCCAGCATGAGGGTACGGGAACACAGGCCACAGCAAACAGGAGGAACACACGGTAACACTGCAACACATGACTCGAGGAACGGAACACACAGGAATACACTGGAACCGCAGGAATACAAGGGATACGCAGGAACACAGCAAAAAAAATACCTCGCTAGAAAGCTTCTCTAAGCTAAGAGGCACAAAGAATCCGGCAGGGAATGATGGGAAACAAAGGGTTATATAACAAACAGGAAATGACCAATACTACACCTGTGCGCTGGGCCTTTAATCTTGAGGCAGTGCCCCCCCGCGCCCTGCGGGCCCGCTAGGGAGCGTGTCCTTCTCGCGCGACGCCCTTCCGGCGTGGAAGCGGGAGCACCAGGAGAGGGGAGTGCACCGGACTCAGCAGTGGGAGCAGCGGAGGGAGGCAAGGGTGCACCCCATCCGCGCTATGGATCGCGGGGTCCCGCAACGTGGGAGGCCACGGTGCACCCCGCTCCGGGTTGTATGAAATCCGCGGGGTGCCCGGTGACACGTACCCCCCCCCTTCGGCCTCCCCCTCTTCTTCCGTGGTCCCGCAGAACCTCTGGAGGAGAGTCCGATCAAAAATACATTCTCTTCAGGCTTTCCCGGATGCTCTCTCAGGCCCCGAACCCTTGCCAATCTACAACGGAAGAACCGCTGACCCCTTACGAACTTCATGTCCAACTCCTTTGGACTTCATATACATCGGATAATGCAGCCGCAAGGAGCCTGAGGAGGGATTCTGGAGAAGCGGTTCACGGAAAGACGACGGGCTTCAGGAGGATCAGGAAAGGCGTTTCGGGATGCGCATAGATGGAGGAGGCGGATCTTGTATTCCACTTGATTAAATGCGCTTGATTACCTCAAAGGGGGCCAAGGAACCGGGGCACGGTTATAGCTGGGGTATCTCTTAAGAGCCGGACGTATCTGGAGGATAGCCCTACTTTGTCACCGTGAGGAGAGAAGTCTGAGGAGCTCGGAGTCCTTTTATTCAGCCTGGGTCTTGGTACGGTCAGAAGCTCTTAGAAGGGACTGGCGGGTCTGGTCCCAAACAGCTTGAGATCCCTGCAAACACCCGGTTCACTATCCCTCCACCTCATTGCCCGAACAGAGGTATAAACAGCGGTAGAGTGTCGAGGAATACGTCCTAGACCACGACAGACGGGAGCCTACCGTAATCCCGAGTCCAGAAATTGTACGAGAATCAGCCCAAGTTAGAAGGTCAGTCCAATTGTCTTACTGGGCGGAGACGAAGTGGGCCAATACAGCCCAACGTCTGGGTTCAAAACCCTCTCTACGTGACCCATTCGACTGAGGGTGGTAGCAGAAGAAAAGTTCAAGGATGACTGCAGTTGGTTCATAAAGAACTCCACATATTAAGCAGAACTGGACTCCTCGATCGCACCACCCAATTGAAAGCTGAAGGCCATGCAGACGGAAGATAGTTTTAAGAACAAACTGCAATCTTGTGGAGAAGACGGAAGACCTGGAAGGGGAAACAATGGGACATTTGGAAACCGGCCGTCACCACCCAGATGACAGTATTCAAAGCAACACGATGGAGACATTTCACATCAGTAACAAAAGTGCCATTGGCCACGTTAGACCACGGGCGCCTGGTTATCGGCAACGTTGAGTAACAGTCCAGCCGGTTTGAGACTATAGGCTTATTTGCGGGCACAGGAGGATGCAGATCCCACAAACGCCCCGACATCTTTGACCAGGTCTGGCCACCATAATAAAGCGGGGATGATAGCCAAGGAGCGCTGATCCCGCAGGAGTGCCCACTCCAGACGAGAAGAATGTCCCCAAGACAAATTCCTCTTCCTGAGAGCAGGTCTAACATACGTCTTGCCAGAGGCAGCTGCCGAAGGTCACCGGAGCTGCAGACAACAATTCTGTGTCCAGAGATAAATTATTTGCCCGAGGGACTGGTTCACTCCAAGCAAACATCTGACGACGGGAACAGAAAGAGCATCACCTTTGACATTCTTGTCTGCCGGAACGAAATGAATCAGCAAGTCACAGCGGGAGCAGAACAACGACCACCGTGCTTGCCTGGATTCAGGCCTGGCGTCTGGAGGTACAGAGATTCTTGTGGTCATGTACACACAACGGATGGAGAGGCTCCCTCCAGAAGATATCGCCCTTCTTCAAGAGCAGAGTTTGAATGGCTACTATCCTGTCCTCCAATATGGCATATTTCTCTCTCAGCTGAGAAAAATTCTTGGAAAAGAAACCGCATTCAAGGTTCGGCCTTGGGCCTTTCTGATGTAGGCAACCTCCGCTCCAGCTCCTATGGAGGATGCGTCCACCTCCAGAATAAAGGGTTTGTCCGTAGCTGGCTCTAGAGAGTACGTGAGTCCGAGGAGAAAGCAGACTTTATTAACTTGGAGAAGGCCATTTCAGCACTGGATAACGCAGGCACGGGATTGGCACCCTTCTTGCGTGGCGCCACGATGGTTGACAACCATAGTAGGAGAAATGGGGAATAAACTTGACGGTAATAGTTTCGCAAACCCCCAGGAAACCTCTGTATGATTGCTCGGAGACCCTCTGTACGTGGCCACTGAGAACTTGCAGACAGCGTTGCGCGGGTCATCTCTGAATGCCTCTGTTGAAATTTATGAACCAAAGGAAAAAGGGAAGAGCAGTGGTCTGGTGAAACAGGGCAATTTTTTCTAAATTGGCATAAGTTGATTGGCACGAAGTCGACCTAGAACTTGTCGTACTTGTGCCTGTTGGGAGCTCACAAGTCTGGAGAGTACACCAAGATTGTCTCCGAGGTAGACCACACGACACAATTAAAGAATGTCCCTAAAATTCGTTCACCAAAACTTCCTGAAAGAACGCAGGTGCAGTACACATCCAAAGGGCATCACTAGTTACTCAAGTTCCGCCGTCACTCACTGATTGTGTTAAAAAAAAACAAACACCCGTCTCCACTCATCACCTTTGCGATCCGATGAGATTGTAGCACCACGGAGGTCCATGCTTTGGAGACACCTTGGAACCACGTAGGCCGATCAAAGAGTTCTGTAATCAACGCAGAGGTTACGGTTTTTTTTTACGGATCTTTCAGCCACGATATTCTATACCAGGCGTAGGGAGCCGTCCTCTTGGTAACGAAGAAAAACCCCTGCGCCAGCTGGAGAGGAGGACTTGCGTATAAACCCCTGCTGCAGATTCTCCTTGATTAGTCGTACATGGCCAGAGCGCAGGTACAGAAGAGGGCAGACACGACTCTGGGAGGAGTGGCGCCAGGAAGAAGATCCACAGGGCACTCATAAGGTACGATGGGTGGTAGAATCTCCGCCTGCTTTCTTTAGAAAACGTCCGAAAAGTCCCGTATAACAAGCTGTCAGACCTCACAGGAGACTTGGGAGCCAGAGTCGAAGTCCTCACAGTAGCGGACGGATAATCGCATACAAGACGTTGAAATGCACATTCGGACCCCACGGAGGATATGCCCTGTAAGGACCAGTCCAGTCATAGTGGGCATGAAGCTGCAACCAGGGGAGACCCAGCAGGATCGCAGATGTGCTTTGGGGCAGCACACAAAACGAAATCTCTCTTATGTAGACACCAACTTGCAGAAGGCAGGGGCTCCGTGCGACAACGGATAGTACGGAGGTGACTCGACCATTGACCGAGGCATAGACCAATGCTTCTCGGAGACGAACCACCGGAAGTGATGCCGAGAGACCAAGGCTGCATCACGAAGTGCGCTGTAGAGCCCGAGTCCAGGAAGGCAGTACCTGGATCTGGGTACGCTGTGCCCACTCTCTGAGGCATCACGGAAGAGTCCTACTTGGAGAAGCTGTATGTTACAAACCTAGGGACAGATTCTCCCAAGCAAGCCTAGGTGCTGGCGTTTTCCCGGACGTTGAGGACGCGACAGGACAGGAACCGATGAAATCCTCAGTGTCTGGCCAGCAGTACAGACATAGGTTCTCCTCCTGTCGGCGTCTTGAACTCTTTAGAGTGCTCCTTTTTCGGTCAACCTGCATGGGTTTCCTCGCAGAAGATTTCAGGCGGAACACCTGAGCAAGGCCTTTGGGACGACTGGCGCAGGCGAGGAATGCGTCTAACCACGGCCTATGAGGATACTCCGAAGCGGTAGTTCCTCAGCTCGCTCCTTAAAACACCGAACATCAATTCGGTGGACCAGAGTGATGAGGTCCCTCAGAGTAGATGGTAAAGATCCCCGATCTGCAGTGCGTCCTTGACCACATGCGCAGCCAAAGAGCCCTTTCTTAAATGTAGTCAAGCTGGTGAGGGCGTGCATCGTTCCCCGCAAGTTCAGAAGCCAGGGTGCTTGAATTGAACTGCGTACTCTCCCACCGTTAGTTGCCCTAAGCCAGTTGCAACAATGCAGACTCCGCAGAGGAGGCTCTGATGCTGGTTCCTCGAAGACCGACCGAACTCAGACGAACCGCAGTGAGGTTAGACACAACCGTGTCATCTCTGTCCCAAAGCGGAGTAGCCCAGGCCAGAGGCTTTCCAGGAAGATAGAAGGCTGAGGACAAATGCCACCATTTGGACCGCTCTGTGGGCAATTGCGACGGCATCAGTTCTAATGTGCAAGGAGTCCCTGGGTTTGAAGCCCCTGCACAAGATCTTTGGAATCTCCATCATAACTTGCCGTGCAGAGAGTCTCCTGGGTTCGCCAAGCAGGAGATAAGCCGGTGCAAGCAGGGGTTTTTCCCCCCGCAGCGACCGCTTCAGGAACGTGTGCTGATGTTTGGTAGGCAAGTAGTTGTTGGAGCATGGACGGTGACTGTGCTCTAGCTGAGTTCCGCTGTGCGGCAATCTGCGGGACTGTGGATCACGATGAGTGGGCGAGATCAGTCTTTGAACTGGATAAGGAGCCCGGCGGGATCCATGGCCGGATCTTACTGTAGGATCAGAGTGGATCCTCTGGGCCACCGCGGAGATTAACTAGCAACAGGACACCCGGAACCGGAGCCTAATCGTCACCTTGTTTTCACCATTATCGCCGCCGCAAAAGCTGGTTTGGACTTGCTGCGGCAGGAAACCACTAGGTCGTTCCCGAGGTCTGAAACCTAGCCCGGTGCATCCTGGTCGAGGTACAACCTTACTGACTGACAACTCGTAGTCCGGGTCCAGGCACAGGTCACAGGGCAGGCGGCAGAGATGCAACGTCAGGTTCAAGTCCGGCGGGTCAGCAACAGGAAGGTTCGGCAGGAGGTTACGGAACACAGCACACAGCAACAGGGATGCACAGGTAACACGCAACACAGGCACTGCAGGACGGGACAACACAGACTACACTGGAACGCAGGATACAGGGATAACGCCAGGACACAGCAATACTCGCTAGAAAGCTTTCTCTAAGGCGAGAGGCACAGATCCGGCAGGGAATATGGAAAAACAAAGGGTTTATATACAAAACAGTAAATGAACCTCTACTAATCACCTGTGCGCTGTCCCTTTAACTTAACTCTGTGAGGCCATGGCCGCGCGCCAGCATGCGCCCTAAGGGACGGGCCCGCGCGCGAACGACCCAGTCCGGACGGGAGCGGGACCAGTAGAGGTGTGATTGCAACCGGAGCAGCAAGTGGGCAGCGGAGGGAGCACGGTGCAACCCGCGATCCGCTATACATGGCATCGGCGGGTGCCCGCAACGGAGGCACGGGTGCCCCCGCGATCCGTGGTAGGATCGCGGGGTGCCCGTTTTACTGGATGTTGTATAATCTGGAATTATTCCAGGCATTGACACGTGCCGCACATAAGGTGTAGGTATACCTAAAATGAGACTGCTGTGAATAGGGGAAATCTGTGTATCTGGGTAAAGTAATGGCTTAGATGATAGAAAAACAAGAGCTCTGTCAGTATGGCCACATTGCACGATTGGGTGATGTTCCATGGAGTGCCACAGGGGTCAGTTGGTGACACTTCTTTTTATATATTTTATTAAGAATGACCCTTGTAGTGGTTTACACAGTCAACATTTCAATATTGCAGATTTATACTAGCTGTGTACAAGTAATAAATACTGAGGGTCGATAGTTACATTAACAGAGGGAGGTTTGGTGGGAAGCTTGAGGGGAGAACGGTGACATGTTAAGTAGATATGTTAGCCTCCAGGAATTCAAAGACTATTATTTAAAGTATTACTTAGTTATTAATGTGAAGCTTTGAAAGGACTTCGGTATATGGTGGATGCCGCTCTTAGATTTTCGTGACCGGCCAGGCTGGGCTGTGTAGAAATTTTAAATTGAATGGTGTATCAAGAGAGGATAGATGGTTCTGATAAGACATGTTTTGCGCTTATACAATCCAGACAAATGATGTGACGTTTGGCACTGTTATAGGATATGTAGAGCTGGCGATGGGCAGAGGGAGCAGGACGCAGATTATTAGGGGAATATGGGGGAAGGACAAATACAAGCCAGATTCCAAATTGGGATTAATGTTTCGTTTTAAAAAAACGACTAGGGGAGCCTCCATTAAATTACAATCATACCATGAAGAACAGTACAAGGATCTCTCCAAGATCTTTTTTCGCTACCATACAGGGGCCTCACCTGAGAGTGGTTACCCACATAGGACAGGGGGCATCCTCTACACCTAGAGGAGAGAGTTCTACCCTCACCATAGCAGGGGGCATCCTCTACTACGCAGGAGAGGAGTTCTACCATCACCATAGACAGGGCATTCCTGCTAACTAGAGAGAGGAGGCTCTACATCCACCAAGACAGGGGGCATCCTTACACCTAGAGGAGAGGTAATCTACTGGCTTCTACTTGAGTATGCAGTCATGCCACATGAAGGGGCATCCCTCTACACCAGAGGAGAAGGAGGATCTACCATCACATAGACAGGGGGCATCCCTCTAACACGCAGAGGAGAGGAGGTTATACCATTACCATGAAGAGGGGCTCATCTACCCTAGAGGAGCAGGAGTATCTACCATCACCATAGACAGGGTGCATCCTCTACACTAGGAAGAGGAGGTTATCCCAATCACCATAGACAGGGGCATACTCTACACCAGATGGAGAGGAGGTCTAACGATCCCAAGTACAGGGGGCATCCTCTAACCTATAGTAGGAGAGGATTCATCATACACATAGACAGGGGGCATACCGTACCCTAGAGGGAGGAGGGTTCACCGATTCACCCATAAACAGGGGACATCCTCGACACCTAGAGGAGAGGAGGATCTACCAATAACCATAGACAGGGGGGCTTCGCTTACACCTAGAGAGAGGAGGTGCTCCATCACCATAGGACCGTGCATCCTTACACACTAGAGAGAGTGGTTCTACCATCACATAGCAGGGGGGCATCCTCTACACCTAGAGAGAGGGGGTTCTATCATCTCCATAGACAGGGGCATCCTACTAACCTAGAGGAGAGGAGGTTCTACCATCACCATAGACAGGGGACATCCTCTACAACATAAGAACAGGAGAGAGGTTCTTACCATCACCATAACAGGGTCATCCTCTACACCTAAGAGGAGAGGGGTTGCTACCATCTCTAGGTGTAGAGGATGCCCCCTGTCTATGGTGATGCTAGAACCTCCTTTTCTCTAGGTGTAGAGGATGCCCCCTGTCTATGGTGATGGTAGAACCTCCTCTCCTCTAGGTGTAGAGGATGTCCCCTGTCTATGGTGATGGTAGAACCTCCTCTCCTCTAGGTGTAGAGGATGCCCCCTGTCTATGGTGATGCTAGAACCTCCTTTTCTCTAGGTGTAGAGGATGCCCCCTGTCTATGGTGATGGTACAACCTCCTCTCCTCTAGGTGTAGAGAATGCCCCCTTTCTATGGTGATGGTAGTACCTCCTCTCCTCTAGGTGTAGAGGATGCCCCCTGTCTATAGTGATGCTAGAACCTCCTCTAGGTGTAGAGGATGCCCCTTGTCTACGGTGATGGTAGAACCTCCTCTCCTCTAGGTGTAGATGATGCCCTTTTCTATGGTGATGGTAGAACATCCTCTCCTCTAGGTGCAGAGGATGCCCCTGCCTATGGTGATGGTAGAACCTCCTCTCCTCTAGGTGTAGATGATGCCTTTTTCTATTGCAACACCCTCGCCGATACAAGGCAGAGCTGTGTTTGCAAATACGTCCCACCATGTAGCTTGCAGCCTGTGTAGGGTCTGATTTGCCTCACAGCATGTCACTACATAAGACTAGATAACACAGATGAACTCTGCAGTGGTAGATCCTGCCTGGTAAGGCAGGAGTTAATTGCTTTATGTGATGTAAAATGTGTCATCCAATCACATGTATTATCCTAATGTATTGTAAGCTGGGATGTAATTGGAGGAGTAACCACCACATGACCAAGAGCTGAGAAAAAGTGACGGTTGGAGATTTCCAACAGTCAGTTAAGTCAGAGAAGTGAGTCTGACAGGATTCATTCAGAAAGACTAGCCAGTCAGACCAAGCAGTGAGTTAGACAGAGAGAGGAAAGGGGTATCATCCTACATTCCAGGGTGATACCTGAAGCAACCCAGGACAAGCTGAAGCAGCCTTTTAGGACACAGCTACCTCCCAGCCTGCTCTTGCATGCATCCAGGCTGATGATACCTCCTGTGGCTCCCTCCAACTGCATCTCAGTACTCCACCATTTTGTTAAGGCACGTTGCTGAAGGTCTTTACTGTAAGAGCCAGGAGAACCTGTGGAACTCTCTGTCGAGCGAGGTTGTGTTTGGCTGGACTCTATGTACAGTGTTAAAGAGAGGCCTGGATGACTTTCGGGAGAGCAGAAAATATCACGGTGGGGATAAAACATTTATTTAATCTTGAACGTTGGAATTGCATGGACTTTCGTATATTCGACTATATTACTTGACTATGATTACTTATGAAAAAAGTCTTTTTTCTGTCCCGACAGCTAATAAACAGGTCTATGAGAGCAGAAATGTGATGATGTAGCGCACAAAAACTGAGCGGAACCGCTAAGTAAATGTCCCCCATTGTGTTAACATTGCATCGTTACGTTTGCATTTGTAACAAACGCGGTTTAAAGCTGTTTAATTAGGCAAAATCTCTATTCAGTCTGGCGTGCTTTATTAAACACCCGCAGCGTTAAAGCGAAGTGTGACCGCCACCCTG
Source organism: Engystomops pustulosus (assembly GCA_019512145.1). NCBI lineage: Eukaryota > Metazoa > Chordata > Amphibia > Anura > Leptodactylidae > Engystomops > Engystomops pustulosus. The sequence continues at coordinate 2,230,024 of CM033641.1, forward strand.
AGAACAAAGCTGCTGCTACATATTTTTTTTATCCACATTAAAAATTGCCCACCCCTAAAAAACTGGACATGTGAACTGAGCCTTAGTAATGTGCCCCATTATCTATCTATCCATTTCATTGAGGATTAAATAAAGTTAGCATGCCCAAGCATTTACAAATATTGGTTGTGGGGGATGAGGTGCGGGTACAGGGTGATGGGGAACACGATGATGAGGAGACAGGAGTCTGGGGGGGGGGTAATAAGTTATGGTTATATCAATGTCTCTCAGTTATGGCAGGGGGAGTACCTTATTGGGGCTCATTTAAAAGGGTGCCGAAACACCGCACTTTCGGCGGGTTTTCCGAATATTTCATTTGCGCCGAATGTGATCGATATTGAGGCGCATTGCGGGCGGCGTCACGCAACAGAATGGGGGCGTGGCCGTAGACAATCGCAAACGGATTTGGGAAAAACGCAGAATTTAAAAAAAACATTTGTGTCGCAGATCATGACTTACATGCAAGAGAAGGGGACTCCGGAGGATCTCAGGCAGCAGCGACAATGCAGATATCATGCAGGATATGCGACGACCTATGTGCCCTCCGTGCTGCTATGGCCATTGTTATTCATAGGTATCTTTATATCTTCTATTGATCTTCACGTATCAGTTCTCTCTCGGTCTAGAGGATGCCCCGTGTCTATGGTGATGGTAGAACCTCCTCTCCTCTAGGTGTAGAGGATGTCCCCTGTCTATGGTGATGGTAGAACCTCCTCTCCTCTAGGTGTAGAGGATGCCCCTGTCTATGGTGATGGTAGAACCTCCTCTCCTCTAGGTGTAGAGGATGCCCCTGTCTATGGTGATGGTAGAACCTCCTCTCCTCTAGGTGTAGAGGATGCCCCTGATAAATGTTTTATCCACTACCCGTTGATAGTTTTTTCTCCAGAAGTCATCCAGGCCTTCTGAACATTGTACAAGAGTCGGCCATACAACCTCCTGCCGAGAGAGTTCCACAGTCTCATGCTCTTACAGTAAAGAACCTTTTTTGTCTATGGTGATGTAGAATCGCTATATCTAGCGTAGAGATGCCCCCTGTCTATGGTGAGGGAGAATCGCCTCTCCTCTAGGTGTAGAGGATGTCCCCATGTCTATGGTTGATGGTTAGAAATCTACTCTAGTTGTTGTAGAGGATGCCTCCTGTATATGTGATGGCAGAACCTCCTCTCTCTAGGTGTAGAGGATGCCCCTGTCTATGGTGATGGTAAACCCCCTCTCTCTAGGTGTAAGAGGATGCCTCTGTCTATGGTGATGTAGAACCTCTCTCCTCTAGGGTGTAGAGGATTCCCCCTGTCTATGGTGATGGTAGAAAACCTCCTCTCCTAAGTGTAGAGGATGCCCCCTGTCTATGTGAGGTAGAACCTCCTCTCCTTAGGTGTAGTGGATGTCCCCTGTCTATGGTGATGGGAGAACCTCCTCTCTCTAGGGTAGAGGATTGCCTCCTGTCTATGGGATGGTAGACATACTTTTCCTCTAGGTGTAGAGGATGCCCCTGCGTATGGTGATGGTAGAACCACCTCTCCTCTAGTGTAGAGGATTGTCCCATGGTCTATGGTGATGTTTAGAACGCCTATCCTCTAGGTGTAGAGGATGCACCCTGTCTATGGTGATGGTTTAGAACACCTCTCCTCTAGGTGTAGAGGAATGCCCAATGTCTATGGTTGATGTAGAACACATCTCCTCTAGGTTGTAGAGGATTGCCCCCGTCTTGTGGTGATGGTATAGAACCTCCTCTCCTATAGGTGTGTAGAGGATGCCCCTGTCTATGGTGATGGCAAGGGGGGGGGGAAGCCTCCTCTCCTATGTTGTAGAGGATTGCCCCCTGTTATGGTGATGGTAGAACCTTCCTCTCCTCTAGGGGTAGGGTATGCCCCCTGTCTATGTGATGGTAGATAGAGAACCTCCCTCTCTCTAGGTGTAGGGTATGCCCCTGTCTATGGTTGATGGTAGATCCTCCTCCCTCAGGTGTAGATGATTGCCCCGTATATGTGATGGTAGCACCCTATCCTCTAGGTGTACAGGATGCCCACTGTTATGGCGATGTGGTACAGCTTCCTCTCCTCTAGGTTCGAGATGCCCCCTGTCTATGGTGCTGGTAGAACCTCCTCTCCTCTAGGGTTAGGGATGCCCCCTGTCTATGGTGATGGTAGAACCTCCTCTCCTCTAGGTGTAGAGGATGTCCCCTGTCTATGGTGATGGTAGAACCTCCTCTCCTCTAGGTGTAGAGGATGCCCCCTGTCTATGGTGATGGTAGAACCTCCTCTCCACTAGGTGTAGAGGATGCCCCCTGTCTATGGTGATGGTAGAACCTCCTCTCCTCTAGGTGTAGAGGATGTCCCCTTGTCCTGGTCACAGGCCGAGGTATAAAAAGATCTTTGGAGAGATCCTTGTACTGTCCGTTCAGGTATTTGTACATTGTAATGAGGTCTCCCCTCAGTCGTCTTTTTTCTAAACTGAATAATCCCAAATTTTGTAATCTGTCAGTGTATTCTAATCCCCCCATTCCCCTAATAATCCTGGTTGCTCTCCTTTGCACCCGTTCCAGCTCTATTATATCCTTTTTATACACTGGTGCCCAAAACTGTACACAATATTCCATGTGTGGTCTGACCAGGGATTTGTATAAGGGCAAAACTATGTCTTTATCATGAGAATCTATTCCTCTCTTGATACATCCCATAATTTTATTTGCTTTAGCAGCAGCCGCCTGGCTCTGGTCACTAAAATTAAGTTTACCATCCACCAATACCCCCAAGTCCTTTTCAGCTTCAGTTTTACTAAGTAATTGACCGTTTAGAACATAATTATACTTTTTGTTTCCATGGCCCAAGTGCATAACTTTACATTTATCTACATTAAACCTCATCAACCATTTCTCTGCCCATCCCTCAAGCTTCCACAAATCCCTCTGTAATGCTAAACTATCGACCTCAGTATTTATTACTTTACACAGCTTAGTATCATCTGCAAATATTGAAACTTGACTGTGTAAACCCACTACAAGGTCATTAATAAAAATATTAAAAAGAAGTGGCCCCAATACTGACCCCTGTGGCACTCCACTGGTAACATCAACCCAATCTGAGAATGTGCCATTAATGACCACCCTCTGTTTTCTATCACTAAGCCAATTACTTACCCAGATACACAGATTTTCTCCTATTCCCAGCAGTCTCATTTTGTATACCAACCTTTTATGTGGCACGGTGTCAAATGCCTTTGAGAAGTCCAGATATACAACATCCACAGCGTCCCCCAGATCCAGTCTTGAACTTACCTCCTCGTAGAAACCAATCAGATTAGTCTGACAGGACCGATCTCTCATAAACCCATGCTGACGCTGGGTTATAAGGTTGTGCACAGTGAGATACTCCAGGATAGCATCTCTAACAAACCCCTCAAATATTTTCCCCACCACAGCAGTTAGACTTACGGGTCTGTAGTTTCCAGGATCGCTATTTGATCCTTTTTTGTATATTGGTACCACATTTGCTATGCGCCATTCCTGTGGAACATAACCAGTCCTCAGTGAATCTTCAAATATTAAAAATAACGGTCTGTCTATCACGGTACATAATTCATGCAGAACCCGGGGGTGTATGCCATCTGGCCCAGGTGATTTATCTATCTTAGTGGTTGCGAGGCGGCGCCGTACCTCTTCCTGGGTTAAACTGTTGACATTATAAAAAGAATTAACATTATTCCTCATTGTGTCTTCCACCAGGGGATTTTCCTGGGTAAAGACAGTTGAGAAGGCGACATTCAGTAGATTGGCCCTTTCCTCATCTCCTTCCACCATGACCCCCATGTTATTTCTAAGGGGACCCACACTCTCTGTTTTTAGTTTCTTATCATTTATATACTTGAAAAATAATTTGGGATTATTTTTGCTCTCCCTGGCAATATTTCTCTCAGTCTCTATTTTTGCGGCCTTTATCTGCTTTTTACAGGATTTATTTTTCTCTCTATAATCCTGTAATGCCTCATCGCTACCTTCACGTTTTAGCACCTTAAATGCTTTATCTTTCTCGCTTATTGCTTTCCTTACAAGACTAGTTAGCCACATAGGGTTTTTCTTGTTCCTTTTATGCTTTTTCCCATAAGGTATGTGTTTCTCACAGGACTTTTTCAGAATATATGAGAAAAAGTCCCATTTTTGGGGGGGGCTTTTGTCCTTGAGAGCATTATCCCAGTCTATGCCTAATGTTTCATATATCATAGTATAAATGTTATATATTAATGACATTTTAGATTATTCAGATATAATTGTGAGACATGATATGATATATTGTACATTGGGTGTATGTCTCTTCTATGCGGAGTATAACCTGCCCTTGTCACACCTCAAAACCGAAGCTCTAGGTGTAGAGGATGCCCCGTTTCTATGGTGATGGTAGAACCTCCTCTCCTCTAGGCGTAGAGGATGCCCCCTGTCTAGGGTGATGGTAGAACCTCCTCTCCTCTAGGTGTAGAGGATACCCCCTGTCTATGGTGATGGTAGAACCTCCTCTACTCTAGGTGTAGAGGAAGCCCCCTGTCTATGGTGATGGTAGAACCTCCTCTCCTCTAGATGTAGAGGATGCCCCTGTCTATGGTGATGGTAGAACCTCCTCTCCTCAAGGTGTAGAGGATGCCCCCCATGTCCTGGTAACAGGCCTAGGTACAAAAAGATCTTTGGAGAGATCCTTGTACTGTTCGTTCAGGTATTTGTAGATTGTAATGAGGTCTCCCCTCAGTCGTCTTTTTTCTAAACTGAATAATCCCAAATTTTGGAATCTGTCCTTGTATTCTAGTCCACCCATTTCCCTAATAATCTTGGTTGCTCTCCTCTGCACCCATTTCAGCTCTACTACCGTATATACTCGTGTATAAGCCAAAAAAGCTGAAAACCTCACTTCGGCTTATGCACGAGTCAATTAAAAAAAAAAATACTCACCCTCCGGTGCCCGGATCCACCGGCGGCGGCTCCCGATACCCGGCGGCGGCTCCCAAAGTTCAGGAATTAAATAAATGAAATGTTTCATATATCATAGTATAAATGTTATATATTAATGACATTTTTTGTATAAGGTCCTTTTCAGCTTCAGTTTTACCAAGTAATTGACTGTTTAGAACATAATTATACTTTTTGTTTCCATGGCCTAAGTGCATAACTTTACATTTATCTACATTAAACCTCATCAACCATTCCTCTGCCCACTCCTCAAGCTTCCACAAATCCCTCTGCAATGCTAAACTATCGACCTCAGTATTTATTACTTTACACAGCTTAGTATCATCTGCAAATATTAAACTTGACTATGTAAACCCACTACAAGGTCATTAATAAAAATATTAAAACGAAGTGGCCCCAATACTGACCCCTGTGGCCTCCACTGGTAACGTCACCCCAATCTGAGAATGTGCAATTAATGAGGACCCTCTGTTTTCTATCACTAAGCCAATTACTTGCCCAAATACAACGATTTTCCCCTAGTCCCAGCAGTCTCATTTTATGTCCCAACTAGAGATGAGTGAGCACTAAAATGCTCGGGTGCACGTTATTCAAGACAAACTTTTCCTGATGCTCGAGTGCTCTTCTCGAATAACGAGCCCCATTGAAGTCAATGGGAGACTCGAGCATTTTTCAAGGGGACCAAGGGTCTGCACAGGGAAGCTTGGCCAAACACCTGCAAACCTCAGAAAATGATGGAAACACCACGGAAATGGACAGGAAACAGCAGGGGCAGCATGCATGGATGCCTCTGAGGCTGCTTAATAAAACCATTATGCCAAAATTATGGGCAACAGCATGGCGATGACAGAGTGACCGAATGAGGATAGATAGCATCTAAAACATTCAATAATTGACCCTGACACTATAGAAGACGGCATGCAGAGGCTGCGGCAGCAGCGGCAGGCTAGAGAGTGTCATGGCGACATACCCTAAATGGACTCAGGCTTCAAACCAATGGGTGACAGAGAGGAACCAAAGGAGGTGAGCAAGAAGCGCTGAAATGATTTCCTATGTGAACAAAAGGTTGACGGTATATTTAGTCAATAACACAGCATGGTGGCGACATAGTGACCAAGTTCCATAACGTATCTGGTGAAACACCCGAAAAATTAGCCTGACACAGCTTGTTTGATAAGGGGACGACATGTGGAGGCAGCCATGGAGACGACTTCCATGATTAAGAATGACAGTATGGGGCATCCATATTGCTTCCATGATTGAAACTTCAGGTCTCCAGCATGGCGGCGACATATGCGGCGAGTTCCATTATGTATCTGGTGAAACACCTGAAAATTCTGCCTGACACAGCTCGTTTGATAAGGGGATGATGTGCTGTATATCCTCTCATGCTCCAGCGTCTGGGGTATAGAGAGTTGAAAGTTGTGCATGGAGACATTGGTGGACGCTGTGGAGGATCGTGGAGGCGAAATGGACAGGAAACAGCAGGGGCAGTATGCATGGATGCCTCTGAGGTTGCCTAATCTTGGGATGGAGCTGGCGGTCCACTGCCAGGCGAGCTTTCACCTGTCCAAGCCCCCTGTCTCTCGGCTCCTCCCCACCCAAAATGGGCCTGGGGCCCAGAAGCGTTTACTTTGAAAAAATTATAATTTTCAAAGCAGGCGGGGTCGTTTGAATATTTCACCTAGGAATAATGGAATAGCATAGCGGTTCTATTTTTAATTGTTTTTTCCGAAATGGTTCCACGATTAAGAGCGACAGTATCTGGCATCCATATTGCGCTGCTATGATTGCAACTTCAGATCTCCAGCATGGCAGCGACAGATGGGCCGAGTTCCATTATGTATCTGGTGAAACACCCGAAAATTCTGCCTGACACAGCTCGTTTGATAAGGGGACCATGTATGGAGGCAGTGAACTAGTAGTAGATTATAGGTGCTACAGTTAAAACTATGTTAGTTGGATCTTGGGATGGAGCTGGCGGTCCGCTGCCAGGCGAGCTTTCGGCTGTCCAAGCCCCTGTCTCTCGGCTCCTCCCCAAACAGCACTTCTAAGAACCTTTTGTATAAGATCAAGTGTAGTAGTGTCCTTATAAGTTTGGGTTATGGCGGGTGAGGGGAATGTAAACAGATGCGCAAGAAGCGCTGAAATAATATCGGTAAATGATCAAAGTTTGCCAGTGTATTTTGTGGATAACACAGCAGTGTGGCGACAAAGTTAACAAGTTTGAAGTGGACATGACGTGTGGAGGTAGCATTGGAGACAATGGGGCACATTTACTTACCCGGCCCATTCGCGATCCAGCGGCGCGTTCTCTGCACAGGATTCGGGTCCGGCTGGGATTTAAGATGGTAGTTCCTCCGCCGTCCACCAGGTGGCGCTGCAGCGCCGAAAATTATCTTAACGCCCCGGAATGCACCATCCCATAGAAGGTGAAGGTGAGCGCTCCCCAAGCGACACATTTTCGGTTTTTAAATGCGGCGTTTTTTCCGAATACGTCGGGTTTTCGTTCGGCCACGCCCCCCCCATTTCTGTCGCGCGCATGCCGGCCCCGATGCGCCACAATCCGATCGCGTGCGCCAAAAACCCGGGGCAATTCAAGTACAAGCGGCGCAAATCGGAAATATTCGGGTAACACGTCGGGAAAACGCGAATCGGGCCCTTAGTAAATGACCCCCAATGTGTGGAGGCAGCTATAAAGACAACATGTGGAGGCTTCTATGGAGACAATTTAATTTGGATAGTGCCTGTATGTGGCAGTCCAAAAAAGTTTTCAAACCAGAGGAGCAGGTAGGTGGCCCTCCAGAAAAATTAAATAGATTGAGTGCCTGTATGTGGCACTCCCAAAAATTGTTTAAAACAGAGGACCAGGTAGGTGGCCCTCCAGAAATATTAAATACATAGAGTACTATAGCTAGAGCCAGTTGGCCCTGCCAAAAAATATCCAGTTTCCTCTCTTTAGTGTACAAGGAGGAGGAGAAGGAGGAAAATGAGGAGGAGGAGTGCATAAATTATTCAGGTTGAGCTTCCTTCACCTGGTGGAGAATGAAAATCCGGAGAAATCCAGGCTTTATTCATATTGATAAGGCGTGTACGCTTATCGGTGATGATGCCACCAGCTGCACTGAAAACCCGCTCGGACAACACGCTAGTGGCAGGGCAGGCAAGAACCTCCAAGGCGTACAGCGCCAGTTCGTGCCACATGTCCAGCTTTGAAACCCAGTAGTTGTAGGGAGCTGTGTGATCTTTTAGGACGATGGTATGGTCATCTACGCACTCCCTCACCATCTTTCTGTAAAGATCAGCCCTACTCTGCCGAGACTGGGGACAGGTGACAGTGTCTTGCTGGGGTGACATAAAACTGGCAAAGGCCTTGTAAAGCATACCCCTGCCAGTGCTGGACAAGCTGCCTGCTCGCCTACTCTCCCTCGCTACTTGTCCCGCAGAAGTACGCCCTCTGCCGCTAGCGCTGTCAGAAGGGAAATACTGTTTCAGCTTGTGCACCAGGGCCAGCTGGTATTCATGCATTCTCACACTCCTTTCCTCTCCAGGGATGAGAGTGGAAAGATTTTGCTTGTACCTTGGATCCAGGAGAGTGAATACCCAGTAATCGGTGCTGGAATAAATTCATTGAACGCGAGGGTCACGGGATAGGCAGCCTAGCATGAAATCTGCCATATGCGCCAGAGTCCCAACGCGCAAGAATTCACTCCCCTCACTGGCCTGACTGCCCATTTCCTCCTCCTCCAACTCCTCCAACTCCTCTTCTTCTGCCCATACACGCTGAACAGAGAAGGACTGAACAATGCTCCCCTCTTCTGTCTCGCCAACATTCTCCTCCTCTTTCTCCTCATACTCCTCCACCTCCTCCGATATGCGCTGAGAAACAGACCTGAGGGTGCTTTGGCTATCAACAAGGGAATCTTCTTCCCCCGTCTCCTGTGACGAGCGCAAAACTTCCGACTTCATGCTGACCAGAGAGTTTTTCAACAGGCCAAGCAGCGGAATGGTGAGGCTGATGATGACGGCATCGCCACTGACCATCTGTGTTGACTCCTCAAAGTTACTCAGCACCTGACAGATATCAGACATCCATGTCCACTCCTCATTGTAGACTTGAGGAAGCTGACTGACCTGACTACCAGTTCTGTTGGAAGTTGACATCTGGCAGTCTACAATTGCTCTGCGCTGCTAGTAAACATGTTTAATGTTGAATTCCACCTCGTGGGCACGTCGCACAATAGTCGGTGAGTGGGCAGTTGGAGGCGGCGCTGCGCTGCCCTGAGAGTGGCAGCATCTGTGCTGTCCTTCCTGAAATGCGAACAGATGCGGCGCACCTTCGTGAGCAAATCAGACAGATTGGGGTATGTCATGAGGAACCACTGAGCTATGAGATTTAACACATGGGCCAGGCATGGCATATGGGTCAGTCTGCCGAGTTGCAGAGCCTCCACCAGGTTACGGCCGTTGTCACACACAACACTTCAGGTTCAGCGGTGCCAGTCACAGATCAGTCTGCGCCGTGATGCCCTGTAATAGCTCTTGGGCGGTGTGCCTTTTATCGCCTAGGCTCAGCAGTTTGAGCACCGCTTGCTTTCACTTAGTGACGGCACTGCTGCTGTGCCTAGAGCTACCGACTGATGGCGCCATGCCCATGCATGGTAATTCGGAGGAGGAGGTGGAGGAGGGGTGGGAGGAGGAGGAGGCATAGTAGGCCTGAGAGACCTGGACCGAGGTAGGCCCCGCAATCCTCGGCGTCGGCAGTATATGACCAGCCCCAGGGTCAGACTCGGTCCCAGCCTCCACCAAGTTAACCTAATGTGCCGTCAGCGATACATAGTGGCCCTGCCCGGCAGCACTCGTCCACATGTCCGTGGTCAGGTGGACCCTGTCAGAAACGGCGTTGGTCAGGGCACGGATGATGTTGTCTGACACGTGCTGGTGCAGGGCTGGGAGGGCACATCGGGAAAAGTAGTGGCGGCTGGTGACCGAATATCGAGGGGCGGCCGCTGCGATGAGGTTGCGAAAGGTCTCGGTCTCTACCAGCCTATAGGACAGCATCTCCAGGCTAAGTAATCTGGAGATGTGGACGTTGAGGGCTTGGGCGTGTGGGTGGGTTGCACTATACTTCCTTTTGCGCTCCAGCGTCTGGGGTGTGTAAAGCTGAACGCTGCGAATGTAGACATTGTTGGATGCTGTGGAGGATCGTGGAGGCGAAGATGTGGTTTTCGCACGGGAGGTGACTAGCAGAGGCAGCAGATGACACAGGGGAAGGAGCAGTGGTGTGCCCGGCCGGAGGTGAATGGGCTTGGTGCCATTGAGTGGGGTGTTTAGCATTCATATGCCTGCGCATACTGGTGGTAGTTAAGCTAGTAGTGGTGGAACCCCTGCTGATCTTGGTGTGGCACAGGTTGCACACCACAGTCCGTCGGTCATCCTGTGTTTCTTTAAAGAACCTCCAGACTTCAGAAAATCTAGCCCTCACCACGCTTGACTACGTGAAACATTTGGCGCTGATGCACCAGCTCTGGCCCTGCCTCTCCATCTGGCACCACCACTGCCTCTTCCAACCTGTTCTCGCCGAGGACTCGCCTCCGCCTCAGAAGCACTGTGTTCACCCGGGCTATCAACCCAGCTTGGGTCTGTCACTTCATCATCCTCCGATCCCTCAGTCTGCTCCCCCCTTGGACTTCCTGCCCTGACAACAACTTCACCACTGTCTGAAAACTGTGTCTCCTCATCGTCTGACACCTCTTTACAAACTTCTCCCACTACGTCAACAATGTCATCATCACCCACAGACTGTGACCGGTGGAAAACCTGGGCATCGGAAAAGAGCTCAGCAGCAACCGGACAAGTGGTTTGTGACTCTGGGAAGGGTCCAGAAAACAGTTCCTCAGAGTATGCCGGTTCAAATGCCACATTTTGCTGGAAGGGGGCAGACTGGGGGGAAGGAGGCTGAGGTGGAGGAGCTGGAGGAGTGCTGATTTTGGTGACATGGGTGGACTGAGTGGAAGACTGACTGGTAGACAAATGGCTAGAAGCATTGTCCGCAATCCACAACATCACCTGTTCGCACTGTTCTGGCCCCAACAGTGCTCTACCACGAGTCCCTGTAACTTGAGACATGAACCTAGGGAGTGTAGCTCTGCGGCATTCCCCTGCTCCCTCATCAGCAGGTGGTGTGTCATCCTGCCCAGGACCACAGCCTCTGACCCCTGCAGTAGTTGGATGCCCACGTCCACGCCCTCGTCCTCTACCCCTAGCCCTCGGGTTCAACATTTTCAAAATTAAAGTGTAAACTGTAAATTTTTTTGGATTTTTTTGTGTGTGTTTTTTGTGGTTTTTTTTTATAAAATGATGCTATCCTATTGATATGGCTAGTTTCTAGCCTACTCTAACAGCACACTGCTGTGCCTGTGCAAAAAAAATAAAAGTAAAAAAAAAATCAGCAGACTGTGCCTAATTCAATCAAACCCCTAATAAATTGTCCCACTTAGGTGTTTGAGATGTGTGTGTCACTAAGAGCTAAATAGAACGTTCCCAAGTCTCTCTGCAAATTCCTCACAATATGGTACTAGCTGCACTACTAGTGCCATCAAGGCCAACCACAAGCAAACAAAAAAATATATATATAACGCTATTCTAGCCCTAACAAGGGCTGTTGGGTTCTTGCAGACTCACTCCTGCCTAAGAGTAATCTAATATAACACCCTAACGCTATCCCTGCAGCAGCAGCAACTCTCTCCCTAACGGCATCCAGACAGAGAATGATGAGAGCAGCGCGGGCAGGGTCTAGTCTATTCCAGGGTCACCTGATCAGGCCAGCCAACCACTGCTATCGACGTGTAAGGGTACCACATCATGCTGGGTGGAGTGCAGAGTCTCCTGGCTTGTGATTGGCTCTGTTTCTGGCCGCCAAAAATCAAAAGGGCGGGAGATGCCATTTTCTCGAGCTGGCAAATTACTCGTCCGAGCAACGAGCAGTTTCGATTACGCTAATGCTTGAACGAGCATCAAGCTCAGACGAGTGTGTTCGCTCATCTCTAGTCCCAACCTTTTATGCGGCACGATGTCAAATGCCCTTGAAAAGTCCAGATATACAACATCCACAGCATCCTCCAGATCCAGTCTGTAACTTACTTCCTCGTAGAAGCCAATCAGATTAGTCTGGCAGGACCGATCTCTCATAAACCCATGTTGATGCTGGGTTTTAAGGTTATGCCCAGTGAGATACTCCACGATAACATCTCTAACTAACCCCTCAAATTTGTTTTCCCCACCACAGAAGTTAGACCTCAGGGAATCTTCAAATATTAAAAATAACGGTCTGTCTATCACGGTACATAGTTCATGTAGAACCTGGGTGTGTATGCCATCTGGCCCTGGTGATTTATCTATCTTAGTAGTTGTGAGGCGGCGCCGTACCTCTACCTGGGTTAAACTGTTGACATTCCAAAGAGAATTTACATCATTCCTCATCGTGTCTTCCACCAGGGGATTTTCCTTAGTAAAGATATTCGAGAAGGCAACATTCAGTAGATTGGCCCTGTCCTCATCTCCTTCCACCATGACCCCCATGTTACTCCTCAGAGGGCCCACACTCTCTGTTTTTAGTTTCTTATCATTTATATACTTGAAAAATAATTTGGGATCATTTTTGCTCTCCCTGGCAATATTTCTCTCAGTCTCTATTTTTGCAGCCTTTATCTGCTTTTTACAGGATTTAATTTCCTCTCTATAATCCTGTAATGCCTCATAGCTACCTTCACATTTAGCACCTTAAACGCCTTATCTTTCTCGCTTATTGCTTTCCTTACAAGACTAGTTAGCCACATTGGCTTTTTCTTGCTCCTCTTATGCTTTTTCCCTTATGGTATGTTTTTCTCACAGGATTTTTTTAGAATATATGAGAAAAAATCCCTTTTTTTGGGGGGGGGGGGGGCTTTTGTCTTTGAGAACATTGTCCGAGTTTATGCCTATAAGGTCTTCCTCTAGTTGCCCTCCTGAAGTTTAGAGTGTTGGTTGCCCCTCCAGTAACTCTCATAGTAAAGCGTAATACAAATTCAATGATATTATGATCACTATTACCGTGGCTCCTCTCCAACCTGTAATTTTGATACCCTGTCAGGTGTGTTGGTTAGCCAACCTCTTGTTGGCTACAGGACTAGTTGCAACAGGTAATTGTCTTTTGTTGTCGACACAAACCTGCTACCTTTGAAGGACCTACAGGTTTTTCCCTCCCAGTCAATTTCAGGGTAGTTGAAGTCCCCCATAATAAGTACTTCTCTGTGCTTTGAAGCCACATCCGTTTCACTTATCAGCATTTCCTCTGCTTCCTCCATTATATTTGGAGCCTTATAACAAACCCCTAGTAATATTTTATTATTCTTTTTCCCTCCCCTTATCTCCACCCATAGGGACTCCACATTTTCATTTGCGTCACCGATGTCATCTCGCAGGACAGGCTTGAGGAAAGAATTCACATATAAACAATGGACTATGACTCTTCCAGCTCTTTATCTACACTGTCTTTTTGCCCTGCACAAGTGTAGTTGCCCTCCCCCCAAGTCTCTAGTTTAAACACTCCTCCAACCTTCTAGCCATTCCCCCAAAACAGCTGCACCCTCCATATTGAGGTGCAGCCCATCTCTATTGCAGAGCCTCTAGCCATTTTTTTAATTCAAGAAAGCTTTATTGCAGTAAATATGAATACATAAGTCAATATACCGATGACCATAGCTTCCATTTCAAATGCAACAAGATAACAAGTTGGCAAAAACATACAAGGGAAAGAAACAGTATTGAGAAAATGACACCACAACTCATGTAGTCGAAGAGAGTCTTGTGGCTAAAGATTAAAACATATACATAACTACTTTCTAAATTTACAACAGGGCTCCCTTATCCTACTAAAAGATTTGTAAGTTCTATTCACCCAACTTACTAATTCTTCTAACCTTCAGATGGGATCTACTATACTTATCCATTCCTGAATTGAAGGTGGATCTTTACTAAGCCAATGAAGGTATTTGGCCGCTTGTATCAAGATTGTGACTGTGCAATTAGCTCTCGGAGTCCAGGATGAGTTTGGTAGCAACAACAACAGACTCCGGGGTAAACACAAACCTCATACCCGTGATCTGGTTGACCATACATTGTAATTCTGCTCATTGACCATACATTGTACTTCTTGGTTATACCTCTCTGAGGCATAGGACCATCAAATCATAGCAAGGGTATTTTATACCATACTGTGTTAAAGGTGCACCAAAAAAAGTGGTGCACTCTATCAAAGCAGAGCAGAGGGCACCAGATTCATGAAGAACACAAAGCTGAATCTAATATAATGTATAAAGAGGTCAGCAACACTAAACAACCTTGTGCTCAGCCTACACCATTTGCCAAAACATCAATACTACATATCAAAGAACAGAAGCAAAAAAATAATTGTACAGGCGAGCTAGAATTTATTAATATATTTTATTTTATGTCCCAGGTGCCCCTGCAACCCACATCTCGGGTCGCAGATGCACCTGTGTGCCCCCATGTAGCGGCTCCCTACGACTTTTACCTCTCTGCTATCCAGTGGCTTCTGCTGTTGTCCAGAGTGCATGTCCCTACCTCCAAGGATGCGTGGGCGCCTACTCTGTGAGATTTAAAGGGCCAACACGCCGCTAATTGGCGCTGGCCGGCCGATGACCTGTTAAATAGCTGGTCTTTTCCTATGATCCCTGACAGAATATTGTGCCTCATAGCCCTAGAGAAAGCTTCCTATTGTGATTCCTGTGTATTTAGCTTTGTGTACTCCAGCTACGTTTCTGAGCTCTATTCTCTTCTGCCTCGAACTTGTGCTAAGTCCCTGACTCTGATCATTTGCCATCTGTCCTGACATTCTGACTTACCACAACTCTGATTACCTGGTTTATTTCCACACTTTAGCCTTTCTTACTTTCTTGGAATGAAGCAGCCTTTGCCACCATCTATAGGAAAGGACTGTCAAGGCATATCAAAGACATGCTGTCTGCTTGAGATCTGCCATCTTCTCTGAGTGACCTCCAGTGAACATCCAGTTCTCAGAGCACCTGGAGGAGCAGCGCCTAGAACACACGATCAGGACCCGTTGTCTGCCCCTCTTGAACATGCCTGTCCTACTAGTGCTTCTGCCTTCTCAGATTCCGTTTCTGCAGGAAACTTTGTGGATGCTGCCCTGGTCTCCCAGAATCTGCTTCCTGTGGTCCGTTTCGAGAAGCCGCGGGTCATCTCATCTATCAATAGACAGATCCTCCGCGATACGGTCTGGTACTGCACAGAGCCTCTGTATCTGAAAATTTGGGAATTGCACAAGTAGAGACTGTAGTTTTATGTGTTACCTTGGTCTACATCTTCTGTTCTGCTGGGACTTCCATGGTTGCAACATCCTGCTCCTGTACTCAACTGGCGGACTTGGAAAGTTTGTCGCTGGGGACCAGAATGCCAGTCACTCTGTTTGGTGGCCCTTCATCCCGTGTCCACCACGGTGCCTCCAGTGTCCAACAAGCCACTGGTGGGTCGCCCCACTTCATATATGGACCTTTTGGATGTTTTCTCGGAAAAGCAAGGGGAGATTCTGGCTCCGCACTGATCCTACGACTGCCCTATAGAACTGTTGCTGGGACGGGTGTACCCACTTTATGTGCCTGAAACTCAGGCATTCTCAGCCTATGTGAAGGAGAATCTGCAGAAGTGGTTCTTAAGCAAGACCTCTTATCCTGCCAGTGCTGGTTTCTTCTTTGTGGACGGTTCACTCCATCCATGTATTTACTATCACGGCCTTAACAAGAAGAACCACTACCCACTGCCTCTGATCACGGAACTCTTTGATGGCCTATGTGGAGCCAAGGTGTTCACCAAATTGGACCTATGTGGGGCGAAGGCGATAAATGGAAGACCCCCTTCAATACTCATGATCGACACTTGAGTATTTGGAGTATCTTGTCAAGCCATTTGGTCTCTGTATTGCACCAGCCATATTCCAGGAGTTTGTCAAAAACATTTTCAGAGACTTGCTATATACATTTTTCGTGGTCTACCTGGACAATATCTACGTGTTCTCTATGGATCTCGAGTCCCATCAGGTTCATGTACAACAAGTTTTCAGGCACCTAAGGGCAAATCGCCTATATGTCAAGCTTTAGAAGTGTCGATTCCACCAAAAGAGTCTTCCATTTCTCGAGAATATCATCTCTGACAAGGGAATACAGATAGATTCCACTAAATTGTCTGTGGTCCCTCAGTGGCCTTGCCCAGTGAAACTTTGTGCCATCCAGAGATTCCTGGGCCTTGCTAATTACTACTGGCAGTTTATACCACATTTTTCCTCCCTCATGTCTCCCATTGTGGCGCTGACCAAGAAAAACACCAATCCTAAGCTGTGGCCCCTAGGTTTCTCCTAGCTGAAGTCTGCCTTTGCTTCTACTCACTTGGCCTGATCCAGAGAAACCATTCCTGCTAGAGGTTGACGCCTCCTTAGTGGGAGCTGGAGCCATTTTCATCCAGAAAGGGCTCGAGTGCTGACTTTGTGGCTTACATCCTTGCTGGTGGTGGTTCAGTGGGTCCACCGCCACCCACCCTGACATTTGATATCCAAAGAAACATGACATAGAAACAACTAAAAATGGGGGTCAATATTAGACCACCAATTTTTAAATATACAAAGCCTTGCAGAAAAAATACTTGGCCTGCTAATGGTTAAACCCAAACAAATCCCTCCATGTTAGAAATAAGGAGCAGTATCACATCATGGTAAAAAGTGCATTAGTGCAATTATCAAGTGGAATACATATCTAGGTGCAAGTAATACTTTACCAAGGAATACTTTATCAAAGTAGTGAAAAAGAGAGATTGTAGGTAGTGGGCACTGAGCCCCATGCATATCCCTGCTCCTCTGGCTGCTTCCTCAGGAGAAAACTGGGATAGCAGGATCCCAGAATTCAAACTAGACACTGGGGGGACGTCCCACCCACGAGCATGTGTTACATAATGAGAGTACACAAAACAGGCTACAAAAAGATGGCTGTCAATTTGCGCATGCGCAAACTTTATTGCACGTGCCATATTGGCCATTTTTATTCATAAGTTTATGTAAAATCCTGTCCACAGGCTTACGCCTAAAACCTGAGCTCTGTACTTGTGTGGCCTCTGAAAACCACAGGTCCTTTGGGGACTAACGGTGTCTAAACAGTGACACCTAGACGTCATACACTAGAGCAGTGATGACTAACCTATGGCACTGGTGCCAGAGATGGCACTCGGAGCCCTTTCTGTGGGCACTCAGGCCATCACCAGAGATGACTCCCGGTATCCTCCTGCAGTCCCAGACAGTCCAGGACTTGCTGTGCACAGAGGTATTTTAAAGTGACAGCTCTACCTGGGACTATTTTCTGCTTTATTGGTGTCCTCAGGGTGCTGGTATCAATGAAAACTGTGAGAGTATAAATCACAAATTAAATTTCTGTGTTGGCACTTTGCGATAAATAAGCGGGTCTTTGTTGTAGTTTGGGCACTCGGTCTCTAAAAGGTTTGCCATCACTGCACTAGAGTAAGCCCGCAAGATGTTGTAAGCCCGCATGTATGTCATATGTCTATGATTATGTCACCTAGGTGACGTGTCCTTGGACAAATTTCAGGCTTTGGTGCAAGAAATGGATTAAGTTGGTTTAAGGGCGATAGCTACCAACTGTATTGTATTGTATATTGTAATGTACTTAGGTTAATAGCAACCAAGCTGCCACCTCCACACTCTGTAATTCTGCCACTCTGTGGCTTCCCATGTTTCCGCCAGCTAAAGAATTTGTCATTGTGCCACTCTCTGACCTTATGCTGCTGATGCTGCCACCTTTGCACCTCTTTTTAAGCAAAGGCATAATATTTTCAGGAAAATTGTAATGTATTATGCATGTGTCATCTCTCATTTCAAGCATCCAATTCATTTCAAGCTTCAAATTAATTTCAAGCTTCAGATTAATTTCAAGCTTCAAATTAATTTCAAGCTTCAAATTCATTTCAAGCCTCAAATTCATTTCAAGCCTCAAATTTATTTCAAGCCTCACATTTATTTCAAGCCTCAAATTCATTTCAAGCATCAAATTCATTTCCAGCCTCAAATTAATTTCAAGCCTCAAATTAATTTCAAGCCTTAAATTCATGTCAAGACTCAAATTCCTTTGAAGCCTCAGATTCATTTCAAGCCTCAAATTAATTTCAAGCCTCAAATTAATTTCAAGCCTTAAATTATACCATGTTAAAGGTGCACCAAAAAAAGTGGTGCACTCTATCAAAGCAGTGCAGGGGGCACCAGATTCATGAAGAACACAAATCTGAATCTAATATAATGTATAAAGAGGTCAGCAACACTAAACAACCTTGTGCTCAGCCTACACCATTTGCCAAAACATCAATACAACATATCAAAGAACAGGCCTAGGTACAAAAAGATCTTTGGAGAGATCCTTGTACTGTTCGTTCAGGTATTTGTAGATTGTAATGAGGTCTCCCCTCAGTCGTCTTTTTTCTAAACTGAATAATCCCAAATTTTGGAATCTGTCCTTGTATTCTAGTCCCCCCATTTCCCTAATAATCTTGGTTGCTCTCCTCTGCACCCATTTCAGCTCTACTACCGTATATACTCGTGTATAAGCCAAAAAAGCTGAAAACCTCACCTCGGCTTATACACGAGTCAATTTAAAAAAAAAAAACACATCCTCCGGTGCCGGGATCCACCGGCGGCGGCTCCCGATACCCGGCGGCGGCTCCCAAAGTTCAGGACATTAAATAAATAAACGTAAATAAATAAAACGTAGGGCATAACTTTACATTTATCTACATTAAACCTCATCAACCATTCCCCCCAGCCTCACGTCCGTTCCAAACTCACAAGCCTCGGCCACGCCTCCACTGCAGAATATCCGTCTTCCGATGGTTTTGGAGGAAGCGCGTCTGTGATGTCCCGCTGGACACCAGGCTTGCTCCAGGAGTTACCGCAGTGTCACATGCGTGCCAGAGGCCTCCACACCTGCTGCTGCCATTCTGAGCTTGTGATGCCTGGGAGCCCCCTCCCCAAGATGAGACACTTTGTAACCCCTTAACGGCTTGGCCCTTTTTAGTTTTTTCACTCCATTTTCACTCACCACTTCAAAAATCATAACTTTTTATTTTCCTCATAATGGTCATGTGTGATGGTTATTCTCTGCAAATAAGAAATAGGGAATTGCACGTTCTTGTGACGGTATTGAATATTCCATGCCATGCTATGGAAAGGGGGAAAAAATTCAAATGCATTGAAAAGGGTGAAAAAAAGCATTTGCGGACGTTTTCTGTGGGCTTGAATTTACAAGCTTTCACTGGCGCCCCAAAGGACAGGTTACTTTATTCTTGGGTCGTTTACTATACTGGATAACACATTTGTATAGGTTTTATATCGTTTTCATACAATGTACACAAAATTAACACTCCTGTACCATTTTTTTTTTAATTTTGCTATATCTGGCGCCAATAACTTTTTCATACTTGGTACGGAGCTTGGGTGGTTGGTCATTGTTTGCAAATTTTGATGGCATTATCATTGCATATAATTTTTAGGATGTGCAACTTTGATCACTTTTATGATTTTTTATATTTTCAAAATGGTGATCGCACATTGTAAAAATAAGTTAAACGAAGTAAAGGCCTGGGGTCTGTCGGAAGAACCCAAGGCTTTAATGTATCGCCGACTCCCCAATGATGTCAGGGGAAGCCGCACGGACCATTGCCAGCTGAATCGTCGGGAAACACCCGCAATCGGTGCTTGCTAGCGATACAGCAAAGAGTTACGGCTATGGAGAGGGCTCGGCCGCGAGCCCTCTCCATGCACGGACCCAGTTGCGCAGAGTACTAGTACGGCGCAAGTCGGAAAGGGGTAGAGACAGTACCTGCACTTGCTGGTCCTTACTTGGGCGCCCTGGAGCCTTTTTGGAAACAATGGAACCTTCTCTCTTGAATTCTTGATAGTGTGATAGATTGGTGACTGAGGTGCAATCTTTCCGACTGCCGATTACTTCTTCTGTTTGGCCAGTTTTGTGCCAGTGCAATGATGATGCACATGTTTCTTAGAGACTAACCAGGGGAACAGAGAAACACAATGATGCCAAGCACAGCTTTCCTGTAAAGTAGCTCAGTGGTTGTGGATTATTACTTACTCAGAAAGATGATCTCCAGCTCTTGTCCTCATACCACCCGTCTACACACCTACCCGTGTTACTACCCACCGTGTGTTACCCTGACACCCAACGGGTGTACCTGACACCACAACGTGTGTTACCTGAAACCCACACGTGTACATGACACCCAACCTGTGTTACCTGACACACTTGACTGCACCTCGTGTTACACGACACCCACACGTGTGATACCGACACACCAAGTGTGTTACCATGACAACCACACGTGTGTTACCTGACACCCACACCTGTGTCTACGGACCCACACTGTACCTGCTGACACACACCCGTGTTACTTGAGCAATACACTGAATGAAACCATGGTAGCTGCTCCGTTTTAATGGCACATGCAATGAAGTTGAAATTGTGTTTTGGGGAAAAAGTTCATTTCTAGGCCAAATATTGACTTTGCAATTATTTGCTGTTAAGCTGATCCCATCTTTATAACATTCATGAATGTATGCAATAGTCCATAAAAACCGGATACAGTAGACTTGTAAAAAATTAACAATTTGTATCCAGCTTCTACAAAACTTTTGGACATGAATGTGCACAATCCAATACCTGAGGATACTCCCGTATAGCCCAGGATCGTGTGCTGTAGTCACTGACTAACCTCTAGGGTGTGTGACATTGCCATACTGGGTCACAGTGGTAATTAGTAATGTGTGAGCTGGGATTGGGGGGACGGGAGCACAAAAGCTCCTGATGGGGCACCTGCTGCGGTACCAATACGAGAATGACTGCAGTGTCAGACCTTGAGGATATGCCGGGTATTATAGTCACAGGATCTGTGCTGTAGTCACTGAATAACATCTTAGTGGTGTGTGACATTGTCATTGGTCACAGCGGTGATCAGTAATGTGGCGCTGGATTGTGTGGACGGGGGCAACTAAAGCTTCCTGTTTGGGGCACCAATAGAATGATCTGCAGGATCCAGTCTGAGGATATCAAGTATAGTCCCAGGATCTGTGTGTAGTCACTGACTAACCTCTGCTATGGTTAGTGTGACATAGTCATAGGGGTCACCAGTGGTGATCAGTAATGTGTGCGCTGGGATTGGGGTGGACGGGGGCACAAAAAGCTTCCTGTATGGGCACCTCGATGGTACAAAGATAATGACTGTAGTATCCCGTACCTGAGGATATCGTATAGTCCAGGACTAGGTGACTTTAGTCACTGACTAACTCGCTATGGTTGTGGTGACATTGTCTAGGGTCACAGTGGTGATCATAATGTGTGCACTGGGATTGGGTGGACGGGGGCACTTAAAGCTCCTGTATGGGGCACCTGCTGGTACCAATAGATAATGACTACAGGAGCCGTAACTGAGGATATCCTATAGCCCCAGGATCTGACTGTAGTAAATGACATAACCTCATAGTGTGTGTGCATGTCTATGGGTCACAGTGGTGTTCAATAATGTGTGCGCTGGGATTGGGGTGGGAAACGGGGGCACAAAAAGCTTCTGTATGGGGCACCTGCTGGTACCGATAGATAATGACCGCAGTATCCAGTGACCTGGGATATCCGTATGTCCAAGGATCTGTACTGTAGTCACTGACTACCTCCTAGTGTGTGTGACTTGTCATATGGGTCACAGTGGTGATCATGTATGTGTGCCCTGCGATTGGGGTGGACGGGGGACACTTAAAGCGTCTCCTGTATGAGGGCACCGGCTGGTACAATAGATAATGACTACAGTATGCAGTACCTGACGGATATCCGTAAGTCCAAGGATCTGTCGTAGTCACTGGACTAACCTCCTAGTGGTTGTGAACATTGTCATATGGGTCACAGTGGTGTGAGTAATGTGTGCGCGCGGATTGGGGTGGACGGGGGGGACACAAAGCTTCCTGTCTGGGGCACCTGCTGGTACCAATAGATAATGATGCAGTATCCAGTACCGAGGATATCCGTATAGTACCAGGATCGTGCTGGGGAATAGTGGTAGATGAGTAGTGGTCTCCAATGACACCAGCACTGCGGCCCGCCCCCCCCGAGGTAATGAGTAATAGGTATCACCATATCTGGACCGACAGAAGATGTAAACCACAACTGACCCGCCAACTGTCATCTTGACAAGAGTCATAAAAGTTGAGGTCCAGTGTAATTGGGTAAGAGTCAGGATTCTGGTTAATATTATCAATGCAAAGAAAAAAATCAGAAGAAAGTGTAGAAATCATCAAAACTCTTCCTGTGAATAAAGAAAAGACACATCCAGATGAGTAAGTGACTGGAGGACATTGTACTGTACTTACAACACGCAGGAAGATGGAGATACTGCAGATTTGACCTATAAAATACACGTATAAGTATGTGCCACCTTCCTGACCCCTAATAGCTTCACCTTCATTTTCCATAAAAAGCCTCGTTATTATACAGAGATTGTGACATACAGGATGTTGGCAAGTGACATGAAAACTGATGAAAACACAGATGAGAGGCTCCACTATCATAGGATCCTACACCCTAAACTCACAATGTACATGAGGTCCCTGTATGTGCAACCACTGTTATATGTGCAGTAACACAAAAGCGCTTTTCTAGCTTTTCTATATAGAGATGAGCTGCCATGACAGGCCCCCATATCAGACGGGGGGTCTAACAATCCAAGACCCCACAGATCAGCAGCTGTCTTTACATGAAAAGTGTCTGGTGACAGAGAACTGATCTGACGAGGGAGTGAGGGATCAGGGAGTGGATGTAGCCACCTACCATCTGATATCAGTGAGATATAATAGAAACGGACACGCAGGTAGGTACCAGGGATGTCTGCAGAGGGTCCGAAGGGAGACCCCAGAAAAACGAGCTCCTTTACACTAAAGAACAATATACAGAGACAAGGACATTTACATTGTACAACGTTATCTGGGAAGTATTTTGAGGGAAGATCTAGATATATGAAGGATTTATATTTGTTATCGCCCCCCAATGATGAGTCTCCATCTGGTGGTGTTATGTAGATTATCATACAACATTTCTTATCCTGAGATCACAAACAATTCTGTGAATGACAACAGTGAAGAAGCAGCAGAGAAAGAGACTGAACAGCTCCTGTAGGAATAAGATGAGAGGACAATCTTCCCTGTGCACGATGTGATGGTGACACGAGACAGCGTTCCAAGGATCAGGGCACCCTGGTGACTGCTATCATCTCCCTCTTATATACAGGATGATGGGAGATATGTTAACATTGTCTGATTCTCATCTCACAGCATTCTGGATCTGCTCCCCGTGATGTGGTCTCATCCGTTTTTACACTGGATAAAATGTAGGAGAAGAAGAAAGAAGAAGAATTAACCATTTCCACCGTCATGTGTTATGCAGATTGATTCCTCTCCACCGTTCTGTACACAGACTTTCTTATTGTACTAGTCCGGACTAGGAAACAAAATATAATTCAGTATTTACCACTGATCTCTGCACATTCAGTAAAGTGCAAGAGTCTTGCAATTCCTAAATAGAGAGAGCAGGTTGGTCCAAATCAGGTTCGACAGGTGTATATTGAATTCTTCAAACTTCAGGAAAAAACAATGGTTTAGGGAAAATAAGAAATAAAGTAAGAAATAATACATAACAAAATCATAACAGTAAACACTAAAAAAAAAAATAATTAAACAATAAGGGTAACATTTACTAAGAACAGTGCGTCTGTATATATGCAGTGCCTGTGTAGAGTGCAGGGGCGCCAGGAAATGTCAGGATTTCTGGTGCCTGTTCTCCATGAATCGGTGCCCCCTGCACTGCTCAAAACAGAGTGCAGAAATTTGTGCCACATAAATATAGTGCAGTGCAAGCCACAAACCGTCCCATACAAACACAAATGTGGCACAGACACTTACGTAAATACCTTCGCAAGTAGTTGCCAAACCTCAAAGAACTTGCCAAAGTCCGACAGAAAACTAGCGCAAGGTCCTGTAAATGAGATTAATGGTGCAGCAGTAACCCCTTGCCGCATTTGGATGCTTGAACATCCTGCTGAGGAAAGGGTGTATGGGAAAAGGTGAAGTCCTCTTCATATTCATCAAGTGTTGGTCTAATGTTTCAACTAAACTGGGCGTTGGAGCTGGAATCGAACCGTTCTCGGCTCTGCTGAAACACCATTTATGGACATAGTTAGGCTAATGCAGACGACTGTGTGCCCGCCATACAGTAGCCGGTGGGCACACTTTGGATCCCGGAAGAGCGCGGAGCAGTGCTAACACACGCCCCTCTCCATAGAAAACATAGCCACACGGTGCCTATTTGCCGAGATAGTACACGTTCATCTTGTCCCGGGTACAAACGGTACAGTGCCACAGATCGATCGCACCACCTCCATACGGGGCCGTGCGCCCATTGCAGGGCCTATGGGGACACAAATCCGACGTATATAGGTCAGCCTTATATACGTCCCCCAAAGCGGTCTGATGCAGCGTTATAGTGGACTTCCACCTAGTTGATACTGTACATATGAGGACGATGAGCTGGGGCAGGCCAACGTTCCTCTGCTGTACGATAGGTGAGGAGCAGCAGGGGGAGAACACCACAAACTGTTAAACAGGCGGCAGAACTCTAAGCAGCATCACCAGCAGGTCTGTGTAGTTGGTCAGGAACTTTGCACCCAACTTGAGCACATGACATAATATTGGACGTGTGTCAACTTGGCTCTGACTATAGCTTGCTACAAGGTCGGCTGTTGGGCACACCACCGGACGGGGTGCATAGAAGAAAAACACTCATATGTTGTCCTGGATCCCAGTCCACAGCTTGTGGGTGTGTGTGGTCTTTGACTAGTTAGAGGATTTTAGCATGGCCTGCTGCCGTTTTCCCATGACTTTGATAAAGAGATTCATGTGGGTGCTGCACGATGGATAAAGAAGCAAAGAAGAGGAAGTGTAGGAAGAGGCACTGGAGGCAAGGAGTGATGTCTGCAATTCTAGTGGAGGAAAAAATATGATCCAGTATCAGCTGTCAATAACATTAAACCAGTGGACGGTAAGGAGAGTGGCATCTCTACCTGTTGCTTAGGGTCTACATGTCAGTTGTGCTGTGCAATTCGGAACTAATAGCATTTCAACAGTGCACAATGTCTACAACCTGTTGGATTAGGGGGGGGACTGCCTGTGCGAAACAGAAGTGGTCTGGAATTACATTCTGTTGGCTTCTCTAAAGCTCTCCGTCTCCACCAGCCGAATGGAAGCATTTTAAGGCCGCCAATTTGGAAATGCTGCTATTCAGCCAGAGCTCATGCGTGTGAGGGACTAAAAACCTTTTGTTTTCACCGACACCACCACCTCTCGAACTCTCCCCCCCTTGGGGATAAAAACACAAATGCCATACCCCCGTGGCCCAGGCGTACATCCTCCTTTGTATGAGAATATATATATGGTACATACATTTTACATCTGGTTAAAATGTAAGATGAAAATGTTTAGATATCATTGTATAAATGTTATATATTATGACATTTTAGACATTCAGATATAATTGTGAGACATGCTATGATATATGTACATTGGGGTATGTCTCTTTATGCGAGTATAACCTGCCCTTGTCACACTCAAAAACCGAAGTTTGTATGTATTCTTCGGACCTCAGAGCCAGTATGGGGAGATGACAGTTATCTTAGTTATCATAGGATTTAAGGCGGAAAAGCCATGAACTCCAACTTTAAGAGTTAAATCAATGTTTATCCCCATAACCTGTAGATTTTTTCTCTCAGGAAAATCATCCAGGCCTCTCTTGAACATGTACAGAGAGTCCACCATAAACAACCTCCTGACGACAGAGAGTTCCAACAGTTTATGCTATTACAGTAGAGAACCTTTATCTATTTTGATGGTAGAATCTCCTCTCCTCTAGGTGTAGAGGATGGCCCCGTTTCTATGGTGATGGTAGAATAACCCTCTCCTAGGTGTAGATGATGCCCCCTGTCTATGGTGACAGTAGAACCTCATCTCCTCTAGGGTACAGGATGCCCCCCTTGTCTATAGTGATGGTAGAACCTCCTCTTCTAGGTGTAGAGGATGCCCCCTGTCTATGGTCGAGGGAGAACCTCTCTATCTAGGTGTAGAGGATGTCCCCTGTCCTCATGGTGATGGTAGAACCTCCTCTCCTCTAGTGTAGAGGATGCCCCCTGTCTATGGAGATGATAGAACCCCCTCCCTCTAGGTGTAGAGGATGCCCCTGTCTATGGTGATGGTAGAACCTCCTCTCCTATAGGTGAGAGGATGCCCCCTGACTATGGTATGTGAAACCTCTCTCTCTAGGTGTAGAGGATACCCCGGTTATGGTGATGGTAGAACCTCATATCCTCTAGGTGGAGGAGGATGTCCCCTCTATGGTGATGGTGGAACCTCATCTCCTCTAGGTGTACAGGGATGCCCCTGTCTATGGTGATGATTGATCCTCCTCTCCTCTAGGTGTAGAGGATGCCCCCTGTCTATGGTGATAGTAGAACCTCCTCTCCACTAGTGTAGAGGATGCCCCCTGTCTATGGTGATGGTAGACACCTCCTCTCCCTAGGTGTAGAGGATGCCCCCTGTCTATGGTGATGGTAGATCCTCCGATACATATAGGTGTAGAGGATGCCCCGTTTATATGGTGATGGTAGAAACCTCCTCTCCACTAGGTGTAGAGGATGCACCCTGTCTATGGGGATGGTAGATCCTCCCTATATAGGTGTAGAGTGCCAGTTTATATGGTGATTGGGTTGGGGGGGTGGGGGGGGGGGGGGGGGGGGTGGGGGGTTGGTAGAACCTCCTCCCACGAGGTGTAGAGGATTGGCCCCCTGTCTCTGGTATGGTAGAAACTTCCTCTACTCTAGGTGTAGAGGATGCCCCCTGCTATGGTGATAGTAGAACATCCTCTACTCTAGGTGTAGAGAAGCCCCCGGTCTATGGTGGTGGTTAGAACCTCCTCTCCTTCTAGGTGTAGAGGATGCCCCGTCGGTGGTGATGGTAGAAAACTCCGCTCTCTAGGTGTAGAGGATGCCCCCATGTCTGGTAACCGGGCCGAGGTACAAAAAAGATCTTTTGGAGAATCCTGTGTACTTTCTTCAGGTATTTGTAGATTGTATGAGTCTCCCCTCAGTCGTCTTTTTTCTCAACTGAATATCCCAAATTTTGGAATCTGTTCCTTGTTTATTAGTCCTCACCATTTTTCCTAATAATCTTGGTGTCTCCTCGCTGCCCCATTTCAGCCTCTTACTAACCGTATATACCTCGTGTATAAGCACAAAATAGCTGCAAAATCACCTCGGCTTATACACGATCAATTTAAAAAAAAAAACAACACCCTCCGGTGCCGGGATCCACCGGCGCGGCTACCGACTACCCGGCGGCGGCTCCCAAAGTTCATGGACATAAATAAATAACTAAATAAAAAACGTAGGCAGATAACTTAGCTTACATACCATCACCTCCCTGCCCTCCTCAAGCTTCCACACAACCCTCTGTAATGCTATCGACCTCAGTATTATTACTTGACACAGCTTAGTATCATCTGCAAATCATATTAACTGACTGTGTAAAAACCCACTACAAAGGTCATTAATAAAAATAAAAAGAAGGGTCACAATACTGACCCCTGTGGCCTCCACTGGTACATCAAGCCAATCGAGATGTGCAATTAATGAACGATCTTCTGTTTTCTTCACTAAGCAATTACTTACCCAAAATACACAGATTTTCCCCTATTTCCCAGCAGTTTCTCATTTTACGTAACCAACCTTTTATCGGCACGGTGTCATCCCTTGAAAGTCCAGATATACAACTCCACAAGCCGCGTCCGCCCAGATCCAGTCGTAACGTACATTCCTATGTTAAAGCACCTCAGATTAGTCGGCAGACCGATCTCTCATAAACCCTGTTGACGCTGGGTTATAACGTTATGCACAGTGAGTATACTCAGGATAGCAATCTCTAACTAACCCCTCACAATATTTTTCCCCACCACAGAAGTTAGACTCACGGTCTGTAGTTTCCAGATCCACTTTTTGATCCTTTATTGTATATGTGGTAGCACATTTTGCTATGCCCATCCTCAGGAATCTTCAAATATGAAAAATAACGGTCTATCACGGTACATATTCATGATAGAACCTGGGGGTGTATGCTATATGCTCCCGGGTTATTATCAATTTAGTGGTTGCGGCAGGCGCCGTTTTTCCTCTTCCGGGTTAAATTTTGACATTCCAAAGAGAATTTACACATCTTCCTCATTGTGTCTTCCCAGGGATTTTCCTTAGTACAGTATATTCGCGCACAAGGGACACGTAATTGCCTTTTCTCATCCCCAAGACCCCCATGTTACTCTAGAGGGCCCCACTCTGTTTTAGTTTCTTATCATGTATATACTTGAAACTTAAATATTGGGATTGTTTTTGCTCTCTGGAATATTTCTTCGTCTCTATTTTGCGGCCTTTATTCGCTTTTTAGCAGGATTAATTTTCCTCTATAAATCCTGTATGCTCATCTGCTACCTTTCAAGGCTGTTTAGCACCTTTAATGCATTCACTTCTTCTGCCTTAGTTGCTTTCCTTACAAGAATATTTTATCCACATTGGCTTTTCTTGTTCTCTAGCTTTTTCCAACTAAAGTATGTGTTTCTCACAGGATTTTTTTTTGAATTTGAGAAAAATTCACATTGGGTGGGGGGGGGGGGGGCTTTTGTTTGAGAACTTTGCTGAGTTTATGCGAATAAGGTTTTCCTAGTGCTGAAAATTTGCCCTCCTGAAGTTTAGAGTGTTGGTGTGCCCCTCCACTAAATTATTATTCTTTTTCCTCCCCTTATCTCACCCATAGGGACTCCACATTTTCATTTGCGTCACCGATGTCATCTCGAGGACAGGCTTGAGGCAAGAATTCACATATAAACAAGGGACTATGACTCTTCCCAGTCTCTATCTACACTGTCTTTTTGCCCTCCACAAGTGTAGTTGCCTCCTCCCCCCAAGTCTCTAGTTTAAACACTACTCCAACCTTCTAACCATCCCCAAAACAGCTGACCCTCCCATTGAGGTGCAGCCCCTCCCTATTGTAAAGCTGTAGCTTTTTTTAATTCAAGAAAGCTTTATTGCAGTAAATATAATACATAAGCGCAATTACCAATTGACCCATAGCTCCATTTCACATACACACATAACAAGTTGGCAAAAAATACAAGGGAAAGAAACAGTATTGAGAAATGAAACCAGACACTCATGTAGTCGAAGAGAGTGTTGTGGCGTAAAGATTAAAACATATACATGAATACTTTCTAAATTTAAAACAGGGCTCCCTTATCCTACTAAAAGATTGTAAGTTCTATTCACACAATTACTAATTCTTCTAACCTTCAGATCTGATCTACTTTACTTATCCATTCCTGAATAGAGGTGGATCTTTACTTCAGCCAATGAAGGGATTTGGGGGTGTATCAAGATGGAACTATGCAATTAAATCTCGGGTCCCAGGATGAGTTTGGTAGCAACAACAGACTCCGGGTAAACACAAACCTCATACCCGTGATCTGGTTGACCATACGTTGTAATTTGCTCATTGACATCAATTGTACTCTTGGTGATACCTCCCTGAGGCATATGACCATTAAATAATGACAAGGGTGTTTTATACCATACCATGTTAAAGGGTGCACCAAAAAAGTGGTGCACTCTATCAAAGCAGTGCAGGGGGTCACAATTCAGAAGAACACAAATCTGAATCTAATATAATGTATAAAGAGGTCAGCAAACACTAAAAACCTTGGGCTAGTACACCATTTGCCAAACATCAAACAACATATCAAAAGAACAGGCCTCCCCCCAGGTACAACAAGATTTGGAGAAAGAAAGTCCTTGTAACGTGTGTTCAGGTATTTGTAGATGTAATGGCAGGTCATCCCTCAGTCGTCGTTTTGAAAAAACTGAATAATCCAACATTTTGGACACTGTACTTGTATTCTAGCTCCCCCATTTCCCTAATAATCTTGGTGCTCTCCTCTGCAACCCATTGTAGTTACTACCGTAATACTCGTGTTATAAGTCCAAAAAGAGCTAGAAAACTCACCTCGGCTTATACACGAGTCAATTTAAAAAAAAAACACACACCCTCGCGGCGGGATCCACTCCCGATACCCGGCGGCGGCTCCCAAAGTTCAGGAATTAAATAAATAAACGTAAATAAATAAAACGTAGGGCATAACTTTACATTTATCTACATTAAACCTCATCAACCATTCCTCTGCCCGCTCCTCAAGCTTCCACAAATCCCTCTCTAATGCTATCGACCTCAGTATTTATTACTTTACACAGCTTAGTATCATCTGCAAATATTAAACTTGACTGTGTAAACCCACTACAAGGTCATTAATAAAAATATTAAAAAGAAGTGTCACAATACTGACCCCTGTGGCACTCCACTGGTAACATCAACCCAATCTGAGAATGTGCCATTAATGACGACCCTCTGTTTTCTATCACTAAGCCAATTACTTACCCAAATACACAGATTTTCCCCTATTCCCAGCAGTCTCATTTTATGTACCAACCTTTTATGCGGCACGGTGTCAAATGCCCTTGAAAAGTCCAGATATACAACATCCACAGCGTCCCCCAGATCCAGTCTGTAACTTACTTCCTCGTAGAAGCCAATCAGATTAGTCTGGCAGGACCGATCTCTCATAAACCCATGTTGACGCTGGGTTATAACGTTATGCACAGTGAGATACTCCAGGATAGCATCTCTAACTAACCCCTAAATATTTTCCCCACCACAGAAGTTAGACTCACAGGTCTGTAGTTTCCAGGATCACTTTTTGATCCTTTATTGTATATTGGTACCACATTTGCTATGCACCAGTCCTCAGGGAATCTTCAAATATTAAAAATAACGGTCTATCACGGTACATAGTTCATGTAGAACCTGGGGGTTTATGCTATCTGGCCCCGGTGATTTATCCATCTTAGTGGTTGCGAGGCGGCGCCGTACCTCTTCCTGGGTTAAACTCTTGACATTCCAAATAGAATTTACATCATTCCTCATTGTGTCTTCCACCAGGGGATTTTCCTTAATAAAGATATTCGCGAAGGCGACATTCAGTAGATTGGCCCTTTCCTCATCTCCTTCCACCATGACCCCCATGTTACTCCTCAGAGGGCCCACACTCTGTTTTTAGTTTCTTATCATTTATATACTTGAAAATAATTTGGGATTGTTTTTGCTCTCCCTGGCAATATTTCTCTCAGTCTCTATTTTTGCGGCCTTTATCTGCTTTTTACAGGATTTATTTTTCTCTCTACAATCCTGTAATGCCTCATCGCTACCTTCACGGTTTAGCACCTTTAATGCCTTATCTTTCTCGCTTATTGCTTTCCCTACAAGACTATTTAGCCACATTGGCTTTTTCTTGTTCCTCTTATGCTTTTTCCCATAAGGTATGTGTTTCTCACAGGATTTTTTTAGAATATATGAGAAAAATTCCCATTTGGGGGGGGGAGGGCTTTTGTCTTTGAGAACATTGTCTGAGTTTATGCCTATAAGGTTTTCCTTTAGTTGCTGAAAATTTGCCCTCCTTAAGTTTAGAGTGTTGGTTGCCCCTCCACTAACTCTCATAGTAAAGCGTAATACAAATGCAATGATATTATGATCACTATTACCCAGGTTCAGCCCCAACCTGTAATTTTGATACCCTGTCAGGTGTGTTGGTTAGGATATGGTCCAGAAGTGCCCCCCCCCCCCCCTCTTGTTGGCTACAGGACTAGTTGCGACAGGTAATTGTCTTTTGTTGTCGACAAAAACCTACTAACTTTGAAGGACCTGCAGGTTTTTGCCTCCCAGTCAATATCAGGGTAGTTGAAGTCCCCCATGATAAGTACTTCTCTGTGCTTTGAAGCCGCATCCATTTCACTTATCAGCATTTCCTCTGCTTCCTCCATTATATTTGGAGCCTTATAACAAACCCCTAGTAATATTTTATTATTCTTTTTCCCTCCCCTTATCTCCACCCGTAGGGACTCCACATTTTCATTTGCGTCACCGATGTCATCTCGCAGGACAGGCTTGAGGCAAGAATTCACATATAAACAATGGACTATGACTCTTCCCAGCTCTCTATCTACACTGTATTTTTGCCCTCCACAAGTGTAGTTGCCCTCCCCCCAAGTCTCTAGTTTAAACACTACTCCAACCTTCTAACCATTCCCCCAAAACAGCTGCACCCCCTCCATTGAGGTGCAGCCCATCCCTATTGTAAAGCCTGTAGCCTTTTTTTTGAATTCAAGAAAGCTTTATTGCAGTAAATATAAATACGTAAGTCAATATACCGATGACCATAGCTTCCATTTCACATACAACAAGATAACAAGTTGGCAAAAACATACAAGGGAAAGAAACAGTATTGAGAAAATGACACCACAACTCATGTAGTCGAAGAGAGTGTTGTGGCTAAAGATTAAAACATATACATGACTACTTTCTAAATTTAAAACAGGGCTCCCTTATCCTACTAAAAGATTTGTAAGTTCTATTCACACAAATTACTAATTCTTCTAACCTTCAGATCTGATCTACTTTACATATCCATTCCTGAATAGAAGGTGGATCTTTACTCAGCCAATGAATGTATTTGGCTGCTTGTATCAAGATTGTGACTATGCAATTAACTCTCGGAGTCCAGGATGAGTTTGGTAGCAACAACAACAGACTCCGGGGTAAACACAAACCTCATACCCGTGATCTGGTTGACCATACGTTGTAATTCTGCTCATTGACCATACATTGTACTTCTTGGTGATACCTCCCTGATGCATATGACCATTAAATAATGACAAGAGTGTTTTATACCATACCATGTTAAAGGTGCACCAAAAAAAGTGGTGCACTCTATCAAAGCAGTGCAGGGGGCACCAGATTCATGAAGAACACAAATCTGAATCTAATATAATGTATAAAGAGGTCAGCAACACTAAACAACCTTGTGCTCAGCCTACACCATTTGCCAAAACATCAATACAACATATCAAAGAACAGAAGCAAAAAAAATATTGTACAGGCGAGCTGTATTAATATATTTTATTTGATGTCACAGGTGCCCATTAGAGATGAGCGAATTTGTTAAAATTCGTTTTGTCCCAATTCGCAGAATCGAATCAAAACGTTCACGTTAAAAAACAGGTATTTCCTGGCTACAGAGAGCCTGTAGGGTGTTGTAGAACATTGTGCCATGCTTAAATATGCATAGAGAGCGTGGTTTGGTCTTCAAACAATGCTGTGTTTTAGTATGACACGCACTTGACAGCCGCCACTCTTAGAATCGCTTCACTCTTCACTACCATGTACACTTACATAGGCCAACTTCCCCAAATAAGCGAAGTGGGAACGCAGCCTGACAAGGTATCGTCTGTGCCAGCTCGAAAGAACCGAGCTGAGGGCCAAGATCCCACTATAACATCACAGAGTGCACTCTTTTTACACTGACATCAGATGATTCCATAGATTATGACAGAACCTGTTCTGTTAAATGCGGATACATGTGGAAAGCCCCACAAAAGAGTGCAGAGGATGTCGGCAGTAATTTTGCATTGACATAACTGATCATTTTGACCTTCTTTCCATCTGTCGATGTCCTCTTTCAATCGGTCAATATTCCATCAGTATTGCTGAAGCCAAAAGCAAACAGGAGTTGATCCAGAATAGAGATGAGCAGCAAATGGAATACTTGCATGTCCTCTGTGTTCTGTATCCACTCCTGCTTTTGGCTATCAATCCTGAAGCTTTCATCCTTCTGACAGATGAAATGAAGGGGAAAACCAAACATAGTGGCAACATCATAGTGTGATGGAGGGTGAAAACAGCATTATGGAAATCACAGGGTGTTCCAGGGAGACAGCGGTCAGTTGGCAGCAGCATAAGTAGGGTGCAGAGTGGCACAATGACAAATTATGGAGGTGGCGGAAACATGGTAGGCCACAAAGTGGCACAATGATAAGAGTGTGGAGGTGGCGGCAGCAGAAGCAGCAGCAGGAGCCCACAGGTGGCAGCAACATGGTGGCAGCAACAGGGTTAGCCACAGAGTGGCACAATGATTTAGTGTGGAGGTGGCAACAGCAGCAGGATCCCACAGGTGGCAGCAACATGGTGGCAGTAACAGGGAAAGCAACAGAGTGGCACAATGATATAGTGTGGAGGTGGCATCAGCAGCAGCAGCAACAGGAGGCCACAAAGTGGCACAATGATAAGAGTGTGGAGGTGGCGACAGAAGAAGCAGCAGCAGGAGTCCACAGGTGTCAGCAACATGGTGGCAGCAACAGGGAAAGCCACAGAGTGGCACAATGATATAGTATGAAGGTGGCATCAGTAGCAGCAGCAGGAGTAGCACAATGATATAGTGTGAAGGTGGCATCAGAAGCAGAAGCCCACAGAGTGGCACAATGATATAGTGTGAATGTGGCATCAGAAGCAGCAGGAACCTGCAGAGTGGCACAATGATATAGTGTAAAGGCGGCATCAGAAGCAGCAGCAGCAGGAGCCCGCAGAGTGGCACAATGATATAGTATGAAGGTGGCATCAGTAGCAGCAGCAGAAGCAGGAGTATCACAATGATAAAGTGTGAAGGTGGCATCAGAAGCAGAAGCAGCACAAGCCCGCAGAGTGGCACAATGATATAGTGTGAATGTGGCTTCAGAAGCAGCAGGAGCCTGCAGAGTGGCACAATGATATATTGTGGAGGTGGCGGACAATTCCAGTCCCTAATAAAGATGGTAGGAGGCAGATAGTGCAACTAGCAGCAGATGTGTGGCATGAGGCGGGTGGCAGCATGTGAAGGCGGCATCAGAAGCAGCAGCAGCAGGAGCCCGCAGAGTGGCACAATGATACAGTGTGAAGGTGGCATCAGAAGCAGCAGCAAAAGGAGCCCGCAGAGTGGCACAATGATACAGTGTGAAGGTGGCATCAGAAACAGCAGCAAAAGGAGCCTGCAGAGTGGCACAATGATATAGTGTGATGGTGGCGGACAATTCCAGTCCCTGGTAAAGATGGTAGGAGGCAGATGGTGAAACTAGCAGCAGATGTGTGGCATCAGGCGGGTGGCAGCATCAGAATAGGAGCTGAGGCAGGTAGTTAGAACCCCGACTCATTTCTCAACATTTGGAGGAGGCATCATGGCTGATCTAATCTGATGCATTAGGCATTGGTGAGTTGAAATCCTGGCCGATCCAAGCCTGATTCATCTTGACAAAGGTCAGTCTCTCCACATTACGGGTGGACAAGCGGGTTCTCCTGTGGGTAACGATGGCCCCCGCCGCACTGAACACCCACTCTGATGCCACACTACTGGCCGGGCAGGACAGTTTCTCTACTGCAAACACCGCAAGTTGTGGACACGCATCAAGTTTGGCTGCCCAGTAGTCCATGGGATCCTCTATCTCAGGTGGTAAAGTGCTGTCCAAGTAGGCCACCACCTGCTGGTGCAAGGTCTGCTTCAAGTCCTGCTGCTGCTGCTTGTGGCGGCTACCCTCTTCACTAGGCAGGTGAAGGAAATTGCTCATTAAGGAATCCAGACTTAAGCGACTGTTGATGGAACTGCTACTGCTCCTGTCCCCCCCCCCCCCCCCCCCCTGTCTATGGTGATGGTAGAACCTCCTCTCCTCTAGGTGTAGAGGATGCCCCTGTCTGTGGTGATGGTAGAACCTCCTCTCCTCTAGGTGTAGAGGATGCCCCCATGTCCTGGTAACAGGCCTAGGTACAAAAAGATCTTTGGAGAGATCCTTGTTCTGTTCATTCAGGTATTTGTAGATTGTAATGAGGTCTCCCCTCAGTCGTCTTTTTTCTAAACTGAATAATCCCAAATTTTGGAATCTGTCCTTGTATTATAGTCCCCCCATTTCCCTAATAATCTTGGTTGCTCTCCTCTGCACCCATTTCAGCTCTACTACCGTATATACTCGTGTATAAGCCAAAAAAGCTGAAAACCTCACCTCGGCTTATACACGAGTCAATTTAAAAAAAAAAAACACACCCTCCGGTGCCCGGATCCACCGGCGGCGGCTCCCGATACCCGGCAGCGGCTCCCAAAGTTCAGGACATTAAATAAATAAACGTAAATAAATAAAACGTAGGGCATAACTAGGACATTCCTCTGCCCGCTCCTCAAGCTTCCACAAATCCCTCTGTAATGCTATCGACCTCAGTATTTATTACTTTACACAGCTTAGTATCATCTGCAAAT
The DNA here is from genome assembly GCA_019512145.1 of Engystomops pustulosus. NCBI lineage: Eukaryota > Metazoa > Chordata > Amphibia > Anura > Leptodactylidae > Engystomops > Engystomops pustulosus. The sequence continues at coordinate 2,266,438 of CM033641.1, forward strand.
ATTAAACTTGACTGTGTAAACCCACTACAAGGTCATTAATAAAAATATTAAAAAGAAGTGTCACAATACTGACCCCTGTGGCCTCCACTGGTAACATCAACCCAATCTGAGAATGTGCCATTAATGACGAGCTTCTGTTTTCTATCACTAAGCCAATTACTTACCCAAATACACAGATTTTCCCCTATTCCCAGCAGTCTCATTTTATGTACCAACCTTTTATGCGGCACGGTGTCAAATGCCCTTGAAAAGTCCAGATATACAACATCCATGTCACGGGCACCCCCGCGATCCATACCACGGATCGCGGGTGCACCCGTGCCTCCGTTGCGGGCACCCCCGCGATCCATATCGCGGATCGCGGGTGCACCCGTGCCTCCCTCCGCTGCCCCACTGCTGCTCCGGTGCACTCACCTCTCCTGGCTCCCGCTCCCGTCCGGACTGGGTCTCGCGCGCGGCCCCGCTCCCTAGGGCGCGCGCGCGGCACTGCCTCAAGATTTAAAGGGCCAGCGCACAGGTGATTAGTATTGGTCATTTCCTGTTTTGTATATAACCCTTTGTTTCCCTTCATTCCCTGCCGGATCTTTGTGCCTCTTAGCCTTAGAGAAAGCTTTCTAGCGAGTATTGCTGTGTTCCTGCGTATCCCTGTATTCCTGCGTTCCAGTGTATTCCTGTGTGTTCCCGTTCCTGAGTCCTGTGTTGCCGTGTTACCTGTGTTCCTCCCTGTTGCTGTGTGCCTGTGTTCCCGTACCCTCCTGCCTGGACCTCCTGTTGCTGACCCCGGACTTGAACCTGACGTTGCATCTCTGCCGCCTGCCCTGACCCTGTGCCTGGACCCGACTACGAGTTTGTCATCCGTTAAGGTACCTCGACCTCGGCTGCCACCGTGGGCTAGTCACACCTGGGAACGACCTAGTGGTTTCCTGCCGCAGCAAGTCCAACCCGCTTTGCGGCGGGCTCTGGTGAAAACCAGGTGCCGCTAGGCTCCGGTTCCGGGTGTTGGCTAGTTACATCTCCCGCGGTGGTCCAGAGGATCCACTGATCCTAACAATCCACAGCGTCCCCCAGATCCAGTCTGTAACTTACTTCCTCGTAGAAGCCAATCAGATTAGTCTGGCAGGACCGATCTCTCATAAACCCATGTTGACGCTGGGTTATAACGTTATGCACAGTGAGATACTCCAGGATAGCATCTCTAACTAACCCCTCAAATATTTTCCCCACCACAGAAGTTAGACTCACAGGTCTGTAGTTTCCAGGATCACTTTTTGATCCTTTATTGTATATTGGTACCACATTTGCTATGCACCAGTCCTCAGGGAATCTTCAAATATTAAAAATAACGGTCTATCACGGTACATAGTTCATGTAGAACCTGGGGGTGTATGCTATCTGGCTCCGGTGATTTATCAATCTTAGTGGTTGCGAGGCGGCGCCGTACCTCTTCCTGGGTTAAACTTTTGACATTCCAAAGAGAATTTACATCATTCCTCATTGTGTCTTCCACCAGGGGATTTTCCTTAGTAAAGATATTCGCAAAGGCGAATCTCCTTCCACCATGACCCCCATGTTACTCCTCAGAGGGACCACACTCTGTTTTTAGTTTCTTATCATTTATATACTTGAAAAATAATTTGGGATTGTTTTTGCTCTCCCTGGCAATATTTCTCTGTCTCTATTTTTGCGGCCTTTATCTGCTTTTTACAGGATTTAATTTTCTCTCTATAATCCTGTAATGCCTCATCGCTACCTTCACGGTTTAGCACCTTTAATGCCTTATCTTTCTCGCTTATTGCTTTCCTTACAAGAATATTTAGCCACATTGGCTTTTTCTTGTTCCGCTTTTTCCCATAAAGTATGTGTTTCTCACAGGATTTTTTTTAGAATATATGAGAAAAATTCCCATTTTGGGGGGGGGGGGGCTTTTGTCTTTGAGAACATTGTCTGAGTTTATGCCTATAAGGTTTTCCTTTAGTTGCTGAAAATTTGCCCTCCTGAAGTTTAGAGTGTTGGTTGCCCCTCCACTAATTTATTATTCTTTTTCCCTCCCCTTATCTCCACCCATAGGGACTCCACATTTTCATTTGCGTCACCGATGTCATCTTGCAGGACAGGCTTGAGGCAAGAATTCACATATAAACAATGGACTATGACTCTTCCCAGCTCTCTATCTACACTGTCTTTTTGCCCTCCACAAGTGTAGTTGCCCTCCCCCCAAGTCTCTAGTTTAAACACTACTCCAACCTTCTAACCATTCCCCCAAAACAGCTGCACCCTCTCCATTGAGGTGCAGCCCATCCCTATTGTAAAGCCTGTAGCCTTTTTTTTAATTCAAGAAAGCTTTATTGCAGTAAATATAAATACATAAGTCAATATACCAATGACCATAGCTTCCATTTCACATACAACAAGATAACAAGTTGGCAAAAACATACAAGGGAAAGAAACAGTATTGAGAAAATGACACCACAACTCATGTAGTCGAAGAGAGTGTTGTGGCTAAAGATTAAAACATATACATGACTACTTTCTAAATTTAAAACAGGGCTCCCTTATCCTACTAAAAGATTTGTAAGTTCTATTCACACAAATTACTAATTCTTCTAACCTTCAGATCTGATCTACTTTACATATCCATTCCTGAATAGAAGGTGGATCTTTACTCAGCCAATGAAGGTATTTGGCTGCTTGTATCAAGATTGTGACTATGCAATTAACTCTCGGAGTCCAGGATGAGTTTGGTAGCAACAACAGACTCCGGGGTAAACACAAACCTCATACCCGTGATCTGGTTGACCATACGTTGTAATTCTGCTCATTGACCATACATTGTACTTCTTGGTGATACCTCCCTGAGGCATATGACCATTAAATAATGACAAGGGTGTTTTATACCATACCATGTTAAAGGTGCACCAAAAAAAGTGGTGCACTCTATCAAAGCAGTGCAGGGGGCACCAGATTCATGAAGAACACAAATCTGAATCTAATATAATGTATAAAGAGGTCAGCAACACTAAACAACCTTGTGCTCAGCCTACACCATTTGCCAAAACATCAATACAACATATCAAAGAACAGAAGCAAAAAAATTATTGTACAGGCGAGCTGTATTAATATATTTTATTTGATGTCACAGGTGCCCATTAGAGATGGGCGAATTTGTTAAAATTAGTTTCGTCCCAATTCGCAGAATCGAATCAGAACGAATCACGTTAAAAAACAGGTGTTTCCTGGCTGCTGAGAGCCTGTAGGGTGTTGTAGAACATTGTGCCATGCTTAAATATGCATAGGGAGCGCGGTTTGGTCTTCAAACAATGCTGTGTTTTAGTATGACACGCACAAGACATCCGCGGCTCTTACAATCACTTCACTCTTCACTACCATGTACACTTACATAGGCCAACTTCCCCAAATAAGCGAAGTGGGAACGCAGCCTGACAAGGTATCGTCTGTGCCAACTCGAAAGAACCGAGCTGAGGGCCAAGATCCCACTATAACATCACAGAGTGCACTCTTTTTACACTGACATCAGATGATTCCATAGATTATGACAGAACCTGTTCTGTTAAATGCGGATACATGTGGAAACCCCCACAAAAGAGTGCAGAGGATGTCGTCAGTAATTTTGCATTGACATAACTGATCATTTTGACCTTCTTTCCATCTGTCGATGTCCTCTTTCAATCGGTCAATATTCCATCAGTATTGCTGAAGCCAAAAACAAACAGGAGTTGATCCAGAATAGAGATAAGCAGCAAATGGGATACTTGCATGTCCTCTGTGTTCTGTATCCACTCCTGCTTTTGGCTATCAATCCTGAAGCTTTTCATCCTTTTGACAGATGAAATGAAGGGGAAAACCAAACATAGTGGCAACGTCATAGTGTGATGGAGGGTGAAAACAGCATTATGGAAATCACAGGGTGTTCCAGGGAGACAGCGGTCAGTTGGCAGCAGCATAAGTAGGGTGCAGAGTGGCACAATGACAAATTATGGAGGTGGCGGAAACATGGTAGGCCACAGAATGGCACAATGATAAGAGTGTGGAGGTGGCGGCAGCAGAAGCAGCAGCAGGAGCCCACAGGTGGCAGCAACATGGTGCCAGCAACAGGGTTAGCCACAGAGTGGCACAATGATTTAGTGTGGAGGTGGCAACAGCAGCAGGATCCCACAGGTGGCAGCAACATGGTGGCAGTAACAGGGAAAGCTACAGAGTGGCACAATGATACAGTGTGGAGGTGGCATCAGCAGCAGCAGCAACAGGAGGCCACAAAGTGGCACAATGATAAGAGTGTGGAGGTGGCGACAGAAGAAGCAGCAGCAGGAGTCCACAGGTGTCAGCAACATGGTGGCAGCAACAGGGAAAGCCACAGAGTGGCACAATGATATAGTATGAAGGTGGCATCAGTACCAGCAGCAGGAGTAGCACAATGATATAGTGTGAAGGTGGCATCAGAAGCAGAAGCCCACAGAGTGGCACAATGATATAGTGTGAATGTGGCATCAGAAGCAGCAGGAACCTACAGAGTGGCACAATGATATAGTGTAAAGGCGGCATCAGAAGCAGCAGCAGCAGGAGCCCGCAGAGTGGCACAATGATATAGTATGAAGGTGGCATCAGTAGCAGCAGCAGAAGCAGGAGTATCACAATGATAAAGTGTGAAGGTGGCATCAGAAGCAGAAGCAGCAGGAGCCCACAGAGTGGCACAATGATATAGTGTGAATGTGGCTTCAGAAGCAGCAGGAGCCTGCAGAGTGGAACAATGATATATGGTGGAGGTGGCGGACAATTCCAGTCCCTAATAAAGATGGTAGGAGGCAGATAGTGCAACTAGCAGCAGATGTGTGGCATGAGGCGGGTGGCAGCATGTGAAGGCGGCATCAGAAGCAGCAGCAGCAGGAGCCCGCAGAGTGGCACAATGAAATAGTGTTAAGGTGGCGAACAATTCCAGTCCCTGGTAAAGATGGTAGGAGGCACATGGTGCAACTAGCAGCAGATGTGTGGCATCAGGCGGGTGGCAGCATCAGAATAGTAGCTGAGGCAGGTAGTTATAACCCCCGACTTATTTCTCATCGTTTGGAGGAGGTGTCATGGCTTATCTAATCTGATGCATTAGGCATTGGTGAGTTGAAATCCTGGCCGATCCAAGCCTGATTCATCTTGACAAAGGTCAGTCTCTCCACATTACGGGTGGACAAGCGGGTTCTCCTGTGGGTAACGATGGCCCCCGCCGCACTGAACACCCACTCTGGTGCCACACTACTGGCCGGGCAGGACAGTTTCTCTACTGCAAACACCGCAAGTTGCGGCCACGCATCAAGTTTGGCTGCCCAGTAGTCCATGGGATCCTCTATCTCAGGAGGTAAAGTGCTGTCCAAGTAGGCCGCCACCTGCTGGTGCAAGGTCTGCTTCAAGTCCTGCTGCTGCTGCTTGTGGCGGCTACCCTCTTCACTAGGCAGGTGAAGGAAATTGCTCATTAAGGAATCCAGACTTAAGCGACTGTTGATGGAACTGCTACTGCTCCTGTCCCCCCCCCCCCGGCTCCCCACAGCAGCCGTGGTAGTAGTACGTGAGCAATGACTGCCAGGAATCCCCCGGTCATACCTGACAGAGAGTAGACAATGGCGCACATAGGCAGCGGCCAACTGTGTGCTCAGTATTTCTCTATAGTGTGCCAGTTGTTCCTTCCTCTCAGCAGCAGGAAAAAGTCACCCATTTTGGACCGGTTGCGAGGGTCCAAGAGGGTGGAGAGCCAAAAGTCATCCCTATGCCGGATGTTGACTATTCGGCTGTCACTAGTTAGGCAAAGCAGTATACTGCGGGCCATCTGCGCAAGTGACTCTGAGGGACTCCCAGCCTCCATATCCACAGTAAACTGCCCCGGTGCTTCTGGATCATCTGCCTCGTTTTCTACCGCCTCCGGATGCTCCTGCTCCTCCTCGCCATTTCATCCGAGTAGAAAAAACACAAATTGCACCAGACTCTGCTTGTGCTCCAATGTCCTCCTCCTCCTCCAGTTCAGCCCCCACCGGACTCATGTGGCCATGAGATGTAGTCTCCACTTCTCCAGTGCCCTGACCAGACAGATTTTGCAGCATGAGTTCCAGGACATGAAGAAGTGGAATGATGTTATTCATCCCGCAGTCCTGGCGACTGACAAATAATGTGGCCTCTTCAAAAGGCCTGAGCAAACGGCAAGTGTCACGCATGAGCTGCCAGTGGCTGACATCAAAGTTACACAGGGGAGTACTACGGTCCGCTTGCATCATCAAAAATCATTAATGGCTTTTCTCTGTTTATACAGGTGGTCTAACATATGGAGGCTGGAATTCCAACGAGTGGAAACATTGCATATCAGACTATGTTGGAGGAGGGTGTGCTTGGCTTTGTAAGAATGGCTGAAGTGCGTGCACAGTGTCCTGACCATTTTTAGAATGTCTTGCAGATGGGTGTAAGACTTCAGGAACTTGTTGACTACCAGATTGAACATGTGCGCCATGCAGGTCCTCGGTGCAGCGCAAACACCATGTTCCTATCATTGTCTGTCACCATGGTTCCGATTTTTAGTTGTCGCGGAGAAAACCACACATTGATTTCTTCTTGCACGACGTTGAGCAGTGTAGAACTGCGTGACACCGATGTGCCCTGCACATGTGGTATGATGGAGCAGCACTTGTGGAGGCTGAGGTGGTGGTGGAGAAGGAGGAGGCGGACACTGGCGCAGGAGCAGCAGTTTGACAACTTGGAGGAGAAAGCACCGTCTCTTGTGTAAGTTGTTGGTGTGGCTGGGCGGGAAGCACATTCACGCAGTGGGCCGTAAAGGACATATACTGGCCCTGACCATAATTACAGCTCCACACGTCCGCACTGCCGTGCACCTTGGAAGAAACTGATAAGCTCAAGGACTGGCCCACCTTCTGTTGAATATATTGGTGAAGGGCTGGCACAGCCTTTTTGGAAAAAAAATTGCGGCTTGGAACTCTCCACCTTGGTTCGGCACAAGGCATTAGTTCTCTGAAGGGTGCAGAGTTCACGACTTGGAAAGGGAGAGATTGCAGTACCAACAACTTCGACAAGAGCACGGTCAGCTTCTGCACCTTAGGATGGCTGGACGCATAGAGTTGTCTTTTTGTAATCACCTCACTCAACGACTGCTGGCACCATGCGTAGCGAGGAGCAGGAGCATCTGGACCGGGAGATGATGTCAAAGACAAACAGCTCCCTTCGGCAGAGGTGCTGGAGCCTTGACTTGCTGAAACAGCATGTGTGCCACTACATGCTGCTGCTGTTGCTGCGCCTGCAGGATGGGCTGCATCTGACACACGTCCAGGCCTTTGGATGGTGACGCTGCATGTGTTGGTGCAGGGCCGTGGTGCCAAGGTTAGCTCCCTGGCCACGCTTCACTTTCTGCCCGCAGATACGACATATACCCACGCTCGGCTCCTCTGGTGTCTTTACAAAAAACTGCCACACCGCTGAAGTGGTAATTTTACCGCCAACACTCTGCTACATCATCATCAATTTGCGTTTCCCGGTCATTGCTACTCTCCTCACCGGTGTCAGTATGCACAGCCTGCCTACTGCAGGAAGCAGCGGAAGTCTGCCCCACCTCTTCACTGCAAAGCAGCTGCTGAATGTCCTCAAACACCTCGTCCTCGCAGAATAGTGGCACTGAGCCCAGACCACCTAGTAGCTCTCTGGCTGCGGGAAAGGAACAGGACAGAACCTGGTTGAGGACAGGTGAGGGCCGCTGACCTGCTCCTTGGCCATGCCAACTAATTGTTGTATCAGAGGAACCCACGGACTCTTGGCTGGGTTTGTCAGATGTTATATTTGAGGAATTGGATGACCTAGTCAACCATTCAACAACCTTTGGGTTGTTGATCAACACACTGCCACTAGATGACAACGGCAGTTCTGGCCTCACAGAGTCACCCCTGCTGCGACATCCCCTTACTGTGCTGCCACCTCTGCCTGCTCCACCTGCCACCTTTCTGTCTGACATAGTGGTTTATAAACTATGTGGGTTTCACACGTAAATCTGACTGTAAACTAGAGCCCCCAAAAGGTATGGCAATGTGTGTTATACAGATACCCCACAACTGACAGTGTAATTTCAGCGAAAATCACTGTATAGGGGGGTATTTTTATATACACTGGCGCAAAGATGTAGATGGGTTGGACAAAGTGCTTAAATAAGCAAAAAAAGAGAAAGGAAAAAACCTTCGCTGGTAAGGACAGTGTGCCTCTCCACTGCTACAAACACTTCTTCAGTAAAAAACAAGGATACCTGCGCTGGCTATAAAATTAGGACTATTAGGTTCGGATAAACGCTATACCACTAACGGATCTACAATGATTTAAACATTAGTGTGCACGATGCACTAACCTGTAAGTGGCACCCTCATGTGTGGGAAGTTTTGTCCCGTAGGTCTCGAAAATCTCATGTAGAGCAATAATCTTTTCGTGAGGTGTATTTCACTTCGGATAGCGTTTCCAAGCCAAGTAGTAATCCAAAAAATGCAGATCAGCACGTGAGCCCCGGCCGGTGGCTTCGCTGGATCTGACTAACAAGGTACCGGTGACGTCACCCTAGGTACGGTCCGTCTGGTGAGACAAAAGGGTTTTCCACCGACGCGTTGTCGAGAGCTCCGGCTCTCTTCCTCTTCCGGCTGTCTTCCGACGCGTTGTCGAGAGCTCCCGCTCTCTTCCTCAGGAACAAGCAATTAGATGATTGCTTGTTCATGTCCCATGGTGGATCAAATAAAAAATGTAAAAAAAATGTTTTTCAAAAAAAAGAACTTTATAAATCGCTAAAAATGCCCATAAGCCCCAAAACATATAAAAAGACATATAACGCTCAAAAAAGTCTAAATCATAACACAAACCCCACATATATAGTATCACCGTAACAGTAACAGTCCGTAACAGTCCGTAGAATAAAACTAAATAACTGTTGAACCCATATGATGAACGCCGTAAAAAAAACTTTAAAAACCCGGCAAAAATTATGATTTTTACCTATTATATCCCACTAAAAATTTTATAAAAAGTGATCAACAAAACATATGTACTTCAGAATGACACTGTTGCAAAGTCCAACATGTTCCGCAAAAACAAGCCATCAACCAGCTCTGTAGCCAAAAACTTAAAAATGTTATGCCACTTGGAAGACGGCGATGCAAAAATGATAGATTTTTCCCCACATTAGGGTTTTATTGGCAAAATTAGTAAAACATAAGAAAAAAAATTCATGTCTGGTATCCGCGTAATCATATTGACCCATAGAATAATAGTAAAAAATCCAGTACAGAATTGATGCTTTTCTACTCAAAAAAAGTTCCTAAATTTTCAACAATAAATTTTCAACAAAAATTTTTACCAACCCCAAAATGGTAACCCTGGAAAAAGCATCTCATCCCACAAAAAAAATGCCGTCACATGGCCCAAATAATGGAAAAGCGAAAATTTTATAGCTTTCAAAAGGGGGCAACAAGAAAACTAAAATCCTGGCAGCTGCAGGGCTCCTTCCGTTCTGCGCCTCGCTGTGCCCCCATAAAACAAGTAACGGTCACATGTGGGGGGTCTCTGTACTCAGGAGAAATTGTAGAACAAATTTTATGGTGAGTTTTCTCTTTTTATCTTTTGGAAATGTGTAAATTTTAGGGCTAAATGAACGTATAACCGACAAAATTTGATCATTCTAAATTTCACCGCCATTTTGATTCAATTACTATGAAGATCTCAAAGGGTTAACAATCTTCATAAATGCTGTTTCTGATAGCTTGAGGGGTGAAGATTTGAAAATGAGTTGGTTCTGTAGGGGGGTTTTAATGCTAAATATGTAAAATTTTATTTCAAACAGTATTTATCCCCAAAATAGTCAATTCTGAAAATACGGAAAATCGCTATTCGATTTGCAAGCCGCGTAACGTCAAAATAAATTATCCAAACATTTAAAAAATTATGAAAAAGTAAAGTAGACAAATGGGAAATGTTATTCGGAAAGTTCTATAGGTGGTAAATCGATCTGCCTGAAAACGCGGTGATTTCGAATTACGAAAATATCAATTTTTTATAAAAATTCCTCATTTTTTTTCTTTTTTTTTGTAAATAAACTCAAAACTTATCAGCCAAAATTTACCACTGAAGTACAACATGTGGGGAAAAAACAATCTCAGAATCGCTTTGATAAGTAACAGTGTTCAAAAGTTATAACCATATAAAGAGACGCAAATGGGACTGAGCCTTAAGCTACAAAATGGCTGCGTCCTTAAGGGGTTAAGGGCATTAGCTACCAACTGTATTGTATATTGTAATGTACTTAGTCCAATAGCAACCAAGCTGCCACCTTCACACTCAGTAATTCTGCCACTCTATGGCTTCCCATGTTTCTGCCAGCTAAACAATTTGTCATTGTGCCACTCTCTGACATTATGCTGCTACTGGTGCCACCTTTGCAGTTCTTTTTTGGCAATAACATGATATTTTCAGGAAAAGTGTAATGTATTATGCATGTGTCATTTCAAGCCTCAGATTCATTTCAACCCTCAGATTCATTTCAAGCCTCAAACTTGTTTCAAGCCTCAAATTCATTTTCTTAAAACATCTTTATTAAAGCCGAAAAGCATACAGGTACAGTTATTTTACAGTATACTTTTTTTTTATTTTTTTTATTTTACCAAGTTAAAACATACATATCCAAGGTACGTATACAGTACAACTCTTTTACAGGACTTATTAACAAATTTTCTCCCACCCCTACTCCCTCCCCCCACCCCCCTAGAAAGCAAAGAGGTGCACAAAACACATTGAACAAAGAAGGTTCTTATCCAAGATATGAAAGATTACCAGTTGCTAGATTATTATCAGAGAAAGCAATACCATTACGTTGTTCATAAGATTTCAATTGACCCAGAGTATGAGGTAAGATCTCACTTAATGTACCCTACAGCTGAAAGATGGCATAGAATAGGAAAAGAGGAACCAATTGGTACTTAGGTATCTTGGTCTTTCAGTACCTCTAAAGTGCCCCCCCCCCCCCCCGGCCCCTTCCCCCCCCCCCCCCCCCGGAAAAAAAAAAAAAAAAGGAAAAAAAGAAAAAGCCAAAAAGTTTTTAGCTTGTATCTTCCCCCCATATCTTCTCCCATAGATCCATTCTATACTGCTTACCGAAATAAAGTTTTTCGTACAGCTGAATTTTGGCCCGTAGGGCTTCCCACTGTACTAGAGTTGGAGCTTGTGGTCTCATCCAGTTCCTTGCAATTAACACTTTAACTATGAGTGTCGTTCTACAGATAATGGCTCTTTGGGTCTTTGATAGCCCCCTCTTATGTCCCACCCATAAGTGGTTTAATAGGAGGACCTCCATAGAGAAAGCAATTCCAAAGCCCAAACGGTCCTCGATTATTTTGTGTACCTCTTTCCAAAGGGTGTTTATTTTTGGGCAGGCCCAACTAAGGTGAGTGATATCTGCATGTGGGTCCCCGCAACATCGGCATTTGTCCTCCTCATATATCCCCATCTTTTTAAGACGCGCTGGAGTATAGTACAACCTGTGAATAAAATTAAATTGAATCATCCTGTGATTTGTGTTTAATGATGAAAGAACGACATTTTGGTATGTCTCCTTCCATTGATCTAATGTGAGGTGAATACCATCCAACTCCCACTGTGAAACGTTCTTCGGTACTGTGTCCTTAGTGTTTTCTCTAATTAATATTTTGTATATTTTCGAGACCGACATCTTCCCTCTCCAGTTGGAGAATATCTGATCTATCAACGTGCTTCTGTGAATAATAAAATAAGTCTTATCTAGTGTCTTATTGTATGCATCCCATATTTGCAAAGAATGCAGGAAGGTGCTTCTTCTTTTATTATGTGGCCCACCCTCGTGATCCCCAATTCCTTCCAAATTTGTACGTCCGTTAATTTCCAGAATTCCTTCAAGTTTTTGTTGTGCCATAAAGGAGTGAACTCCAGTGACCCCATCCCTGCCCCCTGCCTCCCCAGGCGCTTCCAACATTCACTAATAATCCTACAGACCGGGAAGTTTTGTGCCAATCGCCCTGACAGTTGACCTGATTCACAGACCTCTGGAAAGGGAATATTGCCCCTAGTTTTTTTGAAAAGCTGTGTGAGTGCCCATGTTCTACCCCATTTTGTTATGAAGCGCGCTTTGGCTGCTACAAAGTACAATCTAAAATTAGGTATCATTAATCCTTCTTCTGCTTGTGTTGCATATAGATACCCAATTTTCATTCGTACATGTTTTCTCCCCCATATGAGATCATTACAAAGTCGCTCAATTAGTCTAAAAAGTTTCTCTTCCACCCATATCGGAGACGCTGAGATCACATATAGTAATTGTGGCAGTACCACCATCTTCAGAAGGCCTATTCTATCAGCTCTACTCAAGGGCAACTTGACCCATACTGATATTTTTGATCTTATTTTTACGATCGTTGGAAGGATGTTCAGTTCAGCGTATCGACTGAGGTCAGCGGAGATCCGTATCCCCAGGTATTCAAATGCTGAGTGTGGCTCCAATATCTGTAACTCACCCATGTTCTCGGTTGAAAATACATCAATGGGGAGCAGAACTGTTTTTTTCCAGTTTATTTCTAATCCAGAATAACTACCGTACTCTTGTAATATCTGGATTACATTCGGATGTTACAGTTTACAGTATACTTAGTCACATACAATAAGATGCCTTTCCGCTTCATTTTGTGATATATACAAAATATGTTGCTCAATACAACTGTATTTAGTTAACATCAAATTAAACTTGACTAACTTAACAAAACAAAACAGAACATACTGCCAGATCTAATCCCTATATATTTGAGTACTTGAAATTAGGGTTTATCTTTCACCCATTTACTTAGGTATTGAGGTCATGTTATATTATTTTCATTACATGGTGTATAGTTTTCTCCTATCTCGAAGTGCACTGACGCTTTATAGTATATAGATGCAATCCACACTTCCCATTTTTTATAGAATAAATTAGGTGCACCTTCAGTGTAAGCCAATAATCTTTCCATGACACAGTTATTGTTTACTCTGCTAGAAAGTTCAGCAAAGGATGGAATGCCCTTATTTTTCCAAAGTGAGGCTATAAGGGTGATAGCTGTAGTAGTTATATAAAATATTATTGTCCTCTCATTAAGTGGCATTTCTTCTAATCCTATTCCTAGCAAAGTTAATGCTGGATCTAGTTTGACAGTCTTCTTTAACATTCCACTTATCATTGATTCTATTTGGGTCCAAAACCCTCTGAGGGACGGGCATGACCAAAAAATATGCGTTATTGTACCTCTCTCTTTACAACATCGCCAACACTTTGGCGACGTGTTTGGATAAATTTTAGATAGTCTATCTGGTGTATAATACCATCTATAAAGAACTTTCCTGCGTGTTTCCAAATGTGTTGCGCATTTAGACAATGTTTTTATGATTTGTAAACCTGCTTTCCAAGCATCCCTATCTATAGTTACTTGTAAATCATTTTCCCACTTTTCAAGGCAGAGGTTTAATGGATTTTCTCTCTTGGCCAATATGGCTTTGTAGGCTAGGCTTATCCCTTTTGCTAATTTGGTAGGGTGCAAAAATGTTATATTGAATATTTTTGAATTATCTGATGATGTTTTCAGTACGTTAGACAGGAAATGTCTCAATCTCAGATATTTATAAAAATCATGTCTAGGTACTGAGAATTTTGAACATATTTCTGTAAATGCTAATAAATGATCTTTGACCCATATATCTCCAATATTGACAATGCCTAAGGTTGCCCAGTCAGAGATATCTAGGTCTTCTACTAAATGGCATAGCCAGTTACAAGGTAGATCTTTTATCTTTAAGCATAGTAAAGGAATTTCTTTAGTATACTGTCGCCATTTGTTTATACCAGCTTTCATAGTGAGTAATTTCGGTGTAGTGCTAGTAAGACCAAAATTGATAGCCCATAACTGCACTGCCATTGGGCTTTTCCCGTTTATTTCGTTTTCAATTTGTATCCAATGTTTGAGTTGCTCTTGTGACAACCATTGCCTAGTTTGTTCCAGTATGGCTGCATCATAGTATGTGTTTAAACATGGAAGGCCTAATCCTCCTTCTTCTTGGGGACTATATAGTATTTTTGCCGCTACTCTAGATTTTTTATTAAGCCACACATATTTATTTACTAGCCCTTGCAGTTTCTATATAAATTTTTTGGTTATTGGGATGGGTACATTCCTGAAAATGTAAGTTATCTTGGGCAGAATCATCATTTTTATAGCAGCGACCCTACCTACCCAAGAAATAAACGCCTTAGTGTACAATTTTAGCTCCTGTTCTATTTGAGTTAAAAGGGGGACATAATTCATTTCAAATAATTTTTTCGTAGGGAAAGTGAGGTTTATTCCTAGATATGATATGGATTGAGATGTCCACTGAAATGGGAAGTTTGATTTAATGTATTTTCTGGGAGAAACATGCCCAGAATCAGAGATTTACTTGCATTTAATTTATAATATGAAATTTCACTAAATTTATCCAACAAGGATGTGACTGTTTCTAATGATGAGATTGGATCCGTTAATGCTATAATGACATCATCGGCAAACAACCCAATTTTGTGGGTTATGGATCCAATTTTAACCCCTGATATCTTATTCGACATCCTTATGGCTTCCGCCAAGGGTTCCATAATAAGTGTGAATATCAGAGGTGACAGTGGGCACCCTTGTCGGGTACCGTTTGATATTAAAAAAGGTTTAGAAGAGTATCCAGCTAGAGATACGTAGGCAGATGGTTCCGTGTATAATGCCAAAATTCCCTTCATTGCTCTATCAGCAAATCCAAATTTACCCAGTACCTCCTTTAGGTACCCCCAATGGACCCTATCAAACGCCTTCTCTGCATCCAAGGATAGAAGCAGAGAAGGCGTTCGATTACCTCCCACAAAATCTACTAGATCAATGAATCGACGTGTGCCATCCGAGGAAACCCTCCCCTTCACAAATCCCACCTGGTCTTGATGGATGAGCCCTGGCAGAAGTGGTGCAACCCTATTTGCAATTATTTTGGCGAATAACTTTAAGTCCGTGTTTAGGAGTGAAATAGGACGGAAATTAGAAGGTCTGTCCGGAGTTTTACCTGGTTTAGGCAAGGCACAAATTGAGGCCTCTAGCATTTCTTTTGGAATATTACCAGTATTTTGAATAATGATCACCATATTGTGGGTGTGGCTACTTTGGATTGTTCGGAAGACATGTGGATAGAGGAGTCTATCAGATAATGAGGGGTCGCTGGCTCCATAGCTGATCTACAAGACACAAAACAACAATCATTCTGGACAGATTTCAGTCTGATATAAACTAAATATCAAAAACTTTTTTACCCAATTAAAGTGGGAAGAAATAATGAATTACTTGTTTAATTATTGGTGAACTGTGGTGTAATAAGTCTCTAGAAAGTGTCTGGAAGAGTTTATTGCAGTCAGGAATAGTACAGACATTTATAGCGTTTGACCCCAGACCTGGTCTTTCCAAACTTTAAAGGACCCAGGAACTGGAGCCCAAACACACATCATGATTCGGAATCTGGGTTAGTGTGCAGAAAAGTATGCAAAGCAGACATTCAAACCGCTTCCAACCCCTTAGCAACCATAGCCATGTCCTCTGTCGTATTGTCTGTGATTGGCTGGGCTGGACACTGCGCTGTGACACTGCACTATAAGATGCCATTACATACAGAAAACATCTAGGGAGAGCTCAGCCAAAAATCAGCCAAAAAGTGTGGCCCTTTATAGTTTTTAAAGTTTATCCTGTTGGAGAATATTGCGCTTTTGTACATAGTTCATGTCAGGGTTCGGGGTCATTGGACCCCCTGGACCACTGCGGGAGATGGTACTAGCCGACACTTGGGACCGGAATCTAAGTGGCACCTGGTCTTCACCAGAGCCTTCCGCAAAGCGGGATGGTCTTGCTGCAGCTCTGTCAACTTGCATAGGCTCCACTTCAAACTGTGCGCCCGGAGGCTGAAGCGGAGACCGGAGCCCAACAAGGTAGCTGTGGAAGCAGAGTCTGTGGTTGCTTGTGATGCAATTCCCCAGCACGGTCCATGAACCACACATCTATCCGGGTGGCCAGGGTGATGAGACCACTCAGAGTAGATGGCAGGTCACGAGCGGCCAATGCGTCCTTTACCTGGGAAGACCCTTTTTGAAAGTAGCAGCCAGAGCAGCGTCATTCCAGGAAACTTCAGAAGCCAGAGTACAGAACTTGACGGCATACTCGCCGGCTGTCAAGTCTCCTTGGCGCAGATCCAACTGCGCCGTTTCAGCTGAGGAGCCTCATGCGGGTTCCTCAAACATGGAGCGGAATTAAGCCAGGAATGCATTATGGGTGGCCATGACTGGATTGCCTCTGTCCCATAGAGGGATAGCCCAGGCCAGGGCCTGCTCAGAAAGTAGACTGACTGTGAGTGTCACCTTGGAGCATTCGGTGACAAACTGGGAAGGCATCAGTTGTATGTACAGCGAGCACTGGGTAATAAAGCCCCTGCACAACTTGGGATCGCCATCATACTTGTCAGGCATAGAAAGTCTGAGCATAGGTTCTGCCAGTGGTAGACAAGTCGGAGTAACAGGAGGGGTTGCAGGAACTGCCGCGGGAGTGGTCGCTAGAACCAGAAGCTGGTGCACAGAGGAAATCAACTGTTGCAGTGTGACGGTGACTTAACCAAGTAGTTCTCCATGAGAAGCAATCTGCTGGGACTGCTGGGCGACAACCCTGGAAATATCAGCCAGTATCGAAAGCGGCACCTCAGCGGGGTCAATGGTCGGATCTTCCTTTTAGGATTCAGGGTCAGTGGACGCCATGGACCACCACGAGAGATGGTACTAGCCGACACCTGGGATCGGAATCTACATGGCATCTG
>CM033641.1:2294371-2410488 GCA_019512145.1 Engystomops pustulosus
CCCGCGCGCACAGCTGCAAAGTGAAGAATAGAATAAAAACAGTGAACACAAGAACTTTACGTGCAGAAACACATTGAAAGAAACAATATTCTTGGGGCCTGACAGAGCTGCATGGCGGACGCGTGTCGGTGAGCTCCCGCAACACAAATCTGAAGCACTCGATCAGCGACCCCGATCGCTGCAAAATGGCAAACCACTTTGTGAAAGTCACTAGACCGAACCGAGACACCTAGGGGAGCAAAGGCCAAGGAGACATGGAGAAATTTTCCACAAAAAGCTCACCAACACCACCCGCGAAACTCCGCAAGATGGCCGCGCTGCGCTGACAGAGGAGACAGAGCAGCAAGAAGACTCGTGAGGACGAGAGCGTGCAGGATGAAGCCGCAACCTTGCAGCATGCTCCGATCTCGGAGCTACACTGAAAAGCTGCTCACAAGCGCTTTCGCCAGTAATGGAGGAACTTAGCGCCATAACAAAAGGTACGACCATTGGGCAAAGGGTAGAAGTGTGGAGGACAAAAAGGCCGCCATTATAGAGCACAGCCAGCTATAGCTCATAACTTATCCCAGCAGGCTGATGCCCTAAACAGCGCATTAATCCTCATAAAAGATCAAGAAAAACCGCAGTAGAAGGAAAAACATAAGAATCCGAATTTGCCCACGAGCAAATTACCGCCACAGCAAAAAGCTCTTCAGAGGCCTATAGGCGCGGGAGAAAGCTAACGCCATTACAATTGAGCGCATACATCGCTCCCTTCGTCCCACCACATAACGACTCTGAACCACCCAGAGACATTATGCGGCCTATTAAGCTACAAGAACACTGCAGACATACTGCGGGCAGCAGGAGGAAAAGAGGGATATCAGTGTTGAGGATCAACAAAGTCTTCATATACCAGGATATAGCCCCCTCACGCTGTATAAACGAAGACTCCTTAAGGAAACCTACCACTTCTGATGGTAGGTGATGAGATGTAAAAACACCGGGCACCAGCTCAGGGTGAGCTGGTGCCGGAGCTTACCTTAGCTAGTGTTTTTAAACTGCTATAGCGCGGTTTAAACAACATTTGATTTACAGCCCCGGGTAGTCTCGGATGCACGCCGGCGTCGCGCGCGCGCCTCCATAAAAGGGCCGGAGGCGCACGGCGCACGGCCGCGCGCAGCGTCGAAGCTACCTCGTGTTGTTGCGTAGATCAAAATGTGTTTAAACCGTGATATAGCGGTTTTAAAACACTAGCTAAGGTAAGCTCGGCACCAGCTTACCCTGAGCTGGGTGCACGGTGTGTGTTACATCTCATACCTACCTTCAGAAGTAAGTAACACTTTCGCTACTATGTAGAGGAAAGTAGAAAAATAAGCCAGCTCACCCAACCATTAGACCGTCCTAGTTGTCCACACTCCGTGAGGATCCTCTGGTGCTCGGATAACTAGTCCATAGCATGTAGCAATCCAAGGAAAGGCACAAAATTCCGGCACTTCAAGAAGGACGTCACAAGGTGCGATAACAAAGTGTTTCCTTTTTGTCTTAAAACGCCAGGACACGGGGACGATAGGTTGACGCGTTTCGACGTGAGACCGTCTTAATCTCAACCTGCCACAATCTTGAGATGCCCTTTTAAATCGTGCAGTTTGTCACGTGGGGTCGAGTCACACCCCCGAATCACATGACGAAACACTCCATCCCATCGTGGTCACAGACCGGGAGCGCGACTCGAACACATCGCGACAGGTGGGTAAGTACATACTTAAACCTTAATTACATAAAAAACATTTAACAAATCCATTTTGTAATGTTGTTTACAAGTATACCAAATGGGTATCAGTAATCTGTACAAAGGGAAACCTATGATAAGCGGTGTATTACTATGAATGATTCTTAACACAAATTTTTACTATTCAGAAGACATCTTACACTCTATCATTGGTTATCAAAAGAAGTAACATAAAATATATTATGGTCTGTTCTTTAGTGACATGTCCCTAGATATTAGAGGAAATAAGAAATGAAATTAGAGCATCATGCAATACAACATAAAAATAACACATAGACCCCAATATGTATATCTCATATATCCCATGAGCACCGTGCATTACGTTCATGTGTATATATAATCCTCAAACTGCATGAAATATATCCGATATATCCCATAAGCACTGTGCATCATGTTTATGAACATACATAATCTGTCTATATATTCCAAATAATATGATACGTAGCCATAGTCTTGGGATAAAACTAAATCTGTAAAGTATACTGGAAATTCTAGAAGGGCTGAATCAGAGGAAAAAACATCATGCTGACTAATATGTTAGAATTTATCATGCCTCTGGTTCATGCCCTGTGGGGGTTCTGGCTTCGCATATGAGATCCAGTAAACTCTCCTGTTTATTAGTTCCTCTTCATATTGCCTCCTCTGATTGGTTGACTAACTTTTCGAAACCAGTCATGTGAAAAAAATTTGTGAAAGATTTTTTATGTGACTCTCTAAAATGCCTAGAGGCTGCTGATATTCCTACTGCATCATAGTGATGTCTGATAAAATGACGACGTATTCTGACCTTAAGGGCTGTAGTGTGTCCCTATGTATTGGATGTGCATTTAGTACATTTAATGGAATATATGGCATTGCATGTGTTGCAGTTAAGATAGGACCGAATATGATAGTTTTTATTGGTGGTACTTGATGTTATGTTTGTGTCTACCATAATGTGACTGCAGGCTTTACACTGTGTGTGTCCACATTAAGCAACCTTAGTGTTTAACCATGATCCACTGGAGTCTGACTCCTGAATAAACTAGGTGACAAAGACCCAACCCAAGTGGGAGCCGTTTCGCCACACATTTAATGCCATCATTAATATGGTGTATAGGGTTGGATCTTGTAACAAAATCGGAATAAATTTTTGAACAATTTTAGTTTTTTCTTTGTATTGTCTGCTGTATGTTTGGTAAACACTATTGGAGTTCTGGATTTTCGTTGTATCTGAGCATTACTCCCTCTCTCGTTTTTATCTATGTTCTTTGTCTTTTAATAAGTCTTCTTGTTTGAGTTACTAATCTTACATTCCGCTTTCTCTATACTGTCTTTTTTGTAGCCTCTCTGATAAAGCCTGGATTTAAGACAACTCTCTCCTTTCAAAGTCATCATTATCTGTGCAGTTTTTTCTCCAGTCTTATAAGTTCTCCATATGGTATGTTATGTGTCACATGTTGGGGATGGCAGATGAGGCTAAAAGAGTAGTATTCCTCGCCATTCTTCCTGTAAGGGATACTTTTAACTCTGTTACTTTCTCCTATTAGAGTGACATCACAAAATGGGAGGACTTACCCACCAAACATAGATGTGAATTTTTAAATATTGGGGTTATCATTAAGTAACCTACAAGGTCTTTGAAGGATGCTTCTGAATCCCTCCAAACCCACACCAGGTCGCTATGTATCGGCCAAACCATTCTAAGACGACCTGGTGTGGGTGTGAGGAATGAAAACACAAGGCCTCCTCCCCACTGTGACAATAGATATTAGCAAAGGGAGGGAGAATTTTGCCCCCATTGGGGCCCTCCCTTGCTAATTGAAATAATATCTCCCATCAAAGTAAAAAAAGTTGTTTTGAAGTAAAAAACCCGTGGCCAAATTATGTATTCCTTTAGGGCTGAACTCTACGTAATATATCTATCCAAATGTCTCGTAGGAATAGTCATCCCAACTCGTAGGGATAGTAAGATGAAAATAGTGCGCTGACATCGCACGTGGCCAGCTAAAGTTTTCATGCCATTCAAAATTTTTCATTATTTGTAGTAAATGTTTATGTCAGTAGAAAGGACGGAGGACTTGAGGGGTAATTGGTTGAAGGAAATGGTCAAGCCACTCCCCCAGCCTCTCAACCACTCCCCCGATCCCAGCCACTATGGGTTCCATGGGTGGTGGAAATACATTTTTATGGATCTTGGGGAGTGATTGAAAGACTGGAGTGACGGGTCCTCAACAATAGAAAACCTCTCCTTTTGTGAAATGATACAAGGTTGCCCCCATCCAGATTTTGGAGGAGAGGGTACGGAACTTGTTGGTGGTTTCCCATTCTGATCGACTGCTTATTTCCCGGTCAATAGATCGCGTGTAGGCTTGAATGTTTGAGTTTCTGGTCTTATTTAGTTATGGTGTAGGACTCAAGAGTGTGATAGGTGTTCCCATCCCCCTTAGCATGTCTCATTAAGAAGTTAGAGGCGGCATCAAACCACTATGGCCCCCCTATCTGCTTATAATGACAACACCTGGTCTCTTTAAGTTGTTGTAGGGCTTCTTTCTCGCCTTTACGCAAATTCTGATGTGATAATTGTAGCCCTCTTTTTTGTTCTCTTATGTAGTGTAACAAGTTCTTTCTCCTATAGTCCTGGAAATTATCCAAGAACACGAAACACGGGAGTTAATGGGGTAAAAGTCTACATTAGAGGTTGGTATTTGCTGTTGAAACTGAATTGTTAAATTCACCATTGTTACAACTTAAATGACCTAGTGTCAACATATTGTCCTTGTTCTTGCAAAGAACCCATAGAAATAGAACGAAGCCATCACAATCCCTATTATCACTTATTTTTCGCATCGCTTTACTAACACCCAGTACACTAATACCCAACATCTTGCAACCGTAACTTGACCCACATCAACACATTCTAGTCCAATTCGTCTGTCCCTCCGTAGATCGTTCGCTTCTATTATAATGTCCACTAGTCGCATTCCGATCCCTGTAGGGACAATTTTACGCCTTGGGCCTAGAATCTATTCCTCCAGTACTCCTTCCGGTCAAGTCCACTACACAACCGACTTGTCATTTGGACTATTGTTACTTCGGTAATGACCCAGATAGCAGACAAACTTACCATACAAGTTTTTACTATGCCATATGTCCAAGATTAAACATGACATCATTGGGATAAGCCTTGCAAGATTACTGATCCTCATAGTCCGCCGTGTTCACACGCGCTTGCTTATTCATTCAACCCGGTTTGACTTCTAGTTTTGTGACGGTTTATTGTGAGGTCTCAGGTCTTCTATTTGATTTGGATTTATCATAACATCTTTATTTTGATTTTGCGGTCTCTCCACTCATTCTCCTCCTTTTGAGTCAACATCTGACTAGAAGGACAAGCTTTATCCTAGATCGACTGGTGTCTGAGAAACTTCTCGAGGATTATAGTTTCCTCTTCCTTTCCCCTCTTGTTGCGTTTTGTTAAAATGATCTTGGTGTGTTGGTGTTTATTGTGCACCCTGCTCACTAACGTTCCGACATAACTCATGTTCGTAATCTAGATATCACGTCGAATTTCTTTCTTTTTTAATTGGTAATGGGTCTCCAATTCTTTAACTTTCCTTTAATAGCTGATTTTGCTGTACTATTCTGATGTCTGGTGAGTTTTTTTGAGTGAGTTCTACTCACCTCTTTTATTTCAGTTTTAACTTCTTGTAAGATTGTTTTCCTGTTCCACTATGAGGCATCAGGTTTTTATTGAGCTTGCCGCTGCAGGACATCATGCTGCCCAACTCTCCTACAGTGGATTTCAATGTTTAATACGTTGCCCGGACTGAGAAAGAGCGCGCCATCACGTTTACATAGGAGCGACGATCGACGGATGATAATGAAGTCGGAAACTGAACAAGTAAAAGGCGGCAAAATTGACGCCAAGGGTAAGATTAACGCAGAAATACGAGGGTGAAAAGCGGATATCGAATGGGGAGAGTAGAAACAGGATATGCCGATTTATGTATGAAGTTTAGTTAAATGGGTTGCTTTCAAGAACAAGGCAATCTTGTGACACTAAGGTCCTTAAGTTGTGAAAATGTAAGTTAACCCACTTCAGTTAACAGCAAATACCAAACCTCTAAATGTAGGACTTTACCCCCTAACTTCCACGTGTTATGTTCTGCGATTAATTTCCAGGACAAGTAAGAAAAGAACTTGTTACCTACAAAGAGAAAACCCCCAAAAAAGAGGGGCTCCTTGTACACATCAGAATTTGCTGTAAAGGCGAGGTGAAAGAAGACCTCCACCAACTTTAAAGAGGATCCGAGTTGTGTTGTCATTAGGTCAAGCAGATAGGGGGGGGCCATAGTGGTTATGATGTCCGCCCTATATAAAACTTTCTTAATGAGAACCATGCTAAGTATGGAACACCTATGCAATACTTAGAGCTAAAACCCCAAACCGATAGAAAGCCTATAACAGAACAGATTCTTGGGAGTGTAGGGCTAACACTTGGTATATTCACAAAAGGAGAGGGATTTTCTATATGGGAGGACCGCGGTCACTCCAGTCTTTCACTCAGCTCCCCAAGATCCATAAAACTGCTTTCCCACACCATGGAACCAATAGGTGGGATCGGGGAGTGGGTGAGAGCTGGGGATGGCTGGACCATTTCCTTCAACCGATTACCAGAGTCATCCCCTCAAATCGCTGAAACTGTACTGTGGGCTGGCTATATAATACTGGGGTCTGACTATATAATACTGGGGTCTGGCTATTTACTACTGGGGGCTGGCTGGCTATATACTACTGGGGGCTGGCCCGCGCGCACAAGCTGCAAAGTAAGAATAGAATAAAAACAGTGAACACAAGAACCTTTACCGTGCAGAAACACATTGAAAGAACAATATTCTTGGGGCCTGACAGAGCTGCATGGCGGACGCGTGTCGGTGAGCTCGCAACACAAATCTGAAGCATCGAATCAGCGACCCGATCGGCTGCAAAAATGGACAAACCATGTGAGAAGTCACTAGACCGAACCGAGACACCTAGCGGGAGCAAAGGCCAAAGGAGACATGGAGAAAATTTTTCCACAAAAAGCTCACAACACCACCCGCGAAAACTCCGCAAGATGGCCGGCTGCGCTGCAGAGGGACAGAGCGCAAGAAGACTCGGAGGACGAGAGCGTGCAGGATGACGCCGACAACCTTGCAGCATGCTCCGATCTCGGAGCTACACTGACAAGCCTGATCTCACAAGCGCTTTCGCCAGTATGGAGGAAACTTAGCGCCATAAACAAAAGGTACGACCATTGGGCAAAGGGTAGAAGTGTGGAGGACAAAAACAAGGCCGCCATTATAGAGCACCACGCCAGCTATAGCTCATAACTTATCCCAGCAGGCTGATGCCCTAAACAGCGCATTAATCCTCATAAAAGATCAAGAAAACCGCAGTAGAAGGAAAAACATAAGATCCGAATTGCCCCCGAGCATTACCGCCACAGCAAAAAGCTCTTCAGAGGCCATAGCGCGGAGAAAGCTAACCGCCATGTACAATTGAGCAGCATACACGCTCCCTTCGTCAACCACATAACGACTCTGAACCACCCAGAGACCATTAATGCGGCCTATTAAGCTACAAGAACACTGCAGACATACTGCGGGCAGCAGGAGAAAAGAGGGATATCAGTGTTGAGGATCAAAAAGTCTTCATATACCAGGAATAGCCCCCTCACGCTGTATAAACGAAGACTCCTTAAGGAAACCTACCATTCTGATGGTATGATGAGATGTAAAAACACCGGGCACCAGGCTCAGGGTGAGCTGGTGCCGGAGCTTACCTTAGCTAGTGTTTAAATGCGAAGCGCGTTTAAAAACATTTGATTTACAGGCCCCGGGAGCGTCGCGATTGCACGCGGCGTGCCGCGCGCCCCATAGAAAGGGCCGGAGGCGCACGAGCGCACGGCCGCGCGCAGCGTCGAAGCTACCTCGGTGTGTGTTGCTGTAGACAAAATGTGTTTAAACCGTGATATAGCGGTTTTAAAACACTAGCTAAGGGTAAGCTCGGCACCAGTTACCCTGAGCTGGGTGCACGGTGTTGGTGTTTAACATCTCATACCTACCTTCAGAAGTAAGTAACACTTTCGCCTATATGGTAGAGGAAAGTAGAAAAATAGCCAGCTCACCCAACATTTAGACCGTCCTAGTTGTCCACACTCCGTGAGGATCCTCTGGTGCTCGGAGTAACTAGTCATAGCATGTAGCAAATCCAAGCGAAAAGGCACAAAATTTCCGGACTTCAAGAGGCGTCACAAGGGTGCAGATAACAAAGTGTTCCTGTACTTGTCTTAAACGCCATGACACGGGGACTGATAGGTTGCCGCGTTCGACGAGAGGGGACCGTCTTAATCAACCTGCCTACAATCTTGAGCATTGAGCCTTTAAATCGGCAGTTGTCACGTGGGTCGAGTGCACCCCCCGAAGTCACATGACGACAACACTCCTCCCTCGTGGTCACAGACCGGGAGCGCGACTCGAACACATCGCCAGGTGGGTTAAGTACATACTTAAACCTTAATACATGTAAAAACATTTCAACAAATCCCATTGTTGTAGATGTTGTTTACGTATACCAAATGGGTTCAGTAAATCTGTACAAAGGGAAAACCTATGAATAGAGCGGTGTTATACTATGAATTATTCTTAACACAACAGTTTTACTATTCAGAAGACATCTTACCTCCTTATTCGGTTATCAAAAGAGTACCATAAATATTATGGTCTGTCTTAGTACATTCCTAGTAATAGTAGAGCGAAATAAGAAATGGGAATTCAGAGCATCATGCAAGTACACATAAAAATAACACATAGACCCCAATAGTTATATCTAATCCCATGAGCACCGGCTTACGTTCATGTGTATAATAATACCTCAAACTGCATGAATATATCGCGTTATATCCCATAAGCACTGGCCTGTCATGTTATGAACATACAATAAAACATGTCTTCATATTCCAAATATATATGATAACGTAGCCATAGTCTTGGGATAAAATAATCTGTAAAGTATACTGGAAAATTCTAGAAGGGGCTGAATCAGAGGAATAAAACGTCATGCTGACTAATATGTTAGAATTTATCCATGCCTCTGGTTATGCCCTGTGGGTTCTTGGCTTTCCAATATGAAGATCCAGATACTCTCCTATGTTTATTAGTTCCCTCTTCTATGCTACCTCTGATTGGTGTTGACTGAACTTTTCGAACCAGTCTGTGAAAAAATTTGTGGAGATTTTTTATGTGACTCTCTAAAATGCTAGAGGCTGTGAATTCCTACTCTTCAGTGTGATGTCTGATAAATGACGACGTATTCTGGACGCTAGGGCTGTAGTGTGTCCCTAGTATTGGATGTTGCATTTAGTACATTAGGCAAATAGGACATTGCCGAGTGTTGCCAGTTAAGATAGACCGAATAGGATAGCTTTTATTGTGTGGTACTTGATGGTAGGTTCTGTGTCTACCATAATGTGGACGGCAGGCTTTACACTGGTGTGTGTCCACATTTAAAGCAACCTTTAGTGTTTACCATGATCCACTGGAGTCCTGACTCTGAATAAATAGGTGACAAAAGACCCACACCAAGTGGGAGCCCTTTCGCCACAACAGTTAATGCACATCATTGTAATATGGTGTATAGGGTTGGATCCTTGTAACAAAATCGGAATAAATTTTTGAACAATTTTAGTTATTTCTTTGTTATTGTCTGCTGTATGTTTGGTAAACATACTATGGAGTTCTGGATTTGTTGTATCTGAGCATACTCCCTTTTCTTTTTATCTATAGGTTCCTTTGTCTTTTAATAAGTCTTCTTGTTGATGGTTACTATCTTACATTCCGCTTTCTCTATATGTTCTTTTTGTAGCCTCTCTGATAAAGCTGGATTTAAGACTAACTCTCTCCCTTCAAAGTCATCAATTATCTGCTGCAGTTTTTCTCAGTCTTATAAGTCTCCATATGGTAGGTTCATGTTGTCACATGTGGGGGATGGCAAGATGAGGCTAATAAGAGTAGTATTCCTCGCCAGTTCCTTCTGTAAGGTATACTTTTAACTCTGTTAACTTTCTACCTATTAGAGTGACATCTAAAAAGGGATGGACTTACCCCCAAAACATATGATGGGAATTTGTCAAAATGACTGGGGTTATCATTAAGTAACCTAACAAAGTTTTGAAGGGATGCTTTGAATCCCTCCAACCCACACCAGGTTCGCATGTATCGGCACCAAACCTCCTACTAGACGCCCTGGTGTGGGTGGGAGGAGAAACACACAATGCCTCTCCCCACTGTGGACTATAGATATAGCAAGAGGGGGAGAATTTTGCCCCCATTGGGCGCCCATCCCTCTGCACAAAAAATATGAAATAATATCTCCCATCAAAGTAAAAAAAAGTTGTTTGGAGTAAAAAACCCGTGGCCAAAATTATGTATTCCTTTAGGGCTGAACCTGTACGTACATATATCTATCCAAATGTCTCCGTAGGAAATACATCCCAACTCGTGAGGGATTAAAGATGAAATAGCTGCGCTGACATCGCACGGGCACCAGCTAAAGTTTTCATGCCATTCAAAATTTTTCATAATTTGTAG
Organism: Engystomops pustulosus; assembly: GCA_019512145.1. Classification (NCBI taxonomy): domain Eukaryota; kingdom Metazoa; phylum Chordata; class Amphibia; order Anura; family Leptodactylidae; genus Engystomops; species Engystomops pustulosus. The sequence goes on from CM033641.1 coordinate 2,304,755, forward strand.
TAAATGTTAGTGTCACGTAGGAGAAGACGGAGTGACTATGGGGGACATCTAGGTCAGAAAGGGAAACTGGCAAGCCACTCCCCCAGCCTCTCAACCACTAACCCGCGATCCCGCCCGATATGGTTCCCATGGGTGGTTCGAAAAAATTTTATGGAATCTTGGGGAGTGATGAAAGATGGAGTGTGAACGGGTCACTCCAACATATAGAAAACCCCTTCCTTTTGATGAAACTGATACAGGGTAGCCCCTGCATCCCAAGATGTTTGAGAGGGGGAGGGGTGCGACTTGGCCGTGCCCTTTCATTGCGACGCCTTTTCCAGGGCAATAGAACGCGTGTGGGCGGTGATGTTAGTGGCTATTTGTTTTTTGTAGGGATCAAGAGTGCTGATGGTTGTTCCCATCCCTTAGCATGTTCTCATTAAGAAGTTTAGATAGGAGGGCATCCGAAACCACTATGGCCCCCCCCTGATCTGCTGACCTAATGACAACACCTGGATCTCTTTAAGTTGTTTGTCGGGCTTCTTTCCGCCTTTACGCAATATCTGATGGATAATGTGAGCCCTTTTTTTGTCTTCTTATGTAGTGTAACAAGGTTCTTTCTCTAATAGGTCCTGGAAATTATCCAAGAACAGAAAACAGGGAGTTAATGGGGTAAAAGGTACATTAGAGGTGTGGTATTTGCTGTTGAACTGAAATGTTAACTTCACATGTTCACAATTAATGACCTAGTGTCAACATATTCCTTGTTCTTGAAAGAACCCATAGGAAAAGAACGAAGCCAGCACGAACCCCACTTTCCACCCTTAATCTTTTCCCCCGCCAATCCCCCCGCCTTGTCTATACACCCCAAATCACCCACCCGTAACTACCCCCAACATGCCCTTCGCACCGTACACCTTCGACCCACCATCAACTATCATTCTTCCATTCCCTCCTGTCCCTCCCCCCCTCAGTCCTTCCTTCTACTTAAATCACTGTCCATTCCACCCTACACAACTTTTACCCCCTGCCCCTGACTTCCTCCGTTCTCCTTCCTTCACTCCACTACATCAAAATCCGCTATGTATCTTATATTTATTTGTTAACTAACTCGGGGCTATTTCCAATTTGACCCCTAATGATAAGGAGCAGACACAACTTACATCAACTAACAATGTTTCTTTAACGTGATGTTTCCGATAATTTATTAATGTCCAGCAAAGTATTAAACAAGTGAACATCCATGTAGGGGAGAATTAAGGCCTTTGGCAAGTAATCTTACTTGATCCTTCAGATAGAATCCTGCCGGATAGTTCACCACCGACGCTGCATTTGGACTTATTGGCCCGAGTTTTCACTCACATGTCTCGGTGTTCCGTCCCGACCTTCTAACCCGTTTTGTGACGGTTTATTGTGAGGTCTCAGGCTTCATTGATTTGGATTTAGTCATAACATCTTTATTTTGATTTTGCGGTCTGCTCCACTCAATTCTCCTCCTTTTGAGATTCAAACATCTGACTAGAAGGACAAGCTATCCATTAGAGTCAGATGTGTCTGAGAAACTTACTCGAGGATTATAGTTCCCTCTTTCCCCTCTTGTTGCGTTTTTTTAAAATGATCTTGGTGTGTTGGTGTTTATTGTGCACCTGCTCATAACGTTCCCGACATAGACTCATGTTACGTAATCTAGATATCACGTCGAATTTCTTTCTTTTTTATTGGTAATTGGGTCTCCAAATTCTTTAACTTTCTCTTATAGCTGTGTTTGCTGTATCTATGCTGATTCTGGTGAGTTTTTTTGAGTGAGTTCTATCACCTCTTTTATTTCAGTTTTAACTTCTTGTAAGATTGTTGTTCCTGTTCCACTATGAGGCGCATCAGTTTTATTGAGCATTTCGCTGCAGGACATCATTGCCAACTCTCCTACAGTGGATTCAATTGTTTAATCATACAGTCGGTGCCCCAGGTGGAACAACCGCCTACACGTATTACATTAGGTTACGCGACGTCGACGGAGAAAAGAAAGGGAAAGAACAAGAAGAAAAAAGGACGGGAAGGAAGACGAAGGGAGGAGAATTACGCGAGAAAAGCGAGGGTCGAAAAGGGCATGACTCAGAAAATGGGGGGAGAGGTAAAAAGAAATATACAGGAAATACATAGCCGGATTATTATGATTTGATGAAGGTTCTGAGTTGAATATGGGTTGCTTTTCAAGAACAAGGCAATATGTGGACACTAAGGTATTAATGTTGTGAAAACTGTGAAAGTTAACCCAATCATTAACAGCAAATACCAAACCTCTAATGTAGGACTTTTACCCCATAACTCCAGTGTTATGTTCTGGATTAATTTCCAGGACAAAGTAGAGAAAAGAACTTGTTACCTTACAAAGAGAACAAACCCCCAAAAAAGAGGGGCTCACATTGTACACATCAGAATGTGCCTTAAAGGCGGAGGGTGAAAGAAGACCTCCACAACTTTAAAGAGGATCCAGTTGGTTGTCATTAGTCTCAGCAGATAAGGGGGGGGCCAAGTGGTTATGGATGCCGCCCTATATAAAACTTCTTAATGAGAACATGCTAAGGGATGGGAACACCTAGTAGGAAAGAGTGGACGTATAACTAAAAAAAAAACATAGGAAAGAAAAGACTAGAACAAAAGACTTTCTCTGGGCAGTGTAGGCGGCTATACACTTGAGTATATCACAAAAGGAGAGGGATTCTATATGTGGAGGACACGCGTCACTCCAGTCTTTCACTCACTCCCCAAGATCCATAAAACTGATTTCCACCACCCATGCGAAACAATAGGGTGGGATCGGGAGTGGGTGAGAGGCTGGGGGAGTGGCGGGACCATTTCCTTCAACCGATTACCAGAGTCATCCCCTCAAATCGCTGAAACTGGCCGATATAAGGGTATCTGCACGAACCAGGGCCCTGGGGGGGGGGGGTAGACCAGCACATGGTGGTGTGTGCCTGATCGGGTACTACAACTCTTACAACACTTCATTGTAAATAACAAGTTGTACAAGTTATGAGACCTCGATCTCTGTCAATTTGGGAATAAAAAGTTATATAACTCACGGGATCCGTGGTTAGGGACATTTAGAAAAGGATATCAGTTCCTGCTACATGCACTCCGGGAGAAGTCTGTAATTTCGACATAGTCCCTCAAGATGCTTCTAGGTCGCAGGTTGTCTTCTTCTTTTGCCTAGGTGATTTACCCTTCCCCGCCGGGGTCCACTTTTCCAGGCGTGGTAGGGTTGGTAGATCCATATGCTGTTCAGTGACCGGCATCCAGGACTGGATAACCAGTGGTTCGGTGTCCAGAATGTCCCATGTTTTGCCGAGATCCTTGGGGCTCTTGATGGTACATCTCCTGCCCTCTGATTGGAATGTTAGGCCAAAAGGGAAAAGCCACTTAAATATTATTTTCTTGATCCTCAAGAGGTCGGTAAGAGGCTTAAAGGAAACCTACCACTTCTGAAGGTAAGGAAAAGGCACAAAATTCCGGCACTTCAAGAAGGACGTCACAAGGTGCGATAACAAAGTGTTTCCTTTATTGTCTTAAAACGCCATGACACGGGGACTGATAGGTTGACGCGTTTCGACGGAGACCGTCTTAATCATAACCTGCCATACAATCTCTGAGCTTGCACCTTTTAAATCGTGCAGTTGTCACGTGGGTCGAGTCACACCCCCGAATCACATGACGAAAACTCCTCCCATCGTGGTCACATGACCGGGAGCGCGACTCGAACACATACAGCTCAGGTGGGTAAGTACATACTTAAAAACCTTAATTACATAAAAACATTTAACAAATCCATTTGTATATGTTGTTTACAATGTATACCAAATGGGTATCAGTAAATCTGTACAAAGGGAACAACCTATGATATAGCGGTGTATACTATGAATTATTCTTAACACAAAGTTTACTATTCAGAAGACATCTTACACTCATATCATTAGGTTATCAAAAGAAGTACATAATAATATATTATGGTCTGTTCTTTAGTGACATTCCTAGATAATTTAGAGGAAATAAGAAATGGAATTAGAGCATCGTGCAATACACATAAAATAACACATAGACCCCAATATGTATCTCATATATCCCATGAGCACCGTGCATTACGTTCATGTGTATATATAATACTCAAACTGCATGAATATATCCGATATATCCCATAAGCACTGTGCATGTTTATGAACATACATAACATGTCTATAATATTCCAAATATATATGATACGTAGCCATAGTCTTGGGATAAACTAAATCTGTAAAGTATACTGGAAATTCTAGAAGGGCTGAATCAGAGGAAATAACGTCATGCTGACTAATATGTTAGAATTATATCCTGCCTCTTGTTCATGCCCTGTGGGGTTCTGCTTTCCATTATGAAGATCCAGTAACTCTCCCTGTTTATTAGTTTCCTCTTCATATTGCCTCCTCTGATTGGTTGACTGACTTTTTCGAACCCAGTCCATGTGAAAAAATTTGTGGATTTTTTATGTGACTCTCTAAAATGCCTAGAGGCTGCTGATATTCCTACTGCTTCATTAGTGATGTCTGATAAATGACGACGTATTCTGACCTTAAGGGGGCCTGTAGTGTGTCCTATGTATTGGATGTTGCATTTAGTACATTTAATGGAATATATGGCATTGCATGTGTTGCAGTTAAGATATGACCGAATAGGATAGCTTTTATTGGTGGTACTTGATGTTATGTTTGTGTCTACCATAATGTGACTGCAGGCTTTACACTGTGTGTGTCCACATTTAAAGCAACCTTTAGTGTTTAACCATGATCCACTGGAGTTCTGACTCCTGAATAAACTAGGTGACAAAGACCCACCCAAAGTGGGAGCCCTTTTCGCCACACATTTAATGCCATCATTTAATATGGTGTATAGGGTTGGATCTTGTAACAAAATCGGAATAAATTTTTGAACAATTTTAGTTATTTCTTTGTATTGTCTGCTGTATGTTGTGGTAAACACTATTGGAGTTCTGGATTTCTTTGTATCTGGAGCATTACTCCCTCTCTCGTTTTTATCTCTATGTTCTTTGTCTTTTAATAAGTCTTCTTGTTTGATGTTACTAATCTTACATTCCGCTTTCTCTATACTGTCTTTTTTGTAGCCTCTCTGATAAAGCCTGGATTTAAGACTAACTCTCTCCCTTTCAAAGTCATCATTATCTGTGCAGTTTCTTCTCAGTCTTATAAGTTCTCCATATGGTATGTTCTGTGTCACATGTGGGGGATGGCAAGATGAGGCTAAAAGAGTAGTATTCCTCGCCATTTCCTTCCTGTAAGGTATACTTTTAACTCTGTTACTTTCTCCTATTAGAGTGACATCTAAAAATGGGATGGACTTACCCCCAAACATAGATGTGAATTTCAAATTCATGGGGTTATCATTAAGATAACCTACAAAGTCTTTGAAGGATGCTTCTGAATCCCTCCAAACCCACACCAGGTCGTCTATGTATCGGCCAAACCATACTATAGACGCCTGGTGTGGGTTGGATGATGAAAACACATATGCCTCCTCCCACTGTGACATATAGATATTAGCAAGGGAGGGGGAGAATTTTGCCCCCATTGGGGCCCCCTCCACTTGCAAATAATATCTCCCATCAAAGTAAAAAAAGTTGTTTTGAAGTAAAAAACCCGTGGCCAAAATTATGTATTCCTTTAGGGCTGCACTGTACGTACTATATCTATCCAAATGTCTCCGTAGGAATATCAATCCCAACTCGTGAGGGATAGATGAATATAGTGCGCTGACATCGCACGTGGCCCAGCTAAAGTTTTCATGCCATTCAAAATTTTTCATAATTTGTAGTAAATGTTTAGTGTCACGTAGAAAGGACGGAGTGACTCTGGTAATCGGTTGAAGGAAATGGTCAAGCCACTCCCCCAGCCTCTCACCCACTCCCCCGATCCCAGCCACTATTGGTCTCATGGGTGGTGGAAATACATTTTTATGGATCTTGGGGAGTGAGTGAAAGACTGGAGTGACCGGGTCCTCCACATATAGAAAATCCCTCTCCTTTTGTGAAATGATACCAAGTGTTAGCCCCTCATCCAAGATGTTTGATAGGCGTTTCTGGACTAGGTTGGTGGGGTTAGACTCAAGAGTGCGATAGGTGTTCCCATCCCTTAGCATGTTCTCATTAAGAAGTTTATATAGGGCGGCATCCATAACCACTATGGCCCCCCCCTTATCTGCTTACCTAATGACAACACCTGGATCCTCTTTAAGTTGTTGTAGGGCTTCTTTCTCGCCTTTAAGCAAATTCTGATGTGTATAATGTGAGCCCCTCTTTTTTGTTCTCTTATGTAGTGTAACAAGTTCTTTCTCTACTATGTCCTGGAAATTATCCAGAACAGAAACACGGGAGTTAATGGGGTAAAAGTCTACATTAGAGGTTTGGTATTTGCTGTTAACTGAATTGTTAACTTCACATTGTTCACAACTTAATGACCTTAGTGTCAACATATTGCCTTGTTCTTGAAAAGAACCCATATTAACATCAGACCTCATCAAATCCGCTATGTATTCATTATATTTATTGTTAACTAACTCTGGGCTATCAATTTGACCTACTGTATCAGTATCAGACACAATTACATCACTAAAATGTTTCTTTAACGTGATGTTTCGCGCTAATTTATTAATGTCCAGCAAAGTATTAAACAAGTTGAAATCCACTGTAGGGGAGAATTTAAGGCCTTTGGCAAGTAATCTTAATTGATCCTCAGATAGAATCCTGCCGGATAGATTCACCACCGACTCTGTCATTTGGACTTCTTGGCCCGAGTTTTCACTCCCATGTCTCCTGTGTTTCCGTCCCGACCTTCTAACCCGTTTTTTGACGGTTTATTGTGAGGTCTCAGGTCTTCTATTGATTTGGATTTATTCATAACATCTTTATTTTGATTTTTCGGTCTTGCTCCACTCAATTCTCCTTCTTTTTGAGTCAACATCTGACTAGAGGACAAGCTATCCATAGAGTCATCTGTGTCTGAGAAACTTACTCGAGGATTATAGTTTCTCCTCTTTCCCCTCTTGTTGCGTTTTTTTAAAATTGATCTTGGTGTGTTGGTGTTTATATGTGCACCCTGCTCATAACGTTTCCAGACATAGACTTCATTGTTGCGGTAATCTATGATATCACGTTCGAATTTCTTTCTTTTTATTGTGGTAATGTGGTCTTCCAATTCTTTAACTTTCTCTTCTATAGCTGATGTTTGCTGTATATATGCTGATTCTGGTGAGTTTTTTTGAAGTGAGTCTCTCACCTCTTTTATTTCAGTTTTAACTTCTTGTAAGATTGTTTGTTCCTGTTCCACTATGAGGCGCATCAGTTTTATTGAGCATTCGCTCAGGACATCATGCCAACTCTCCTACAGTGGATTTCAACTTGTTTAATACTTTGCTGGACATTAATAAATTAGCGCGAAACATCACGTTAAAGAAACAATTTAGTGATGTAATTGTGTCTGATACTGATACAGTAGGTCAAATTGATTCACTTTGCAGTTGTGCGCGCACATCTTCGAACCTATTGGAAGACACGCGCGCACAGCTGCAAAGTGAAGAATAGAATAAAAACAGTGAACAAAAGACCATTTAAGTGCAGAACACATTGAAAGAACAATATTCTTGGTGGCGGAGCCTGACTGAGCTGCATGGCGGACGCGTGTCTGTGAGCTCCCGCAACAAAACTCTGAAGCACTCGACTCAGAGACCCCGATCGGCTGCAAAATGGGCAAACCACTTTGTGAGAAGTCACTAGACCGAACCGAGACACCTAGAGGGAGCAAAGGCCAAGGAGACATGGAGAAATTTCTCCACAAAAAGCTCACCACACCACCTGCGAAACTCCGCAAGATGGCCGCCGCGCTGACAGAGGAGACAGAGCAGCAAGAAGACTCGGAGGACGAGAGCGTGCAGGATGAAGCCGCAACCTTGCAGCATGCTCCGATATCCGGAGCTACACTGAAAAAGCTGCTATCACAAGCGCTTTCGCCAGTAATGGAGGAACTTAGCGCCATACACAAAGAGGTACGCGCCATTGGGCATAGGGTAGAAGTGCTGGAGGACAAACAGGCCGCCATTATAGAGCACAGCGAAGCTATAGCTCATAACTTATCCCAGCAGGCTGATGCCCTAAACAGCGCATTACTCCTCATAGAAGATCAAGAAAACCGCAGTAGAAGGAAAAACATAAGAATCCGAATTTCCCACGAGCAATTACCGGCCACAGCGAAAAGCTCTTCAGAGGCCTATTAGGCGCGGAGAAAGCTAACGCCATTACAATTGAGCGCATACATCGCTCCCTTCGTCCACCACATAAAGACTCTGAATCACCCAGAGACATTATATGCGGCCTATTAAGCTACAGAACACTGCAGACATACTGCGAGCAGAAGGAGAAAAGAGGGATATCAGTGTTGAGAATCAACTAGTCTTCATATACCAGGATATAGCCCCCTCAACGCTGTATAAACGAAGACTCCTTAAAGGAAACCTACCACTTCTGATGGTAGGTATGAGATGTAAACACCGGGCACCAGCTCAGGGTGAGCTGGTGCCGGAGCTTACCTTAGCTAGTGTTTTAAACTGCTATATCGCGGTTTAAACACATTTTGATTTACAGCCCCGAGGTAGCTTCGGCGCTGCACGCGGCGTGCGCGCGCGCCTCCATAGAAAGTGCCGGAGGCGGCAGCGTCGAAGCTACCTCGGGGCTGTAGATCAAAATGTGTTTAAACCGTTATATAGCGGTTTAAAACACTAGCTAAGGTAAGCTCCGGCACCAGCTTACCCTGAGCTGGTGCCCGGTGTTTACATCTCATACCTACCTTCAGAAGTGGTAGGTTTCCTTTAAGCCTCTTACCGACCTCTTGAGGATCAAGAAAATAATATTTAAGTGGCTTTTCCCTTTTGGCCTAACATGCCAATCAGAGGGCAGGAGATGTACCATCAAGAGCCCCAAGGATCTCGGCAAAGCATGGGACATTCTGGACACCGAACCCCTGGTTATCCAGTCCTGGATGCCGGTCACTGAACAGCATATGGATCTACCAACTCTACCACGCCTGGAAAAGTGGACCCCGGCGGGGAAGGGTAAATCACCTAGGCAAAAGAAGAAGACAACCTGCGACCTAGAAGCATCTTGAGGGACTATGTCGAAATTACAGACTTCTCCCGGAGTGCATGTAGCAGGAACTGACATCCTTTTCTAAATGTCCCTAACCACGGATCCCGTGAGTTATATAACTTTTTATTCCCAAATTGACAGAGATCGAGGTCTCCTAACTTGTACAACTTGTTATTTACAATGAAGTAAAGTTGTAGTACCCGATCAGGCACACACCACCATGTGCTGGTCTACCCCCCCCCCCCAGGGCCCTGGTTCGTGCAGATACCCTTATATCGGCTGAACCAGACTCCTGGCCCCACAACCCTTCCCCAGAGACTATAGTCTCATCTACTCATCAAAAGTCTGTTTTGTTAAAGCGGCATATGTTAAATGCGGCCCTGTTATACTCTCTTTTAATAGTTAATCACTGGTGTGTACATATACTTATAAGGAAGACATGCAATCCAATTCAAATTAAACAATATATCTGACATTAATTTAACTACTTTTAATGTGAGAGGCATGAACACGCCTCAAAAAAGATCTCAAATAGTTACCCTACTCAAGAGGGAAAAATCTGATATCTGTATGTTACAGGAAACTCACCTGAGAACGGGCAAAATCTCAAAATTCCCCACCACATACTTCTCACATGCTTATCATAGCATGGGAAAGCGTTAGGGTGTTCTATTAGAATAGTGTTAGGCAGGAGTGATTCTACAAGAACCCAATAGTCCTTCTTAGGGCTACAATAACGTTTTATTTTCCTTTTTTTTGGTTTGCTTGTGGCTGGGCTTGCTGGCATTAGTAGTGCAGCTAGTACCATATTGTGAGGAATTTGCAGGGGGACTTGCGATCGTTGTGTTTAGCTCTTAGTGACACACATATCCACCTCAAACATCAAAGTGGGGCAATTTATTAGGGGTTTGATTTGAATTACGCCGAGTCTGCTGATATATTTTTTTTTTACGTTTATTTCTCAAAGTCATCTGGCACAGCACAAAATCCAGTTGTGTGCTGTCATTGTAGGTTAGAAACTAGCCATAGCAATAGGATAGCATTGTTTTGTTTAAAAAAAAAACACCAAAAAAAAAAAATTTGAAGTTTACACTTTAATTTTGAAAATGTTTAACCCGAGGGCTAGGGGTAGAGGACGAGGGCGTGGACGTGGGCGTCCAACTACTGCAGGGGTCAGAGGCCATGGTCCTGGGCGGGGTGAGACACCACCTGCTGATGAGGGAGGCAGAGGCATGAACACACCTCAAAAAAGATCTCAAATAGTTACCCTACTCAAGAGGGAAAAATCTGATATCTGTATGTTACAGGAAACTCACCCGAGAACGGGCAAAATCCCAAAATTCCCCACCACATACTTCTCACATGCTTATCATAGCACATTTAAGAAGGCTGCCAGGGGAGTGAGTATTCTAATTGCTAGACATATTCCCTTCACACATACTCTGACTTGCTCAGACCCGGAAGGCAGATTCTTGCTAGTCACCGGTGAAATAGGTTCAGTAGCAGTGTCCCTAGTAGCACTCTATGCTCCCAACAACGGCCAGATCAGTTGGCTAAAGGAAACGCTTGTTATATTGGATTCCCTAGCTGATGGGTTAAAAATTCTAGGAGGTGACCTCAACATAATAATAGACCCAAAGTTAGATAGCGCCACAGGGAAATCAGTGTTCTCAAGGAAAGTCCTACAGGCCTTTTGTAAATATTTAGCCCAATTAGGTTGGATAGACTACTCGTACTTCTCCAAAACGCATAAGTCCTATGAAAGATTAGATCACATACTAGTAGCCAGACACATGACAGACATGCTTAAGGGCTCGCATATAGCCCCCATCTCAATATCAGATCATGCACTAGTAACAACAACCCTAAGCTTCAAAACCTTACCTGAAAGAACTAGTGTTTGGAGGTTAAATGGAACACTATTGGATAGGGAAAATAACCTAGCCAATATAAAAAAGAAGCTAGACAACTACTTTAGAGACCCTAACTTAAAGGACACCACCCAAACAAACATTTGGGAAGTGCACAAAGTATACATACGTGGAGAACTAATGTCATTGGGGGCATGGACTAAAAAAGAAAGAACAAAGGAACTGAACCAATTGCTGGGAAGTATAGCCAAACTAGAAAACAGTAATAAATGTATAGCCACAAATAAGGAACTGGAAGAGCTTACTCTCCTAAGGGAAAAGGTTAAGGACTAGAGATAAGCGAACATACTCGTCCGAGCTTGATGCTCGTTCGAGCATTAGCGTACTCAAAACTGCTTGTTGCTCGGATGAATACTTCGCCCGCTCGAGAAAATGGCAGCTCCCGCCGTTTTGCTTTTTGGCGGCCAGAAACAGAGCCAATCACAAGCCAGGAGACTCTGCACTCCACCCAGCATGACGTGGTACCCTTACACGTCGATAGCAGTGGTTGGCTGGCCTGATCAGGTGACCCTGGAATAGACTAGCCCCTGCCCGCGCTGCTCGCGTCATTCTCTGTCTGGATGCCGCTAGGGAGAGAGCTGCTGCTGGTCAGGGAAAGCGTTAGGGTGTTCTATTAGAATAGTGTTAGGCAGGAGTGATTCTACAAGAACCCAATAGTCCTTCTTAGGGCTACAATAACGTTTTATTTTCCTTTTTTTTGGTTTGCTTGTGGCTGAGTTTGCTGGCACTAGTAGTGCAGCTAGTACCATACTGTGAGTAATTTGCAGGGAGACTTGTGTTTAGCTCTTAGTGACACACATATCCACCTCAATACAATACAATAGCATTATATTTTCCTTTTTTTTGGTTTGCTTGTGTCTGGGCTTGCTGGCATTAGTAGTGCAGCTAGTACCATATTGTGAGGAATTTGCAGGGGGACTTGCGATCGTTGTGTTTAGCTCTTAGTGACACACATATCCACATCAAACATCAAAGTGGGAAAATTTATTAGGGGTTTGATTTGAATTACGCCGAGTCTGCTGATATATTTTTTTTTTACGTTTATTTCTCAAAGTCATCTGGCACAGCACAAAATCCAGTTGAGTGCTGTCAGTGTAGGTTAGAAACTAGCCATAGCAATAGGATAGCATTGTTTTGTTTAGTATAGGAAGCGGCACCTCAGCGGGGTCAATGGTCGGATCTTCCTTTCAGGATTCAGGGTCAGTGGACGCCATGGACCACCGAGAGATGTTACTAGCCGACACCTGGGACCGGAATCTACGTGGCACATGGTCTTCATTAAAGCCCGCTGCAAAGCGGGACGGTCTTGCTGTGGTAGGGTGCCACCAAGGCGTTCCACAGGTGCTACTAGCCCGCGGTGGCCGCCAAGGTCGCAGTACAGAATTGTAATCCAGGCTCAACGTCAGGCACAGGCACAAACTCAGGGTAGGCGGCAGAGATGCAGAGGTCAGAGGTCAAGTCCAAGGTAACAACAGGAATGCAGGCTAGGCAGGCAAGGAACAGGTACAGGGAATCCTGGGAACAGCCGATGCTGATGAGGACAAGCATAAATGTTTTTGTTGCTGTATCCAGGGTCGGACCGGGGTACCTGGGGCCCACCAGTGAATTTGATTTTGGGGGCCCACCTACTACTACATAGAATTATTCTGAATTAAGGGAATTTCTAAGCACTAGCGGGGACAGTGAAATAAAGGAAAAGCTAATCCCTTTCTCCCTCCCTCTCTGCTAGTGCTAGGCTCTTGGTTTGTGTACAGGGGCTGCAGTGGGGATGTTACCTCAGGGCATTAATATTAGGGATAGTATAAGAGTTACTCCTGGTTTCCAGGGCTTTCTGCTGGTGACTGGGCTGTGGTTAGGGATGTAAGTGTTCGCACTGCACACCAACCTTCCATGAAACTGATGACAATAACCCTACTCTGGCGTCCTGCACCACATAGACAAGTCACAAATGGCTCTCTGAACCTATAGATATAACAGTACATACTCTGAGAGCTCTCTCACAATAGAAGGTAAGTTAGTGACTACAATACTGTTCTTAAACAGGAAGAAGTAGAATCTGGTACCTCACAGGGGACATGTCTTCTCCTTCACATCCAGAATCGTCATAAAATCTGGTTGCAGAAATTTCTGGCAGATGTGTATAGCTGTGGGAAGAAAATCCCCCTCACTGCACCCCTAAAAATATCACAGTTAATTACAGTATAATGTCACCTGGGTAAAATAATGTCCCACACTGTACTTCTAAAGAATCTACATAAGAAACCCCTCTGTGCCCCAGCATATCAAAAATTACATTTTTACCCCTAAATATATTACTATGCTACAGTCTACAGTGAATAAATAATACTGTACCATTAAAAAGTATGTGTGTAGTATATAACCTGCCAGCCCCCTTTAGTATATAGCCTGCCAGCTCCCTGTAGTATGTAGCCTGCCAGCTCCCTGTAGTATATAGTCTGCCAGCCCTAGCAGGCTATATCCTAATGAGGGCTGGCAGGCGATATCCTACTGGGGGCTGGCAGGCTATATCCTACTGGGGGCTGGCAGGCTGTTTACTACTGGGGGCTGGCTCGCAGGCTATATAATACTGGGGGCTGGCTGGCAGGTTATATACTACTGGGGGCAGGCTGGCAGGCTATATAATACTGGGGGCTGGCAAGTTATATACTACTGAGGGCTGGTTGGCAGGTTATATACTACTGGGGCCTGGCTTGCTGGCAGGCTATATACTACTGGGGGATGGCTGGCAGGCTATATATTACTGGGGGCTGGCTAGCTATATACTACTGGGGGCTGGCTAGCTATATACAACTGGGGACTGGCTATGCACTACTGGGGGTGTCACGACGAGGACGCCGCCGCCTCGTCACGTGATTGGGGTGCAACTGTACGGGTTAATTTAGCCTACTCAAACTTGCGCTCACCGTTCACTAAGGACACAAATTGAGCATAAATCACACCTCATACAGCTCCAGCACCGGACCCGCTGCCACCACTTATTACATTTATACTGGGACGAATAAGTATCGCACTCTACAACAACTCTTGCTTCTGAAGCAGTCACCTTGTCACACCACTAGACGTGCACCCTCAGCACTCTAGCAGTCACACAGCTAACCACACTTCACAAGGCTATGAGCTCGCAGAGAATACAGGGACCAAAATTAAAGTGAAAAGCTTTAATTACAAAATGTTGATCAGTGCATAAAAAAGTTATTAAAAACAAAAGGATTACAAAATAAAATGACACACAACACGGCAAAACAGTTATAAAATAAAAAGGGAGAAAAATAACAGAAACTTACAACTTATAGTAAATCCTGATTCCCTGGAGGTGGGAACACAATAAGGAACACACTCAGCTTATCAAGCAGCCCCCAAAATGTGATTTCCTGTATCTCGTATTGTTTTATTTCTTCTCAGTTTGGTTCAGGTTTCAGAACCTCCCGTTCATTAATTAGTCCAGAGGGTCATTAAGGATTGGGCAAAGTTTTAATGAGGGGGAGAGTCCAGGAATATTTAAACAGTTCTTTGTTTCCAAATCCCTAGATGCAGGGGTGGGGGTAGGTGCAGAGGAGAGGTGACCAAATGGCTTTTGAGGTCACCAGAGAAAATTCTGCAGGTCAGAGTTTATAAGGTTGTAAGGATCTCCAGGATGTTGTAAAAGAGGCCTGGACGCTTCAATGGATGCCATATATTTCAACAAAGTTTGTAATTGCCCAATAGTTCAACAAATCTTACACATTTTAGAATAAAATTTCCTTGATAGGGGGCTGGCCATATACTACTGGGGGGCTGGCTATTTACCACTGAGGGGATGGCTATATACTACTGGGGGCTGGCTGGCTATATACTACTGGGGTCTGGCTGGCTATATACTACATGGGGCAGGCTACATACTACAGGGGGATGGCTATATACTACTGGGGCCTGGCTGGATACTACTAGGGGCTGGCTGGCTATATACTACTAGGGGCTGGCATGCTATATACCCCGGGGATCTGGAAGGCTATATACCACTGGGGGCTGGCAGGTTATATACCACTGGGGGCTGGAAGTCTATATACTACTGGGGGCTGGCTGGCTATATATTACAGGGGGCTGGCTGGCAGGGTATATACTACTGGGGGCTGGCTGGCAGACTATATACTGCTGGGGACTGGATGGCTATATACTACTGGGGGCTGGCTGACTATATACTACTGGGGCTGGATATATACTACTGGGGTCTGGCTGCCTATATACTACTGTGGGCTGGCTATATAATACTGGGGTCTGACTATATAATACTGGGGTCTGGCTATTTACTACTGGGGGCTGGCTGGCTATATACTACTGGGGGCTGGCTGGCAATTGTACCACTGGGGGCGGCGGGTATATACTTGGGGGCCATGGGGCTGGTTACTACAGGGGGGACCTGGCCAGGGCTGTATACGATAGGGGCTGGCATTTGCTGATAACTACAGGGGCTGGATGCTATATACTACAGGGGCTGGCAGGCCCTCATACACATTGCCACCCCCCTCACAGATCTATGTAGGCCCCCCATAACATTTCCTCCCCTGCCCCCATATACCTTTCTTACCCCCTCATACCATCTTCCCCCACCCCACACATTCTATACACATCCCCACCACCCATACACACACCCAGAACACACTCTTTGCCAATAGGTAAATTAAAAAAAAAAATTACTCCACCTCATTCAGTTGTGCTGTGCCGTGGGAGAGATGCACGGCGCCCTCACGATGATTTGTCATGACGGGCCGTGCTGTGACGCCATGGCGGCGGCCGCAAGAAATCTTACAGTGCGGACTTGGCACTGGAAGCATCCTGCACCTTCACACTGAAGCTGTGGCGCATGATAGTTACTCAAAGCGCCCCATTGCGCAATAGCCACATCTAGTATATTTCAGAGGCCACTGGAGTGGCTCTGAGGAGATAAGAAGGGGCACTTGCCATAGGCTGGGGTCGGGGCACCAACGCAGAATTCACGGCACCCGACAGGCCACACCAACCCTGGCCTTTAGATGATACTGGAAAAGAGTTACTAATACTTCTTCTTGTTTTCTAGGCCTATAAACATCTGAGCTAGAAATTCTCCCGTAAATCAATGTGGGTAGTGCATGTTGCTCCTCATTAGATTAAACACAGATTTGGCCCTTGAATACGTGGTTCTTCCTCATCGAGATCTTACAATGGAGTATTAGCATACTCGGACCAGATCGTTACTCGGAGAGTATCTCGCGGGCCGACATCGGCATTTAAATGAATAAAAAGAAAGGAAGAAGAGTATTTTTATTGCGAGATTAATTATTGCAGTATGTTTCTCAGACTGTTTTTGTGTAAGAACACATTGAAATAACACTATTCTTCACTTTGCAGTTGTGCGCGCACATCTTCGAACCTATTGGAAGACACGCGCGCACAGCTGCAAAGTGAAGAATAGAATAAAAACAGTGAACACAAGAACATTTACGTGCAGAACACATTGAAAGAACAATATTCTTGGGGCCTGACAGAGCTGCATGGCGGACGCGTGTCGGTGAGCTCCCGCAACACAACTCTGAAGCACTCGACTCAGCGACCCCGATCGGCTGCAAAATGGGCAAACCACTTTGTGAGAAGTCACTAGACCGAACCGAGACACCTAGAGGGAGCAAAGGCCAAGGAGACATGGAGAAATTTCTCCACAAAAAGCTCACCACACCACCCGCGAAACTCCGCAAGATGGCCGCTGCGCTGACAGAGGAGACAGAGCAGCAAGAAGACTCGGAGGACGAGAGCGTGCAGGATGAAGCCGCAACCTTGCAGCATGCTCCGATATCCGGAGCTACACTGAAAAAGCTGCTATCACAAGCGCTTTCGCCAGTAATGGAGGAACTTAGCGCCATACACAAAGAGGTACGCACCATTGGGCAGAGGGTAGAAGTGCTGGAGGACAAACAGGCCGCCATTATAGAGCACAGCGAAGCTATAGCTCATAACTTATCCCAGCAGGCTGATGCCCTAAACAGCGCATTACTCCTCTTAGAAGATCAAGAAAACTGCAGTAGAAGGAAAAACATAAGAATCCGGGGCCTTACCGGAAACTATTTCCCACGAGCAATTACCGGCCACAGCGAAAAAGCTCTTCAGAGGCCTATTAGGCGCGGAGAAAGCTAACGCCATTACAATTGAGTGCATACATCGCTCCCTTCGTCCACCACCTAAAGACTCTGAACCACCCAGAGACATTGTATGCGGCCTATTAAGCTACCAGAACACTGCAGACATACTGCGAGCGGAAAGAGAAAAGAGGGATATCAGTGTTGAGGATCAACAAGTCTTCATATACCAGGATATAGCCCCCTCAACACTCTATAAACGAAGACTCCTTAAGCCTCTTACCGACCTCTTGAGGATCAAGAAAATAATATTTAAGTGGCTTTTCCCTTTTGGCCTAACATTCCAATCAGAAGGCAGGAGATGTACCATCAAGAGCCCCAAGGATCTCGGCAAAGCATGGGACATTCTGGACACCGAACCCCTGGTTATCCAGTCCTGGATGCCGGTCACTGAACAGCATATGGATCTACCAACCCTACCACGCCTGGAAAAGTGGACCCCGGCGGGGAAGGGTATATCACCTAGGCAAAAGAAGAAGACAACCTGCGACCTAGAAGCATCTTGAGGGACTATGTCGAAATTACAGACTTCTCCCGGAGTGCATGTAGCAGGAACTGATATCCTTTTCTAAATGTCCCTAACCACGGATCCCGTGAGTTATATAACTTTTTATTCCCAAATTGACAGAGATCGAGGTCTCCTAACTTGTACAACTTGTTATTTACAATGAAGTGTTGTAAGAGTTGTAGTACCCGATCAGGCACACACCACCATGTGCTGGTCCCCCCCCAGGGCCCTGGTTCGTGCAGATACCCTTATATCGGCTGAACCAGACTCCTGGCCCCACAACCCTTCCTCAGAGACTATAGTCTCATCTACTCATCAAAAGTCTGTTTTGTTAAAGCGGCATATGTTAAATGCAGCCCTGTTATACTCTCTTTTAATAGTTAATCACTGGTGTGTACATATACTTATAAGGAAGACATGCAATCCAATTCAAATTAAACAATATGTCTGACATTAATGTAACTACTTTTAATGTAAGAGGCATGAACACGCCTCAAAAAAGATCTCAAATAGTTACCCTACTCAAGAGGGAAAAATCTGATATCTGTATGTTACAGGAAACTCACCTGAGAACGGGCAAAATCCCAAAATTTCCCACCACATACTTCTCACATGCTTATCATAGCACATTTAAGAAGGCTGCCAGGGGAGTGAGTATTCTAATTGCTAGACATATTCCCTTCACACATACTCTGACTTGCTCAGACCCGGAAGGCAGATTCTTGCTAGTCACCGGTGAAATAGGTTCAGTAGCAGTGTCCCTAGTAGCACTCTATGCTCCCAACAACGGCCAGATCAGTTGGCTAAAGGAAACGCTTGTTATATTGGATTCCCTAGCTGATGAGTTAAAAATTCTAGGAGGTGACCTCAACATAATACTAGACCCAAAGTTAGATAGCGTCACAGGGAAATCAGTGTTCTCAAGGAAAGTCCTACAGGCCTTTTGTAAATATTTAGCCCAATTAGGTTGGATAGACACATGGCGCTTGTGCAATGCATCGAGTAAAGACTACTCATACTTCTCCAAAACTCATAAGTCCTATCAAAGATTAGATCACATACTAGTAGCCAGACACATGACAGACATGCTTAAGGGCTCACATATAGCCCCCATCTCAATATCAGATCATGCACTAGTAACAACAACCCTAAGCTTCAAAACCCTACCTGAAAGAACTAGTGTTTGGAGGTTAAATGAAACACTATTGGATAGGGAAAATAACCTAGCCAATATAAAAAAGAAGCTAGACAACTACTTTAGAGACCCTAACTTAAAGGACACCACCCAAACAAACATTTGGGAAGCGCACAAAGTATAAATACGTGGAGAACTAATGTCATTGGGGGCATGGACTAAAAAAGTAAGAACAAAGGAACTGAACTAGAGATGAGCGAACATACTCGTCCGAGCTTGATGCTCGTTCGAGCATTAGCGTACTCGAAACTGCTCGTTGCTCGGATGAATACTTCGCCCGCTCCAGAAAATGGCAGCTCCCGCCGTTTTGCTTTTTGGCGGCCAGAAACAGAGCCAATCACAAGCCAGGAGACTCTGCACTCCACCCAGCATGACGTGGTACCCTTACACGTCGATAGCAGTGGTTGGCTGGCCAGATCAGGTGACCCTGGAATAGACTAGCCCCTGCCTGCGCTGCTCGGATCATTCTGTGTCTGGATGCCGCTAGGGAGAGAGCTGCTGCTGGTCAGGGAAAGCGTTAGGGTGTTCTATTAGAATAGTGTTAGGCAGGAGTGATTCTACAAGAACCCAACAGTCCTTCTTAGGGCTATAATAACGTTTTATTTTCTTTTTTTTGGTTTGCTTGTGGCTGGGCTTGCTGGCATTAGTAGTGCAGCTAGTACCATATTGTGAGTAATTTGCAGGGAGACTTGTGTTTAGCTCTTAGTGACACACATATCCACCTCAATACAATACAATAGCGTTATATTTTCCTTTTTTTTGGTTTGCCACCAGTCGCAGTCTGTGGGTAATGATGACATTATTCACGTAGTGGAAGAAGTGTGTAAAGAGGTGTCGGACGATGAGGAGACACGGTTGTCAGACAGTGGTGAAGTTGTTGTCAGGGCAGGAAGTCCGAGGGGGGAGCAGACTGAGGGATCGGAGGATGATGAGGTGACAGACCCAAGCTGGGTTGATAGGCCGGGTGAACACAGTGCTTCTGAGACGGAGGCGAGTCCTATAGCAGAACAGGTTGGAAGAGGCAGTGGTGGGGCCAGACGGAGAGGCAGGGCCAGATCTGGTGCATCATGCGCCAAATGTTGGCCTCGTATCAAGCTCCGTGGCGAGAGGCTAGATTTCAAAGTCCTGGAGTGTCTTTAAAGAAGAACGACTGGCGTATGACGGTCGAAGGACTGTGGTGTGCAACCTTTGCAACACCAGGATGCATGCAGGGGTTCCACGCACTACTAGCTTAACTAGCGCGGCACCACCACCCGTATGCGCAGGCATATGAATGCTAAAGCGCTCCGCACCAATTGCACATCGCCTTCCTTCTCCGGCTCGGCTCGCACGCTGCTTCTTCTGTGTCCTCTGGTCTAGACAGCCCCCTACTCATGTACCCCGCCAAACACCTGGCCCGTCGAAAAACAGCCTATCTTTGCCTCACTATCGCTCACAGCATCCACCGGGTTCAGCTCTCCCTACCCCTAGTACGCTGCGAGCGGGTCAAAAGGATTATAGCGCAACCACACGCCGCATGCCCTCAACGTCGCACATCTCTGTCACGTTTGCTTACTGGAGATGCTGCTCCTATAGGGCTGGTAGAGACCAGAGGCGCTTTCGAAACCTCATGGCGGCTGGCCGCCCCTGGTTTCGGTCCGCATCCGCCACTACTTTTCTGGCGTATGTGCTGCGTCCATCCTGCACAGGCACGTGCAGAGAAGCATCCTCCGTGGCCGCTGAGCGGCAACGCTTTCTGAGCAAAGCGTGCCACCTGACACGGGAGCAGGCGTGGACGAGTGATGCTTCAGGGGCAGGGCACTATATTCTCGCTGCGGCACATGGGTTAACTTGTGGAGGTGCTGGGGACGTAGTCTGACCGCTGGGCTGGTCATTATACTGGCGACGCCGAGGATTTGCGGGCCTACGCTGGTCTGTCCATGTCTCAAAGGCTACTATGTCTCCTCCTGCTCCCACCCCTCCGCCCTCCTCTCCTCTGAATTACCATCATTGGGCATGGCGCCATCAGTCGTCAGGCTGCTAGGGCACAGCAGCAGTGGCCGATCGTCTAAGCGACAGGCAGGCGGTGGCCAAACTGCTGAGCCTAGCGATAAAGATGGCAGGGCACCGTCCGCAGTAGGTCTATTACAGTGGCATCACGGCGCAGACTGATCTGTGGGCTGGCAAAATGCACCAGCTTGCAGGACCTGAGACCAAGCATGGTTGTTGTTAGCTAACGGCCGACTGGTGGCGCTCTGCCACTCGGGCTCAGGCTGACCCATGGCCATGCCTGGCCCATGTTTTAAAATGCTCATAGTTCATCGTTTCCTCGAGATGCCCTATCTCCAACTTAAATAGACGCTACTACACTTGATCTATACAAAAGGTTCTTCTAAAGGTGCTGTTGGGAGTATTCTAAGACCGGGTGCTTGGATGCGAAAGCTTCGGCGCTGGCAACGGAGGCGCAGCTGCCATCCTATAGATCCAAGCTAACATATGTTTTAAACTGGGGGGGCAATTTGCACCTTTAATGCTGCTACTAGTTCACTCGGCGCGGGGGCGATACATGGGCCCATTTATCAAACGAGGTGTGTCAGGCATATATTTTGGGTGTTTTCATGGATTCTCACATCAACTTGTTAAGCTGTTTTTTTTGTCGTCCACCCTGCTGTGGTAATACCTACAAAATATACATGCAACTTTATCATTTACCGGATATTACTTGCACGCTTCTGGCGCATCCTCAGTTTACATTCGCCCTCATCGCTCCATATCCCAACTTATAAGAACGCTACTACACTTGATTCTTTATACAAAGGTTCTTAGAAGTGCTGTTTGGGGAGTAGCTAGAGACAGGCGTCTTGATTGGGCGAAAGCTCCGCCTGCGTATCGAGCGCTCTACTTCTCCTCCCAAAGCGCGGGCGTGGTTGCATTTTAAACTGTTGCCGTGCGACCTTAATCATACTACTATTCACTGCCTCCATACGAGGTCTCACTTTCAAACAAAACAGGGGGCCAAAAGGAAGCAAACTGTGCTGCAGGCTTGGAATCTCAGTGTTTCACTCAGATATCAATAGTAACTCGGTCCATCTGTCGCCGGCGTCATGTCTGGAACCGGAGTGTTGCAATCATCGGCAGCGCATATATGAATATTATTTCAGCGCTTCTTGCGCATCTGTTTACATTCCCCTCACCCGCCATATCCCAAACTTATAAGAACGCTACTACACTTGATCTTATACAAAAGGTTCTTAGAAGTGCTGTTTGGGGAGTAGCCTAGAGACAGGGGCTTGAATTGGCGAAAGCTCGCCTGGCAGCGGAGCGCCAGCTCCATGCGCATCATGCGCTTCTTGCGCATCTGTTTACATTCCCCTCACCCGCCATATCCCAAACTTATAAGAACGCTACTACACTTAACTTGGTGCAGGCTGGGACCGAGTCTGACCCTGGGGCTGGTCATATACTGCCGACGCAGAGAATTGCGGGGCCTACCTCGGTCCAGGTCTCAAAGGCCTACTATACCTCCTCCCACCCCTCCTCCACCTCCTCCTCCTCCGAATTACCATCCGTGGGCATGGCGCCATCAGTCGGTAGCTCTAGGCACAGCAGCAGTGCCGTCGCTAAGCGACAGCAGGCGGTGCTGAAACTGCTGAGCCTAGGCGATAAAAGGCACACCGCCCAAGAGCTATTACAGGGCATTCCACATCAAAGTTGTTAACTTTGTCGCCACCCTGCTGTGTAATCCCCAAAATAAACTTGCAAACTTTTACCATTTAGGGATATTATTTCAGCGCTTCTTGCGCATCTGTTTACATTCCCCTCACCCGGCATATCCTAAACTTATAAGAACGCTACTACACTTGATCTTATACAAAAGGTTCTTAGAAGTGCTGTTTGGGGAGTAGCCTAGAGACAGGGGCTTGGATTGGCGAAAGCTCGCCTGGCAGCGGAGCGCCAGCTCCATGCCAAGATCCAACTAACATAGTTTTAACTGCAGCACCTTTAATCTACTACTAGTTCACTGCCTCCATACATCGTCCCCTTATCAAACGAGCTGTGTCAGGCAGAATTTTGGGTTGTTTTCATGGCTTCCATGTTAACTTTGTCGCCACCCTGCTGTGTAATCCACAAAATATACTGGCAAACTTTTATCATGTACCGATATTATTTGAGCGCTTCTTGCTCACCTCCTTTGGTTCCTCTCTGCCACCCATTGGTTTGAAGCCTGAGTCCATTTAGGGTATGTCGCCATGCCACTCTCTAGCCTGCCGCTGCTG
Source organism: Engystomops pustulosus (assembly GCA_019512145.1). Lineage (NCBI taxonomy): Eukaryota > Metazoa > Chordata > Amphibia > Anura > Leptodactylidae > Engystomops > Engystomops pustulosus. The sequence goes on from CM033641.1 coordinate 2,327,972, forward strand.
CCGCTGCCTCTGCATGCCGTCCCCTATAGTGTCAGGGTCAATTATTGGATGTTTTAGATGCTATCTAGCTTCATTCTGTCACTCTGTCATGGCCATGCTTTTGGCATAATGGTGCATTTAAGCAGCCTCAGAGGCATCCATGCATGCTGCCCCTGCTGTTTCCTGTCCATTTCCGTGGTGTTTCCATCCTTTTCTGAGGTTCCCAGGTGTTTGGCCAAGCTTCCCTGTGCAGAGCCTTGGTCCCCTTGAAAAATGCTCGAGTCTCCCATTGACTTCAATGGGGTTCGTTATTCGAGACGAGCACTCGAGCATCGGGAAAAGTTCGTCTCGAATAACGAGTACCCGAGCATTTTAGTGCTCGCTCATCTCTAAACTGAACCAATTGCTGGGAAGTATAGCCAAACTAGAAAACAGTAATAAATGTATAGCCACTAATAGGGAACTGGAAGAGCTTACTCTCCTAATGGAAAAGGTTAAGGATCTACTAAACTTAAAAGCAGCGTTAAACTACCAACGTTCACAATTCAAGTATTATGCACATGGAGATAAAGCAAATAAATTAATGGCCCATTTAGTTCATAAAGAAAGAGAAAAACACTACATTCAAGCAATCACCACAACAGAAGGGGAAAAAGTCTCAGACACCAAAACCATAGCAGAAGGAACGAGAAAGTTCTACAAACACCTATACAACCTCCCAGTCAAGGATTCTGACCCCCAACCAGAGCACCCTAATGAAAATATATCCTTCCTGGATTCACTAAACCTCCCAACCTTAACAACAGATCAACAAAATTCCCTAACCACACCGATAACCACAGATGAGGTGAGAGACATCATCGCCTCCATACCACTGGGCAAGAGCCCGGGACCCGATGGCCTCCCCATAAGCTATTATAAAAAAATGAAGGATGTTCTCTTACCCCATATGACAAAATGGTGTAAAACACTACTAAAGGGACAACAACTACCCCCACAGGCTCTAGAAGCAATAATAACAGTTATACCCAAGCCAGGTAAAGACCCAGAGTTATGTGGTAGTTACAGACCCATATCACTGCTAAACGTAGATCTAAAAATCTGGGCCAAAATTCTGGCAAACTGAATGAAGATGCTCTTACCAGGCCTCATACAAAGAGAGAAAACAGGGTTTGTGCCAGGGCGAGAGGGCAACCACAACTCTGTGAGGGTACTTAACGCTATACACTATGCATTAGAATCAAAAACACCCATGGTCCTTCTCGGCACAGATGCCGAAAAGACTTTTGATAGGGTAAGTTAGAATTTCATGACAGCTACCCTTCACAAACTTGGCTTCCCACAATCCTTTGTACAGGCGATAAGGTCTGTAATGGGACGCTGGTAGTTCTATAAATTGTTGTGCAATATAACGATTAGTATCACTACCTTCCTTGTACTGTTTACTCTATTCTATATCTTCTGTTTCTAGTCTCTGTGTTGCACACTATAATTTACCACACTCAGGGTTAATACCAACAATATTTATTAACACACTAGAAGTATACAATGTTAATCACAGTACCCACAAATCCACGGAATCCAACCCACCACAATGCATATAAACACACACACACACACACTATAATAATCCTTACACCTAACTATCCCTATTATTACAGAGAACTAAGGGAGACAGGGAGATTAACAGAACAGGGGAGCCAGGGTACAGAGATAGAGAACAGGGGAGCCGGGGTACAGAACAGGGGAGCCGGGGTACAGAGATAGAGAACAGGGGAGCCGGGGTACAGAGATAGAGAACAGGGGAGCCGGGGTACAGAGATAGAGAACAGGGGAGCCGGGGTACAGAACAGGGGAGCCGGGGTACAGAGATAGAGAACAGGGGAGCCGGGGTACAGAGATAACAGGGGAGCCTGGGTACAGAGATAGAGAAGAGGGGAGCCGGGGTACAGAGATAACAGGGGAGCCGGGGTACAGAGATAACAGGGGAGTTGGGGTACAGAGATAGAGAGCAGGGGAGTCGGGGTACAGAGATACAGGTACTCAGCCAAATCCGGGAAGGTGCTATAGTGTCTTTTCTGTGGTGATCCTTTTAGCTGGTGGTGATGCCAGATTCCTTCTCCTTTCCTAGTTGGTCTGTAGGGAAGATTTCTTCTTCTATCCTCCACTATCATCCCCTTATAAGTCTGTCCTCTGTCCCTTCCCCCCAAGATGGTGGACAACAGATGTTTACCCTTCATAGAGTCTTCATAGAGACATATAGTCTCCGAACAACTGGCCCTGGGTAGTTAAACAACTTTAGAGACAAAAGGACCTGGATTCCCATCCAGATATAGAGATATAAATTGTCTCCGAATAACTGACCCTGAGGAGTTTGAATGACTTTCCCATAATAAAGGGGGTTGACATCCTGTTGCCAAAGGCCCTCAGTACATCCTGAGTAAGACAGCAGGTGTGCTCTTTCCCAGGGGAAAGGAATATGACAGAGGGATATAATATATATATATATATATATATATTATTACAAATATCTATGTGCATGAATGGACACTTCCCTTTACAATGTCGCTATATAGCTCGCCAAGCGCAAGAATCTGACTCAATGGAACCATTTCAGGTAAATTTCTTATAAAAAATGGCACTCGCCAAGCCTGTCCGCTATCCCCAACCTTATTCATACTGATTATGGAGACCTTGCTCCAGGCACTTAGGCAACATCCGAACATCAAGGGACTAGACATTGATGGTACCACGCACCTAAACGCCGCATTTGCGGACGATTTATTATTGATGCTAACAAACCCACTTGTCTCTGTTAAACATGTTATTGAGGTCTTTGAGGCCTTTGGCAGGGTCACCAATTTTAAAATAAATTATTCAAAGTCAGAGGCCATGAATATTTTGGCCCCTCCATCTGTAATAAGAATGCTAAAGGAAACAACGCAATTCCGTTGGCAAAACAAACAGCTCACATATTTAGGTATTCAGATCACTAAATCTGGAAAAGACCTATTTCAGGCCAACTACACAACACAACTTAAAGCTCTAGACATACCCTATGTTTCCTGGATGGGTCGTAAGAACCTACTAAAATCATTCATTATGCCTACTCTATTGTACGTAATGTAGATGGTGCCCATTGAATTACCTAACTCATTTTTTAGCACATTGAAATCATTATTCCTTAAATTTTTGTGGCGAAACAAGAAGTCACGGATCAAACATGATAGACTTATTAAGAAAGAGAGCATGGGAGGCTTTGGATTACCTGAACCAGTAGCATATTATAGGGCAATACAAATAAGAAGGTGGGTGCAGTTATTCAACCCGGCATATGCTACACTAGGCACTGAATTAGAAGCAGCAACTAGAGATGGGCGAATTTGTTGAAATTCGTTTCGACCCGATTCGTCAAATTTTTCGAAAAAATTTGATTTGACCCGAATCGAATCAAAACGAATCACGTTAAAATAACAGGCATTTCCTGGCTGCAGAGAGACTGTAGGGTGTTGTAGAATGTTGTGCAGTGCTTAAATATGCATAGGGAGCGTGGTTTGGTCTTCAAACAATGCTGTGTTTTAGTATGACACGCACATGACAGCCGCGGCTCTTAGAATCGCTTCACTCTTCACTACCATGTGCACTTACATAGGCCAACTTCCCCAAATAAGCGAAGCTGGAACGCAACCTGACAAGGTAACGTCTGTGCCAGCTTGAAAGGACTGAGCTGAGGGCCAAGATCCCACTATAACATCAAAGAGTGCACTCTCTTTACACTGAGTGGAACAATGATATAGTGTGTTGGTGGCATCAAAAGCAGCAGCAGCAGGAGCCCTCAGAGTGGCACAATGATATAGTGCGTTGGTGGCATCAGTAGCAGCAGCAGCAGGAGCCTGCAGAGTGGCACAATGATATAGTGTGAAGGTGGCATCAGTAGCAGCAGGAGCCCGCAGAGTTGCGGGGAGACGGGGGGTTTACAGAAACATGGGAAGCCGGGGTACCATAGAGAACAGGGGAGCCGGGGTACAGAGATAAAACAGGGACCTGGGGTACAGAGATAGAGAAGAGGGGAGCGGGGGACGGGGTACAGAGATAACAGGGGAGCCGGGTACAGAGATAACAGGGGATTGTGTACAGAGATAGAGAGCAGGGGAGTCGGGTACAGAGATACAGGTACTCAGCCAATCCGGGAAGGTGCTATAGTGTCTTTTCTGTGGTGATCCTTTTAGCTGGTGGTGATGCCAGATTTCCCTCTCCTTTCCTAGTTGGTCTGTAGGGAAGATTTCTTCTATCTATCCTCCACTTCATCCCCTATGAAGTCTGTCTCTGTCCCTTCCCCCAAAGGTGGACAACATATTATACCCTTCATAGAGTCTTCATAGAGCATATAGTCTCCGAACAACTGGCCCGGGTAGTTAAACAACTTTAGAGACAAAAGGACCTGGATTCCCATCCAGATATAGAGATATAAATTAGTCTCCGAATAACTGACCCTGAGGAGTTTGAATGACTTTCCCTAATAAAGGGGTTGACATCCTGTTGCCAAAGGCCCTCAGTACATCCTGAGAAGACAGCAGGTGTGTTCTTTTCCCAGGGGAAGGAATATGACAGAGGGATATAATTATAATATATATATATATATATTATTACAATATCTATGTGCATGAATGGACATCCCTTTACAATGTCGCTATATAGCTCGCAAGCGCAGAATCTGACTCAATGAACCATTTCAGGTAAATTTCTTATAAAAAATTGGCAACTCGCCAAGCCTGTCCGCTATCCCAACCTTATCTACTGATTATGGGAGACCTTTGCTCCAGGCACTTAGGCAACATCGAACATCAAGGGACTAGACATTGATGGTACCACGCACCTAAACGCCGCATTTGCGGACGATTTATTATTGATGCTACAAACCCACTTGTCTCTGTTAAACATGTTATTGAGGTCTTGAGCGCTTTGGGCAGGGTTCACCAATTTTAAAATAAATTATTCAAAGTCAGAGGCCATGAATATTTTGGCCCTCCATCGTAATAAGAATGCTAAAGGAAACACGCAATTCCGTTGCAAAACAAACAGCTCACATATTTAGGTATCAGATCACTAAATCTGGAAAAACCATTTCAGGCAACTACACAACACAACTTAAAGCTCTAGACATACCCTATGTTTCCTGGATGGGTCGTAAGAACTACTAAAATCATTCATTATCCTACTCTATTGTACGTAATGTAGATGGTGCCCATGATTACCTAATCATTTTTAGCACATATGAACTCATTATTCCTTAAATTTTTGTGGCGAAACAAGAAGTCCACGGATCAAACATGTATACTTATTAAAAGAGGCATGGAGGCTTTGGATTACCTGAACCAGTAGCATATTATATAGGCAATACAAATAAGAAGGTGGGTGCAGTTATTCAACGGCCTATGCTACACTAGCACTGAATTAGAACAGAAACTAGAGAAGAGATGGGAATTTGTTGAAATTCGTTTCGACCCCGATTCGTCAAATTTTTCAAAAAATTTGATTTTGACCCGATCGAATCAAAACGAATCCCGTTAAATAACAGGCATTTCCTGGCTGCGAGAGAGACTGTAGGGTGTTGTAGAATGTTGGTCAGTGCTTTAAATATGCATAGGGAGCGTGGTTTTGGTCTCAAACAATGCTGTGTTTTAGTATGAACGCACCATGACAGCGGGCTCTTAGAATCGCTTCACTACTTCACTACCATGTGCACTTACATAGGCCAACTTCCCCAAATAAGCGAAGGCTGAACGCAACCTGACAGGTAAACGTCTGTGCCAGCTTGAAAAGGACTGAGCTGAGGGCCAAGATCCCACATAACACTCAAAGAGTGCACTCTCTTTACACTGAGTGAACAAATATAGTGTGTTGGTGGCATCAAAAGCAGCAGCATCAGGAGCCCTCAGAGTGCACAATGAATAGTGCGTTGGTTGGCATCAGTAGCAGCAGCAAAGGAGCCTGCAGAGTGCACAATTATAGTGTGAAGGTGGCCCATAGACAGCAGGAGCCCGCCAGAGTTGCACCATAATATCAGTGAAGGTTGGCATCAGAAGGAGCAAGGCGCGGCTGGCAATGCACAATGATATGTGTGTGTGGGATCTCAAAAGCAGCAGTGCCCTCAGAGTGGCACAATGATATATGTGAAGGTGCATCGAACAGCAGGAGCCTGCAGAGTGGCACAATGATAGAGTGTGAAGGTGGCATCAGTAGCAGAAGGAGCTCGCAGAGTGGCACAATGATTAGTGTGAGTGGCATTGGAAACAGCAGGAGCCTGCAGAGTGGCACAGGTATAGTGGAAGGTGCATCAGGTAGCAGCAGCAGCAGCAGGAGCCCAGTGGCACAATGTATAGGTGAAAGTTGTGCTGAGTAGCGCAGGAGCCCGCAGAGTGGCACAATGATATAGTGTGTTGGTGCATCAAAAGCAGCAGGAGCAGGAGCCCAGAGAGTGGCACCATGATATAGTGCGTTGGTGGCATCAGTAGAGCAGCAGAAGGAGCCAGCAGAGTGGCAAATGGGTATCGTGTGGGTGGCATCAGTAAGCAGGAGCCGCAGAGTGAAGTCAGAGTTCACCGATATATGTGAAGGTGGCATCGAGAACAGCAAGAGCGGCAGAGTGGCACAATGATATAGTGCGTTGGTGGCATCAGTAGCAGCAGCAGCAGAGCCTGCAGAGTGCCACAATGGTATAGTGTGAAGGTGGCATGAGTTAGCAGCGGAGCCCGCAAGTGGCACAATTGTATAGTGTGAAGGTGGCCATCAAAAGCTAGCGTCAGGAGCCCGCAGAGTGGCACAATGGTATAGTGTGAAGGTGGACATCATAGCAGTCAGCAGCAGCGAGCCAGGAGCCCTGGAGTGGCACAATGATATAGTGGTTGGTGGATCAAAAGCCGCACAGAGCCCGCAGAGTGGCACAATTATTAGTGTGAAGGTGGCATCAGTAGCAGCAGGAGCCCGCAGCAGTGGCACAATGATATAGTGTGAAGGTGGCATCAAAAGCAAGCAGCAGCAGGACCCGCAGGTGGCACATGTAAGTGTGAGGTGCATCAAAAGCAGCAGCGCAGGAGCCCGCAGAGTGGCACAATGGTATAGTGTGAAGGTGACATCAGTGCAGCACAGCCAGAGGCCCGCAGAGTGGACAATGGTATAGTGTGAAGGGTGGCATGACATGAGTAGCAGCAGGAGCCCGCAGAGTGGCACAATGATATAGTGTGAAGGTGGCATCAGAAGCAGCAGGAGCCCTCAGAGTGGCACCATGATATAGTGTGGAGGTGGTGGACAATTCCAGTCCCTGGTAAAGATGGTAGGAGGCAGATGGTGCAACTATCTATCAAGTTTGGCTGCCCAGTAGTCCATGGAATCCTCTACCTCAGGTGGTAAAGTGCTGTCCAAGTAGGCCACCACCTGCTGGTACAGGGTCTTCTTCATGTCCTGCTGCTGCTGCCGGTGGCGGCTACCCTCCTCACTAGGCGGGTGAAGGAAATTGCTCATTAAGGAATCCAGACTTAAGCGACTGTTGATGGAACTGCTACTCCTCCTACTCCCCCAGCTCCACACAGCAGCCGTAGTAGTAGTACGTGAGCAATGACTGCCAGAAATCCCCCGGTCAGACCTGAGAGAGGATGGACAATGGCGCACATAGGCAGCGGCCAACTGTATGCTCAGTATTTCTCTATAGTATGCCAGTTGTTCCTTCCTCTCAGCAGCAGGAAAAAAGTCACCCATTTTGGAACGGTAGCGAGGGTCCAAGAGGGTGGAGAGCCAAAAGTCATCCCTATGCCGGATGTTGACTATTCGGATGTCACTAGGTAGGCAAAGCAGCATGCTGCAGCCCATCTGCGCAAGTGACTCTGAGGGATTCACGGTCTCAATATCCACAGTATACTGCCACGGTGCTTCTGGGTCATCTGCCTCGTCTTCTACCTCCTCCGGATGCTCCTGCTCCTCCTCTCCTGTCACCTGAGTAGAAAAACCACAAATTGCACCAGACTCTGCTTGTGCTCCAATGTCCTCCTCCTCCTCCAGTTCAGCCCCCACCGGACTCATGTGGCCATGAGATGTAGTCTCCACTTCTCCAGTGCCCTGACCAGACAGATTTTTCAGCATGAGTTCCAGGACATGAAGCAGTGGAATGACGTTATTCCTCCCGCAGTCCAGGCGACTGACAAATAACGTGGCCTCTTCAAAAGGCCTGAGCAAACAGCAGGCATGAGCTGCCAATGGCTGACATCAAAGTTACACAGGGGAGTACTACGGTCTGCTTGCATCATCAAAAATCATTAATGGCTTTTCTCTGTTCATACAGGCGGTCTAACATATGGAGGCTGGAATTCCAACGGGTGGAAACATCGCATATCAGACTATGTTGTGGTAGGCCGTTCTGGCGCTGCAACTCGAGGAGTGTGTGCTTGGCTTTGTAAGAATGGCTGAAGAGCGTGCACAGTGTCCTGGCCATTTTTAGAATGTCTTGCAGATGGGTGTAAGACTTCAGGAACTTGTTGACTACCAGATTGAACATGTGCGCCATGCAGGGCGCATGGACCATCTCTCCTCGGTGCAGCGCGGACACCATGTTCCTCCCATTGTCTGTCACCATGGTTCCGATTTTTAGTTGTCACGGGAAAGCCACACATTGATTTCTTCTTTCATGACGCGGAGCAGTTCCTCCCTGTGTGACTTCGTTCGCCCAGGCAAACCAGGTGTAGAACTGCGTGACACCGCTGTGCCCTGCACATGTGTTATGATGGAGCAGCACTTGTGGAGGCTGAGGTGGTGGTGGAGAAGGAGAAGGAGGAGGCGGATACTGGCGCAGGAGCAGCAGTTTGACAACGTGGAGGAGAAAGCGCTGTCTCTTGTTGAAGTTGTTGGTGTGGCTGGGCGGGAAGCACATTCACCCAGTGGGCCGTAAAGGACATATACTGGCCCTTACCATAATTACAGCTCCACACGTCCGCGCTGCCGTGCACCTTGGAAGAAACTGATAAGCTCAAGGACTGGCCCACCTTCTGTTGTACATATTGATGAAGGGCTGGCACAGCATTTTTGGAAAAAAAATTGCGGCTTGGCACTCACCACCTCGGTTCGGCACAAGCCATTAGTTCTCTGAAAGGTGCAGAGTCCACGACTTGGAAAGGGAGAGACTGCAGAACCAACAACTTCGACAAGAGCACGGTCAGCTTCTGCACCTTAGGTTGGCTGGACGCATAGAGTTGTCTTTTTGTAATCGCCTCGCTCAACGACTGCTGGCGCCATGCGTAGCGAGGAGCAGGAGCATCTGGACTGGGAGATGATGTCAAAGACAAATAGCTCCCTTCGGCAGAGGTGCTGGAGCCTTGACTTGCTGAAACAGCATGTGTGCCACTAGGTGCTGCTGCTGTTGCTGCGCCTGCAGGATGGACCGTATCGGACACCCGTTTCTCCCAGGCCATTGGATGGTGACGCTGCATGTGTTGGCGCAGGGCCGTGGTGCCAAGGTTAGCTCCCTGGCCACGCTTCACTTTCTGCCCGCAGATACCACATATACCCACGCTCGGCTCCTCTGGTGTCTTTACACCGCTGAGGTGGTAATTTTACCACCAACACTCTGCACTGAGCGACTACTACCGCCGCTGCCTCGCTGAGCCCCTGTGCCACTGCTTATTTGGCCTGCAAATCGGGATTTGTACCCTGCGGATGTTTGGCTCCCGTCCTCGCACTGCTGCCACCCTGCTGACTCACAACCACAGTAGCGACTTGCTGCCTGCTCCGTAAGCTGACACTCTCTTCGCCCGACGATGATGAATCCCCTGCTACACCCGGCTCCCAAGTGCGATCGGCTACATCATCGTCAATTTGCGTTTCCCGGTGACTGCTACTCTCCTCACCAGTGTCAGTATGCACAGCCTGTCTACTGCAGCAAGCAGCGGAAGTCTGTCCCACCTCTTCACTGCAAATCAGCTGCTGACTGTCCTCAAACACTTCGTCCTCGCTGAATAGTGGCGCGAAGCCCAGATCACCTAGTAGCTCTCTGGCTGCGGGAAAGGAACAGGACAGAGCCTGGTTGAGGACAGGTGAGGGCCGCTGACCTGCTCCTGGGCCATGCCAACTAATTGTTGTATCAGAGGAACCTACAGACTCTTGGCTGGGGTAGTCATATGTTATATTTGATGAATTGGATGACCTAGTCAACCATTCAACAACCTTTGGGTTGTTGATCAACACACTGCCACTAGATGACAACGGCAGTTCTGGCCTCACAGAGTCACCCCTGCTGTGACATCGCCTTACTGTGCTGCCACCTCTGCCTGCTCCACCTGCCACCTTTCTGTCTGACATAGTGGTTTATAAACTACGTGGATTTCACATGTAAATCTGGCTGTAAAGTAGAGCCCCCAAAAGGTATTACAATGTCCATTATACAGATACCCCACAACTGACAGTGTAATTTCTGCGCAAATCACTGTATAAACTACATGGATTTCACACGTAAATCTGGCTGTAAACTAGAGCCCCCAAAAGGTATTACAATGTGCGTTATACAGATGCCCCACAACTGACAACTGACAACTACTGCAGATGCATGAATGTCAAACAGATTTCTTCCTATTTGATTTTGTTACTAAATAGAACTGCTATTTGGGGTATATAGAACCCCCATAGAGAACAGCAAGGGATTGCAGCAAGAAGCGCACAGTACAATAGCAGCAGCTGGACGCTACAACATGAAGTGTGAAGTGCTGAGATAGAAAATGGCTGGTTTTATAGGGCTGTGTGACATCACATAAGCCTGCCGGTCACTGATTGGCTTACAGGTCTGCAGATGTCATCGGTGGTGCTCCTTTCTCCTTCCCAGAGTTCTCTGCCCCATGTAACACGTTGTTCTCACGCCCATTTTGCAGAAACATGATGGGGAAAAAAACAACTTTGTTTCCGCAAATCAGCATAAACTTTGGCTTCGTGGTGAATCAAATTTTTCCTGAAGTTCTAACCGAAGTTAGAATCATTAGAATCGATTAGCCCATCCCTAGCAGCAACCCTCACCAGCCAATCTTTAGCCAAACTATGGAACATTAACACCCCAGGCAGTTGTACCAACCTACTTACGAGGGGAACAATCAAAGTAATTAAATGGGCTAGCGAACACTTGACAGCCCTTCATAGGCCCCCCTCCATTTTACCCAGCAACCTCCTACCTTTATACTTAAACCCCACAGTGAATCCTACTTCAAGTCTATGGAAACAGCTCCGTAAGACCCCGCTTCGTACCTTCCACAAAACTGACAATTCAGTCCTCATAAAAGAAAGTTTGACACCTAGCACCCCATGTAATTTCTTACATGAGGCAGAACTCAGTATGCATAAGAGAGAACTACATATAAAACATGTTGCACTGAAACATCCAAGAGAAAAATTGCTCTTGCAACCAACGTCCCAACCTAAACTAGTCTCAATTGTCTATGACATTATAGTATCCAGGGACAAAGAGGTCAAGCCTGCATACATAGGCATGTGGGAAAAGGACTTAGGGATGTCCATAACCGACAAGCAAATTAAAACCATACACAATAACTCCCATGGCTTCTCTAGATGTGTTAAAATCCAGGACAACTCCTTCAAAATAATGACCAGATGGTACAATACTCCAACAAAACTAAAAGACAATCAGACGCCTGCTGGAGATGCAACTCTTCCAAAGCCTCTCTATTACACATTTACTGGTCATGTCCAATACTGAAACCATACTGGAAAGAGGTAGAGGACACGGTTCACAAAATCACAAACAATTCAACCTCCCTGTCCCCTGAATCAGTACTGTTATAGTTACCCAACAAATCTTGGCGACCCCCAAAAAACCACCTTTCAACATACCTAGTCCAGGCTGCCAAACTAACGATACCCCCTAAGTGGCTCAATCCTGACCCACCCACAATAAAAGACTGGCTGACCAGAGTAGATAGCTTGTATAGGATGGAGGAATTGGCTCACTGGGAGTCCAGAACACACCACAAATTCTCAAAGATTTTGGAGCCGTGGTCTAAATTCTGGGACAAGGACTGCTGATGTTGGCTGTCAGCAGTCTGTTGAGCTGGCCAGCCTTTCAAACACAGGGAGCATAGGAGTAGGGAAGTACCAAAGGATTACTTTCATATAGCACTAAGAAAGTCAGACATAACTAATACCCCACACCTCATCTTAGCAGCTTCCATCCATAACAACGACATAAACAACCAGTTGTTCTGTTTTTGGTTATACGAATTAAATGTTATTAACTTGTTTGTTACCAAATTTATTCCCCACCCCCCCTTTTTTCCATCCCATACCCAGTCCTACACCCCACCCGATCCCAACCTGTCTACAGGCACAAATAAGAGCTTGAGTGAAGAACTAGAAGGACTTTACCCTTACAACCCCCATCTACCCTCCCCCCCCCTTTCCCCACCTTCCCACTCCTACCCCAACCCTCTCCACAGTGTGCTTTAGTAAATATGCTTATGTCCATTACTCTTATTGTAAAGGTACGCTCCTGCAACAAAATTGTAAATTGTAATTTATGATGACTTGTCATTGTACTTGAATTTCAACTTAATAAAATATTTTAAAACCCAAAAAAAAAAAAAAGAAAGAACAATATTCTTCACATTCCAGATGTTCCGAACATCTCCTAACTTAGCGGGAGACACGTGCGAACACCTGGAAAGTGAAGAATAGTGTTATTTCAATGTGTTCTTACAAGCAAAAACATCAGGAAACATCTGGAATATTTTATTCTGCACTGTTCTTTTAATGTTCTATTTTATTAAAAAAATGCTCGGGTCTCCCATTGACTTTAATGGGGCTCGTTGTTCGAGATGAGCACTCGAGCATCGGGAAAAGTTTGTATCGAATAACGAGCACCCGAGCATTTTAGTGCTCGCTCATATCTAATCCTAACAATAAATTTCTGCGCAATAGTGTGATTATTACAGGGCTCTCAATGAGAGAAGTTGGGGGTGTGGACATGGAGGTTGCAGTGGCCCAGAGACGAGAGATAAGCGCCTACCCACGCTTTGGACGCCTCCCCGGCCCACCATAGTGATCAGCGGTGAACATCTTTAGACGCACACATCACTAATCACTGGAAGCAGGCAGTGATACTACCATTTATAAGAAATTATCTTCACACAGGAATATTTTTTTTAATAACATCCAATTGAAGAAATGTTTATAAATGGAAGATTAGTGAAACTGAATGTGAATGCCCAGGCGAGAATACCCCTTTAAGCCTCCACACCAAAAAATATCTTCTGAAAGAATACAAGAAAAAAGCCAGTGTGTACAGGCTCGAAAATATATCCATCATATTTTATTAAATACTACAAAGAAGACGATGACATCAAATGTGTTAAAACCAATTAAAAGCTGCCATAAGCACATCACAGAATATCCAATGGACCAATGAGGGCAACAAAGGTCCATAAACCATCACAAGTGGGAAAGGCAAATAACTGTCCTACACACACCTAAATATCACAGTGGGCATGTAGATAAAGTACAATAGGCAACAAGTCATGTGAGCCACCACCAATTATAATGGTATGTCCCCTGTGAGTATAAACTGTAGGTATATCAACAAACACTGATGTCTGCACTACACCAGGGCAATGCCAAGTCAAAAGATGCAGAAAATAAGGTGCACAATATCTAGTGCCAGTGATACACATGCCTTCTCAGTATATCAGTAACCGAGTATACTGGGGGGAGGACAGTGATGGAAGGCACCCCACGCGTTACGTCGCAGCCATGCGACTTCCTCAGGGGTAAGTGCCTAAAAAGTCCTGAGAGCCAGCTTTAATAGTTAGGCCCTGCCTAAAGCAGATAAACCGCCCTGTAATGGCGAACCCACTATCAGAACCTAACTGACGGTTGACCCTACAAGATGACAGGGAAAACTTACTTTCTGGCAGCTGCTGGATGGTGAGAGGACAGGTAGGAATACGGGAATAGCCATGTTTCACAGTGGTGCACAGAATACTAACACAGTCAGGTCAGAACAAGCGGGTTATATACAGGTCAGGTCAAGATCAAGGGGTATATACAGGTCAGGTCAAGATCAGCCGGGTATACAGGTCAGGTCAAGATAGCGGGTTATATACAGGTCAGGTCAAGATCAAGCGGGTTGGATATACAGGTAGGTCAGATCAAGCGGGTTATACAGGTCAGGTCAAGATCAAAGCGGGTTATATACAGGTCAGGTCAAGATCAGCGGTATATACAGGTCAGGTCCAAGATCAAAGCGGGTTAAATACATCAGGCCCGTATCAGAAGACAAGCGAGACAAAGAAAACCAGGTCAAAAACCAAGATGGCTGCAAAGGTACAGAATCGGATACAAAACACAGAATATCAAACAAGATAGCAGGAGCACTAGATTAACACAGGTATAAGACGTGAAAACCAGCAAGGTTGATGGGAATAGCAGGTATTAAGTCCGTTCCGGACTCGCCTCGCAGGCATGGGGAAACTGTCCATCAGGCTAGTAACCTTGCTGGCAGGACTGAAATGCAAGGAGGGTGTGTCGCTCCAAACCAAACACTAAGCCACAGTTCACACACAATTTAACGCATCTATTCTGCTAACTGCGGATAGAGCAGCGTTTATGCACGGACGTTACAACATATTTCTGTTTTTTTGTCTAGCTAATTTGGCCATCACAGGTTTCATTGCTTGCGATAGAGCTTTCTAGGAATAACTTGGATATGGAGGTACATGCGCCTCTGCTATGTCTCCATCCTGTATGCTATCAAGATCGAGTCATCTACCGCCTGTAATCTGTGGCAGCTTCTAACACGATTAGGGATTCTTCCTGGGTGAAAAGTTTGTTTCGTTTTTTTCCACATTTTCTGTATGTTCAGGTTGGGCTTTTTGAGTTTTAGGGTGATAGGGGTTTTCGCCTGTTCTTTCTTTGTATTTTTTACATATCTTCATTTCAGTTTGTGCGAGCTACGCGGGAACCAGTCATAGGAAACAATAGGAGTGAGGGTCCTGCTCGCAGAGCTACAGCTATGAGGGATGGGAGGATGTGGTGACAAAGAGTCTTACAGTCTATGAGGATGAGGGGGATGTGGTACACAAGAGCTTACAGTCTATGAGGAGGATGAGGAGGAGATGGGGAGACACAAGAAGCTTACAGTCTATGAGGATGGGAGGGGGTGACAAAAGGTATGTATAGGAGCTTGTATGATGGTCCAGACAATTTTTACTGAGAGGTAAGAGATTATTTTATAACGTAGGGGTTATAAAGGTTTTATCACATATAACAATAATACAGTACATAACTCTTATTTCTATCATGACTTGCCAAAAAATAAAATTTATAGAAAATACAAAATAAAAACATTTTTAAAGAGACCATCTAAAAAGACAGAAAAAAACACAAACAGAGATTTGTTGCATCTCACTCAGTGTATGAAGAGGTGATATAGGGATTTAAAAAAGAGAATATAATTAACTAAGTGTATGCTAAGAATACCAGGACCGGGTTAAAGATCTACAAGATTACGAGCATAAGAAGCCAAGTCAGTCATCAGGAATGCCACTGGTTCTGAAATCCACATGAAGTCCATTAGGTTTAATGTATTGAATCTGAGTATATAGTGACGTTGGCTGATAGGGGCTTTAAAGTCTAGAGTGGATTCTGGGAAATACCATAAATTACATGGACGCTGTAATAAATAGTCACATGTCACAAAATGTTTGATCATAAATGTCTGGCCAGTCTGAGGGTGCACAAAGTTATCCCCCATCAATGTCATGGAACAATTTACGCATTGAAGACTGCGGGAAACTGCCTTTCTTTTGAAAAGTAAAACAAGTCTGTCTGGATATTTTTGGGGCCCCACGTCTGCTCTGATAAGTTTATCTTCAAGGCTGGGTGTCAAAATGAAAATAATGGGGAGTTGTTAAACTCCGCAATATTCAGAAACGCATCTGCCAAAATCTGCCATTTCATGATGATGGTTACAATCTCAAACAATAGAAATTAAGGGGGCCAAGAGGAAAAGTGGTTAAAGAACTGATAGGGTGAGCCAGGAGGACAGTATACTGGAACCACATAAAGGGAGAATGGGCATAAAAGCCTGAAAAAATGGGAAGGAGAGAGAGGGTACAGGAGGAGTGACCTGAAAACTGCATTTTTGGAGAGAAGAGCATGACTACCCCTCCTCCCTCCCTTTTATCAGGTCTGGAGCAGTCAGGCATAGGCCAAAGCAGCAGGGGAGGCAGTGTCATCCTGCTGGATCCATGGTTCACTGAAACTAAATTAAAAACTGAACCATTTTTTGAAAAATCTGCCAGTTTCAAAATTATCTCATTTTTGGGCAGATATTTTAGCTACCTAATTTTTGAAATGTCTGAAAAAAATTATTTTGATGTCACACGGCTTACAAATCAAATATCAGTTTTCCGTATTTTCAAGCAGATTTCATAATTGACTTTTTTAAGGAACATTATTGTTTTATATATAATCTCAATTTCAAATCTGCACCCCTCAAACTATCAGAAACAGCTTTTAGGAAGATATTTAACCCCTTGAGATCTTCATAATAATTAAATCAAAATGGAGGTAAAATTTAGAATGGTCAGTAATACGTTCATCTAGCCCTAAAATTTACCAATTTCCAAAAGATAAAAAGAAAATCCATCTAACAATTTGTTATGCAATTTCTCCTGAGTACAGAGACACCCGACATGTGGACGTTACTTGTTGTATGGGCGCACAGCGAGGCGCTGGAGGGAAGAACTCCCTGCAGCTGCCAGTGTTGTGCATAGACATTGCCGCCCTTTTGTAGGCTGGATACAATACGGGGATACCATACTTAGATATTTTTTCTTACGTTTTACTACATTTCTCAAAATAAAACCTAATATGGACGGAAAAATCTATTGTTTTTGCTTCACCGTCATCCAAGTGACATAACATTTTTATTTTTTTGTCTACAGAGCTGGTTTATGGCTTGCTTTTTGCGGGACATGTAGTATTTTGCACCAGTATCATTGTGGAGTACAGATATATTTTGATTACTTTTTACTGCATTTTTTGTGGGATTAAATAGGTAAAAAACATAAATCTTGGCAGGTTTTTAACAGTTTTTTTTTTACTTTTTATATAGCTGAATTGTATAGCTGTGTCAGCCTATGCATACTGTGCCTTTAAGATCCCATCACAGACCTCGGACCCCAGGACTGCCATTATAGCGATCGTCAATCCTGAAGACGGCGTGGGGGGAACCGATTGTGGCGCAGAGACCACCAGCAGGCAAGTTATATGCCGGGATCGCACTGACCATGGCATTTAACGGGTTAAACATCCACAGCACCCTCCGACCGCAGGTGTTACACTGGGGTGTCAGCTGTTAGTTACAGCTGACACCACATGTTTTATGATGCTGGCCCAACCCCAATGTCCAGCTGAGCCGGAATCATCTCTTTGTCCAATAACTCGGACACTGAGCATTAAAGCAGAGAGTGCAAAGGTGTTAAAAGGGATTGTGGTTTGAGGAGCAGAAGGGATAATCTGAATATTAATAAGGATAGCAGGATTTCTGTGTGGAAAGAAAGCAGATGCTGCTGGGATTAATAGTTTATTTCGTGCTTCACAAAACAACTTTGTGAAATGTTATTATTGTTACATGAAGTATGGAGTGTGTGAGAGGTGTTCAGGGGAGTGTATAGGTGAGTGTATAGGTGCGTGTACAGGTGAGTGTACAGGTGAGTGTACAGGTGCGTGTACAGGTGAGTGTACAGGTGAGTGTATAGGTGAGTGTATAGATGAGTGTACAGGTGAGTGTACAGGTGAGTGTACAGGTGAGTGTACAGGTGATTGTATAGGTGAGTGTACAGGTGAGTGTACAGGTGAGTGTACAGGTGAGTGATGAAGCGCGGCATTGATGTAGATAGTTGGTGCTGCTGGAAAGACTGGTGGAATAGATTTGACGAAACACCGATAATCTCAGTGAAGGTTGGCATCAGAATAGCAAGAGCGCGGATTGGCAACCATTAATGTGTGGTTGGTTCATCAAAGAGCACAGTGCGCGCTCAGAGTGGCACAATGGATATCATTGTGCTGTGGGATCCACAAGCAGCAGTCCCTAGCAGTGGCACAATGATATAGTGTGAAGGTGGCATCGATAGCAGCCGAGCTCGCAGAGTGGCACAATGATAGCTGTGAGGTCAGTAGAGGAGCGCAATTGCAAAATCGGGAGGTGCATAGAGAGGCTGCAGATTGGCCACCAAGGTATAGTGGAAGGTTATCATCAGTGCAGCAGCAGCATGCAGCGAGCCGCAGAGTGGCACAATGTATAGTGAAGTGTGCATTGATTAGCGCAGGATCCCCGCAGAGTGGCACAATGATATAGTGTGTTGGTGCATCAAAACAGCAGGAGCAGTAGCCCCAGAGAGGCTACCATGATATAGTGCTTTGGTGGCCATCAGTAGAGAGCAGCACAGGAGCCGCAGAGTGGCAATGGTATTCGTGTGGGTGGCATCAGTAGACAGCAGGAGCCCGCAGAGTGGTCAGAGTCACCAGATATATGTGAAGGTGGCATCAGAACGAGCAAGAGCGGCAGAGTGGCACAATGATATATGCGTTGGTGGCATCAGTAGCGCCGCAGCAGAGCCCTGCAAGTGCACAATGGTATAGTGTGAAGGTGGCATGATAGCACACGGAGCCCGCAAGTGGCACAATAGTAATAGTGTGAAGGTGCACATCAAAAGCTCGTCAGGAGCCCGCATAGTGGGCACAATGGTATAGTGTGAAGGTGACATCAGTAGCAGTAGCAACAGCAGCAGCAGGAGCCCGTGTGGCACATGATATAGTGGTTGGTGGCATCAAAAAGCCGCAGCATAGCCCGCATAGTGGCACAATTATATGTGTGAAGTGTCATCATAGCAGCAGGAGCCCGCAGAGTGGCACAATTGATATAGTGTGAAGGTGGCATCAAAAGCAGCAGCAGCAGGACCCGCAGAGTGGCACATGTAAGTGTGAAGGTGCATCAAAAGCAGCAGCAGCAGGAGCCCGCAGAGTGGCACAATGGTAAAGTGTGAAGGTGACATCAGTAGCACATCAGCAGAGCCCGCGCGAGTGGCACAATGTATAGTGTGAAGTGTCATGAGTAGCACAGGAGCCCGCAGAGTGGCACAATGATATAGTGTAAGGGGGCATCAAAGCAGCAGGAGCCTCAGAGTGGCACCAATAGATAGTGTGGAGTGTGGTGGACAATTCCAGTCCCTGGAAGATGGTAGGAGGCAGATGGGCCACTATCTATCAGTTTGGCTGCCCATGTAGTCCATGAATCCTCTACCTCAGGTGGTAAAGTGCTGTCCAAGTAGGCACACACCTGCTGGTACAGGGCGTTCTAATGTCCTGCTGCTGCTGCCGGTGGCGGCTACCCTCCTCACAGGCGGTGTAGGTAATTGCTCATTAAGGAATCCAGCTTAAGACTGTTTGGAACTGCTACTCCTCCTACTCCCCAGCTCCACACAGCCAAGCCGTATATAGTACGTTGAGCAATGACTGCCAGAAATCCCCGGTCCGACCTGAGATGAGGATGGACATGGCGCACTAGGCAGCGGCCAACTGGATCTCAGTATTTCTCTATAGTATGCCAGTTGTTCCTTCCTCTCAGCAGCAGGAAAAAGTCACCCATTTGGAACGGTAGCGAGGGTCCAAGAGGGTGAGAGCCAAAAGTCATCCCTATGAGGCGGATGTTGACTATTCGGATGTCACTAGTAGGCAACAGCACATGCGGCACCATCTCCAAGTGACTCTGAGGGATTCACGGTCTAATATCCACAGTAACTGCCACGGTGCTTCTGGGTCATCTGCTCGTCTTCTACCTCCTCCGGATGCTCCTGCTCCTCCTCTCCTGTCACCTGAGTAGAAAAAACCACAAATTGCCACCAGACTCTGCTTGTCTCCATTATCCCCTCCTCCTCCAGTTCAGCCCCCCACCGGACTCATGTGCCATGATGTAGTCCCACTTCTCCAGTGCCCTGACCAGACAGATTTTTCAGCATGAGTTCCAGGCAGAACAGTGGAATGAACGTTATTCCTCCCGCAGTCCCAGGCGACTGACAAATAACGTGGCCTCTCAAAAGCCTGACAAACAGCGGCACTGAGCTGCCAATGGCCTGACATCAAAGTTACACAGGGGAGTACTACGGTCTGCTTGCATCATCAAAAATCATTATGAATGCTTTTCTCGTTCATACGGGCGGTCCTAACATATGGAGGCTGGAATTCCAACGGGTGGAAACATCGCATATCCAGACTATGTTGTGGTAGGCCTTTCTGGCGCGCAACTCGAGGAGTGTGTGCTTGGCTTTGTAAAATGGCTGAAGACGCGTGCCAGTGTCCTGGCCATTGTTAATGTCTTGCAGATGGTGTAAGACTTCAGGAACTTGTTTGACTACCAGATTGAACATGTGCGCCATGCAGGCGCATGGACCATCTCTCCTCGGTGCCGCGCGGACACCATTCCTCCCATTGTCTGTCACCATGGTTCCGATTTTAGTTGTCCACGGGAAACCACACATTTGATTTCTTCTTTCATCGCGGAGCATTTTCCTCCCTGTGTGACTTCGTTCGCCCAGGCAAACCAGGTGTGAAAACTGCGTGACACCGCTGTGCCCTGCACATGTGTTAGATGGAGCAGCACTTGTGTAGGCTATGTGGTGGTGGGTAAGGAGAAGAGGAGGCGGATACTGGCGCAGGAGCAGCATTTGACACGTGGAGGAGAAAGCGCTGTCTCTGTTGAAGTTGTGGTGTGGCTGGCGGAAGCACATTCACCCAGTGGGCCGTAAAGGACATATACTGGCCCTTACCTAATTAGCACTCCACACGTCCGCGCTCCGTGCACCTTGAAGAAACTGTAAGCTCAAGGACTGGCCGCCCCTTCGTTGTACATATTGATGAAGGGCTGGCACAGCATTTTTGGAAAAAAAAGCGGCTTGGGCACTCACCACCTCGGTTCGGGCACGCCCTTAGTTTCTTGAAGGTGCAGAGTCCACGACTTGGAAAGGGAGAGACTGCAAACCAACAACTTCGACAAAGCAACACGGTCAGCTTCTGCACCATAGGTTGGCTGGACGCATAGAGTTTTCTTTTTTGTAATCGCCTCGCTCAACGACTGCTGGCGCCATGCGATCGAGGAGTCAGAGCATCGCTGACTGGGAGATGAATGTCAAAGACAAATAGCTCCCTCGGCAGAGGTGCTGGAGCCTTGACTTGACTGAACACAGCATGTGTGCCACTATCTGCTGCTTTTGCTGCGCCTGCAGATACCGTATCGACACCCCGCTTTCTCCCAGGCCTTGGATGGGTGACGCTGCATGGTGTTGGCGCAGGGCCGTGTGCCAAGGTTACTCCCTGGCCACGCTTCAACTTCTGCCTGCCCGAAGATACCACCTATACCCACGCTCGGCTCCTCTGGTGTCTTTACACCGCTGAGGTGGTAATTTACCACCAACACTCTGCCTGAGTCGACTACTACCGCCGCTGCCTCGCTGAGCCCCTGTGCCACTGCTTATTTGGCCTGCAAATCGGGATTTTGTACCTCGGATGTTGGCTCCCGTCCCGCACTGCTGCCACCCTGCGTTACTCACAACACAATGCGACTTGTCTGCCTGCTCCGTAAGCGTGACACTCTCTTCGCCCCGACTGATGAATCCCCTGCTACACCCGCTCCCCGCTCCAATGCGATCGGCTACATCATCGTCAATTTGCGTTTCCTCGTGTGACGCTACTCCCTCACCGTGTCAGTAATGCCAGCCTGTCTACTGCACAAGCAGCGGAAGTCTGTCCCACCTCTTCACGGAAATCCTCTGCTGACGTCCATCACACCTTCGTCCTCGCTGATGTGGCGCGAAGCCCAGATCACCTAGTAGCTCTCTGGCTGCGGGAAAGAACAGACAAGCCTGGTTGAGGCACGTGAGGGCCGCTGACCCTCCTCTGGGCCATGCCAACTAATTGTTGTATCAGGGAACCTACAGACTCTTGGCTGGGTATTCTATGTTATCTTTGATGAATTGGATGACCTAGTCAAACCTTCAACAACCTTTGGGTTTTGATCAACACACTGCCACTAGATGACAACGGCTCGTTCTGGCCTCACAGAGTCACCCCTGCTGTGACATCGCCTTACTGTGCTGCCACCTCTGCCTGCTCCACCTGCACCTTCTTCGTCTGACATAGTGGGTTTAATAAACTACGTGATTTCACATGTAAACTGGCTTTACAGTAGAGCCCCCCAAAAGGTATACAATGTCCCATTATCAAGATACCCCCAACTGACATGTATTTCTTCTGCCAAATCACTGTATAAACTACATGGATTTCACACGTAAATCTGGCTGTAAACTAGAGCCCCAAAAGGTATACAATGTGCGTTATACACGATGCCCCACAACTGACAACTGGACAACACTGCAGATGCAGGAATGTCAAACAGATTTCTTCCTATTTGATTTTGTTACTAAATAGAACTGCTATTTGGGGTATATAGAACCCCCATAGAGAACACAAGGGATTGCAGCAAGAAGCGCACAGTACATAGCCAGCAACACTGGACGCTACAACATATGTGAAGTGCTGAATCGAATAAATGGCTGGTTTATAGGCTGTTTGTCATCACATAAGCCTGCCGGTCACTGTTTGGCTTACAGGTCTGCAAGTCATCGGTGGTGCTCCTTTCTCCTTCCCAGAGTTCGCTGGCCCATGTACACACGTTGTTCTCACCCCTTTTGCAAAACATGATGGGGAAAAAAACACAACTTGTTTCCCGCAATACAGCATAAACTTTGCTTCTTGTTGAATCAATTTTTCCTAAGTTCTAACCGAAGTTAGAATCTTAAATCGATAGCCCATCCCTAGCCGCAACCCTCACCAGCCATCTTTAGCCAAACTATGGAACATTAACACCCCAGGCAGTTGTACCAACCTACTTACGAGGACAATCAAAGTAATTAAATGGCTATGCGACACTTGAGCCCTTCAATGCCCCCCTCCATTTTTACCCATCAACCTCCACCTTTATACTTAACCCCACAATGAATCCTACTTCAAGTCTATGGAAACAGCTCCGTAAGACCCTCCTGTACCTTCCCAAAACGACAATTCAGTCCTCATAAAAGAAAGTTTGACACCCTAGCACCCCGTAATTTCTACATGAGGCAGAACCAGTATGCATAAGAGAGAACTACATATAAAACAGTTACTGAAACATCCAAGAGAAAATTGCTCTTGCAACCAAGCGTCCCAACTAAAACATCTCAATTGTCTATGACATTTAGTATCCAGGGACAAGAGGTCAAGCCCGCATACATAGGCGCATTGGGAAAAGGACTTAGGGATGTCCAGAAAACCGACAAGCAAATTAAAACCAGAACATAACTCCCATGGCTTCTCTAATGTGTTAAAATCCAGGACAACTCCTTCAAATAATGACCAGATGGTACACTACTCCAACAAAACTAAAAGACAATCAGACGCCTGCTGAGATGAACTCTACTCTTCCAAAGCTCTCTATTACACATTTACTGGTCATGTCCAATCTGAAACCATACTGGAAAGAGGTAGAGGACACGGTTCACAAAATCACAAACATTCAACCTCCCTGTCCCCTGAATCAGTGACTGTTAAGTGTACCCAACAAATCTTGGCGACCCCAAAAACCACCTGTCAAATACCTAGCCAGGCTGCCAAAATACCGATGCCCCCTAAGGGCTCAATCCGACCCACCCCACAATAAAACTGGCTACCCAGGTATATAAGCTTGTATTAGGATGGAGAATTGGCTAACTGGAGTCCAGAACACACCAAATTTCAAAGATTTTGGAGACTCCGTGGTATAAATTACTGGGAAAGGGCTGCCTGTGTGGGTCAAGACAGTCTGTTGAGGCGGCCAAGCCTTTTCAAACACAGGGAAGACTAGGAGAGGGAAGTACAAAGTGATTACTTTCATATAACACTAAGAAAGATCAGACATAACTAATACCCCACACTCATCTAGCGCGCTTCCATCCAACGAACAACGACATAAACAACAGTTGTTCGTTTTGGTTATACGAATTAAATGTATTATCACTGTTTGTTACCAATTTATCCCCACCCCCCTTTCTTTCCATCCCATACCCAGTCTACACACCACCCGTCCCAACCTTGTCTCAGCACAAATAGAGAGTTTAGGTGAAGAAACTAGAAGGATTTACCCTTACAGACACCCACGACCCTCCCCCCTCCCCCCCTTTCCCCACCTTCCCACTACCTAACCACCAACCCTCTCCACAGTGTGCTTAGTAAAATATCTATGTCCATTACTCTATTGGTAAAGGTACCGCTTCCTGCAACAAAGTTGTAATTTAATTTATGATGGACTTCATTGTACTTTGAATTTCACTTATAAATATTTAAAAACACAAAAAAAAAAAAGAAGAACAATCATTCTTCACATTCCAGACTGGTTGCCGAACATCTCCTAACTTAGAGGAGGACACGTGCGAACACACCTGGAATGAAGTGAAAGGAATGTGTTATTTTCAAGTGTTCTTACAAGCAACAAACATCAGGACATCTGGAATATTTTATTCTGCACTGTTCTTTGTAATGTTCTAATTTTGATATAAAAAATGCTACGCTGGGTCTCCCCATTGACTTTAATGGGGCTCGTTGTTCGAGATGGCACTCGAGCATCGGGAAGATTTTGTATCGATAACGAGCACCCGAGCATTTAGTGGCTCGCTCATATCTAAATCCTACAATAAATTATGTCTCGCAATAGTGTGATTATTACAGGCTCTTCCATATGAGAGAAGTTGGGGGTTGGACTATGCGAGGTGCGACGTGCCCAAAGAGACGAAGATAAGAGCGCCTACCCACGCTTTTGGACGCCTCCCGGCGCCCACCCATAAGTTGACCGCGGGTGAACTTTTAGACCGCACACATCACAATCCTGGAAGCAGGCAGTGATACTTACCATTTATAGAAATATCTTCACAACAGGAAGTTTTTTTTTAATAACATCCAATTGAAGAAAAAAATGTTTAAAATGGCAAGATTAGATGAAACTGAATGTGATGCCCAGGCGAGAATACCCTTTAAGCCTCCCACAAAAACTATCTTGAAAGAATACAAAAAAAAAGCCAGTGTTAACAGGCCTCGAAAATATATCATCATATTTTATATCAATATCAAAGAAGACGATGACATCAACATTGTTAAAAACCAATTAAAAGCTGCCTAGCACATCACCGAGAATATCCATGGCCAAGTAGGGCAACAAAGGCCATAAACATTCACAAGTGGGAAAGCAAATAAACGTGTCACTCACCACACCTTAAATAATCACAGTGGTGCATTAGATAAAGTAAATAGGCACAAAGTTTCATGTTGAGCCACCACCACTTATAATGGTATGTCCACCGTGCAGTATACACGTGTGTATATCAACAAAACACTGATGTCTAGACTACACCAAGGCAATGACAATCAAAAAAGATGCAGAAAATAAGGTGCACAAATATCTAGTGCCAGGATACACATGCCTTCTCTCGTATACATGTACCACCGAGTCTCGGGGGGAGACAGTGATGGATCGGCACCCCAGGTTCACGTCGCAGCCATTCATCTTCCCAGGGTCAGTGCCTAAAAAGTTCTGAGAGCAGCTTTAATAGTTAGGCTCCTGCCTAAAGCAGTAAACCGCCGGTAAGTGGCGAACCCACTATCAGGAACCTAACTGACGTGACCCTACAAGATGACGGGGAAATATTCGGTCTGGCAGCTGCTGGATGGGGATGGAGCTGAACAGGTACAACGCGAATACGGAATAGGACCATGTTTCACAGTGGTGCACAAGAAATACTGAACACAGTCAGGTCAAGAACAAGACGGGTTACTTACAGTTCGGTCAAGATCACAAGCGGGTTATATAGATGGTCAGGTCAAGATCAAGCGGGTGGTTATATAAAGTAGCGACAAGCGGGGTTATTCAGGTCAGACAGGTATACGTCATGTCCAAGCCAGCTGGTATATGACAGGTCAGGTCACGATCAGAGCGGTATTCTCAGGTAGGTCAAGATCAACGGTTATATACAGGTCGTTCAAGATCAAGCCGGTATATACAAGGTCATGTCAAGATCAGCGGGTTATATCAGGTCAAGGTCCCCGAAAGTACAGACTAGCGAACAAGAGAGAAAAACCACGGACAAACCAAATTGGCTGCAAAGGTACAGAATACGGTACAAAACAGAATATCCACAGATAGCAGGAGCACTAGATTACACAGGTAAATGTGAAGGTGGCATCAGTAGCAGCAGGAGCCCGCAGAGTTGCACCATAATATAATGTGAAGGTGGCATCAGAAGGAGCAAGAGCGGCGGAGTGGCACAATGATATAGTGTGTTGGTGGCATCAAAAGCAGCAGTAGCCCTCAGAGTGGCACAATGATATATTGTGAAGGTGGCATCGGAAGCAGCAGGAGCCTGCAGAGTGGCACAATGATAGAGTGTGAAGGTGGCATCAGTAGCAGCAGGAGCTCGCAGAGTGGCACAATGATATAGTGTGAAGGTGGCATTGAAAGCAGCAGGAGCCTGCAGAGTGGCACAATGGTATAGTGTGAAGGTGACATCAGTAGCAGCAGCAGCAGCAGGAGCCCGCAGAGTGGCACAATGGTATAGGTGAAAGGTTGTGCATTGAGTAGCAGCAGGAGCCCGCAGAGTGGCACAATGATATAGTGTGTTGGTGGCATCAAAAGCAGCAGGAGCAGGAGCCCTCAGAGTGGCACAATGATATAGTGCGTTGGTGGCATCAGTAGCAGCAGCAGCAGGAGCCAGCAGAGTGGCACAATGGTATAGTGTGAAGGTGGCATCAGTAGCAGCAGGAGCCCGCAGAGTTGCACCATGATATAATGTGAAGGTGGCATCAGAACGAGCAAGAGCGGCAGAGTGGCACAATGATATAGTGCGTTGGTGGCATCAGTAGCAGCAGCAGCAGGAGCCTGCAGAGTGGCACAATGGTATAGTGTGAAGGTGGCATGAGTAGCAGCAGGAGCCCGCAGAGTGCACAATGTAATGTGTGAAGGTGCATCAAAAGCCGCAGGAGCCCGCACAGTGGGCACAATGGTATAGTGTGAAGGTGACATCAGTGCAGCAGTGCATCAGCAGCAGCAGGAGCCCGTGTGGCACATGATATAGTGGTTGGTGGCATCAAAAAGCCGCAGCATGCCCGCAAGTGGCATCAATTATATGTGTGAAGTTGTGCATCATAGCAGCAGAGCCCGCAGAGGGCACAATGATATAGTGTGAAGGTGGCATCAAAAGCAGCAGCAGGAGCCCGCAGAGTGGCACAATGGTATAGTGTGAAGGTGACATCAGTAGCAGTAGCAGCAGCAGCAGCAGGAGCCCGTGGAGTGGCACAATGATATAGTGTGTTGGTGGCATCAAAAGCCGCAGCAGGAGCCCGCAGAGTGGCACAATGATATAGTGTGAAGGTGGCGACCTCTGCACCACGCCAGTGAAGTAATCGCAAATGCTAGCTTATTGGAGTGACTTCTTTGCTGTCCTCCTGGACACCAGGCCTTGCTCCAAGAGTCTCTGCAGTCTCACAGTGCGTGCAGATGCCCTCACAACTGCCTGCTGCCATTCCTGAGCAAGCTCTGCACTGCTGGTAGCCCCATCCCAAGCTGAAATACTTGTAAGAGACGGTCCTGGCGCTTGCTGATCCTTCTTGGGCTCCTGGAGCCTTTTTGGTAACAATGGAGCCTCTCTCCTTGGATTCCTTGAGGATGCGATAGATTGGTGACTGAGGTGCAATCTTTCTAGCTGTGATACTCTTCCTTGTTCGGCCAGTTTTGTGCAGTGCAATGATCACTGCACATGTTTCTTTAGAGATAACCATGGTTAACAGAAGAGAAACAATGATGCTAAGCACCAGTCTCCTTCTAAAGTGTCCAGTCGTGTGATTCTTACTTAATCATGACAGACTGATCTCCAGCCCTGTCCTCATCAGCACCCGCACCTGTGTTACTGGAGACATCACTGAAACCATGTTAGCTGCTCCTTTTAAGGAGCCTGCAATGAAGTTGAAATGTGTTTTGGGGGAAAAAGTTCATTATCTAGGCAAATATTGACTTCACAAGTAATTGCTGTTAAGCTGATGACTCTTTATAACATTCTGGTGTAAATGCAAATTGTCATTATAAAACCTGATGCAGTAGACTTTGTAAAAATAAAAATTTGTATCATTCTCAAAACTTTTGGCCATGACTGTACACAATCCAATACCTGAGGATATCCCTAGTCCCAGGATCTGTGCTGTAGTCACTGACTAACCTCCTAGTGTGTGTGACATTGGCACAAAATCCAGTTGTGTGCTGTCAGTGTAGGATAGAAACTAGCCATACAAGAACCCGACGCGCTTTCTTAGAGCTACAATAGCGTTATATACATTTTTATTTTTTATTTGCTTGTGGCTGGCCTTGCTGGCACTAGTAGTGCAGCTAGTACCATATTGTGACAAATTTGCAGGGAGTCTTGCGAATGTTCTGTTTAGCTCTTAGTGACACACATATCCATCTCAAACACCTAAGTGGGACAATTTATTAGGGGTTTGATTGAATTAGGCACAGCCTGCCTATTTTTTTTTTTTTTTCAAAACTAAAAGTCATCGGGCACAGCACAAAATCCAGTTGTGTGCTGTCAGTATAGGCTAGAAACTACCATACGAGAACCCAACAGGCCTTCTTAGGGCTACAATAGCGTTATATATTTTACAAAAACAAAAACCATAAAAACACACATAAAAAAAACACACAAAAAAAAAAACCTCAAAAAAAATTTACAGTTTACACTTTAATTTTGAAAATGTTGAACCCGAGGGCTAGGGGTAGAGGATGTGGGCGTGGGCGTCCAACTACTGCAGGGGTCAGAGGCCGTGGTCCTCGGCGGGGTGAGACATCACCTGCTGATGAGGGAGCTGGGGAACGCCGCAGAGCTACACTCCCTAGGTTCATGTCTCAAGTTACTGGGACTTGTGGTAGAGCACTGTTGAGGCCAGAATAGTGCGAACAGGTGATGTCGCCACAGGCGAAAGAAGCGCAACACTGAATAATGATGCAATCCCCTCCTCCCATTTTCCTCCTTCTCACTTCCTCTTTGTACACTACAAAGCAGAGAAACTGCTATATTTTTGCCGGGCCAAATGGCTCTAGCTATAGTACTCGTATGTATTTAAGTTTTCAGGAGGGCCACCTACCCGTGTCTATGTTTTAAACATTTTGGGAGTGCACATACAGGCATCAATCTATTTATTAATTTTCTGGAGGACCACCTACCTTCCTCTGGTTTGAAATTTTGGACTGCCACATACAGGCACTTAATCTATTTAATTTTCTGGAGAGCCACCTACGCTGCCCTCTGGTTTGAAAAACTTTTTTGGACTGCCACTTACGGCACTCAATCTATTAATTTTTTCTGAAGGGCACCTACCTGCTCCTTGGTTTGGAAAACTTTTTTGGACTCACCATATAGGCAATAGCCAAATTTAATTGTCTCCATAGCAGCCTCCACAACGTCGTCTTTTAGCTGCCTCCACAACGTTGTCTCCTTGTTACCTACCACCACGTCATCTCCATAGCTGCCTCCAAAAGTCGTCCATTAGCTGCCTCCCATACATCATCCCCTTATCTACCGAGCTTGTCAGGCAGTATTTTGGGTTGTTTTCATGGCTTCGCATCAAACTGTGAACTTGTCGCCACTCTGCTGTGTTATCCACAAATATATAATTGCCAAACTTTTATATTTTACCGATATTATTTCAGCGCTTCTTGCGCATCTGTTTACATTACCCTTACCCGCCAAAACAAGCCAATATTATAAACACATAATACACTTGATCTTATCCAAAGTCTTAGAAGTGCTGTTTGTAGCCCCCGTCTGCTTTGAAAATTATAATTTTTCAAAGTAAACGCTTCTGGCCCCCGGCCCATTTTGGGTGGGGAGGAGCCGAGAGACAGGGCTTGGACAGGCGAAAGCTCGCCTGGCAGCGGGACCACCAGCCCCATCCCAAGATTTGGTAGCCTCAGAGGCATCCAATGCTGCTGCCCTGCTTTTCCTGTCCATTTCGCCTCCACAGCATCCACCAATGTTTCCATGCGCAACTTTCAACTGTCTATACCCGACGCTGGAGCGCAGAGGAAATACCACACATCATCCACTTATCAAACGAGCTGTGTCAGGCAGAATTTTCAGGTGTTTCACCAATACATAATGAAACTCGGCCATCTGTCACCGCCATGCTGGAGACAGAGTTTCATATAGCAGTTGCAATGGATGCCCCTACGGTAGCTCTACTCATGGAAGTCGTCTCCATGGCTGACTCCACATTGTCCCCTATCAAATGAGCTGTGTCAGGCTCATTTTTCGGGTGTTTCACCAGATACGTTATGGAACTTGGTCACTAGTCGCCCCACCAATGCTGTGCTATCGACTAAATATACGGTCAACCTTTTGTTCACATAGAAATCATTTCAGCGCTTCTTGTCACCTCCTTTGGTTCCTCTCTGCGCCCTTAACCAAGCAAAATACTGATACATACGTGATAACACGGGATCATCGCCAAAAGGAATTTTTTAAATTGGTTTGAAGCCTGAGTCCATTTGGGGTATGTCGCCATGCCACTCTCTAGCCTGCCGCTGCTGCCGCTGCCACTGCATGCCGTCCCCTATAGTGTCAGGGTCAAATGCTCGAGTCTCCCTTTGACTTCAATGGGGCTCGTTATTCGAGACGAACACTCGAGCATCGGGAAAAGTTTGTCTCGAATAACGAGCACCCGAGCATTTTAGTGCTCGCTCATCTCTATTCGTAAACATTTTCTAGATACATCCAATGTTGATACAAGCAATTCCCATGTTTGTGTTCAGAATTCATCAGATAGTTACACACAGGAGGACCAATGCATAGAGAATATAGAGTTCATAGATCAATGTGGTATTTTATTGCTTAAAGAATTACAATGTGAATCAATGGGGATTAATGATAAACTGACCAAACCTTTTAAGACACATGATCCTTCCTTTTATCCCATTTCGTCTAGAAGTGTAATAATGGATACATTTCAGGATTTAGTTGAGAAGGACCTCACAAAGCTTAAATTAAGTTGCAAAACTAATAAGAACAAACACAACCTAACTATAGCAGAGTCCAAAGCACTTAAGGAATTGAAAGACAACAAAAATTTGAAA
This sequence comes from Engystomops pustulosus, assembly GCA_019512145.1. NCBI lineage: Eukaryota > Metazoa > Chordata > Amphibia > Anura > Leptodactylidae > Engystomops > Engystomops pustulosus. Next base: position 2,359,227 of record CM033641.1, read on the forward strand.
GTTCGCTCTGCGGACAAGGGGGGGGGGGGGTCCATTGTACTTTTAGATTCAACACTATACAAAAAATTAAATGAAAATATGTTAGAAGATCGTCCCACATATAGGAAACTAACAGAGGACCCCACTGTAGGTTTTAAAAAAGGATTAGAAAAACTATTACAAGAGGGGTTAGCCCTGGACATATTGAATGAAAGAACAGCTAAATATTTCATGGTAGAATACCCTGTCACTCCGGTTTTCCACTCTCTCCCCAAGGTTCATAAAGGGAATTTTTCCCCCGCACATGAGACCCATTGTAGCTGGCATCAGGAGCCTTGGGGAGAGACTGGGAAACTGGCTGGACCATTATCTCCAGCCTTTAACTGTTGTGTCTCCACTATATTTGAAGGATACACAGCATGTCCTGAACCTGGTTGTTAAAATGAAATGGGATGAATCTTATGGATGGGCCACATGTGATGTGGTGGCCCTCTATTCATCCATACCCCACAATCTTGCCATTTATTTTCTAACAAAACATCTGGACAAATATAGTGTATATTCGGTTGAATTGAAAGAATTTATAACCATGGCCACTGAATTCTTGCTTACCCATAACTTTTTTTATTTTCATAGTCAATATTATTTGCAAATATTTATATGACTCAATGGGAAGAAATTTACCTCCTTTCATGTGACAATCCGTACAATGGGCTCATTAAATGGGCAGGACGTTTTATAGATGACATGGTTTTCGTGTGGAAAGGCTCTAAAGTAGAGTTTAATAAGTTCACTGAATATTTAAATGAAAATCAAATGAATTTAAAATTTACTAGCTCATACGGGGGCACACAAATTCCATTCTTGGACATCATCCTTAAAGGAAAAGAAGGAAGAATAATCACTATTCCTTATAGAAAAGAAGTGGCTGGCAATTCACTTTTGCTAGCAACCTCCAGGGCCAGATTAAGGGTCCCAGCGGTATGGAGCACCTCATTTAGGATGAGGCCCCCCAGCTCGGCAGCCGACGAGGGGCCCCCTCCCACAACAATATATGTAAAAAGATATCACGTAGTTACACAGTTCCGAAGCTCTAGAGATATTAGAAACCAAGGAATCTTTAGTTTTAGATAAATTCCTACCCTTACTAAACCATTTCCAATTTTGGTCCATGACAAACTAAAAAATACTACCGCCATATTATTACTGAATAATCATAACACAAAACTGTTACCAAATAAATACTACCATAAGACCAATATTCCAAACAATAGCGCTACAATTTGCAAATGATCCCTCGAAACTGACCCATAGGATTACCACAACATGACCAGTATTACCAATAATTTACCAAATATAAACTCCCCTTACTGATGATCTTTACCGCCATACTGTTTTTATACACACACCACTGAGCAGAAGGCAATATCACTAATGACACCTCTGGACTAGTCCCAAATTATAACATTACATCATGATTATCACCACTACATAATGACTGAATAATACTGCAATACTATATAATAACCTACACACAGACCAGTATTTACCACCATATAGTGACCTTTATAGTAGTATATACGAGTCCTGCACAGAGGCCGCAGTGTCATCCAATGACTTACAGGTGATGTCCCTCATGTTGTCTCTTCCCTTCTGTCTGATCTTCCAGGAGACTTCTTCCATCCATGACTCTCTGCGGGTTTATAACAGACATGGTTGGCATCATCCTATATACACCTCACACCTGTTCCTCACCACATACACAACTGACATTAAGCATGATTTGCTCCAATTAATTTGGAGACCGGAGTAAGACCCAAATTCGTTTATTAGGGATATAGCTCTAGGGAGTGAGCTGTCCGGGTGTGACATGAACAGGAGTAGATCGTCGGCATACAGCGCCAGGCGATCCTGTCCTGCCCCATGTGGTACCCCTGAATAGACAGTCTGTTCGTATTTTAATGGCCAGTGGTTCTATCGCTAAAGCGAAAAGGAGTGGGGAAAGTGGGCAGCCCTGCCTGGTTCCCCTCTCAAGGGTAAATGGGGTGGAGAGCAGCCCGTTAACTGACACTGATGCTTGTGGTTTCTGATATATTATAGAGACCCATTTTCGAAATCTAGGTCCGAACCCGAATGACTGCAATACCATCTGTAAGTAATTCCATTCTACAGAATCGAAGGCCTTGGCCGCATCTAATGAGGCCAGGGCCCAGTCTTCTTTCACTTCTGACCCTACCTGTTGGATTATTTGTGATCTACGCAAATTATCTGATGTGGATCTGCACGGAATGAAGCCCGTTTGATCTGTATGTATCAATGTAGTAATGACTTTATTTAATCGACAGGCTAGTATTTTAGTTAAAAGTTTATAGTCAATATTTAACAAAGAGATGGGCCTATATGAACCACATTCTTTTGGTTTTTTATCAGGTTTAAGAATGACTTCTATGTTAGCCATATAAAAAGAGTCTGGAAGGGACCCCTTCTCCCAGGAGGTCTGTAGCATCTGTAGCATTGATGGTAATAGGGTGTCCTGATATTGGACCCACATCTCCAATGGGAGGCCATCAGGTCCGGAGGCCTTTCCTCTGGCCATTATTTCAGGGCCTCCTGCAACTCCTCAAGTGTAAGAGGGGGCGTCAAGGAGGTCTCGTTGGTCCTGACTAAGTTTTGGGCATTCAATTGCTTCTAGGTAGGAGCCTATCTCATCTGAAGAGCAAGTGGTCTGCTTGGAATAAAGCGATCTATAAAATACTGAAAAAGAAGTTAACATGTCATCATTGGAGGTAATAGCTATTCCATTAGAGGAGGTCAGTTGTAATATTGTAGGGGAGGCTGTATTTTGGTGTATTAGGTGCGCCAATAAGCTTCTCGACTGGTTTCCTAGTTCAAAGTACTTCTGGTGCGCAAAAAAGGATCTTCTCTTGTCCTTCTCATATAACTTATGCAGATATTGTCTACCAGTGGATAACCAATTCTCCTTATTAACCTCTGTAGGATTTCCAGTGTATATCGCCTCCAAATGGGCGCAACCCGCCCCTAATTCTTCTTCCTCCCTACGGGCCTCCCTTTTAACATAGGTAATTGCAGGTTTTAAACATCCTCTGATATAGATTTTCAGTGCATCCCAGTATATGGAGTGCGACTCTGACATATCATTACTCGCTAAGTATTCCTCGATTAGAGCAGGGGTTCGGTCAGTGGCAGGTAGGAGGGAGAACCAAAATGGATGTATTTTACGTGGGGTAGTATAACTCCTCTTGGCAGATGGTCAACACTATGTAGCAATGCAACGGAGCTACTATTTCCACATACATAGTCAATCCTTGAAAGAGTATCCCTCCCAGGGGTATGGCATGTAAACTCTCTCAACTGTGGGTGCAGTAACCTCCAAAAATCAACCCACCCAAGTTCCATCATCAAGCGGGCAAGCAGGGTCTGGGAATCTATAGGGTCTGACCTGGAATCATTTCTGAATCTGTCTAGGGTGGAATCGTAGGTGGCATTAAATTCACCCATACAGAGCAGGGCAGCTTGTGGAAATTGTGCGGCAAAACAAGCAGCTTCATGCAATACAGTCAAGGGGGTAGTAGGTGGGTTATATATGCCGAGGATCACAAACTGGCGACAGTTAATCCATGCCTGGACAAACAGAAATCTACCCTCTTGGTCCCGCTTTACCAGCCCTGGTTCCCATCGCAGAGACCGGTGAACCATTATGGAGACCCCTCTGGAGTGTGAGGTATGTGTTGAGTGTTGGGACCATTGTATCCAGGGTCTGTGAAGTGACCTGACTGTTGCTTGAGTTAAGTGAGTTTCCTGTAAGCATATAATAGACGGTGAATGTCCCTGTATGCATGATAGTACTATATTGCGTTTTCTATTATCTCCCAATCCTCTCACATTCCAGGAGAGTAATTTAAGTGACATAGTGTAGGGATACTATGAGTGTTGGTTAAGCTAGACACAGATACAATGCAAATCCTAAATGTTCACAAATAGAAAAGAAATTACTGTTCAACAAGAGCACACTAACAAAAGCTCCTATGGAGCAACTAAAAGCGGCTGGGTTTATGTTCCAACTAACCGCTTCTAAACAGTACGGGGTAGCCTGTGTTACAGGTGGCCTCAGTAAACACAAGCTATCACTCCCAGGTAGAGCATCACCTCGTCTCAATGTAAGTATATAGACCATATAATAATAGAAAAATAAGCAGCATTCTCTCACCAGCCGAAGGGGATTGAGCTGGTTATTATTGTATTCACATAATTAACCCGTATTGGGCCAAAAGGTAACCACATATGTATAAGTAACATAAGTAACCTATAAGAGAAAACATTGGACATATCTCATATCCTTGAGGTAACCATATTGAAAGATTAATATCTGGGTAAACAACTGAAACATAGTCATTAAATCTTGCGAGTAGCATAGGGTATACTTAGCACATCAAGAGTCAAGCGTCCCTTGTAGAGCCACGCAGGTAGATTCATGGCGATGAGGATCAAAATGGCGATGTCAAGGCCTAGGCGGACGCCTTCTGGTATTCAGCCAGTCATCAGCTTCTGCAGGTGAGTTGAAGAACATCACTCAATCGTCGTGGATGACTCTCAGGCGAGCTGGAAAGGCCATAGAGTAAGAAATCTGTAGGTCTCGGAGCCTTTTCTTCACTCCCAAAAATGTGTCGCGGGATTTTTGTAGAGCCGCAGAAAAGTCTGGGTACAGCGCAACATTGCTGCTATGGAAGGTGATAGTACCTTCTCGTCTAGCCGCTCCCAAAATAGCATCTCTGTCCTTACTGCACAGTATGCGCACCAACATAGGTTGTGGTGGAGCCCCTGGCGGTGGTGGTTTTGCGGGGACCCTGTGTGCCCTCTCCACAGCGTATAACGGTGACACAGCTAGATTCGGGACCATTTCTTTAAGCCACGATTCCATAAATCCAATGGGGTCGGCACCCTCCGATTTTTTGGGAAGACCCAATATTCTGATATTAGTCCGCCTTAGGCAGTTTTCCAAGTCGTCTGACTTTTGGGCCCACATTTCAGCTGCTTTTTCTAGCGTAGCCAGTTGCGCCGGTATCTGAGCGTTGTCGTCTTCCATCTGGGATATATGCTCCTCCGCGTCTTTGACCCGGTCTCTCAGCTTTTGCATATCTTGTCGAATTAGACCAACATCCACTCGAATATCTTCAATTTTCGTGGTTAAGGATGCCGTAGATTGTTGTATAGCTGTTAAAAGTCGGCTGATACATCTTTAAGCGAGAGTTCTGGCTCATCTTCCATCGCTGAGGAGTCTTCAGGTGGTTCAGGCTCTTGCCGCGCACACGAGGCCACGGCGCCATTTTGGGTTTCCACTCTGGCAAAGCCTTTAAGCTTCTCTACAGCCGCAGAGTTTCGAGCCTTGCTCATGGTGCTTACCCTTCGGCTGGAGGAACGCCTGACCCGTGACCAGGGTATGATTGCGGTCTAAATTTCGGCAGGATTATAGCAGTAAAGTGTGCTCGGCACCGGAGCTCCTCTGCGTCTGCTCATACCGGAAGTCAGATGACGCCCCCACATTTTTACATTTCTATAGATAACTTTTGAATTTTTTTTTTTAACTGTTACAGCAAAACTCTAGGTCATTGTTCCATTGATATAGTCACTTTAGGTATCAATTTCTGAAGAACAAACTTGTGATCTTCACCGTTAAAATTTTAGTTTTTATTGAAGTTTTTGTGAAGTAAAGTAGACAGAAAATGTTGATGGCAGCATGTTCATCATTGTAAATTCTGAAATGTATTGTGTAACCCTTTACTGCCACACCTGTTTGAGCCGTAATGACCAAGTTAGTGGTTTAATTTCTTTTTGAGTCAATGGGGCAGATTTACTTACCCGACCCATTCGTGATCCAGCGGCGCGTTCTCTGCACAGGATTCGGGTCCGGACGGGATTTATGAAGGTAGTTCCTCTGCCGTCCACCAGGTGGCGCTGCTGCGCTGAAAATGATCTGAACGCTCCGGAATGCACCGAGCTGGACCAGGTGAAGGTAAGCGCTTCCCAAGCGACACATTTTCGGGTTTTAAATGCGTTGGTTTTTCCGAATACGTCGGGTTTTCATTTGGCCACGCCCCCCGATTTCCGTTGCGCGCATGCCGGCGCCGATCCAATCCGATCGCGTGCGCCAAAATCCCGGGCCAATTCAGGTACAATCGGCGCAAATCGGAAATATTCGGGTAACACGTCGGGAAAACGCGAATCGGGCCCTTAGTAAATGACCCCCAATGTCTACTACAAATTCAATTTTTTTTGTTTATTACGAGTGAGGTCTTGTTTTTGGTGAATAAATTAAAGTTTTTAAAGGCACTATTTAATAACACAGCTGGTCATCAGCTGCTCCAGGATCTGAAGTCCTACTATCTTTGTTAGAAAATTCTGTTGTAAAAAGGCAAAACATCAGAAGAAGGCCCCTCAATGGCCAATATAAAAGCCCAATAGGACAGTTATTAAACAAAATTGGTTTCTATTAAACCAATCAGAATTAACTTCAATGTAAGTATATACTCTGATTTATAATGGTGGCATATACCATGGTCCTATGTCAATATTATACCCCCTTGGATTCACCTAAAGTCCCAGGGTAGAAGAAAATGTTACAAAATATTAAAGGGTACCACGTCATGCTGGGTGGAGTGCAGAGTCTCCTGGCTTGTTATTGGCTCTGTTTCTGGCCGCCAAAAAGCAAAACGGCGGGAGCTGCCATTTTCTCGAGCGGGCAAAGTATTCGTCCGAGCAACGAGCAGTTTCGAGTACCCTAATGCTCGACCGAGCATCAAGCTCGGACGAGCATGTTTGCTCATCTCTATTTGTTACCTTTCCTTTATTTTGTGTAGTTATTGAGTTTATGAATGACGTGTCTTTGTCTTTCTTTATAAGGTACGACATGAGTTTATTCCCTTTGTTGCCGTGAGAGTAGTATTTGAATTTGGCGTACTGGTATTGTTTAGCTGCCCTGATATTCAGATGGTTTAGCTAGTCTGTTCGCAGGGTCTCTAGTTTTTCATTGTGCTGATTTGTGTGTGAGCGTTTAGCTATGCTTTCTATGGCTGAGATTTGTGACAGGAGCTTATTTAATTTTTCAGTTCTCATTTTCTTGATGTTGGCTCCTATCGCTTTAAGTTCTCCACCAATGACTCCCTTGTGTGTTTCCCATATTATTGGTTTGGGTATCCCTTCTGTTGTATTTTCTTTGAAGAAGGTTTCAATTCTAGATGTGTTCTGTTTTATTGTGTCTTGTGAGTCTAATAACGTTTCATTTAAACGCCATGTGTTTATTTTCTTCTGTATTTTTGATAGGGAAATGACCACAGAAACTGGGGCGTGATCTTATATAGTGATTGGCCCTATTTCAGCTTTGTTGATTGAGTCTATATAGGTAGTAGAAGTGAGGAGATAGTCAATTCTTTGATATGACTTATGGACGTGTGAATAATACGTGTAGTCTCTTGTAATTGGGTGCAGGGTTCTCCAGATGTCTGTGACCTCTATGTCCTTAAAACATTTGTAAATTGAGCTTAATGATTTCTGTGAGTGTGTTGTTGACCCCTTGGAACTATCCCAAGTGGGGTTTAATGCTATATTGAAATTGTCTCCTATTATCCTTATCCCTTCTGCCATTTCATGTATTTTGAGTAATGTCTCCTTCAGCCATCCAACTTGTTTGGTGTTTGGCGCATAGAGGGCTGCTAATGTTACTGGAGAAGGTCCAATTTTCCCTTTTACTTTTTTACTTTTAAGAGGGCCACAGCAGTAAGTGTCAGGTTCTGGTTTGAATGGTTGGCATTAGGACACTACATATATATATATATATATATATATATATATATATATATATATATTTTTTTTTTTTTTTTTTTTTTCAATTATGCTATTTATAGGGAGTGGTGATGAAAGGAGACATAGGGATAATAGGGATATCCATGAGTGAGAGCAGACTATTGTCCTTTATTGTCTAGGGCAGTGATGGCGAACCTTTTAGTGGCCGAGTGCCGAAACTGCAACCCAAAACCCCCCTTATTTATGGTGAGGTGCCAACCAAAAATGAAAGCAGTAACTTATTACTCCCAGTTCTTCAACAACTTTCGATAATATCGGCCTCCTAAGGACAAGATGGATAATTGGCATCATTTAAGCTTCTTTCCAGTGTCCTTCTGTACACAGAGTATTGTGGGGCCAGCAAAAGGTCCTCCAAAGATAATTCGGCCCTGTCTACTCCTTCTCCCTCTTCCTACAGTCCCAAGTGGCAAAGTAAGTATCACTTTAATATATGACTGAAAGCAGCATCTTTTAAGTTGCCTGAGACTGCAGGAAGCAGTCCTGTGTCCAGTCTGAGTCCGGTCTGGTGTGCTGGGGTGATGGCCTGGGTGCCCACAGAAAGGGCTCTCAGTGTCGCCTCTTGCACCCGTGCCATAGGTTCACCACCACTGGTCTAGGGTAAAAAAACAGGTAAAAAAGTTTAAATGTTTTTATAATATAAAATAAAATTCTATTTAAACTATAAGTCACCCCTCTATTACTCTTAAATATTTAAAATATTTTTTAAGTTAATAAATTTAAAAAGTGTGTGAAAACGCACAAGTGAGGGAAATTGATCAAAAAGTAAAATGTACTCCATAAAATCATATCACAAAAGAGAATCAGTCAGTTTGGTCCCTTGATACAAAGATGAAAATGTTACATCTTTAAGAGTGAGATACAAAATGATTTAATGGATGCCGTAGATTGTTGTATAGCTGTTAAAAGTTGGGCTGATACATCTTTAAGCAAGAGTTCTGTCTCATCTTCCGTCGCTGAGGAGTCTTCAGGTTCAGGCTCTTGCCGCGCACATGAGGACGTGGCACTATTTTGGGTTTCCACTCTGGCAAAGCCTTTAAGCTTCTCTACAGCCGCAGAGTTTCGAGCCTTGCTCATGGTGCTTACTCTTCGGCTGGCTGGAGGAACGCCTGACCCGTGACCAGGGTATGATTGCGGTCTAAATTTCGGCAGGATTATAGCAGTAAAGTGTGCTCGGCACCGGAGCTCCTCTCAGATGCGTCTGCTCATACCGGAAGTCAGGTGACGCCCCCACATTTTTACATTTCTATAGATAACTTTTGAATTTTTTTTTAACTCTTACAGCAAAACTCTAGGTCATTGTTCCATTGATATAGTTACTTTAGGTATCAATTTCTGAAGAACAAACTTGTGATCTTCACTGTTAAAATTTTAGTTTTTATTGAAGTTTTTGTGAAGTAAAGTAGACAGAAAACGTTGATGGCAGCATGTTCATCATTGTAAATTCTGAAATTTATTGTGTAACCCTTTACTGCCACACCTGTTTGAGCCGTAATGACCAAGTTAGTGGTTTATTTTCTTTTTGAGTCAATGGGGCAGATTTACTTACACGGCCCATTCGCGATCCAGCGGCGCGTTCTCTGCACAGGATTCGGGTCCGGACAAGATTTATGAAGGTAGTTCCTCCGCCGTCCACCAGGTGGCGCTGCTGCGCTGAAAATCATCTGAACGCGCCGGAAGTGATCAGTAATGTGTGCGCTGGGATTGGGGTGGACGGGGGCACAAAGGCTTCCTGTATGGGTCACCTGCTGGTACCAATAGATAATGACTGCAGTATCCAGTACCTGAGGATATCCGTATAGTCCTAGGATCTGTGCTGTAGTCACTGACTAACCTCCTAGTGTGTGTGACATTGTCTGACTGGTGATGATAGAACCCCCTCTCCTCTAGGTGTAGAGGATGTCCCCTGTCTATAGTGATGGTAGAACCTCCTTTCCTCTAGGTGCAGAGGAAGCCCCATGTCCTGGTCACAGGCCGAGGTATAAAAAGATCTTTGGAGAGATCCTTGTACTGTCCGTTCATGTAATTCCCCTCAGTCGTCTTTTTTCTAAACTGAATAATCCCAAATTTTGTAATCTGTCATTGTATTCTAATCCCCCCATTCCCCTAATAATCCTGGTTGCTCTCCTCTGCACCCGTTCCAGCTCTACTATATCATTCCTTTTTATACACTGGTGCCCAAAACTGTACACACTGGGGGTAGTTTACTAATGGCCCGATTCACGTTTTCCCGACGTGTTACCCGAATATTTCCGATTTGTGGCGATTGTACCTGAATTGCCCTGGGATTTTGGCGCACGCGATCGGATTGTGGCGCATCGGCACCGACATGCGCGCGCCGGAAATCGGGGGGCATGGCCGAACGAAAACCCGACGTATTCGGAAAAACCGCCGCATTTAAAAACCGAAAATGTGTCGCTTGGGAAGCGCTTACCTTCACTTGGTCCAGCTCGGTGTATTCCGGCGCGTTCAGATGCTTTTCAGTGCAGCAGCGCCAGCTGGTGGACGGCGGTGGAACTACCTTCATAAATCCTGGCCGGACCAGAATCCAGCGCAGAGAACGCGCCGATGGATCGCGAATGGGCCGGGTAAGTAAATCTGCCCCACTATTCCATGTGTGGTCTGACCAGGGATTTGTTTAAGGGCAAAACTATGTCTCTATCATGAGAATCTATTCCTCTCTTGTTACATCCCATAATTTTATTTGCTTTAGCAGCAGCCGCCTGGCTCTGGTCACTAAAATTAAGTTTACCATCCACCAATACCCCCAAGTCCTTTTCAGCTCCAGTTTTACCAAGTAATTCACTGTTTAGAACAAAATTATACTTTTTGTTTCCCTGACCCAAGTGCATAACTTTACATTTTTCTACATTAAACCTCATCAACCATTTCTCTGCCCACTCCTCAAGCTTCCACAAATCCCTCTGTAATGCTAAACTATCGACCTCAGTATTTATTACTTTACACAGCTTAGTATCATCTGCAAATATTGAAACTTGACTGTGTAATCCCACTACAAGGTCATTAATAAAAATATTAAAAAGAAATGGCCCCAATACTGACCCATGTGGCCTCCACTGGTAACATCAACCCAATCTGAGAATGTGCCATTAATGATGACCCCCCGTTTTCTATCACTAAGCCAATTACTTACCCAAATATACAGATTTTCCCCTATTCCCAGCAGTCTCATTTTATATATCAATCCTGAGGCTTTTTTCATTCCTTCTGACAGATGAAATGAAGAGGAAAACCAAACATAGTGGCAACATCATAGAGTGGTGGAGGATGAAAACAGCATTATGGAAATCACAGGATGACAGAGGTCAGTTGGCAGCAACATGGTAAGCCGCAGAGTGGCACAATTACAGTGTGTAGGTGGCGGTAGCAGAAATTGCAGGTCAGACAGTGACATGCTGACAAATTCTTTATCTTGCAGCAACGTAGTCGGCCACAGTGTGGCACAATGACAGAGTGTGGAGGTGGCGCCAACATGGCGGCAACACTATCAGCAGGAGGTCAAAGAGTGGCACAATGACAGACTATGGAGGTGGGTGACAATTCCAGCCACTGGTAAATATGGTGGGAGGCAGATGGAGCAACTGGCAGCAGATGTGTGGTGGGTGGCATCATCAAAATATTGGCAGAGGCAGGTAGTTAGAATCCAGAATCATTTGTCAACGATTGGAGGAGGCTGATCTAATCTGATGGATAAGGCATTGGTGTGTTTACATCCTGGACGATCCACACCTGGATGCATTACTGGTCAAGTGGGTTCTCCGTGGGATAACGATGGCCCCCGACTCACTGAATATCTGCTCTGATGCCACACTACTGGCCGGGAAAGGCAAATTCTCTACGGCAAACTCCGCAATTTGCGGAAACACATCAGTAGTCCAGGGGGATCCTCTACCTGGGGTGGTACAGTGCTGTTCAGTAGACCACTACCTGATGCTGCAGGGTCTGCTCCTCTATGTCCTTCTGCTGGTGGCGGCTACCCTCCTCACTAGGCGGGTGAAGGAAGCTGCACAGTAAGAACTCCAGACTAAAGCTGCTGCTGAAGGAGCTGCTACTGCTCCTACCCCCCAATTCCCCCACAGCAGCCGTGGCAGTAGTACGCGAGCGATGACTGCCAGGAATCCCCTGGTCAGTCCTGACAATGGATGGAAAATGGCGCAGATAGGCAGCGGCCAACTGTGTGCACAGTATTTTTCAATAGTCCACCACTTATTGCTCACTTATTACCCATTTTTGACCAGTAGCGAGGGTCCAATAGGGTGGAGAGCCAGATTTTGACTATTCAGCTGTCACTAGTTAGGCAAAGCAGCATGCTGCGGGCCATCTGTGCAAGTTAGTCTGATAGACTCCCAGCCTCCATCTCAACTGTATACCGCCAGTGTGCTTCTGGGTCATCTGCCTTGTCTTCTACCTCCTTCAGATGCTCCTGCTCTTCCTCTCTTGTCACCTGAGTAGAAAAAAACACTAATTTCACCAGACTCTGCTTGTGCTCCAATGTCCTCCTCCTCCTCCTACAGTTCAGCCCCCATTGGACTTATGTGGCCATGAGATGCAGTCGCCACATCTCCAGTGCCCTGACCAGGCAGATTTTGCAGCATCTGTTCCAGGACATGAAGCAGCAGATTGACGTTATACATACCACAGTTCTGTCAACTGACAAATAACGTGGCCTCTTCAAAGGGCCTGAGCAAACGGCAAGTGTCACGCATGAGCTGCCAATGGCTGACATCATAGTTACACAGGGGAGTACTCCTGTTCACTTGCATCATCAAAAAGTCATTAATGGCTTCTCTCTGTTCATACAGGCGGTCTAACATATGGAGGTTGGAACTCCAATGGGTGGAAACATCGCATATCGGACTATGTTGGGGGAGGCTGTTCTGTCGCTGCAACTCGAAGAGGGTGTGCTTGGCTTTGTAAGAATGGCTGAATTGCATGTGAGTTTCCTGGCCATTTTTCAAATGTCTTGCAGATTCATGGAAGACATCAGGAACTTATTGACAACCAGATTGAACACGTGGATAATCCTCCCTCTGTGCAGCGCGGACACCATGTTCCTCTCATTGTCTTTCACCATGGTTCTGATTTGCAGTTGTCGCGGAGAAAGCCACATATTGATTTCTTCTTGCATGATGCGGAGAAGTTCCTACCCTGTGTGACTTTGTTCACCCAAGTAAAGCAGGTGTAGAGCTGCATGACACCACTGTGCCCTTCACATGTGGTGTGATAGAGCAGCACGTAGACTTGTGGAGGCTGAGGTGGTGGTGAAGGAGGAATATGAAAAGGCGGACATTGGTGCAGTAGCAGCAGTTTGACAATGTGGAGGAGAAAGTGCCATCTCCTGTTCAAGTTGTTGGTGTGACTGGGTGGGAAGCAGATTCACCCAGTGTGCCGTAAAGGACATGTACTGGCCCTGACTGTAGTTTCAGCTCCACACGTCCGCGCTTCCGTGCACCTTGGAAGAAACTGATAAGCTCAAGGACTGGCCCACCTTCTGTTGTACACAATTGTGAAGTCCTGTTACTGCCTTTTTGGAAAATAAATTTTGACTTGGAAAGGGAGGGGCTGCAGTATCAACAACTTGGACAGGAGCATGTTCAGCTTCTGCACATTAGAATGGCTGGATGCATACAGTTGTCTCTTTGTAATCGCCTTGTGCAACGACTGCTGGCACCACGCATAAAGGGGAGTAGGAGCATCTGGACCGGGAGATGATGTCAAAAACAAAAAGCTCCCTTCGGCAGTGGTGCTGGAGCCTTGACTGGCTGAAATGGCATGTGTGCCACTAGGTGCTGCTGCTGTTGCTGCGGCGGCAGGATGGACCAGCACGTCCTCAGACACGTTTATTCCAGGTCATTGGATGGTGAAGCTGCATGTGTTGACGCAGGACCATGATGCCAAGGTTAGCTCACTGGCCAAGCTTCACTTTCTGCCCGCAGATTCTTCATATACACGCGCTCGGCTCCTCTAATGTCTAAACAAAAAACTGGCACACCGCCGAGGTGGTGATTTTACTGCCAACACTACTAGCTAGTGACAACTACCGCCACTGCCTCGCTGAGCTCCTTTGCTACTGCTCACTTGGACCTGCAAATCGGGATTTGTACCCTGCGGCCCTTTGGCCCCTGTCCTCACACTGCTGCCACACTGCTGACTCCCGGCCACAGTAGCGACTTGCTGCCTGCTTTGCTGCCTAAAGCGCTAGCTGACACCCTCTTCTCCTGACAATGATGATGAAGCCCTTGCTTCACCTGGCTCCCAAGTGCTATTGGCTACATCATAATCGATTTGCCATGCCCTGTCACTGCTATTCTCCTCAAGGGTCTCAGAATGCACAGCCCGACTACTGGCAAGTGCAACATAACCTCCCTTTCCACTTCCACATCTCTACTTTCCCACCTACTGCACGAAGCAGCGGATGTCTCCCCCCACCTCTTTACTGCCAATCAGCTGCTGACTCTGCCACGCCCCCTGATTTCTGTCTCATGCAAGCCGGCACTGATGCGCCACAATCCGCATGTGCCAAAAACCCGGGGCAATTTGTCGCAAAACGGAAATCGCTGGGAAACCAGACGAAAGTGCGGGGTTCGGACCCTTGGTAAATGTGCCCCAATATGTTGTATTGCGTTTCAGAAATTAATACTTTCAGTAGTAAAAAGCGCCCATGATCATCAGATTTGAAGGGAACCTGTCATCAGCATTTTCCCTAATAAACATGACCAAAGAAACAAAAGAGTTCGGAATTTATCTAAAACTCTCTATTATTTAAAGTTCAAATACACAAAATTCATAAAAAAATCAATAGTGCCAAACACGCATCAGGGTGTATATTTGGTCCCCCTGGATTGTCCAACAACCGTTTTTGATCATCCTCTCGGGTGAGTCTCTTATCGATAGTGATGAACATTGGAGCCGGAAAGAACCTTCTACTATACCGGCAGCATCACTTTATTACATTATGTATCGATTCATATATTGTAGACATTACCGGCTGCTGTGTCTCTGGGCGAGGCTTATGGATTCTGTGGTTACCCTATTTTATCTGGAGCTATCTTGCTCAGTGTTTAGTTTGTCTCAATTTATGTAAAATATTTTTATGAATTTTGGGTATTTGAACTTTAATAAAATAGAGACTTTTAGATAAATTCCCAACTCTTTAGTTTTTTTGGTCATTTTGATGTTTGATGTGGTTTGGAGTTGCACTTTAGTGGACTGGGTCAAGAAAATCAACTTTGAAATGAGATGTAAATTGGTTTTATAAAGTCAATGAGGTGCATGAGTTTAACACTGAAGTCATTATGGGGATCTGTGAACACCTCCTCCTCTGTGATTCACATCACGTATCAGACTTCAGGAGATGTGGTTAGTGATGTCCTTGGCTGCAGGACCATCAATTACAGTGAAGGGGCTTTCTGAGGATGAGAGAGCTTGACTTCAGTGTTAAAATCTCCCCCTCCTTGACTTAATACAACCAACTTACATCTCACTTCAAGTCGATTTTCTGGATGATGCCACCACACTGGGTCATGATATAAACCTGCTCTGAAATGTGGTCTGCTTGCCAACAATCTGATAATGGTTTATTAGATCAATTCCTAATGACAGGCTCCCTTTAACCTCTACGACCTCATAATTAAGGCCACCCCACTAGATTTGGAAGTATGAGAGGACAAATAGCAGGTGTCCACCCAGTGGGCTGTAAGTAAGCACTGAATACTTCCAATGTGCCTCCTACATTAAAATGACATTTGGTTTTCAGTAGTGGAGGTGCTGGAGTACTTATTACGCTTGATGGGAGTGTTTAACCCAACCACGTTCCCAGACACAAATATAAGGTCAGGAGTAGTCGTGTATGTGTCATCAGTGATAAAGCATAGGTGAAAGGTCACTTGGTTAATTATACAAAAGCACAGAGCCAAACCTATCAAGATAAGGGACCAAGAGACCTTCTCTGGGGATCTGCAATAGCAACAAGTGAAATGTGTAAGTGTCGCATACAAATACAATCGAATATATAAAGTTGAGTGTATGTGTGTATATGTGTGTATGTGTGTTTGTGTTTATGTATACATGTATATGTATGCATGTGTTTGGATGTATGGGTATGTGTGTATGTGTGTATATGGCTGCTAAAAGAATCTGTTCTTTCGTGTTTACAATCACCAAATTTTGTAAAGTCACTATGTGTGACTCTGGGAACATCATAGACTCTGTTTTGAGCAAAAATGAGCAAAAATGTTCACCCCACACTTTACAAAATCCACTTATTACCCACCATGTACAGGAGCCATTGTTTGCTGCTGCTGTAGCAGTTGGAAGCTGGGCCATGATTTGTTGCTATTCTGTTGCTATTCAGGAGCTCTGATCTGTGATTGGTTACTATAAGCAATGAGTATAAGTCACTTATGTGTGAGGTAAGATGGATAGGGATACAGAGATAGGGGGAGCCATGGGCAACTGGAGCAGTTCTGCTCTCAGACTCTTCCGATACATATCACCATAGACAAAATGAAAGGGACAGAGACAGTCAGTGACAGTCACTGAAAGAGAAAGTCAGAGACAGTCACTGAAAGAGACGTCAGCGATAGTCACCGAAAGAGACTGCTAGAGATGGTCAATGAATGAGACAGTCAACGAAAGAGATTGCCAGAGACAGTCACTGAAAGAGACTACAAATCCAAAAGATGAAGTTCCAGCATCCAGGCAAAAACAGTATTTTAATCAAATAAAAATCCACTATATTTTAAAAAAATGGTTGAAAAACATATAGTGACTTTCTATCACATAGTATTTCTATAAAAATACTATTGTATAGGACGTCACTATATGTTTTTAAACTATTTTTCCAAATAAAGTGGATTTTTATTTATTCAACATACTGTTTTTGCCTGGATGCTGGATCTTCATCTTTTGGATTTGTGGATTCCTGAGTGGCCCCCACACAGTGACTCCGTGCACCAGCTGCACAAAATTAGTCGGCATCAGTCTACATATACATGGTGAGCTGAAAACGTCTTTTTTTCATTTTTTTAACTGAAAGAGACTGCCAGAAACAGTCACCCAAAAAGATGGTCAGAGACAGTGACTGAAAGAGACAGGCAGAGACAGAGAAGATCAGAGACAGAAACGGTCAGACACAGTTGGGCAAATTTACTTACCCGGTCCATTCGCGTTCCAGCGGCGGCTTCTCTGAAGAGCGTTCGGGTCTTCCGGCGATTCATCAAGGTCCTGCGCCCAATGTCCACCAGGTGGCGCTGCTGCGCCAATGTCCGCCGAGATGCCCGGGAGTTCATCATCTTCATCGTGGTGCATGTAAGTATGGGAAGTGCGACCATTTTTTTTTTTATTAAATGCAGCGGTTTTTCCGAATCCGTCGGGTTACCGTTCGGCCACGCCCCCCCGATTTCCATCGCGTGCATGCCAGTGCCGATGCGTCACAATCCGATAGCGTGCGCCAAAATCCCGGGGCAATTCAGGGAACATCGGCGCAAATCGGAAATATTTGGGTAACACGTCGGGAAAATGCTAATCGGGGCCCTTAGTAAATGACTCCCAGTCTGTGAAAGAGATGGTCAGTGGCAATTTGGTGGAGTTATGTCATTTGGGCTTGAAGAAGGAGAATGTGGTGCATTGTGATGTGACCATATGTTGGTGGTAAAACTGTTGTGTGTGTCCTTGCGAGCTGAGTGCCCTTGATCTTTTTTGGTTGCTTTAGGCCCCATTTTGGAGGTAGAATGCAATGGTAACCATGGTGGATTATAATGCAAGAAGAATTTTTCCATGCCCTGGTGCTGGAGGAGGGTGGTTTGATGAGCAACGAAAATGGGGAGATGTTATAGCATGATAAATTCATAGTTGGTTCAAAGAAACATTAGTGGAAAGAAAAGGCATTCACCCCGGCACAGTTCCACACAACAAGTAAACTGTATACAGAGGTTGGATTATGGAGCAGTTCTGAGCAGTAGATATTTGTAATGCACTGGTTAAGGTTTGAGAACTTGCTACTGTATCTGTCGTACGTCAAGGTGGTGTCAGAGGACGGTTCTGTCACAGGAGATCTGCAAACCCTTAAGTTTTATGTATTAACCCCTTCCTGACGATTCCCGGTGCATGGAGAGGGCTCGCGGGCCCCCCTTTTCCTAGAACTGATATAAATATTATTAAACAGTAAAAATCATAAACACATTAGATATCGCCGCGTCCAAAAATGCCCGATCTATTAAAATACAACAGCGTTTTTTCACTGCGTTTAACCTCGTAGTCCTAAAAATGATAGCATTGAATACGCCATCAAAAGTCGCAAAAAATGACACTACCACAGCTCCGTACACCAAAGTATGAAAAAGTTATTGGTGCCAGAAATGGCAAAATCTAAAAAAAAATTTTGTACAGGAGGTTTTAATTTTTGTAAATGTTAAAAAAAAATTATAAAACCTTATACAAATGTGTTATCCCTGTAATAGTAACGACCCAAAGAAAAAAGTATATGCATCATTTGGGGTGAACAGTGAAAACTGTAAAATTCAAGCCGACAAGAAAACGGCGCAAATGTGTTTTTTTCACAATTTTCACTGCATTTGGAATTTTTTCCCCGCTTCCTAGTACAAGGCATGGAATATTAAATAGCGTCACTATGAAGTGCAATTTGTTATACAGCAAATAAGTGGCCACAGAGCTCATTATGTGGAAAAATAAAAAAGTTATAGATTTTTGAAGGTGGTGAGTGAAAAACGGAAGTGAAAAAACAAAAAAGGGTCAAGTCGTTAAGAGGTTAAAAGCCTTGGAGCATTAACCAGTGAGAGTTCAGTGCAGAGTATAATACGATCTAAACAATTGCCGGCCGGGATTTATGAAGGTAGTTCCTCCGCCGTCCACCAGGTGGCGCTGCTGCGCTGAAAAGCATCTGAACGTGCCGGAATACACCGAGCTGGACCAAGTGAAGGTAAGCGCTTCCCAAGCGACACATTTTCGGTTTTTAAATGCGGCGGTTTTTCCGAATACGTCGGGTTTTCGTTCGGCCACGCCCCCCGATTTCCGTCGCGCGCAAGCCGGCGCCGATGCACCACAATCCAATCGCGTGCGCCAAAATCCCGGGGCAATACAGGGGAAATCGGCGCAAATTGGAAATATTCGGGTAACACGTCGGGAAAACGCGAATCGGGCCCTTAGTAAATGACCCCCATTGTCTTGAAGTAGAAAGGAAGAATCATCATAGTATCATAGTATCATAGTATATGAGGCTGGAAGGAGACGCAAGTCCATCAAGTCCAACCTTCAAGAATTAAATGTTTTATCCCCATAACCCGTGATATTTTTTCTCTCCAGAAAGGCATCCAGGCCTCTCTTGAACATGTACATAGAGTCCGCCATAACAACCTCATGCGGCAGAGAGTTCCACAGTCTCACTGCTCTTACAGTAAAGAACCTTTGTCTATGGTGATGGTAGAATCGCCTCTCCTCTAGGCGTAGAGGATGCCCCCTTGTCCTGGTCACAGGCCGAGGTATAAAAAGATCTTTGGAGAGATCCTTGTACTGTCCGTTCAGGTATTTGTACATTGTAATGAGGTCTCCCCTCAGTCGTCTTTTTTCTAAACTGAATAATCCCAAATTTTTTAATCTGTCAGTGTATTCTAGTTCCCCCATTCCCCTAATAATCCTGGTTGCTCTCCTCTGCACCCGTTCCAGCTCTACTATATCCTTTTTATACACTGGTGCCCAAAACTGTACACAATATTCCATGTGTGGTCTGACCAGGGATTTGTATAAGGGCAGAACTATGTCTTTATCATGAGAATCTATTCCTCTCTTGATACATCCCATTATTTTATTTGCTTTAGCAGCAGCCGCCTGGCTCTGGTCACTAAAATTAAGTTTACCATCCACCAATACCCCCAAGTCCTTTTCAGCCTCAGTTTTACTAAGTAATTGACCGTTTAGAACATAATTATACTTTTTGTTTCCATGGCCCAAGTGCATAACTTTACATTTATCAACATTAAACCTCATCAACCATTTCTCTGCCCATCCCTCAAGCTTCCACAAATCCCTCTGTAATGCTAAACTATCGACCTCAGTATTTATTACTTTACACAGCTTAGTATCATCTGCAAATATTGAAACTTGACTGTGTAAACCCACTACAAGGTCATTAATAAAAATATTAAAAAGAAGTGGCCCCAATACTGACCCCTGTGGCACTCCACTGGTAACATCAACCCAATCGGAGAATGTGCCATTAATGACCACCCTCTGTTTTCTATCACTAAGCCAATTACTTACCCAGATACACAGATTTTCTCCTATTCCCAGCAGTCTCATTTTATATACCAACCTTTTATGTGGCACGGTGTCAAATGCCTTTGAAAAGTCCAGATATACAACATCCACAGCGTCCCCCAGATCCAGTCTTGAACTTACCTCCTCGTAGAAACCAATCAGATTAGTCTGACAGGACCGATCTCTCATAAACCCATGCTGACGCTGGGTTATAAGGTTGTGCACAGTGAGATACTCCAGGATAGCATCTCTAATAAACCCCTCAAATATTTTCCCCACCACAGCAGTTAGACTCACGGGTCTGTAGTTTCCGTGAGTCTAACTGCTGTAAACTTAGATAGGAAGAGGAAGGTGTCCCTTCTTTATGGGTAGGAGGATCAGAGAGTTGTAAAACATATAGAGAGGTAGTTAGTGATAGGAGCTGAGAGGCAGGAGGGCAGATTGGGTGTTAAAATATTAAAGCCTCTTATGATGATGGTTGGAATCGCATAGATTAAAAATTAAAGGAGTCAAGAGGGAAAGTTGTCAAAGAACTGATATGGTAAGCCAGGAGGACCATATACTACAACCACATGTAGAAAGAATGTGGAGAAAAGCCTGATGATGTAGATTAGAGATGAGCGAGTATACTGCTTGGTGGGGTATTAGCATACTCGGACCGGATCGTTACTCGGATGAGTATTTTCCCTGCTCGCGATCGATCATTAAATTAAGTGAAGAACAGTGTTTTTATTGTTTATTAAAATATCACAGATGTTTCCTGATGTTTTGCTTGTAAGAACACATGGAAATAACACTATTCTTCCCTTTGCAGGTGTGCGCGCTTATCTCCCGCTAGGTTCGGAGATGTTCGGAACATCTGGAATGTGAAGAATATTGTTCTTTCAATGTGTTCTGCACTTAAATGGTCCTGTGTTCACTGTTTTTAATGTTTTTATTGTATTCTTCATAGGTTCAGAGATACGCGCGCACATCTGCAAAGTGAAGAATAGTGTTATTTCAATGTGTTCTAACAAGCAAAACATCAGGAAACATCTGGAATATGTAATTAAGCACTGTGTTCTTTTACTGTTCTGTTTTAGCAAAAAAAATGCTCGGGTCTCCCATTGACTTCAATGGGGTTCGTTATTCGAGACGAGCACTCGAGCATCTGGAAAAGTTTGTCTCGAATAACGAGCACCCGAGCATTTTAGTGCTCGCTCATCTGACAAGATGAAAAGGTAAGGGAGGTTACAGGAGGAATGACCTGGGAAGTGCATTGTAGTGCATGGCTTCACCTCCATCTTGCCTATTATTAGGTCTTGAGCAGTCAGCCATAGAACAAAGCAGCAGGGGAGGCAGTGTCAAACAGCTGGATCAATGTTTCAGTCATAGCCAGCAGGTCAAAGGACTTCGAAAGAAAGATGTCATGAATTGATTATAGTTTTTTGCACATAGAGAGGGCTTTACAGATGGAATATTTAAACGAGATTGAGGAGGGAGGAGAAGAGGGGATACACTGAATTTTGGCAAGGTTTCTGTGCTAAGTGTCAAACTGAAAGTGGGCCATGGTTAGAAGAGATGAGGAGACAAAACAGAGACAAAAGATGCTGCTTGGATATGTAAGAGGTGATTTATTGTTTAAAAAAAAGAACTATGTGATATGTTCTTATTGTTACAAGAAGTATGGAGTGTGTGAGAGGTGTGCAAAGGAGAGTGAAGAAGCGAGTAATTGATGTAGATAGTTGGTACTGATGGAATAGGTATATAGAATATATATAACTATCATAATGAATAGAGATGAGCGAGCATACTTGTCCGAGCTTGATGCTCGTTAGAGTATTAGGGTACTCAAAACGGCTCGTTGGTCGGACGAGTATTTTGCCTTCTCGAGAATGAGCTTTCACTTAAGGAAACACAGTGAAGAACAGTGAAGAATACAGTGAACACAGTGAAGAACACATTGCAGATGTTTCCGTACATCTGCTAACTTATCAGAAGACATTAGTGCAGAACAGTGTTCTTCACAATACTATGTGAAGAACAATATGTGTGAAGAACACATTGCAGATGTTTAACACGGGTCATTCTTCTTTTTGAAGTTCCACTAATATTCCATTGAATAAAAAAAATGAACATACAGGACTGACTTCATTATTTCTCAATAAAATGACACATTTTATTGCAGAGCCCTTGGTCCCCTTGAAAAATGTTCGAGTCTCCCATTGACTTCAATGGGGTTCGTTATTCCAAACAAGCACTCGAGCATCGGAAAAAGTTTGACTCGAGTAACGAGCACTCGAGCATTTTAGTGCTCGCTCATCTCTAATAATGAACAGAATGTCTACACAGTCCAATAACTGAGGATATCCCTATAGTCCCTGGATCTGTGCTATGTGTGTGACATTGTCATATGGGTCACGGTGGTAATCAGTAATGTGTGCGCTGTGATTGGGGTGGACGGGGCACAAAAGCTTCCTGTATGGGGCACCTGCTGGTACCAATAGATTATGACTGCAGTATCCAGTACCTGAGGATATCCGTATAGTCCCAGGATCTGTGCTGCGGGAATAGTGGTAGATGAGTACTGATCCCCAATGACACCAACCAGCTGGCCACGCCCCGGACAGGAGTAATTAGGTATCACCTTATCTGGACCAGACAGAAGATGTAACACACGGCTGACCGCCACTCGTCCATCTTGACACGAGTCATAAAAATCGTATCCCAGTGTGATATTGGGTAAGATGTCGGGATTATGATTAATATTATCAATGGCAAAGAAGAAAATCAGAGGATGTAGAAATCCATCAAACTCATGCCTGTGAATAAAGATAAAGACACATCCAGATGAGTAAGTGACTAGAGGACATGTCTGTACTACACACCTCAGGAAGATGAGAGATTACTGCAGATTTACCTTATACAATACAGTAATAAGTATGTGCCCCCTTCCTGACCTCCTAATAGCTTCCCCTTACATTTCCATATAACAGCCTCGTATTATACAGAGATGTGACATCAGGATGGAAGTGACATGAACTGATGATAAAACACATGATGAGAGGCTCCATATTCATAGGATCCTACACCCTACAGCTCACAATGTACATGATGTCCCCTGTACTGTGCACCCCCTGTATATGTGCATTTACACCATAAAGAGCTTTTCTATCTTTTCTATATAAATAATGAGCTGTCCATGGACTAGGCCCCCATATCAGACTGGGGGGTCTAACAATCCAGACCCCACATATCAGCAGCTCTATTGTACATGAAGTGTCTGGTGACAGAGAACTGATCTGACGAGGGATGTGAGGAGTCAGGGAGTGGATGTAACCACCTACCCATCTGATATCAATGATAATAGAATAGAAGCCGTACACTGCAGGTAGGTACCAGGAGACTGTCTGCAGAGGGTCCAAAAGGAGACCCCAGAAACACGAGCCCCCTTCACACTATAAAACAAGATATACAGAATGACAAGGACTTACACTACACAACGTATATCTGGGAAGTTTTCTGATGGAATTCGTAGATTATATGAAGATTTATATTTTGTTATCAACCCCCCAATGATGAGGTCTCCATCCTGGTGAGTGTTATGTAGATAATCTATAACTTTTCTTATCCTGAAATCACAAACTAATTCTGTGAAAGGAAAGCAGTGAAGAAGCAGCAGAAGAAAGAGACTCAACATCTCCTTGTAGGAATAAGATGATGATGGAACAATCTCCTGTGCACGATATGATGACTGGAAGTGACACCAAGACAGCGTCTCCCAGTATCAGGGCCACCCTGGTCTCCCCTCTTTTTATACAGGATGATGGGATATATTTTACATTGTCTGATCTCATCTCACATCATTCTGGATCTGCTCCCCGGGGATTGTGTCCTCATCCGTCTTTACACTGGATAAATGTAGACGAAGAAAGAAGAACAATTAACCATTTCCAGCCGTCCTTGTGTTATACAGATTTATTCATCTCCACAGCCCTGTACATAGACTCTTCATGAACTTCCGGCTGAAATGGAATCTTGACAATTCCTTAATAGAGATGTGCAGATTGGCCAAAGTTCACATTCAACATGTTAGTTTCAATTTTGTGGACTTCAGGCAGAATTTTGACACAAATGTGTAAGGGAAGCACTTGAATTAATAACATAATAAAACAAAGTGTATAAAGAAATGTTAAAAAAATATAATTAAAATAATGTTAATTGATCAAAAAGTAAAACGTACTCCATAAAATCATATCACAAAAGAGAATCAGTCAGTTTGGTCCCTTGGTATAAAGATGAAAATGTTACATCTTTAAGAGTGAGATACAAAATAATTTAAAGAAAATGGTTTTCATGGTTTAACATTCACAAAGCAAGAAAATATATAAGTAAATGGGATATTGTTGGAATCTAGATAGTTGTATTTGTGTTACACACTGTCAGAGGGGCTAAGTACCTACTTGTATATATTCTCCATATGTCTGTATTGTTTTATTAAATCTCTGAATTATGGCAGTGATGGAGAACCTTTTAGAGACCGAGTGCCCAAACTACAACTAACACCAACTCATTGATCGCAAAGTGCCAGCACTGCAATTTAAGCAGTAATTTATTGCTACCTATTCTACCACAACTTTCAATCATTTCTGCCTTTAGAAGCTGTAAAATCTGCTTAGTTTTGGGGTGCCAGTTAATAAACAGGGGATTTATTAAGGGTACAATACAGGGAAATACACATAGAGGTAGATGCTTTACTGGTATAAAGGAGCGTGCAGTTTGTTTGAAAAAAATTTAAATTAAGTTACCAGTGAGACAAATGTATCAAAGGAAAACCTTAAATTAAAAAAATATATATATGCAAACATCTACATATCAGAATGTATCTGAGACTGTTTTGTTTATAGTCAATCACATTCATAACTAGATGTGTCTGTACACAAAGCATTACAAATCACCACTAATATTTGTCTCACACCAGGAACAACTTGTCTTCTATTCAGCTGGTAATGTACGTTATTACTCCGCTACCAGTGCAGGTGTTTAGGCAAAGTAAAAACAACCAAAAATTATCACCTTGAAATTTATTTCACCTGACGGCACATTATTTAATTTTAAAGGCTTGTTCTCCTTAAAAATACAAACATTTTGTAAGGTCCTCTGGTAAATGCCTAAATGGACAAAATAAAGCTAAATATAAAATGATCCTCATCCTCCTTATTTATTTTTTTTTTCCTTATAAAAAAACTAAAATATTTATTCAAATATATACACTCACCGGCCACTTTATTAGGTACACCTGTCCAAGCAGAAATTTGTGCCACATAAAATATAGTGCAGTCACGCCACAAAACGGTCCCATACAACACAAATGTGGCACACACACTTCTTAAATATGTTTGCAAGTAGTTTGCCCCTCAAAGAACTTGCAAAGTCTGACAGATCCTTGTAAATGTAGACCAATGTGTCAGCGGTTAACCCCTTGCCGTATTTGGACGCTTTTGAACATCCTGCTGAGGAAAGGGTGTATGAAAAGGGCTGAGTCCTCTTCATATTCATCGGGTGTTTGCTGTATAATGTTTCAACTCACCTGGGCGTTTGGAGCTGGAATCGAACCGTTCCCTGCTACTGCTGAAACACCCTTTCTGGCATAGTTAGGCTAAATGCAGATGAATGTGTGCCCACCATACAGTAGCACGGTGGGCACACTTTGGATCCCGGAAGAGGAGGAGCGTTGCTCAACCCGCCCCTCTCCATAGAGAAACATAGCGCACGGTGCCGTATTCCGCGGAAAGATTGGACATGTTCTATCTTTTCCCTGTGTACAGAACGGTACAGTGCCACGCGTATGCTGCACCGCACCGCTCCATGCGGACACATATCCGATGTATATAGGTCGGCCTTATATACGTCCCCCAACAGCTGTCTGAATGCAGCTTTATAGTGGAATTCCACCTAGTTGATACTTTACATATGAGGCGCTGGCTGGGCAGGCCAAAGTTCCTCTGCTGTACAGATAGGCGAGCAGCAGCAGGGTGAGAACACCAAAAATGTAAACAGGCGGCAGACACTCTAAGCAGCATCACCGGCAGGTCTGTGTAGTTGGTCAGGAACCTTTGCACCACCAAATTGAGCACATGCATAATATTGGACGTGTGTCAACTTGGCTCTGACTAAAGCTGCTACAAGGTTCTGGCTGTTGCTTCACGCCACTTGGCCGGGTTAAGCTTTATAGTGGAATTCCACCTAGTTGATACTTTACATATGAGGCGCTGGCTGGGCAGGCAAAAGTTCCTCTGCTGTACAGATAGGCGAGCAGCAGCAGGGTGAGAACACCAAAAATGTAAACAGGCGGCAGACACTCTAAGCAGCATCACCGGCAGGTCTGTGTAGTTGGTCAGGAACCTTTGCACCAACAACTTGAGCACATGCATAATATTGGACGTTTGTCAACTTGGCTCTGATTATAGCTGCTACAAGGTTCTGGCTGTTGCTTCACGCCACCTGGCAGGGTTAAGTAGAAGAAAACACTCATCTGTTTGTTCCTGGATCCCAGTGTAGAAGAAAACACTCATCTGTTTGTTCCTGGATCCCAGTCCACAGCTTGTGGGTGGTGTGTGGTCTTTTGACTAGTTAGAGGATTTTTAGCATGTCCTGCTGCCGTTTCCCTATGACTTTGATAAAAGAGATCCTGTGGGTGCTGCACTGATTGGATAAAGAAGCAAGAAAAGAGGAAGTGGAGTAAGAGGCAACTGGAGGCAAGGAGTGATGTCTAGCAATTCTGATTGGGGGAAAAATATGATCCAGAGATCAGCTGTCAATACATTAAACCAGTGGACTGTTAAGGAGATGTAGCATCTCTACCTGTGCTTATTGGTCTTCATGTCAGTTGTGCTGTGCAATTCGGAACTAATAGCATCCCACAGTGCACATATGTCTACAACCTGTTGGCTTAGGGTGGGGACTGCCTGCTGGAAACAGAAGTGGCGTCTGGAAATTACATTCTGTTGGCATCTCTAAAGCTCTCCGTCTCCACCAGCCTGAATGGAAGCATTTTAGATGGGCTAAACTTTTGCTTTATCACATTGATTTTGGGAATAAAACTATGTGGACAGGCTTGAGACAGGGGTGCTGCTGTTAGTGGCGGAGGCGTCACATCCTCCTTTGCCTGAGAATATATATAATGGTACATACATTTTACATATGGTAAAATGCAGATGAAAGGGTCGAAGGGTGGGAATGTGGGGGGGGTTTGCGAGGGTGGGAAGGAGGGGCCCCAGTGCGGGTGGACGTCCCGTGCATGCGCAGTGACTTGCTGCGCCGCGACTTTTAATGTAGAAAAAGTAGCCGGCTGCGGTTTTCTTCTTAGGCTGGTCCCCTGACAGCGGGTGGGCTATCATACGCCGCGTATGATAAATACGCCCCAAAAATTCTCTCTGTTTGTCCTTGAGACATTTAGTATCACCTTTACTTTATGGAGGTGCTCCATCAGCGGAAAAGGCAATTGTACATCACCAAAATGCTCCGGGAGGGTGCGAAGTTTGCTCTTGGAGGAGGAAAAATTCTGGCCCATTCTTTATTCATGGAGGGTTTTGTTTTAGGCAAGACTGCGAGAGAGCCGGGATTTGGGGGGGGTTTTTTTTTTTTCTTTTAGTCTTTTTTGTTCTTTTTTGTTTGGATGTCCCGTGGTGAGAGCAAGAGCCAACACCTGAATGGTTGCAGGAGGCTTTACAGTTGGCATGAGACAAGACTGGTGGCATGTCACCTTGTCTTCTCCCAAAGTGGGAAAGGGGGATCATTCAGAGAAATGACTCTTGCCCCCAGTCCTCAAGGCAGTCCACTCCCGACACCTCTGCAGAATATAGTCTGACTGATGGTGTTTCGGGAGAAGTGACTTATTTGCTGTCACCTGGACACCAGGCCTGGGCTCCAAGGTTCCGCAGGTCAGATGCCTTTCAAAATGCTTGCTGCCATTCAGAGCAAGCTCGCCTGCGGTAGCCCATCCCAAGCTGAAACATTGGTAGAGACGGTCCTTGCAACTTGCTGGGCTGGGCCTTATTGGGCGCCCTGAAAGCCTTTTGGAAACAATGGAAACGTCCCTCCTTGATTCTCTGATGATACGATAGATTGGTTGACTGAGGTGCCAATCTTTCTAGCTGCGTACTTTACCCTGTTCGGCCAGTTTGTGCAGTGCAATGCTCACTGCACATGTTTCTTTAGAGGATAGAACACTATGGTTAACAGAAGAGAAAACAATTAGATAGCCCAAGCAGAAAGCCCGTCCTTTGTTAAAGGTCCGTCGTTGTGATTTTACTTAATCCGGACAGATTGGCCCCCAGCCCTGTCCTCAATAGCACCCACACCTGTGTTTGTATGGAGAATCATTGAAAACAATATTAGCTCTCCTTTTAAGGAGCCGTGCAATGAAGTGAATGGTTGCTGTTTATGGGGGAAAAAGTTATTTTAGGCAAAGTATTAGACTTCGCAATGAATTGCTGTTAAGTGATCACTCTTTAAACATGCTGGGACTATGCAAATAGTTCGTATAAAACCTGATGCAGTAGACTTTGGAAAAAATAAATAAATTGTATCTCATCAAAACTTTTGGCCATGACTGTACACAATCCAATACCGGAGGAATACCTATGTTCCAGGATCTGTGCTGAGTCCAACTGACTAACCTCCTAGTGTGGTGCCATTGTCCTAGGGGTTCACAGTAGTAATCGTTAATGGTGCGATGGGATGGGGTGGATGGGGGCACAAAAGATTCATGTATGGGTCACATCTAAGGTTACAATCGTTAATGACTGCAGTATCCAGTACCTGAGGATATCACGTATAGTCCAAAGGATCTGTGCTGACGGGATAGTGCTTTTAGATGATTACTGATACCCAATGACACAGCCGGCCAGCTGGCCACGCCCCGGGACAGGGAGTAATCGGTATCCCCTTATGGGACAAGACAGAAGATGTACACAGCGGCTGACCGCACTCGTCCATCTTGACACGAGTATGAAAATGGTTATCCAGGGAATGTGGGTAAGATGGTTAAGATGTCAGGATTATGTAATATATCAAATGGCAAAGAAGAAAATCAGAGGTATGTAGAAAATCCATCCCAAACTCAGCCCGGTGAATAAAGATACAGACAGGATCCAGATGAGTAAGTGAATAGAGGAATCGGTCTGTACTACAACCCAGGGAAGATGAGAAGAGAGATACTGCAGATTTCTATACAATTACAGTAATAAAGTAAAAGTATGTGCCCCTTCCTGACCTGCCTAATTAGCTTCCCCTTACATTTCATATAACAGCTCGTCTTTCTACAGGATGTGAACATCAGGAATGGAAGAATGACATGCAATGCTGATAAAACAACATGATGAGAGTCCATATTATAGGATCCTACACCCCTCACAGCTCACCATGTACATGCAGTTCCTGTATGTGCACCCCTTGTATATGTGCATTACACCATAAAGAGCTTTCATCTTTTCATATAGATAATGGCTGTCCATGGACTAGGCCCCCAATCCGGGACTGGGGGGTGTTTTGAACAATCCAGACCCACACAGATCAG
This sequence comes from Engystomops pustulosus, assembly GCA_019512145.1. Taxonomy (NCBI): domain Eukaryota; kingdom Metazoa; phylum Chordata; class Amphibia; order Anura; family Leptodactylidae; genus Engystomops; species Engystomops pustulosus. The sequence goes on from CM033641.1 coordinate 2,388,934, forward strand.
CAGCTGGATTGACATGAATGTCATGGTGACAGAGAAACTGATCTGACGAGGGATGTGCGGGGTCAGGATGGAGTTGTAAACCATCCTACCATCTGATATCAATGATGATATATAATAGAAGCAGTACACTGCGGTTAGGTACCAGGAGATGTCTGCCAGAGGGTCCGTTAAGGAGACCCCAACAACACAGCCCCTTACATACAGAACATGCATGTTTAAACTGACAAGGACTTACACTACAGACACAGAATGACAAGGAAACTCATACACTGTAAACCGTATATTGGGGACAGTATTTGATGGAAGAAGGATCTAGAATATGAAGTTTTCTATTTTGTTACAACCCCCCCACGATTGAGGTCTCCATCATGGTGAGGTTATGTAGATTAATCTATAACTTTTCTTATCCTGAGGATCACAAACTAGTTGGGAAGGAACCAGTGAAGAAGCAGCAGGAAAGAAAAGCACGACTGAAACAGTCTCGCTTGTAGGAAATGATGATGATGAAAATCTCTGTGCACGATGTGACGAGGTGACACGAGACAGCGTCACAGGATCAGGGACCACATGGTGACTGCTGTGCATTCCTCTTCTGTATACAGGATGATGGGGATCTATTTTACATTGTATGATATTCATTACATCATTCTGGATCGGATCGGGAGTGATTGTGTCCTATCCGTCTTACACGTCGTCCTCGGTATTTTCTTCCTTAGTTTTTTACTTGTACTGCCGACGCATGAGACCCTCCCCCGGGCAGCTAGGTGCGGAGTAAAGTAGAAGCGAAGCATGATTAACCATTTCAGCCGTCCTTGGGTTATTACTGATTATTCCTCTCCCACAGTCCTGATACCATTAGACTCTTCTTATGTACTAGTCCGGCCTAGAAAACCAAATATCATCAGTATTTACGCTAATCCTCGATGAGCACATCAGTAAAAGTTACAAGCGTCTTGACCCCTTCCTCAATAGAAGATGAGCAGGTTGGTCAACATTCTGGTTCGCGGTTTGATCTGAATTCTGTCACACTTCAGGAAAAACCAAATGGTTTAGAGGAACATAAGCAAGTAAAGTGGGAAATCATCCATAACAAAAACTCTCAGATTTAGAAACAATAAAAAAATATAATTAAAATGCAATAATGGGTCAGCATTTACTAAGAACAGGCAGTCTGTACTATGCAGTGCCTGTGTAGAGTGAGGGGGCGCAGATTCAGGATTCTGGTGCCTGTCTCATATTGTGCCCCCTGCACTGCCTCAAACACAGAGTGCAGAACTTTGTGCCACATAAATATAGTTGCAGTCACGCCACAAACGGTCCCCATACAACACAAAATGTGGCACCCCACACTTCTCTAACTAGGTTTGCAAGTCGTTGCCCCTCAGAAAGCACTATGCACAGTCCGACAGGATCCTTGTGAATGATCGACCCATGTGTCCGCGGTCACCACCCCCCTTGCCGTCTTTGGACGCTTTGACCATCCTTGTGCGGACCAGGATGTATGACTGTGATGCAACGGGCTGAGCTCTTCGATCCGCGGGTTTGTTTGCTGTAGAATGTTTCAACTCACCTGGGCGTTTGGGAGTGGCCTCGAACGTTCCTGTAACTGCTGACACACCCTTTTGCCATAGTTAGGCTAATGCAGCTGAATGTGTGCCCACCATAAGTTAGCACGAGTGGGGCCCATTTGGAATCCGGGAAGAGGAGGCGCGTTGCTCAACCCGCCCCTCTCCCTAGAGAAAAATTCGCGCAACGTGCCGTATTCCGCAGGAAAGATTGGACATTGTGATATCTTTTCCCTGTGTACAGCCGGTAACAGGCACGCGGATGCTGCACCCGCACCGCTCCATTGCGGACACATATCCGATGATATATAGGTCGGCATTAATATACGTCCCCCAACAGCTGTCGAGGCAGCTTTATTACGTGGAATTCCACCAGATGATATTTAACATATGAGGGGTGCGGCTGGGCAGGCCAATAGTATCCTCTGCGATACAGATAGTCGAGCAGCCGCAGGGTGAGACACCAATTAATGTAAACAGGCGGCGGGGGACACTTAAGAAAGCATCACCGGCAGGTGTTAGTTGGTCAGGAAACCATTTGCACCAACAAAATTGAGCACAATTCGATAAATGACGAGTGTCAACTGGTTGCCTAAAGTGGACAAGGTTCTGGCTTGTTGCTCTACGCCCACTTGGCCGGGGTTAAGTATAGAAGAAAACCCTCATCTGTTGGTTCCTGGATCCAGGTCACAGCTTGTGGGGGTGGTGTGTGGTCTTTTGTAGTGTTAGAGGATTTTTAGATGTCCTGCTCGTTTCCCATGGACTTGCTAACAAGCGATTCCTGTGGGTGCTGCATGATGCGCTTAAAGAAGCAGAAACGAGGAAGTCGGGAGTAGTAAGAGGGCAACTGGCAAGGCAAGAGTGTAGTTAGCAATTCTGATGGGCGGGAAAAAAATATGATCAGAGATCAAGCTGTCAATACATTAACCAAGTGGATGTTAAGGAGATGTAGCACTCTCTACTGTGATTATTGGTCTTCATGGTCAGTTTTGTGCTGTTGCAATGCGGAAAAACTAATATGCATCCACAGGTGAACATATGTCTACAACCGTTGGCTTAGGGTGGGGACTGCTGCTGGAAACAGAAGGAGTGGCGTCTGAAATTACTTCTGTGACATCTCTAAAGCTCTCCGTCTTCCACCACCTGGAATGAAGCATTTTGTAAGGCCAAGCAATTTGGAAAGGCTGCTATTCAGGACCAGAGCTCATGCGTCGTGATGGGCTAAACTTTTGCTTATCACCTTGATTTGGGAGGATATAAAACTGTGTGGACACGGCTTTGACGCAGTGGTGCTGTGTTAGTGGCGGAGGGCAAGGGGCGTCACATCCTCCTTTGCCTGAGAACATATATAATGGTACATACATTTTACATATGGTAAAATGTAGATGAAATGTTCCATATATCATAGTATAAATGTTATATATTAATGAAATTTCAGACTATTCAGATATAATTGTGAAACATGATATGATATATTGTACATTGGGTGTATGTATCTTCTATGCGGAGTATAACCTGCCCTTGTCACACCTCAAAACCGAAGCAGCTTCGGACCTCAGAGCCAGTATGGGAGACTGACAGTTATCACAGTATCATAGTATATAGGGCCGGAAAAAGACGCAAGTCCATGAACTCCAATCTTTAAGAGTTAAATTAATGTTTTATCCCCATAACCTGTGATATTTTTTCTCTTCAGAAAGGCATCCAGGCCTCTCTTGAACATGTACATAGAGTCCACCATAACAACCTCCTGCCGCAGACAGTTCCACAGTTTTACTGCTCTTACAGTAGTGAACCTTATCTATGTTGATGGTAGAATCGCCTCTCCTCTAGGTGTAGAGAATGCCCCGTGTCTATGGTGATGATAGAACCCCCTCTCCTCTAGGCGTAGAGGATGTCCCCTGTCTATGGTGATGGTAGAACCTCCTCTCCTCTAGGTGTAGAGGATGCCCCTGTCTATGGTGATGGTAGAACCTCCTCTCCTCTAGGCGTAGAGGATGCCCCGTGTCTATGGTGATGATAGAACCCCCTCTCCTCTAGGCGTAGAGTATGCCCCTGTCTATGGTGATGGTAGAACCTCCTCTCCTCTAGGTGTAGAGGATGCCTCCTGTCTATGGTGATGGTAGAACCTCCTCTCCTCTAGGTGTAGAGGATGCCCCCTGTCTATGGTGATGGTAGAACCTCCTCTCCTCTAGGTGTAGAGGATGCCCCCTGTCTATGGTGATGGTAGAACCTCCTCTCCTCTAGGCGTAGAGGAATCCTCCTGTCTATGGTGATGGTAGAACCTCCTCTCCTCTAGGTGTAGAGGATGCCCCCTGTCTATGGTGATGGTAGAACTCATCCCTCTAGTGATAGAGGAATGTCCCTGTCTATGGTGATGTAGAAACCTCCTCTCCTTAGGTGTAGAGGATGCCCCTGTCTAGGTGATGATAGAAACTCCTTCTCATCTAGGTGTGAGGATGCCCCTGTCTATGGTTGATGTAGTTAGAACCAGCTCTCACATAGGTGTAGACGGCATGGATCCCTGTCTATCGGTGATAGTTCAGAACAGCTCATCTCCTCTAGGGTAGGGATGCCCCGGCTGGTCTATGCGTGGGATGAAGAACCACTCCTCCCTCTAGGGTTGTAGAGATGCCCCCTGTCTATAGGGTGTGGTAGAAACCCTTCTCTAGGTGTAAGAGGATGCCCCCTGTTATGGTCACAGGCCTAGGTATAAAAAGAATTTTTGGAGACATCCTGTACTCGTTCGTTCAGTTATTTGTACATTGTACTGGGGGCTCCCTCGTGTCCACGTCTTTTTTCTACTGAAATCCCCAAATTTTGGAATATACAGATATTGACCGAGCGATAACTGCTCAACAGCAATTAAAACTATAACGACGAAAGTTGATAAATAGAGCCGAAGCGAACCTTACTCCGTCCAAGCGATGATGCTCGGTCGCGCATAGCTTACTGAAACTGCTCGTTGCTCCGGCCGAAATACTTCGCACCCACCCCTCCTCTCCTCTAGGTGTAGAGGATGCCCCCTGTCTATGGTGATGGTAGAACCTCCTCTCCTCTAGGCGTAGAGGATACCCCCTGTCTATGGTGATGGTAGAACCTCCTCTCCTCTTGGTGTAGAGGATGCCCCCTGTCTATGGTGATGGTAGAACCTCCTCTCCTCTAGGTGTAGAGGATGCCTCCTGTCTGTGGTGATGGTAGAACCTCCTCTCCTCTAGGTGTAGAGGATGCCCTTGTCTATGGTGATGGAAGAACCTCCTCTCCTCTAGGCGTAGAGGATGCCTCTGTCTATGGTGATGGGAGAACCTCCTCTCCTCTAAGTGTAGAGGATGCCCCCTGTCTATGGTGATGGTAGAACCACCTCTCCTCTTGGTGTAGAGGATGCCCCTGTCTATGGTGATGTTAGAACCTCCTCTCCTCTAGGTGTAGTGGATGCCCCCTGTCTATGGTGATGGTAGAGCCGCCTCTCCTCTAGGTGTAGAGGATGCCCCCTGTCTATGGTGATGGTAGAACCTCCTCTCCTCTAGGTGTAGAGGATGCCCCCTGTCTATGGTGATGGTAGAATACAGGGGGCATCCTCTACCACCTAGAGGAGAGGAGCGTCTCTGACCCTCACCATAGACGGGGATCATCCGTCTACCCCTAGATGGGAGAGGTAGGTTTCTACCATCACCATAGACACGGGGCATCCTCTACCCTAGGAGAAGGAGTTTCTACATCACCATAGACAGGGGCATCCTCTACACCTAGAGGAGAGGAGGTTCTACAATCACCCATAGACAGGGAGCATCCTCTACAACCTAAGATGAGGAGGTTCTACCATCACATTGACAGGGCATCCCTACACCTAGAGGAGTTTCCGGGATTTCGTACATAATTTACAAAATGGAATGATGTGACAGTATCTAGTACTGATAAATTCCTTTGTTCATTCTCATGTTCATATATGCTACAAAATGATGATGCGCAGTACTCATATGAGATAAATGCTTTGTTTAGAAATTTTATACCAGAGAAGCAGGGATCTGGACAGGGGGCAGGGACTTTCCAGACGGGACAGGACGCACGTCTGTATGTGATGCAACTGCCGGGAAACTGCTTCCTTGCCTCGTTTAGTCCCCGATAGGGATGATGCTACCATATCCGGTAAAATATTGATGTTTTGCTTTCTCATGATTAGAAGAATATGTGATACGGATATAATATATGGTTTTATGTCTTTTCATAATAATAAAGTATACTGTTTGATTATTCCCAATCTGTGTGTTGGTTGAGCGCTTCGTATGTTTGGGTAGCCGCACTGCACGTGACTCGTAATACATAATTGGCCGTAGTCGGCAGATAATGCGGATGCGATTATCTAAAGAAGCCATAGGGATAGTCCTAAAACTCATATACATAGGTGGAAGCATTGTGGACATTCGTACATTAGTGCAAATTTTTTGACAATTTGGCACGGTGTCCAAGATGTTCCGGAAAAAAAGAAGAGATACCAAAACCTCGCCAGATGTACACTCCCCGGCGTTGTCCCAGTCTCCGTATGGATATTGGTGCAGGAATTGTGTGTTTAGGATTGTTGGAACCACTGGGAAGCCAAAATATAAAAGGGCAGAACCCCTCTGATACTAGTACACATACAGAGGGTGTCCCTGTTAGGTCAGGTGATGCAGTAACCCCCGTCGATCTAGTACACATATCAGGGGTACCTGTTAGGTCAGGTGATGCAGGAACCCCCCAGTCACATACTGAAGAGTCTGTAGATGAGTACACCACTCAATCTAGTATACAGAGGGTCCTGTTGGACAGGTGAGCAGTAACCCCTTCACTCTAGTACACATACTAAGTGAGGTCCCTGTTAGGAGCGTCAGTGTATGCAGTAACCCCATCGATCTAGTACACGAACTATAGGAGGGTCCCGTGTATGGACAGGCTGATGACAGTAAACCCCTTCATCTAGTACACATACTATAGAGGAGGTCCCTGGTAGGACAGTGATTAGTAAGCCCTTCATCTAGTACACTCATAGAGGAGGTCCCTTCTTAAGAAGTTCAGGTGGAGGGACCTCCTCTAGTATGTGTACTAGATTGAGGGGTTACTGCATCACTTGACCTAACAGGGACCTCCTCTAGTATGTGTACTAGATCAAGGGGTTACTGCATTACCTGACTTAACAGGGACCTCCTCTAGTATGTGTACTAGATTGAGGGGTTACTGCATCACCTGACCTAACAGGGACCTCCTCTAGTATGTGTACTAGATAGAGGGGTTACTGCATCACCTGATTTAACAGGGACCTCCTCTAGTATGTGTACTAGATGGAGGGGTTACTGCATCACCTGATTTAACAGGGACCTCCTCTAGTATGTGTACTAGATGGAGGGGTTCTGACCCTTTTAATTTTGCTTCCCATGGTTCCAAAAAATCCTGAACTACACAATTCCTGCACCACAGTATCATACGGAGCCTGGGACCAGCCCAGGACGTCTACATGTGGCATGGTTTAGGTATCGTTCTTTTTCCGGAACAACTTGGCACCGTGCCAATTGTCAAAAATGTGTACTAATGTACAGTGTCCAATATGCTTCCACCCTATGTAGTTAGTTTTAGGATATACTCTATGGTTCTTTAGATATCGCTTCCGATATCCTGCCTTGACTACGCCAATTTATGTATTACTGAGTCAGCTAAGTGCGGGCGGTGCCCAAACATACGAAGCGCTCACCAACACACAGATTGGGATTAATAAAACAGTAATACTTTATCATTGAAAATTACATTAAACCATATAGTTATATCCTTATCACTTAATTCTTATAATCATGAGAAGCAAACATCAATATATTTACCAGATATTGTAGCATGACTTCCCTATCGGGAGACCTCGACAGAGGAAGGCAGTTTCCCGGCTTGCATCACAGACAGAAGTGCGTCCACTTGTCATGTATGGAAAGTCCCTGCCCCCTGTCAGAATCCCCCGGCTTTTATAACATTTCAAAAACAAAGGCATTATCTGTGATAGATATTGCCGCATCATCATTTTGTATCATATATGAACATGAAATCAAAGATGGCTGCATACATGAGGGAGAGGGGAGGAGTTACAATACTGCAGCTAGGGGACAGGAAGACAGGAGGGTTTGTTGAGAGAGATACAGTGCAGATTTTAAAAAATCACTACTGATTTAGGTAAACCCAAAAGAGTTTGGAAACCTCATTCCTCCACATTGGTGACGGCAACTACAGCACACTCATGGAATGACGGCGAGTGGAATCCATAAAAAAGGCTGGGCGGGTGGAAATCTGACTGTTTTAGTCTTAACATCCATCCAGACCTCGACCCTTACCTAGTAGAGGTTCCCAATATTATTTGTATATTTATGTTATTTTTAGTCTATTAGTTCACAAAAAAAAAAAATTCCACGATGTTTCAGGCCCCCCAAACAATATGGATTCATCGGCCGCTTCCGTCATTCATGGGGCGAGCGGAGGGAGAGCTTGCTGTCAGCGCCGAGCGGGCGCATAATGTAGGTCTCTCTTCAGGAAGACACAGGCGCACGGTGTGGCGATTCGCGGATTGCAGGTGGACGCCGAAGTGTGCCGGAAGGTAGTGCAGGTCAGCCGGGGCTGCCAAGAGGATGTAATGATTATTGTCCATGCGGGGGGCAATGACTTAGGGCGGTAAAATTAGGGAGCTCACATTGGGCCTACTGTGGCGATAAGGAAGATTTTGGCCCGTTTTTAGACAGCTTTTTTAACTCCGTAACTTGTAGCCATTTGGTCGGAGATAGATTAATCCCACTGTCTCTGGAAGGGAGCGGCAGCAGGATTATGATGCCATCAATGCTCTTGGGAGCGCGCAAGATTTATGATATGCGGCGTTTCAGCACGGTCACTTCCCTGGATGGGTAGGTTCATTCGCACAAGGAATTGGAAGGGGATAATAGGCACCGCTGATCGGTGATGGAGCCATTTAACCAATTGGGCTCGACATTTATTGGTAGGTCTGCAGCGATTGGCTGAGGAAGGCCATCAGCATTAGGCGAATGAGTGGGGGGTTGGTCGCAGCCGGCGGCTAGGCGGATTAGTGCTGCTCCGTGGCGGCAGTGTAGACTTGCCAAGGCGAACAGGAGTGCCCACGTGTCGCGGTCGGTCTGTAGCCGCCATTAGGGCGAGGTTTTCAAGAATTGAGAAGGAATGGGTTACCAATTTAAGTTGGCACTTTAATTAAAATGTAAATAAGTTTTTAGGGTTAATAAATTAATGCGTGGCCTACCCAAACCCAAACACAAGAAAGGAGCTCACATTCATTATTACGCTTTATGTTTTATTGGTTCCCAAGGGGGTCAATAGCCAGGTCACACATACTGCAGCTGTCTGAGTAGCCGGATGCAGCCAACAAAAGAGCCACATCCGATCCATAGGTCCCACCCCTGCTCTAGCGACAGGTTGGAGGACACAGCTGCAGCCATGCACGTTCTGCGGATCTGGGTTTTGGGACACGGTTCTGGACACCAGGTTTGGGACACGGGTCTGGATTCCGGTTTGGGACAGGTTCTGGGATCGGTTTTGGTTCCGTTCTGGGACAAGGTTCTGGTGACCCAGGGTTATGGCGAAACAGTTATGGGACCGAGAGGGTGAAAACCTCAGTGATAATAGAAGACACAAAAGTGATGATTTATGATATTTCGCACCAGTAATAATGGGGAGGATTTATCACTGCAGATTCTGGAGGAGGAGAGGGTAAACAGACAATTCTGGGGTTTCAATAGAGCGCTGCGAAACCCCGATATCACCCAGAATCCAGAAGCCGGGGTCCAAGGGCGGCGCTGATGGGTAGGCAAAGGGGTTTCTGGCAATTGCCCAGGCCCCCTGAAAGGGGAGAAGTCTCTTCTTTCAAATGAATCTGGAATTGTGTTTCTAGGTGCCGGGGATCAGAGATATTCAGTTTTAAGTGAGATATCATGGTGCCCACTTAGTAGTATTATAAAAATCAACTCCAACGGCAGTTCAAAGAGTGATAAGTATCTCCAATCTTTCACCTAAACTTGTCACACAAGTTAATAGATTCATATAAAAGATGACACTTCTTCTTCAATAAGAAAAAGAAGTGAGGTTCGATTGTGTCACAGTAGCAGAGATTACGCCCCTGAGCGTACCCCCCACCCCTCCAGGATTCTTAAACGCCATCCAGCTGCAGGAGGAATTGAGAATGGCTGCCCACAGGAGCTGCTGCACCTCAGATAATGAGGATTATATTACACTTATATGTTACTACATTGGGAGAAGGATGGAATATCAACAAGATTCATGTTGACACTTCTCAGTCCATGAAAGCTATCTAAGAACAACGTTCTCTCTTATTGCCTGTAAATCTCTTAATTCTCCTAGTACTGACTGTGATGGTCATAAAAATCGTTTTATTTTTGGACCCCAGCGTTTATTTGCACAGGGACCGCACTTTGGCTAGAACCGGCCCTGGACCGCAGTTGTAGAGGAAATGTTACACAGACTGGACCTGGGGTCCTGCACACTGCACGGTTATACAATCCCCCCACAAAGGTTTCCTGGGGGTCTACGAAGTTTATATGTAAATAAAAATTGTCTAAAAACTTCTGTAAATGAGGCAGAAACATCCGCAGCCCCGTGAATCTGACCCCGGGCACTGAGGGGTTAAAGGCGATGGTTGACAACAAACTACAACAAACAAAGGATTGCGCGGAAATTACCCGGCAAATTACTCCTCCCTCCCAGGGGCGGGAGCCCGTGACTGCCTCAAAGGGACATAACATAAGTACACCTGAAGCAGGGGCGCATGCTTGTCTCATCCTATAAGCACGGAACTGCCTACGTAGAAGTGACTAACGGAGGTGACAGAGATTTCACTCGCCTACCAGGGGCAAGGAGCAGGATGTGACCCCGCTCACAGGACAAGTTACACCCATGATGGCGGGGCAGTGCAGTTGTGTCGTCCTCCTGACGCAGAGAACACTGCTACCGTTAAGATGAACACGAGAGGTACAGGAGATTCTCCTCCCTCCCAAGGGGCGGAGGGCAGTAGTGACCGCTCACAGACAAGTTACACCCTGAGGGCGGGGCATGCAGCTGGATGTCTCCTCCTATCAGGCAGAGAACTGTAGAGAAGTGGAATATAGGGAGGTACAGGAGATTCTCCTCATCACTCCCAGGGGCGGAGCCAGTGACGCTTCACGCACACAAAGTACACCTTGATGGGACGGGGGCTGCAGCTGTTGCTGTCTCATGCTATAGTCACGCGAACTGCTAGAAGGACTACGAGGGAGGTTACAGGAGATTTCTCTTCTCCCAGGGAGCGGAGCCAGTAAGTGACCGCTCACAGACAAGTTACCCTGATGGGCGGGCTGCAGCTGCTGTCTCCGTCCTAAGACAGAGAAACGGCTAAGAAGTGACTACGACGGAGGTTACAGGAGGATTCTCCTCCCTCCCAGGGGCGGAGCCAGTGACCCGCTCACAGACAAGGTAAAGTATAACAATGATGGCGGGGCTGCAGAGGCGTCTCGCTCCTATAGACAGAGAAACTGCCTAGAAGTGACTACACGGAAGGTACAGGAGATTCTCCTCTCTCCAGGGGCGGACCAGGTGACCGCTCACACAGAAAAGTTCACCCTGATGGGCGGGGCCTGCAGGCGCTGTCTCTCCTATAGGCATAGAATCTGTTAGAAGTGACTACACGGAGGTATACAGGAGATTCTCCTCTCTTCCCAGGGCGGAGCCAGTGACCTGCTCACACACAAGTTTAAGGTTTACACCTGATGGGCGGGGTGGGCTTGCAGCTGCGCTGTCTCTCCTATAGGCAGAGAAACTGTTAGATAGGGACTACAGGGAGGTTACAGGAGTATCTCCTGTGCCAAGGCGGCAGGAGCCCAAGTGAACAAACGCGCACACACAAGTTACACCTGATGGGCACGGGGCCTGCAGCTGCACATGTCTCTCCTTAGACAGAGAACAACTGCACTAGAGTGACTACAAGGAGGTTACAGGAGATTCTCCTCTCTCCCAGGGGCGGAGGACAGTGATCGCTCACACGACCCCCCCCCAAAAACTAGTTAACACCTAAGGGCGGGGGAGCCTGGCAGTGCTGTAATATTACCTTATAGACAGAGAGAAAACCACTAATAGAGGGACTGACACGGAAGGTGTACAGGAGATTTCCTCTCTCCCAGGGGCGGAGCCAGTACACGCGCACCAGAAGTACACCCTGAGGGGGGCGGGGCCTGCATTGTTGTCTCCTCCATAGACCAGAGAGAGAACGGCTAGAAGTGAACTATAGGGAGGTTACGGGAGATTCTCTCCCTCCCAGGGGCGGAGCCAGTGACCGCTCACACACAAGTACCCCGTGATGGGGGTGGCTGCAGCTGCTGTCTCCTACTATAGGCAGAGAACTGCTAGAAGTGACTACAGGGAGGTGTACAGGAGATCTCCTCTAAGGGCGGAGCCAGTGACCGCTCACAATATATATACACAAGGCGTATCCTATGATCCCAGGACATTACCAGGAGCTCGGCGTCTCCATCAGTCCCGGCGCTCTGTAAGTAAGCTGCCGGACTCTCCGTGTCCCGGTACGAATGACAACATATGTATCCCCTGAGCACGCTCCCGGTAAATATGGCAGGGGGCGTGGATCTCCTATCGTGTACTTATCTCAGGGGGCAGGGGACTCCTCTCGGTGTATTATCTTGGGGGCGGGGACTCCTCTGTCGTGTAAGAGGATCTCAGGGAGGCGTAATATATCAGGGGCGGGACTCCTCTCGTGTTTATCTCGGGGGCGGGGACTCCCCTCTCGTGTATTATCTCAGGGGGGCGGTGATCAGCTAGTGTATTATCTTAGGAGTCATGACTTCTAAATTGTTGCTCCGACCCAGTCTGGCATCTTGCACCGGCTCTGACCCTCATTGTCACCTTACAAACACCCTCCCCACCCCGACTTGAGTATAAGCCGAGGGTGGGAAATGCATTGGTTACAGCCGTAGTATACAGCCAGCCTGCCCCATGTAGAATACAGCCAGCCCCGTGTAGTATACAGCCTGCCAGCCCCCGTAGTATGACAGCCCGCCAGACCCCATGTAGACTACAGCCCAGCCCTGGTATAGTATACAGCCTGCAGCCCCGGTAGATACAGCCTGCCAGCCCCACCGTAGTAACAGGCCTGCCCAGCCCCCCCGTAGTATATAGCTGGAGACCAGCCCCCTGTATACGTCCATACAGACCACCCTGGCCCAGCCACCATGTAGAATACAGACCGAAGCCCCGTGTAGTATTAATACAGCCCTGGCCGAGCCCCCATTGTAGATGACGTAAAGACACGTGCCAGCCCCACCCGTGTAGATTGCTTAGCTATGTAACAAGACGGCCCCAGCCCCTGTAGCAAACAGCCTGCCAGCCCCCCCCGTAGGTTACAGCCTGCCAGCCCCATGTAGATACAGCCAGCCGGTGTAGTATATAGCCTGCAAGCCAATTGTGGAGAATAAAGCCGAGGCCCTGTGTAGTAAATAGATGCACTTGACACCCACGTGTAGGATACAGCCTGCGAGCCCCGTGAGTTATACAGCATGCCAGACCCCACGTAGTATACAGCCTGCCAGCCCCCCTGTAAGGAGTTAGGCTACAGCCTGCCAGCCCCATGTAGAATACAGCCTGCCCCATGTGGTAGGAATACAGCATGACCCAGTAGAATACAGCCTGCCAGGACCCCATGTAGATACAGCTGCCAGCCCCCCGTAGTATAGCAGCCTGCCAGACCCCCTAGTATAGCAGCCTGCCACCCCCGAGTTTAGTTATCAGCTGCCAGACCCCCGTAGTAACAGGCCCCTACCAGCCCCATGTAGTATACAGACTGCAGGCCCATGTCGAATACAGCCAGCCCTGTGTTAGTATATAGCCTGCACAGCCCCATGTAGAATACAGGCCTGCCAGCCCATGTAGTATACAGCCTGCCAGCCCCCCCGGTGATTACAGCCTGACAAGCCCCATGTTGTATGAATACAGCCAGCCCTGGCTGTCAAGTATATAGCCTGCCAGCCCCATGTAGATTACACCTGCCAGCCCCATTAGAATACAAGCCTGCCGCCACCCCCACCGTAGTAGTTACAGCCTGCAGCCCCATGTAGACATACAGCCACCCTTGGTAGTATCTAGCCTGCAGCCCCATGAGAATACAGCCTGCCAACCCCAGTGTCAAGTATACGCCTGACAGCCCCCCCGTAGTAAGACAGCCTGCCAGCCACATGTGAATACAGACCAGCCCCTGGTATTAGACAGGACTGCCAGCCCCAATGTAGAATTACAGCCTGCCAAACCCCATTGTAGTATACAGCCTGCCAACCCCAGTAGTATACAAGCTGCACAGCCACATGTAGATAAGGCCGTGCCAGCCACAATGTAGAATACAGCCCAGCCCTGTGTTAGTATAGTGTAGCCTGCCCAGCCCCATGTAGAAGACGCAGCCTGCCCGCCCCATGTAGAAACAGCCTGCCAACCCCATGTAGCATGTAGTATACAGGCCTGCCAGCCCCCCCGAGTTATAAAGCCCTGCCTAGCCCCCCCAGATAGTTATAAAGCCTGCCAGCCCGATGTAGTATACAGCCGCCAGCCCCCAGGTAGAATACAGCCGCCAAGCCCCATGTAGTATACAGCACTGCCAGCCAGCCCCCTGTGAGTATCAAGCACTTGCCAAGCCAGCCCCTGTAGTATACAGCGCACTGCCAGACAGACAGGAGTCATGTAGTTCATAGAGAGCACCGCCCATGATCTGCCCCTGTAGTTATACGGCACTGCCAGCTGCGAGCCTGGACCCTCCTGATAAAGTATACAGCAATGCCCACGCATGCCCCCGTAGTATCCAGCACTGCCCAGCCCTAGACCACCCACTGTAGGGGTATACAGCAGCTGCCCATGCTGACCCCTGTAAGTGTAGGTAATACCGCACTGCCGCAGCATGCCCCTGTAGTATAAAGGCAAGGCCCAGCCTGCCCCATGTTAGTATACGCACTGCCCAGCTGCCCCCTGTAGTATCCAGCACTGCCCCAAGCAGCTGCCCTGTTAGGATACAGCACATGCCCAGCAGGCCCCTGCTAGTAATACAGGAGACCCAGGTTCTTCATTTGAAACAAAACCTAGAGACACCAGTAGTCTCTAACACCTATAGAACAAGAGTGTTTACTTTCTTAGCTGACAACCACATAGATGAAATGATAAGTAGCAAAGAATTAAGTGGGGGGAAGAAAGAACCACAATACAACAAGCATAGCCCCATAGACATTTTTAGGAAACGGGTCTACCTACTTAAGCTCTTGTGTAATAGAGAAAACACAGAGCCTATCTTAATTGTTGGAGATAGAGAGAAAGATATAAAACACGAAGAAAAAAGATAATATAATTGGAGAAAGTAAAGGGGAAGAGACGGTCCGCGTGAACCAAAGTCACAGTCGCAGGGAAGGGAGTTACAGTCCTCATGAAGGAAGCCCAATAAATAGATGGTAGACAGATCACCTAAGATACCACAAACAATCATGAATTAGCTGTCTTACTATATAACAATGGGGCAGAGCACTCTAGAAACTAGTCTCACGTACTTTTACGTTCACAAAGAGTATCAGACTCAGGTCTTTAGGAAAACTACATCACAAAATCCCTGCTCCATTGCAAAGTCTAAACTTATACCTAAAAGAGGAGAAGCAATTCCCTATAGG
This sequence comes from Engystomops pustulosus, assembly GCA_019512145.1. Taxonomy (NCBI): domain Eukaryota; kingdom Metazoa; phylum Chordata; class Amphibia; order Anura; family Leptodactylidae; genus Engystomops; species Engystomops pustulosus. Next base: position 2,404,223 of record CM033641.1, read on the forward strand.
ACAATTTGTCTGATTAACGAACATATCAATAGTTACCCATAAGGCCCCTTACACAGCAGAGGATCCCCTGCTACTCTCCGCAATCACTGTGTTTCCACTGTCTACATCGCGTGTGAATGTGCCTTAGAACAAGAGTTGTTACACCAGATATACTTATTCAGAGAAGTGTAAGAGAGACCCAAATGCAATCCCATAGAATCACAAACCAATAGAAAGGGAAGAACAGAAACAATAACAAAAGATTTGTGGTTTCTTACTATTCCACCACAGGTCAGAGTAACAGAACAGATATAATAACAGCCGAATAAAGAGAAAGAGATTGTCCATATCTCCTACGAAGGGAGACTTACCGAGGAACGCTAAAAACGACGATAAGATAAGGGCCCCATTGTCACCTTTCGTAATGGGGCTTGACCCACGCAGTACAGGAACGTGAAGATTTTACAAGAAAACGATACGAAATGTTAATATTCGTTCAGCGGCATAATATGCATCAGGAAGGTGGAAGCACACGAGGCTTATGAGACATGTAAAACGGTCTCCTAGCGACTCGCCGCCTGGGCATTGCACCCTGCTTGGCTCCAAACCCTGAAGTCAGAGTAGTTTAGGTTGCAGCGCATACTGAGTTGTGGGATACGCGTTTCAGCGGCACCCTGACCTCTTCTTAGTTGAGATTCCTACAAATCTCAGTTGAGGGGCGTTTATCACGTCCGGTGTAGCGGGCATACGAAAGATACCTAGAAGCCAGGAGGAGGGACTTCACCATGTTTGGTTACTGCATAGAAAGAACTTGATCTTTTACCGCAACCAGCGGTCCCTACCACGAACGCTACACCGAAAAAAAGAGCTTGGGCACAGGCAAAGGGATTTCATTGCCTGGCAGCAACAGTAATGCCCACCGCAAGTAGTTACTTGCCAGGGAGGGATCAATTTGATTTGGGGATAAAACAGGAAGTTGCTATGTACCTCTCGAGGGCAGATAAGGCCCTGGTTAGAACCTCGATCCATTTAACACTGTATTGTGAGTTTATTCTTCTCTTTATTGTTCCAGGTGTGTCCCTGCCTCTTCCTTTGAGAAGTCCAATACCTGGAATAACCTTCTTTTGTTGAGGCTTACAATGGGATTATCAAGAGAGGAATAGATTCTCATGGAATGATAAAGGACTTAGTTTTGCCCTTATCCAAATTCCCTGTTCAGACCACCACTGGAATAGTGTAAGTTTTGGGCACCAGTGGTATAAAAGGATATGAGTAGTAGCTTGAACTGGTTCAGAGAGGAGCAACACAGGATTATTGGGGAAACCTCATTACAATGTTACAATACCTGAAAGGGCTAGGTACAGGAGTCTACTCCAAAGACCTTTTATCGGGCTGTGACCAGATGACAAGGATGCATCCTCGCACACCTAGAGAGAGAGGAGGTTACTACCATCCACTATAGACAGGGGCTTCCCTACACCTGAGGAAGAGGAGGTTTCATACATGTCGAAATATAGACAAGGGGGCATCTCTACACCTAGAAGAGAGGAGGATTATGGTGATGGTAGAACCTCCTCTCCTCTAGGTGTAGAGGATGTCCCCCGTCTATAGTGATGGTAGAACCTCCTCTCCTCTAGGTGTAGAGGACGCCCCCTGTCTATGGTGATGGTAGAATCTCCTCTCCTCTAGGTGTGGAGGATGCCCCTGTCTATGGTGATGGTAGAACCTCCTCTCCTCTAGGTGTAGAGGATGTCCCTTGTCTATGGTGATGGTAGAACCTCCTCTCCTCTAGGTGTAGAGGATGCCCCCTGTCTATGGTGATGGTAGAGCCTCCTCCCCTCTAGGTGTAGAGGATGCCCCTGTCTATAGTGATGGTAGAACCTCCTCTCTTCTAGGTGTAGAGGATGCCCCTGTCTATAGTGATGGTAGAACCTCCTCTCCTCTAGGTGTAGAGGAAGCCCCCTGTCTATAGTGATGGTAGAACCTCCTCTCCTCTAGGTGTAGAGGATGCCTCCTTGTCCTGGTCACAGGCCTACGTATAAAAAGGTCTTTGGAGAGATCCTTGTACTGCACTTTCAGGTATTTGTACATTGTAATGAGGTTTCCCCTAATAATCCTGGTTGCTCTCCTCTGCACCCGTTCCAGCTCTACTATATCCTTTTTATACACTGGTGCCCAAAACTGTACACAATATTCCATGTGTGGTCTGACCAGGGATTTGTATAAGGGCAAAACTATGTCTTTATCATGAGAATCTATTCCTCTCTTGATACATCCCATTGTAAGCCTCAACAAAAGAAGGTTATCAAGGTATTGGGACATCTCAAAGGAAGAGGCGGACAACCTGGAACTATAAAGAGAAGAATAAAACTCACTCAATACAGTGTTAATGGATCGAGGTTCCGTAACCAGGGCCGTTCTGCCCTCGAGAGGTACACTAGCAACTTCCTGTTTTTATCCCCAAATTCAAATATGGATGCCTCCCTGGCAAGTAACTACTTGCTGGTGCATTCTTTTGCTGCAGTCAGATGAATCCTCTTTGCCTGTGCCCAAGCTCTTTTTTTTCCCGCGGTGGGGTGTTCGAAGTATTCTTTCTCTGCAGTAACCAACATGGCTGAAAGTCCCTCCTCCTGCGCTTTCAGTATCTTTCTATGCCCCGCTACACCGGAGATAAACGCACCCCTAACTGAAGATTTGTAGGAATCTCAAACTAGAAGAGGGTCAGGGTGCGCTGAACGCGTATCCCAGAACTCAGTATGCGCTGCCCTAACTACTCTGAACTTCAAGGGTTTGGAGCCAAGCAGGGTGCAAGTGCCACAGGCGGGAGTCGCTAGGATGACCGTTTTTACATGCTCTATGAGCCTCGGTGCTCCGCTTCCTGATTGACCTTATATGCTCGCTGAAACGAATATTCACATTTCGTATCGTTTTCTATGTAAAATCTGTCACCTGTTCCGTACTTGGGGTCCTACCCCTACGAAAGGTGACAAGGGGTCCCTTATCTATTATCTCTTTTAGGTCCCGGTCTCCTTCTAGGATATGACAATTCTTCTTTATGGCTGATTTTATCTGTTCTGCCTGTGGGGAATAGTCAAGAAAACACAAATCTTTTGTTATTGTTCTGGTTCTTCCCTTTTCTATTGTTTGTGATTCTATTGGGATCTGCATTGGGTCTCTCTTACACTTCTTGAATAAGTATATCTGGGTAACCTCTTGTTCTAAGGCTACATTCACACGATGTAGTACAGTGGAAAACATCAGTGCTGCGGAGAGGAGCAGGGGATCCTCTGCTTGTGTAAGGAGGCCTTCATGGGTACTATTGATATGTTTTAATCAGACAAATTGCCTATAGGGCATTGCTTTCTTTATGTATAAGTAGCTTTGAAATGGAGCAGGGGATTTTTTGATGTAGTTTTCCTAAAGACCTGAGTCTTGAGTCTGTCTTTGTGGAACTGTAAAAGTACGTTGATGAATTCTAGAGTGCTGCCCCCATGTTATATGTAAGCAGCATATTCATGTTGTTTGTGGTATTTAGGTGATGTACCATCTATTATTTGGTCATGAGGACTGTACCTCCCCCTTGTCCACCTTTTTCTACAATTATATTATCTTTTTTTCGTGTTTTTAATACTCTTTTCTCCCTAAAAATAAGATTAGCTGTGTTTTCTCTATACACAAGAGCTTTAAAGTCAGGTATGACCCGTTTCCTAAAAATGTCTATGGGGCTACCTTGTTGTATTTGTGGGTTTTCCCCCCTTAAATTCTTTGCTACTTTATCATTTTCATCTATGTGTTTGTCAGCTAAGAAAAGTAAACACTCTTGTTCTACTGGTGTCAGGTTTTGTTCAATGAAGAACCGCTCGCTGTATACTACAGGGGGCAGGCTGGGCAGTGCTGTATACTACAGGGGGCAGGCTGGGCAGTGCTGTATACTACAGGGGGCAGGCTGGGCAGTGCTGTATACTACAGGGGGCAGGCTGGGCAGTGCTGTATACTACAGGGGGCTGGCTGGGCAGTGCTGTATACTACAGGGGGCTGGCTGGGCAGTGCTATATATATATACATATGGATATGTACATGTGTGTGCATTTGTCTGAATGTGTGAGTGCAGAAATGTGTGAGTATATACATGTTTGTATGAGTGTGTATGTGTATGTGTGTCAGTATGAGTGTATAAGTGTATTTGTGTCAGTATGAGTGTATATGTGTATGTGTGTCAGTATGAGTGTGTATGTGTGTCAGTATGTGTATGTATGTGTATGTGTGTCAGTATGAGTGTGTATGTGTATGTGTGTCAGTATGAGTGTGCATGTGTATGTGTGTCAGTATGAGTGTGCATGTGTATGTGTGTCAGTATGAGTGTGCATGTGTATGTGTGTCAGTATGAGTGTGTATGTGTATGTGTGTCAGTATGAGTGTGTATGTGTATGTGTGTCAGTATGAGTGTGTATGTGTATGTATGTTGTGGGAGATTTGCCCCAGTAGAGACTGAGGTAGCGGGGTATTGTGATGCAGTTCAAGACAGTGACACCAAGGTGCAGTCCAAAACAGGTCTCGCCTGCGTTTATTGCAGCAGCAAAATAAAACAGCCTTTACATTCAGGCATTAAACAAACAAAATCCTACCCGTCAGTGTGCTAACTAAACAGAGTTTCTCTAACTCACCACTAGTACATAAAATATGTCGCTGCTCCAGGCACAGAAGTCAGGGCTGTGTGCTCTCCAGCCTCCTTTCAGAGAGACAACACTCTCAGCTCTGCTAGGCAGCTTTATGCAGGCTGATTAGGCTGCTCCCATCACCTGTGTCCAAGGTGCTGGACAACACAACCTCAGCACTCAGGCCTCTCATAGTATGAAAACCTAGGGGAAACATACCGCCCATCCACAGTTAACCCCTTCAGTGTCTCACAATGTGTATGTGTGTCAGTATGAGTGTGTATGTGTATGTGTGTCAGTATGAGTGTATAAGTGTATGTGTGTCAGTATGAGTGTGTAAGTGTTTTTTTTAAGGGGAAAGGGGCCCATGCAGAAGTCTCCTAAGGGGCACAGCCTCCTCAATTTATACCCCTGTCAAGGACAGAGGATCTGAAATCTAAAAATGCAGATGGTGTCTGACACAACTGCAGGAAATAATTATTTAGGTAAAATAATGTAGGGGGATGCAGGGGGATTTTATATAATCAACTATGACATCATACTAAGTGTATGATTAACACTAGAGATGAGCGAACACACTCGTCCAAGCTTGATGCTCGTTCGAGCATTAGCGTACTTGTAACTGCTCGTTGCTCGGACGAGTATTTTGCCAGCTCGAGAAAATGGCATCTCCCGCCGTTTTGCTTTTTGGCGGCCAGAAACAGAGCCAATCACAAGCCAGGAGACTCTGCACTCCACCCAGCATGACGTGGTACCCTTACACGTCGATAGCAGTGGTTGGCTGGCCAGATCAGGTGACCCTGGGATAGACTAGCCCCTGCCCGCGCTGCTCGCGTCATTCTCTGTCTGGATGCCGCTAGGGAGAGAGCTGCTGCTGGTCAGGGAAAGCGTTAGGCTGTTCTATTAGAATAGTGTTAGGCAGGAGTGATTCTCCAAGAACCCAACAGCCCTTCTTAGGGCTAGAATAGCATTACATTTTATTTTTTGCTTGATTTGCTTGTGGCTGGGCTTGCTGGCATTAGTACTGCAGCTAGTACCATATTGTGAGTAATTTGCAGGGAGACTTGTGTTTAGCTCTTAGTGACACACATATCTACCTCAAACCACGAAGTGGGACAATTATTAGGGGTTTTGATTTGATTAGGCACAGTCTGCTGATTATTTTTTTACCTTTATTTCTTTTTACACAAAGTCATATTGCAAAGCAGTGTGCTTTCATGTAGGCTAGAAAATAGCCATAGGAGAACCCCAACGGCATACTTAGGCCTCCAATAGCGTTATATTTTCCTTTCTTTTGTTTGCTTGTGGCTGGGCTTGCTGGCATTAGTAGTGCAGCTAGTACCATATTGTGAGGAATTTGCAGGGAGACTTGCTACCGTTGTGTTTAGCTCTTAGTGAAACGCATATCCACCTCAAACACCGAAGTGGGACAATTTATTAGGGGTTTGATTAGAATTAGGCAGAGTGTACTGATTTATTTTTTTTTACCTTTATTTCTTTTTATAGCTCAAAGTCATCAGGCACAGCACAAAATCCAGTTGTGTGCTGTCAGTGTAGGTTAGAAACTAGCCATAGCAATAGGATAGCATCGTTTTGTTTAAAAAAAATAAATAAAAAACACAAAAAAAAAAA